>JAGPOW010001296.1:67448220-67479615 GCA_030014935.1 Caiman crocodilus
GGCCACCCTAACTGTAAAATATTGCCTTCTGATCTCTAACCTAAACCTGTTCTCCATCAGCTTATTACCATTGTTCCTTGTCACCCCAGGTGGTGCTGGAGAGAAAAGGGCTCTACCTATTTGCTGTTGATCCCCCTTGATGAGCTTGTAGGCAGCCACTGGGTCTCCCCTCAGCCTCCTCTTGCTGAGGTTGAACAGGTTCAGGTCCTTCAGTCTCTCCTCATAGGGTCTGTCCTGCTGCCCTCTCAACTTCCTCTGAACCCTCTCCAGGCTGGCCACATCCCTTTTGAAGTGTGTTGCTCAGTACTCACCAACACCAGAGCTCTACATGCTGGCTGATGATCAGCTAAATGACGACCAGTCCTGAGGACTGTACCAAGATTTGTTCAAGCCCTGATATGGTACTAATCCAGCAACAATCAGCTGAGTGTTGCCTGGTTCCTAGGACTGCACCAAGGCAAGTTTTACTCTGGTATGGCTTCAATCCAGCTGAATTCAGCTAATCATAAGCCAGCTTGGGGGACACACTGGGACTTAGACCTGCAGTGGTGCAGTCACCAAAGCAAATGGACAATCAGCTGACTGTCAGGCAGCCAACTTTTAACTTGCCAGGGCAGTGGAAGCCCCAGATCATACTAGCAAGTAGGGTATGATTGATATTTGATCCCCAGAACCCAAAATCAAGTATCTTGCCATGCATGCATGGCATGGCAGGAGGCACAACTGCTGAGCTCATCACACCTTTAAATGAATATGTCAGTAGCTTTAATTTTGGAGATGGTGCTCAATGCACAGGAGATTTAAATAACGTGATTTTCTTCATATTAGTCTTTCACAAGTATATTATTCTTATTTTTTAGTGATTGACAATGTGTTAAGGTCTGTACAAGATAGAAAACTAAGATAATTCCTTTCTAAAGCACTTTATAGCCCAAGGCATAGAGAGAAGATATAAAGCACTGAGACACACTGCTGAAATTCACTTCACCTTTTATATAACAGACTTGTTTTTGGGTAGTATCCTGTATTTGAATCAGGGAGTGTTTGCTTTTCACCTTATAAACTGGAGTGTATCTATTTAAGTAACAAGTACTAAAAAACATAAATTACAACCTAAGACTTTAACTTTATTTTGCCTTTATTTCCTAAAATAGAATAGTTTCCTATAATTTTCATTGTTTGTAAGAGATCAAGTTTTCACAGCAGGGATTTCACAATACCAGACAAACCACAAAAGAAAAAAAAAAAAGTATGTAGTAGTTATGGCCATGATTCTAAAACAAAATATTAAGCAGCCTTCCATCAAGCTGTCTTTGAAATAGGCTTACAACATCAGCTTTTTAGAAATCATGAACAACATCAAGAATGACACTTTATAACTAAATACAAAATATCTACAAACCATTTTGCTTCTTACAAAATTAGGAACCATCCCAAACATAACAGGCAATGTTTAATCTATACCCAAGGTCTTGAACAATATTGCAGCTGCTGGCTGCAACTTTACCATTCAAAAAGCTGCCTTTACTAAACATGGGTATTCCACTAACTACTCCATCCAGCTTGATGTCACCTGCAGCCTTTTGAGGGTGCACTACATCCTATCTTACAGATTGTTGTTGAAGATGTTAAACAAAGCCAACCCCAGTATCAACACTGGGGGCTTTCCACTAGAGAAATAGACAGCATATTTGAGAGAATGACATAACTGCATACCCTTTCTTGTCACACTGGTTCCTGTAAAAAAAGGTCAGTCAGCAGTTACAACCTATTCTTGAAAAAGTTCATGCCTTGAAAGACATATTCTACTACCCCCACAAGTCTCCCTGGTTTTCAAACACATGGCTAGTTTGCCAAACTCATAATCAGAAGGAAATTTTCTACAAACACCAAAAAATTCCAGACTTCATCAAAAACAACAAATGTTAAACTTGAGATTTCTACAACCACCATGATCATCCTCCACAACAAATCTCCAGAATGCATGGATTTTCCTTCTGCCTGTCATAACATCAGATATATCTCACTTAATGTAACACGTCTCAATAGAAACTATGTGACTGAAACCAAACAGCTGCTACACTGCAAAATGAACTTCCACAGAAAAATGATAAAAAACAGAAACATTGCACAAGCAAAGGAGAATACTTTTCACAGAATAGAATTAAGAATACATTTTGATATCACAGTTCTTCTCCACAAAAGAAACCTAAATCATACATTGGGAAGATACATGTGGGAAAAGTATGTCTTAATTTTGTTGGACAACACGACTTTCTTTTGTAGCTCATTACTATTTACTTTTCTTGTCTTGCTCTGCAATCTTTGTCCCACAGGTAATAACTCCCTATTTCCCTTTTGAATAATCTGTAGTGGTATGTAGAGGCCTATAGTGAAGGGTGAAAATGCCCATTTTTCCTTGAGATTCACTTAGGCTCACCTGATAGAGCCATAAGGTGACAGTTCCACAATATTTTGGTTTAAAATCATAGATTCATAGAAAATTAGGATTGGAAGGGAATTCAGGATGTCATCTAGTCCAACTCCCTGCTCAAAACAGGATCATCCTCAAATAGATCATCCCAGCCAGGGCTTTGTATACCCTAGTCATAAAACCTCTGATAATGGAGATTCCACAGCCTCTCTTGGTAACCTGTTCCAGTGCTTTTGTACCCTTCAAGTGAGAAAGTTTTTCATGATATCTAACCTAAACTTCCCTTGATGCAACTTGAGAATACTGTCCCTTGTTCTATCATCTACCACTGCTGAGAACAGATTAGCTCCATCCTCTTTGTAAGCACCCTTCAGAACTGAAGGCTGCTATTAAATCCCCTCTTAGTCTTCTCTTCTCTAGATTTAATAAGCTCAATTCCCTCAGCCTCTCCCTATAAGTTATGTTTCCCAGCCCTCTAGCCATTTTTGTTGCACTCCACTGGACTGTCTCCAATTTGTCCACATCCTTTCTGGAATGGGAGGCCCAAAAATGAAGACTTTCACAGTGCCAGCTCAGTGACAAATATAGGCACTGTGCCAAATGTAGGGGGAAAATCACTTCCCTTGATTTCCTGGCAGTGCTCCTATTAACGCAGCTGAGTAGCTGTTAGCCTTCTTGGCAACAAGGGCTTACTGTTGGCTCATATTCAGCTTATTGTCCACTGTAACCCTCAGGTACTTTTCTGCAGAGCTGATGCTTAGCCGTTCAGTCCCTGTGCATGAGATTGTTCTGTCCTAAATGCAAGACTTTGCTCTTCTCCTTATTGAACCTCATGAAAATTCTTTTGGTCCAATTCTCCAATTTGTCTAGGTCTCTCTGAATCCTTGTCCTACCCTCCAATGTATCTACTAGCTCCCCCTCCCCAGCTTGTTGTCATTTTCAAAATTGCTTCAAAATTGCAAAATTGCTTTTTCAAAATTTCCAATCCATCCCATATTCCAAATCATTGATGATGATATTGAACAAAACCACCGCCAGGATCAACCCTGGGGGCACTCACTGGGTTCCAGCTGCCAACTATACATCAAGCCATTGATTACTATACTTTGAGCCCAATGATCCAGACATTTTTCCATCCATCTTACTTTCCTTTCTTTCAATATGGACTTCCTTACCTTGTTTGTGAGAATGTTTTGAGAAACCATATCAAAAGGGATATCATGTCCACTAGTCACCCCATTTCAAGAAAGCCACTATATCTCATCATAGAAGGCAATCAGATTTGTCAGGCATGACTTGCCCGTGATGAATCTATGCTGATTGTTTCTAATCACCACAGCCATCTGGAAGGTGTGTAGAAACACCCCCAGTGGCCAGTCTGAGCAGGCTGAAATGACAGCAAATGTTTGGTTGGTTGGCTTCTGCTCTAACTTATCACACTTTGAGTAAAGACGTACAAGTTAAAATGTTTCCAACAGGGGCTTTTTGAACATCTGTACTTAACTGTCGTCATCTTGAAGATGTTCAAAAACAGTATCATTAATCCTTGTAGACTTACATAGACATATGTAAAACAAGTTTCCTATTACACTTAGCCTAGAATCTGAATGCTTAAGAAGTCATTTTTCTAGCTTTCTTCGTATCTGCCAAATCTATCTGAGCAACTTGAAAACTTCCTTTGCCTATCCCCTCCTAGGGAACTACTCAGAGACCTTTTGTAATACACCTTTTTGCATCTTTATCATCTAGCATTTAATTATTTACATAAGGTCAGAATGAATAACCAAAACAATGGCTTGCACAGAACCAAGGACCTCAGAAAGAGTTCCAGCACTGCTTGTGATCAGAGCTATGTAAATAATTGATTTTTCAGTTCAGATGCCAAGCCACAAATATTGGAAAATGGAAGTATCTCTGCTCTGGAAATCCCACTCATTGCCTATTTATGTTGGTTCCAAAATACCTTTAAAAGCTGCCCTTAAATTATTTATTTCCTATTGATTTCAGTGGGCATTGAAAACTCTCAGCTCCTTCAAGGATATAGTACTGTGCAGGATGAAGCCCTTGCAATATGATCCTTCAAAGACCCAGTGCATAGAATTTCCATCCAAACAGATCTGAGTTGTATACTTGGAGGACTCTGAAACATTCTCCTTTCAAACACAAGTAATTTCCTTAGTGCAATAAACAATAAAACTCTGTTTTACAATAATACCTATTCATCCTTCACAAAGGAGAAGGATAATCAAAACCTTAAGAAAAATATGTTCACCATGCAGATATACAACGTTTTTATTAAATACCATTTTGTGGCTTGCCTATAAAGTGCAGCTGGACAGCTTATGTTCTAAGCACACATACAATGTAGTTTTGCAGAGCAGCTCAACAAAACAATATTTTTAGCAAAAACATTTGTTTCTTGTGTAGGTAATTAAGACATTAAGCAATTTCTCCAATGCTCAGAAAAATATAGTATATTTTCTTTCAAATCTATATCATTCTTTGATCTTACTATTAATTTCCCAATGTATTGCATTCCATTTCCACAAAAAGAGCAAGGACGATAAAAACTCTCATAAAATCCATTATAAAAACTTTGCTGAAAGATTGTCTGCATATATGAGTTATGTTCTGCGTACACAATGATTTTCAAAATAATTTAGACAAAACTTGGATTCTGTCTACTGATTAATGACTTTGTTGTTGTTTCTTTCAATTTCTAGGATTTTCATTTTGGATAGATTTATTATTCCTTGTTATTGACAAGAACACTTTTATGGTGTTTAGGAAAAAAAGGCTCACCCTTCCCCGCAAAAATCCAGCATTAAGTTGCTAAAAAAATAACAAAACAATTCTCATTAAATTAAAAGGTTCAGAATAGTTTCTGGTAGTAATGCATATTTAATTGCAAGTCTTTTTAAAAAGTCAAGATATTGAAACTTGAAAAATTCATCTTCACAAGGAGACCACCAAGCTGGCATATACAATGTATAATCATGTACAGGGTACTTGCAGAGATATATTTTTTAATTCAATTTCAATTATACCCTTTCTAATAGTCTTTCTATAATATTTATCAACACCCACTATACAGATAAAGATATAGATACTGATTCAGAACAGAGGTATCAAAAATGTCCTGCCCTGAAGCCCAGATGAACGGTGTTGGGCCAGTCCGTGCATGGGCCAGGTGTGTGGGCCTGATCTGGACTATCCTGGATCCAGCAAACAGGGCTGGTCTGACATAAGTTTTACATGCAGATCATACACTGGTTTGGCCACATGTACCATATATAACATGCACCTGGACTGGCCTCATGCGCTACATGCAATTTGTACATTGGATCCAGCCCCACATGCCATGTGCAATATATGTTAGACTGGCTGTCCGTGCTACATGGAGAGACCCACCAGCAGCACTGCAGATCAGATGATAGGGCCCCCTAAGCTACATTTAGCTTGGGGATCATGTCTTTCATAACCCCGGTATAAAGGATAGTGAGGTATAACATAAAGAATCTAATCCCAGCACTACAAGATAAAGATACCTATCTCCAACCTTTGTTAGTCAGATCCACTGGTGTTGAGACTGTCATTTTAGTGTTCACTCCCGCATGCTATAGAAGACCATTTATTACTGTAAATTACAGATCTCCAGCAATCACAGCATAATGTGTGGCCAGCTAAACAAATCCTGTCATGCTTGCTTATTTAGAGTATATAAATATTTACTATTTCTCCCTAGATTTCTGCCTGAGTGTTTCTTGATCATAATTGGTTAATTTTGTAAAGGATGATTTTTTTTGTAAAGCAAGAAAAAACATTTGGTTCTTTAAATGTATATATTTAATATTAGTTGAGAATGTAGAAATATAGTGAAGATATTAAGATAAATTGATAAGAAGTATTAGAAGATTAAAACATGTAGGCTAAATACAAGTGTTTTTTAAGTCCTTACAATGCTCGTCCCAGCAGATTCAATTATAAAATTGTGTTCTCAAAATAGGTAAAGCATTCAACTGTAGTAGTAAAAATACTTACTAAAATTGTCCAAAATGTCCATTAATAAAAGACATGCAGAGAAGGAAAAATGTGAACTATTATTCCTGGTTTCCAATCAGGCATTTTTTTTATTTATTGTTAAAAAATCATAGCCTTTATATTCTCTCTCCTTATATGAAAACCTTCTCCATACCACTAATCATTGCAGTGTAATTATTTAATATGATGAACTAGATTTTTGAAAGATCTTTAACTTAATTTTTCATTATTGGGGCCTTCAATTTTGAAAGTACAAGTAAACAAAAGTACAGTTGATATCATTAATACGAGCTATGTGATCTGTGTATTCAGTCAAATATTAATGACCTGAGCTATATCTCATAGAAATTACTGGACTTCCTGCCATTTATTTCAATGGGATTTGCCTTAAATGTCATCAGTTCCCAAACTCATTTGCACCTGCAAAATTGCAGGTCCAGAAAACACTTTCAAGTATTCATATAATATAGCACCAGAATCATCCATTGTGAGCACCCTTGCATCACGAATCTTTACATTTCACCCAACTACCCTTGTACTGAGCCCCAAAACTTCCTGAAATCTTTCAGTCAGTTATTAATAAACTTAACACATTGTTTATTGATTTTGAATAGTGTGCATGAGAGTGGGAGGTATGAGAAATAAATGTCCCTACTCAGATCTGTTGCATCCATAAGGTTAACGTCATAAAACAAAAATATGTCATCAAAGACAGCAAACAAATCTCTTGATGAGACTTCTTTTCCATAAAAACATATTGCCTGCCATTAACTGTATACTTATTAATAGAAGTTTCAATTTCTAAAGAATTTTAAATGTTTCATTATATTTTCTGGAGCTGATATTGAACTGTTCAGTCTGCAGTTATCCGAGTCATTTTCATATTGGTACAATAAGATTTTTTTCTAGTTTCCCTAGTATTCCAAGGTTTGTTAAAAATGAGTGTCAGAAAACTGAAGGTTTCCTCAAGGAGCTCTTTAAGGATTTTTGGAAGAATGCTATTCATACTGCTGAAGAAATTCAAGATTGGGTAAACATGAAAGTCCGCAGAGACTGAATGGCTGAATAAATGATACACATAACAAATCTCAGTTCCAGAAGTAAGACTGCGACCAAGAGGGGGAACCTAACTTTATGAACTTCAATTGTAAAAGGCATGACTGCCATGCTGGTTTGTGAAGACTTGTTAGAGGTTCTAAAAGTAACACATGGTTGAATTAAGAGTATTTTTAATCAGTGAATATAATAAAATTAATGATTTACTAAATGCAATCAAATGAACACTGATTTAAGGCAATTGTAGTGCATGAGGAGTAATAAAGTACTGACTAAATCAAGTTTATAATTTGCTGCAAGTTATACACTCAGCAGTCTATATGCTTAAATTCACTGTATAATCCTCCTCTGTATTGCTGCTTCTTTTTCTATAGTAGTTGTGTACTGACCAGCCACAGCTGTGTTTTCTTCCTTTAATTTTAATAGAAAGAAAACTTTCTGGTGACCTAGTGTTTGACCTACCCTCAAATCCTTCCATATCTATGGGCTGTATGTTAATGTAGATGGCAAGTTGCTACTATAAACACTATCACCAAGTCCTAAGGGATGAAGAAACTGTGAGTGGGTTGATGCAGTGTCTTCTATTCTTTGATATGCCCAGCTCCAGTTCTTTTATGTCTAGTCAATGTTGACCAAGCTGCTTTATGCTACTTTTCATTTATACACAGAAAGCATATGTTAGGGGCTTGGCTAGCATCAGTTTTAGTCTCCTCTTCCCTGAGCGCTCTTTAGTAAGATCATCCTTATTATTGTTTTATGATTTCTTCTCTGTGGATCATTGTTTTTTCTAGAACATAAACATACAGTATGCATATGATTTACATTAATCATTTTATACCATTTGTTAAATTTATATTATGATAAAACAAACTATTACAAAAATCAAATCCCATTCATGTTGCTACACAAGACCAACTGCTTAATTTTGCAAAGCACTTTTCTTGAGAAGAACTATCCTGAGCAATCACCTGCCAGTTGGATGCTTCCATTAAAACTCTAAATCACAGTGAGCAAGAAACTAAAGAAAATATCCATTAGTTAAAAAATAATTGCTTGGGTAAAGATGTAACTCAGGTTTTAAAACTGAAACATTCTCTAATATGATCTTTATCCATATGCTATATCCTTCATTCAGGCTTCATTCGGATATTGCCAGTGTAAATGAAAAAAAAAAAGGACAGACAGTCAGACAAATATATTAATTAATTAGTTATGGCTCATTTAGATTTTACACCCAGTACCTTGACCATCCATATTTAAGTACTCTTGTGAACACAGATTGGAAACAAGCTTTCATGCTAAATTATATTCCATCAGTCTAATGATCTGGTATCTAATGAACTAAATTCAGAATGGAATGCAATTGTAAAGTACTCCTTAGAAACTACATTGATCTATTTATTTGTAACTTAATTCTACTGCTGTATTACACAAAATAGACATCTCACTGAAGTATTCAGATTATTAAACAACAACAAAAAAGCTTACCAATTTAGTGTCAGTTGCAAGTTATTCTGCAAAAGCTATAAACAAGGATAGACTTAGTAACAACTCCAATGCATGCAGTGTTGTATGACAAATACATATTAATTTAAACAAATAACAGATGTTTTATTTCTTTCTGCTTACCGGACAATCTGGGCAATGAATCTTTGTTCATGAAAATTACATGAGTCTGAATTAAATTTCAATCAATGTAACAACTAAATTCAAATTTTAAAAGGAGGCTGATTCCAGCAGCTGCAGGAGAAAAAGAATAAGTTATAAGATACAATTTTAATTTAAGTGAATAGTTTACTGTAGGAGACTGAGTACTTTAGTAGTTCTAATAGCTTAACAAGCATTCATTTATTATGATCACTGAAAATTGCATTGTCAGAAATTGGTGCAATCATTCATTTCACATGATTATATATTTGTCAAGATTTTGATTTTGAGGTTGTATATTAAATATGATGTCATTATGTCAGCTAAAGGGATGCCCAACCAATGTGCATTTTGAAATGTATCCTTTTCTTTTGGTAGATATTATGTTAGCCAATATCTTAAGGTGACTAAAGTAACATTTGTACATAAATAATTACTACTAATATTACATATACATACAGATGTATATGCTGTATTACTCAATTCCAAATGCCATTCTTTTCCCTATTTAACATGGGGAAAAATCCCCTTGTCTTGGATTTGAGTACAAGGCGGGGTGGAGTGGGGCAGGGAGGAACAGCTGTTGCAGCCTGACTCTGGTCTTAACCTAGGGTTGGGGTTAAAGCTGCAGCTACTGTTTGCCTTCCTCCTGCCTCTGTCCCCAGCCTGCTCCCTTGCAGCCTCAGCCACTTCCCTGCACCCCTGCTGATGACCCTTCAGTTTCAGATCCTGAATTCCCTGGTATCTGTCACCCCCTGCCTGCCCCACTTCCTGGCCTGCCTTGCTGCCTGCCCCAGCCCCTTAAAAAGTTTGCTAACAGATAGCTTATATTGTGATTTTTTCTTGCCTTTTTTCCCCCAGAGACTCCTGTCAAACTAAACTTACATAGTTGTACCAAAAACACCTCGACCACACAGCTAGCATATGGTATTAATAAGTTATCACAAGGGCAACTCTAAACCTACCTGTTTCTATTGATCTGCCTGTTGTCTTTGTCTCTCTCTCTCTCTCTATATATATATATGTATATCTCCATGAAGTGCCATTTGGACATGCCCAAGCCAAGTCTAATTGAGCTAGTTTAGGTAATGGATGCAGTGGATCCAAATTAACACAGTGCTCCACCCAGACGGATTTTCCCATTGTATAACAGGATGAAATTAGCATTTCATTGTTCCAGGAATCTCAGACCAACACCCATGCCTTGTTACTAGGAAGTCATGTAAGAAATGACAAACACAGACAGATGAGACATATTTTCAAGGCTCTCACAGTTTCCTCTGTCAAAATTGCCTCTAAATGTAAATCAAGAAAATTACCATGCCCCCCAACATATCTTCCAAAATTTAAAATCTACTCATGTGATTAAAAAAATATATATGACCATGTTTCAAAGTAGCACTTGTATGCCTCGTATGATAATATTTGAGCTGCTTGCAATTTTCCATGAAATGAAAATTTTCTGCAGAACTGACTTTCAAACACGTATCTTGAAAAGGAAATAAATCAGGTCAAAACAAAATATGTAGCAGTGTATTGAAATGACTTGCAATTCTTCAGTCTGAGTTTAACATTAAATCCCCTTCTTTCTGCCCAAACCGTATGTTACATGACTTCTGTGGTATGGACACATGTACTCTTGGAGCCATTACAAAAGAGGAACATTTCAAAAGGGCAACAACTGTTATATTCTAATTGTTATTTGTGAACAAGCCAGATGCCATAAGAAAGTAGCAAAACCACTCCAACTTTAAGACTGCATGAAGATGTTAAGGGTAGAGCAGTTTTGATACATTTGTATTATACCCAGTTTGTCTATATGTAACAATTAGAACATAAAATTAATTGACCTTTTGAAATGTTCTTCTTTTGAAGTCACTCCAAATGAGTGTCTGCCCATACCCTTTGTCAGTCATCAGATACCTAGTAAGGCTAGAGGTCCCAGGCTATTCTGAAGAATGTGAGCATCCAGAATTAAAACTACAACTCCCAGTACCAGAAAGAAATTTAGGGTTTCCCCCACTAACCTTCCCCTGAAAATTTGAATTCAAGTGCTTTATTGTTATTTTGCCTAGCTTTTATTTTGTGTGCAAAATTACATTCATTTTATTGTTTCCCAAACTGAAGTACATATTACAGTGGTGTGGGCACATCTCCCAACTGCCTGAACCCTGCATGGAAGTGGTGAAAGCCCAGAAGCCACTGATAAAGTGTGGAAGCAACCCAGCCTGTGTTGTTCCAGCCCATCGCTTGTAAAAGGTTGCCTACAGGATTCTAAAAATGTTGAAAGCTTTACTGTGTTGTGGCACAAAGGGAGAATCATTTAATGCAGGCATTACTTTCTGCAGCAGAGGACACTGAATAATACTATTTTATTTATAAGTGTTATTTTCCAGCATTAAAAGGCAAGTAAGCATAATATCTTTGAACAATAATATTAGCTGTTCTTGCCAAAGGATTATTCTGAAACTTTCACTCACACTGTGCTCTGTGTCTCCTGAGCAATCTCACTTGTACTACCCATTGAATGCATCTACACATGCACTTTAATGCGCATTAACCTATATTAATGTTCATTGAAGCATCACTAAAACACTGCTATTTAGTTAATGTGCATTAAAATAGGCTAATGTGAATTAACTTAATTCATTTTTAAAGTGTGCTCTTTAGTCAATGTACATGAAGACAGACTAATATGCATTTTCCTAGTATCTTAAAATGGAGGGTGCCTATACACAAGCATGGAGGCTGCTCCAAAGTGCTAGAATTCCAGCACATCAAAGCAAACTTAATTAATTGAGTTTCTTGGAGTGTACCAATTACTCTGCTCCAGCAGTGTTCTGGGTCTTATGTATCAGCATCCCCACACTTAAACGTGGTGACAGGGATACTTGAACTAAAGCTTG
Organism: Caiman crocodilus; assembly: GCA_030014935.1. NCBI lineage: Eukaryota > Metazoa > Chordata > Crocodylia > Alligatoridae > Caiman > Caiman crocodilus. The sequence goes on from JAGPOW010001296.1 coordinate 67,460,305, forward strand.
TCACATGAACTGATACATGAGCTGCAGTGGTGCTTTAATTAGAGTGGCTCCAAGAGTCCTCCCTCCCCCACCTACAACCCCTGAGGGATGTATAAAAGTGCTGAGCTACTAGATTTAATGTGCATTAACTAAAATGTGTTAATGCATGGTTAGAGGATTGTGTGTAAAAATGGTATAACAGGACTCAAATTAGTAATGTGTTGCACCCTCCTATTTGGAGGAAATATTAAGAGTTGGGTGGCTGAGAATCCAGTTGACTTGGTGATATGAAGATCTTCAAATTCCCAACCCGAGAAGTCCTCAAAGTAGGTCTTACCCAGAGGTACAGATCCTTAAATCTCATCCTAGGACTTCCAATCTCTGCATCAGGGAAACAATTCAAGCTGGGACTGTCAGGGCTTCCAGGACCCCTACTATGGGGGTAAAATGGGTTCAAGCTTTTTCAGCTCTACATAAGGAGCCCTACAGTATGCTTAGGACTTCCAGGGTTCCTGCTACAGAGATCTGTAACATAACAAGCCCTGAAAGTCCAAAGGACAGCAACTCTGAGAGAATCCCTATAGGAGGAGCTGCTCCACAACCTGCAGGCAATGAAAGCAAAGATTCCTGAAGAGCCCACCAGATATGCCAGTAGGAATCCTGCTTATGGTTCAGTAAAAGATTGTCAAAATTAATCAGTATCCACAAAATATTTGATGAAATCATGTTTCATTAGAAAATTTCCATTAGCATCTACACAGAACATCATACATGAATATAAAATTGAACTTTCTGGACCAAAAAGTTTAGCAAACATTATTTTTAACAGACTTCAAAAAGTGTGTGTAATCTTGGCTTGAGATAAAGTGTTATATGTATTTATATGTATTTATTTAAGCTCATCAGTTGGTGATCCACTTTAAAATAATCAGAACCATACCTCAGATAAAGGCTATGTTCAAAAGATCAAATGTTAAAGATTAGAAGAAGTAACATGTATAGATTTAATGCTGATAAGGGCCTAATAAATTACCTTATGTAGCCATTAATCTTTAAGTAGTTGACAGCCAAATGGACCCGCTGAAACAAATTTTAGCAGAAAGCAATACAAGAACAGGAATATTAAATTCATGGTTAATTTCTATAACTCTGCACCAAGAAATCATACATAAATTAAAGGTACCTATTCAAACTAATAACATACTTTAAAGGGATTGTTCTATTATGAGTTTTACAAGAACCTAAGAAATGCCAAACTGGGTTAGACCAATGGTCCATCTAGCCCAGTATCTGGTCTCCAACAGTGCTATAAGTGAATGCTAAGCTAGGAAAGCATCAAAACAGATATCTCTAGAGCAGAGGCAGGCAATTATTGTGGGCAAAGAACTGCTTACTGAATTCATTAAGCACCAGTTTGCTCCCTGCTGTTCCTGCTAGCCTTGGCCCCATGCCAGCTTTGGGCTCACCTGTCGGGGCTGAGCTGCAACAGAAGCAGCTGGACAGAAGCTGCTGCTAAGGGCAGACCAAAAAGGTTGCCCAGCTCACCATCGCTGGGTGGTGCTTGCTGTGGCTGCCTTGCGATGCGCCTGCTTCCTCTCCACCTCTGTGCTGTCCAGCAGTTGCTCCACATTGCCACTGCTGCCATGCTGGGCAGCACAGAGGTGGTAGGGAAAAGGCTGTACCACAGTGAAGTGTGATGCAAGGTCTGAGTGGGCAGCTACAGCAAACACTGCCTGGTGGTGGTGAGTGGGGAAGGGGGGCGCTTTCCTCCACACCGAGTGACAGTTTCTGGGGAATGAGCTGGGGCTCAGCACGGGGGGAAAGTGGCTGCTTCCCCTCCCCAAGGCTGGTTCCCATTTGCTGCAGCCACTTGAAGCCCACACAGGGCTGCTTGTGCCTGCTCTCCATTGCCACTGCTGCCCCGCAGAGTGGCAGTGATGCGGCAGACAGGCAAGACAGCCACATGCAGGCTGCGAGTGACTGCAGCATGGGGCATCAGCCATGGGGAGGCGGGGCCGCTTTTCCCCTGTGCTAAGCACCAGCTTGTTCCCCGTGCGTGAGAATGGGGCATGGGGGTCAGGGCTGCGTGCTGCTCCCAGCCTGTACTGTGGGGCTGGGGCACTGGAAGTGAGTAGGCATGCAGGAGCCAGTGGCAGCCAGATGGGAGCATGGGGCCCATGCCAGTGCCCTCGGGCCAACACCAGTGGGGCCCAGAGCATGGCAGCAGGAGCACAGGGTCCTGGCCAGCAAAGGCTCTATGTAGCCAGGTCAGCTTCCCACCTCCCTGCTGGTGCAGCCCAGCCAGGCTCCACAGACACCTGCCAGGTCACACACTGCACTCATACCATGCAGCTCTAGGCCCCACCGGTGCTGGCCCTGGGACACTGGTATAGGCACCACACTCCCACACACTTCCACTTCCCTGCCTGCCTGCTGGCCACTGTGCATTATATGGCTCCCATACCCACATCCATACCCACAAACCCCCATATGCAATCACTTCCAGATATATACCAGAAATATGCATAAATCAGGACAAAAATATATATGTAAAATTAAATGAAAAAATATTATTATGGGTGTTTGATTTTTAGTATGTAATTTCCCCCCCCACAAGATGGCAAGCACTCTTCCCCAAAGGACTATGTCCAGGGGCAAGAGGAGGGACTTCCGGTGGCAAAGGTCAGATGGTGACCAGGGGCCGGGGCACCTGTCAAGGGGTGGAGTTACCCATGCGGCCCTCAACAGCTTGCCAAAACTCGGTAAGTGGCCCTCTGCCTGAAATAATTGCCCACCTCTGATCTATTTTGTTCAGTAGGCATTAATAGATCTACCATCCATGAATGTATCCAGCACCTTTTTGAACATAGGTATGGTACCTGCTTCCACCACATTCTGTGGCAATGTATTCCACAAGTTAACTATAAAAATTACTTTCCCTTGTTAGTTTTAAATCTGTACCTACTAGTTTCAGTCTGTGCCCCCTAAGTCTAGTATTCTGGGATTGGTGAACAACACTTCTCTGTTCACTTGGTTCATACCCTTCATGGTTTTCTAGATTTCAATCATATACCTCCTCAGTCTTCTCCTTTCCAAACTGAAGAGCCCTAGTCTTTTTAATTTTTTCTATTATGGCAACTGCTTCAAGCTTCTGATCATTTTGGTTACGCTTATCTTTATATTTTCTAGTTCTACTACATCTGTCTTGAGATGTGGGGACCAGAACTGCACACAATATTCAAGATATGGACAAACCATGGATTTGCATGGTGGCATGGCGGTGTTTTCTGTCTTGTTTTCAGTTTCCCAAAGTGACCATTTATCTCTACCCTTTGCTTTGTAAATTTTAACCAGTTATCAGTTCAAAAAGAACCTTTCCTCCAATCCCATGACAATGCAATTTTTTTAAAAGCCTTTGCTGAGAGAGTATGTCAAATGCTTTTTTAAAGTCCAGATATATTATGTGAACTGGGTTCTCCTTGTTCATGTGCTTATCATAATCCTTGTTATAATTACAATATTTTAATCATTCACTGGAATTATACCTCAGGGTTTATTCATAGAAATAATAAAGATTGTGCTCTTTGAGCTGCTAAGATTGAAATATCTGGCAAAAGTATTAGTGTCTTACAATTACAAATAGAGACTTAGTGTATAAACTGTGACATTGAAATAATTTCTTTTTCCAGCACAATGATTATACTTTGCTGATGAAAATTTTTTGATATTTTTTAATCTTATGACAGGGCAAAGAATCATTACCAAAAATATTTTTTTGCTAATCAAAATTATAAATATAACTGCAAATGCCATCATACAATTTAATAACAAGTTTTAAAAAGACAGTATAAGTAAATACTATTATTTATTTTTTTAATCAAATGATATGGTGACTACCAAAAAAAAGGGTTCTGAAGAAATATGAGAATCATCTGGACTTTGTGGAGTGCCTGGAAAACAATGCACATTTCTCAGTTATCTTTCTTATTCTCCTGATCATAGGTTTTGGATGTAGCTGGGTAGGAAATAGTTTACTTGCACCATGAACCTTTAAAAATTTTAAAAATTCTTCCAGAACATGTTGGAAATGAGATCTTTCAAGATTTTTTAATTCAAAAGCATAAACATTCCAGATTATTAAATAATCCAATGGTTGCAACACCTTACAAAGGTTCACATATTTTCTCTACCTCTTTCAGATCATAGATATAAAATGGGAGGATGTTGGCTATAGAGAAATCCCTCAGGTTTATTTTTTATATAAAGTAAAAGTTTTAACAACAACAGTCACAACAACAATATTGAGAGACATCTATCCAGAATTGCCAATGGATTGGTCATATGGGCACCTACCAGTAATGTGGAAGACCTGGTTTAAGTCCCTAGTTTAAATCAAGTATCCCATAATTTATAAAAACACCCTAAATACTGTCCTGTTTTCTAGTCCAGGATGGGTTAAACTTGTTCTTTTTCTGTTTTGTGGTTTACACCAAGTATTATGTTCTGAAGCTGAGATAAACATTAGTATGTTCTAGTCAAAATTTCAGGTTTTATTGAAATAGACAAAAAAAGTCAGTTCATCAAAGAATGCTTAACCAGCTCAAGTTTAGGATTTGGATTGATTAGCTGCAATTTAGTGTAGATATGAAGTAGTTATGCTATGACTTAAAGAAATTATATTGCTAGACCAGACCCATCAGTAAAAGGTATTTTTCACCTTTTACACATGGTATCTAGGAGTCCTGTTATTGCAGTCTGTAATTGATCAGCAGCTGCAGTCAAAGATCAGTCACTTTTCTGCTTCATAGACAGTCTGTAACATTTTCCAGTCCAAGTAGACACAACATCCAGCATGGGTCCCAGACTGGCTGGAGCAGAGGCTATGTGGGGCACAGTCCCAGACTGGTCAGAGCGGGCACTGAATCCAGCACTCAGGAACTCCACTTCTCATATGTCTGGTCCAGGACTGTGCACTGCGTGCAGGTCTCACACTGGGGACTTATGTTTCATGTGGCACCCACCACAGACCAGCTGGAGTGGGTACCATGTGTACTTTGTATCCCAGACTACCCAGATCAGGTGTCGTGGGTGCTAGATCTGGGATGCGTCGCAGACTGACCTATGAGGCCAACACTGGGGCTGAGTGATGTGGCTCAGTGAGCCAGATCCAGCCTGTGGGCCATATCTTTCACACTCCTACTCTAAAGAGTGTGGGGAGTCGCAACAAATTAGATGCAAGCACAAAACAAGCAAAGTTGTTTAAAAACAGCAATATAAATATATCTTTAATATTTTTTGATAATTAATTGAAATACATCACCATGAAGGCTGAAGTGTCAAGAATCCAATCAGGAAGACTGGTTCTCTATCATACTGTGCCCATTTCTTAATTAATGCATAGTTATGGTATTTACTGTGTGAGACTATAGGTCTATCTTGCCCAGTATCCTGTGTCACACAGGACAGAGAGTGGATGCCAAAAGGGAAAAAAAACTGATTATGACCAGGGATTTTTCCTCTGTTCTTTTCTCACTGTCAGCCTCCAGCATTTAAAGTTGAGGAAGTTCTAATTCAGAGTCTGTATCCCTTACTCCTGTGGTCAAAAGCTACTGATGCCCTTTTCCTCCAAGAATTTGTCCAATCCCTTTTTGGATCTAAATTATCAGCTTCCACAACATCTGGTGGCAATAAGTTCCACATTTCATTTACATTGTATATGAAAAATAACTTCCTTTTGTTGGTTTTAAACTTATTACCTACAAATTTAATTGTGTGACCCTTAGTTCTTGTAAGAGAGAGTAAATAATAAATCCCTATTTACTTTCTCTTCTCCATTTAAGTTTGTAAACCCTTTTCATGTCCCTCCTCAAGCATTTTTTTTTTAAATGAATAGGTCTAACTTCTTCAGTCTTTTCTCCAATGGAAGCTCCTCCATAGCGTTAATCATGATTATTGTCCTTCTTTGAGCCTTCTCTAGTGTTCCTATATCCTTTTTGCAGTGTAGGGACTAGAACTGGGTACAGTATTCAAAGTATAGAAGCACCATGGATTTCTAAAAGGAAATAATTATATTTCCAGTTTTATTTGCAATTCCATTCTCAATAATCCCTAACATTTTATTTGCATTTTTTTATTACTGCTGATGTTAACTGGCATTTTTAACAAACTGTCCACAATGACTCCCAAATCTCTTTTCTTTGCAGTGTCAGTTAATGTGGAGTCCATCATAGTGTAGGTATAATTTGAGTTATTTTTGCCTCTGTGCATCACTTTATACTAAGCTACATTGATTTTCATTTACCATTTATTTGCCTATTCACTGAATAGTGTAAGACCCTTCTATAGTTCCTCACAGCCCACCTTAGTCTTTACCACTTTGAATAATTTTGGCATCCACAATTTTGCCCACCTCATTACTCACCCTCTTTTCCATATAATTTATGAATACGTTAAACAGAACTGATCCCAACAGAGATCCCTTGGGGACCTCACTGTTTATGTCTTCCAATCAAGAAAACTGACTATTTATACTCACTTTTTGCTTTCTGTCTTTAAGTCAATTTCTAATCCATGAGTTGGCATTGCCTGTAATCCCACAACTACCTAATTTAGTTAAGAGTCTCTGATGGGGAACCTCATCAAGGGCTTTTTAGAAGTCTAATTATAGTATGTCAACTAGATCACTTTAATCCACCTGCTTATTGACACATTCAAAGTACTCTAACCGGCTGATAAAGCATGATTGCCATTTGACAAAGCCATGTTGATTCCTCACCAGCAAGGCATGTTCTTCCATGTGTCAAACAATTCTTTTTTTATTATTGTTTTTACCAGTTTTCCAGGAACAGAAGTTAGGCTTACTGGCCTGTAGTTCCTTGTGTCCCCTTTAGAGCCTTTTTAAAATATAGTACTGAGGCTGTTGTTAATGATAGGTTGCACAACACAGTTAGGAATTTAGGCAACTCCTTCATCACCTTGGTGTGAATGCTGTGAGGTCCTGGTGATTTGCTACAGTTTAGCTTATCAATTTCCTCTACAACTTCCTGTACTGAAGCCTTAATTTGACTCAGCTCCACTGAATTGACCCTAGAGAGGAGTGGAACTGGTGAGGTAATTTCTTTAACATCTTCTATGGGATATTCAGATGCAAAGACTGCATTTAGTTTCTCAGCAATGGACCTACAATATTTTAGGGCCCCTTTTACACTCTGATCATCCAAAGGCTCAGCAGACTCTCTGGCATGTCTTTGACTTCTAATGTACTTAAAGAAATTTGAGTTGTTACCTTCTGTGTCCAGCAAGTTTCTCTTTAAATTCTTTCCTGGCTTGTCTTATTACAGTTTTGCATTCGATTTGCCGGAGTTTATGCTTTTTTTTAATTTTCTGTATTAGGATCTTACTTCCACTTTTTGAAATAAGCCCTTTTTCTTCTTAACGCCTCACAACTCTGCCATTAAATAATGCTGGCTTTCTTTTGGTTCACTTTCCATTTTGCTCTGTGCCTCCAATATGTTGTTCTTAAGCAGCTCCCATGCTGCTTGCAAATTCTCCACCTTCACCTTAGTAGCTCCTTTTAATTTAATGCAAGCTGTATATTCTAATAAATCCATGGATTGCAAGTCTTCTCACAATGAACCCAGGTAAAGATATTTGGTAACCTGCCTTTGGTGTGACAAAAGTACTTTGAACCTGAAATACATCCAAAGAAATATTTTAAGTTGAAAACATTGGCATTTTCAAATTAAACAAAGGCTTAATGGGAAACTTTGGAACAGTTTTTCTTGTGACAGAAAAAATTGAAGGCCCTTTGACCCCTCTGAATTGAGGAGAATAGAGGTAAAATGGATGATAAGAAGCAATAAAAGTCAACTGATGAAAAAGACATATGGACCAAAGCAAAGAAGTATTATCATTTGTAAAATGTCCCAATGACAAACAGTCCTGGTGGAGATATTCATTAAGAGCAAGATCATCACTGCTATTATCTCAGTAAAAACTTGAGGGATGGCATCAAAAGTGAGGCATGCAAATGAGATATATTTGTTTTTGAGCCTTCTGCAGATAGCACATGCCACATCTCAGTACTATAGCTTTGGTAAAATCTTATTAATGACCAAAAGCTACCTGAAAAGACAACAGTTGAGGAAAAAGAGCTATTTTTGTTCCACAGAATTTGAAATATCAGACAACAACTGAGGAAGTACACTTCTTGGTAGTCTTACACAATCTTTCCAAAGACTACTCAGGATTCAAAGGGTTTAATAGGTGTGCATTCTCAGCAACATATGCAACGTTTTGTTTTATTTTTAAAAAGTGATATGATCCAGATTTACTTGAATTGAATCAAATACCTTGATTTTCTATTGGTATTTTTAATATAATTTTCTGAAAATAAGGCCCTTGGTGTAGCTGTCTGTCTAGACTCTTTCCTGTTTTACAAAAGCTGATGACATCAGTGTCCCAAGTGAGCTAATTTTTTTCTTCAAGGTGGAAGACTATGAGATCATGCTTCTATCGTTGCAGTATATTATCGGAAACATACAGCTGCCAAAAGATTTGATTCTCTGTTCTTACTCATTTTAGCTCCACTAGTAATACCACTATAGTTAAAGAACTGTCATCCTTCTATTAAAAAAAATGCTGCATTCAAAGAGTTTATTACTATAAGTCACAATGGGCTGAGACTTGGCACAGAAGCTTTCAGCAAAGTTGCAGAATGTTTTTGATTCTTTTTTTCCTCCTCCCCTCTGAATAACATTTATTTTATACCATACTATTCAATCATTACTTCCTTACTTTGGACTTTTTGTTCCCGTGACTTTGTAAAGAATTAATTCAAAATAACAATAAAAGATCTGAAAATTATTAGGTCATAATGCTGATTAGGTCCCTTTGGCATATTAATAAAAATAACTGAAAAAGCTGGATTATATAAAATCTTAAAGGATTGATGGTAAAAGCAAAGAAACTCCTTGCCATAAATATTTTAAAACTACTTTGTGGCACATAATGCCAGGTGCAAAGCAGTGATAGTATAGAAAATGCAAGTAAATTCAATGGGGCTTTGCATATTTAGTATATATGGTAAGGTGCCTCATGATGTTTATGATGAGGGGACAATTTAAAGAGTAATAGACCTTAAAATGAACTCAGCTTGTCAGTTTTTCTACTGAGGTTTTCTATTTTAAAGATTTGAGCCCACTTGTTCAACAGGATCTTTCCTGTTATGCTGGGGGGAGGGGCGTTGGTTGGTTGGTTGTTTCTTTATGTGTATGAGATAGATAATAGTTTTGCATGTACCATGCATGCCTCACACTATGGATCCTGATTCCCAGTTGTGACCTTTCATATATTACTGGAATACAATTAATAACATACAGCATATCTAATTTAGAAATTTGTTTACAGAAAGTTAAATACCTTGGTTTGCTTATAATGTGAGGCAATGTGAGTCACTGACAGAAATATGCATTGTACTTCCACATCGCGTTGCAGTGAGAAATCTAAAAGGAATCACAGAGACTGTGGCCTGTATTAATGCTACAGGGACAGATTCCCTAATATCTAAGGAAGCAAGATCTTCAAGTTGTCTTAAACTTCTATGTGACGTTGGTTCAGAACCTTTTCCATAAGTTAAATTCCAATAAAGATTAACACGATGCTTCTGTCCATGTCTGATTCAAAGGTGATGAAGAACTATGTATTTCATCTGTGGCCTTCACCGCATCCCCACCATCATTATCTCAATGAACTAACACAGACATTGAATGATACTGAGGACTGAGGGAAGCATGTCAACTTATCACTTAGTAAGTGCAGATACAATACAAGCAGACACAAATTCAAGCATTTTAGCACATGCTAAGTGCCCTTGTGGCATTGAAAAGTTGTTCACTTTTAGGGGAGGTTTATCTCCTAATATGTTCTAACTTTAATATGTCACAACATCCCAATGATTTACAACAGTTGCAAATGAACTTGTAACACCACTTGGAATCTCATTGGATTCTGGAACTGAAGACTATAGATGGAGAGTCTTACCCATATACTCTCCAGGGCTTGTTTGTTTGCTTGCTTGCTTTTTTTATCTGAATGGAAGGTTTTAAGACATGTAAGAACATTTTTCTTAATTCCTGCAGGTTCCTAAAGGTGAGACAGGAGACATTAAATGCCATCAAGAAATGAAACAGAAACATTGTAACTGTAAATTGTATCACATGGGCTATGACTAGGGACCACTGTAATTCAGGGTCTGGCAGGAGGAAAGTGGGTGTCCTGCAGGCTTGCCAGAGCCAATTTCAGGATATTTGCATGATAGGCTCTCCCATGGCTCTGATAGGTTAAGGGAGCCTGCAATGGTGCTGGTCACCTTTGAACAGCAGCACACAGGGAGTTTATAAAACTGTTTATTAAAACAGTTCTTCAGCTGTTTTAATAAATCAAAGCTTCCCCTGACCTGGCACAGTTCTCCCGAGCCCCTCTCTGTCCTGCCCTGCAGAAAAGGGAAGGAGGAAATTCCTCTCTGCTCCCACACAGCAGCAAAGTAAAGTGGGGCTCAGGAGAACCATGGGGGTCAGAGGGAAGCTTCTGTGGCAGGGACACCCTGGGTCCCATGCCCAGCTGTGGGGCAGGTATCCGGCATGCCTAGGGTAAGGGATGCTTCCCTGGCTCCTCTGGGCAGGGCTTTTAAACTCCCTCCCAACATGGGGAATTGAACAATCTGATTATTTGGCTGTCCCTAGAAATATGTGGGGCATCAATAGTGTTTCCAGGTCTCTGCTATCTTTCTTCTTCACAGTTCTGGTAAGTTGGGGTTTTGTAAACTCTTTTTTCTTATCCTCCCTCTCACCCACAGTTTCAGGTGATTTCTGGCCAAATAGCAATTTTCTGGGGCTTCAGGAGAAATGCTACATTTTAGGCTTTCCCCTGAAATCCACTGAAGCCTGAATTATAGTGTTCCCTAACTATGACACAAGAAATGCAACAGAGAAGCTTGTGTAAGGATCTTTTTTCAAATCTATACCACATGGTTGCATTTAAAATTTCCCCTTAAACTGTTAAAATGTAGTATTCAAACCATAAACAACACACTGTGAGCCACAAGGTAGTTTTATTATGTGTCAACTATTAATATAGTAGATGGATACTAACTAGTGGGGCTTACCTTTTTACATTTTAGAAGAAGCTAATGCAGGTTAGGTGATTTCTTACTGCAAAATAAAAAGGATCCACACAGACCATTATCATGGAGCAGCTGTCCTATTGCCTTTTACACCACTGTAGTGTTCATAAGTTCATACCTTTTTTCTGTACTCAGTAATTAAAAGTGCCTTGGCACAGTGGAATTTCTTGGCACAATGCGATTCCTCAGTGTAACAAATCCCTCGGAACAGCGGGAAAAAACTTTGGTGCAGTGAACTGTCCCCACCAAGCTTAGCAATCGTATTGTTTGAATGCACGCTACCTATTGGCTTGTTGTAAATTATTCCTACCTGGTGACTAGCAATTGGCTCGCTAGCCGTATAAAAGCTAGGGCAGTTTCTGCCCAAGTCAGAGAACTCCGCGTGTACCTCTGAGGAGAGTTCCGTGTGCATCTCAGAGCAAACTTGGAGGACTGATCACCGACCAACGACTCCCCATCACCGACCGTCCCGACGTAGCCCCTAACCTGCATGCTCAGAAATATCGGTGTGTTGTTTAGAGCTCTACCCGGATTGCAATTTTTATGGCGGTGCCTACACTGTGTACATCGACAGTGCGAGTCCGTGTACTTCAGTAGTGTAAGTAAAGTTATTTCAATTCAACCAGTACATGTCTGTGCCTAATTCTACTCCATCGGTCGAAGTACCTACAGCTCCACCGGCTATACTTGACCGCCACACCTTTTAGCTATTAAAAATATTAGACTGTTACTTATTTTCATTAAAATAATCAGTATGAGAGAAAAACAAATAGGAAATGACCTAGAGATGCAAGAGAATGCCAGAAATAATATTTTAACAACAATTAAGCTAAACAAACTAAAAAGCTATACATAAACTAAAAATGCTCCCAAACTAATGTTAGAAGTGTCACCAAAAATAAAGACACAGTTTTAATTGAGGCCATTACTCCTCCTCTATGTTAACTTAATAGTTTTCTACCTTCTCCATGCAATAACAATGCCTTTTTTCATTTTGGAACCACCTCCTGTTCAGTCAAATCTATCTGAGACCACCCCCCCCTCCTATTTAATGGTACAGGAAAAGCTGGATAGCATCGTCCCACTTTGAAAAGTCCTGCATTATACTGCTATATTTACTAAAATTAAGCAACATATATGTAAATGAGAGGCAATATAATAAGTCTGACTAGGCCGAATTAAATCAGAGTGGCAGCCTTCTTTATATTTGTTGTCACACTCTTAATAGCATTTTTTATGTAGCTGTTACATTTAATATTCTCTTCGTATAATGGTTCACAAAGGCCTGTTCATATTTTTCATGGTAAATCTCATTACGTTGGCAGGTAATGTCATGTCGTTTCTTGGCCTCTTGAAGGCTCAGATCAAGCGTACTTTCTACAGAGCACTGGTACTCCATAATAGGATGTTCTTTTCCTATGGTTTACTGTTTATGTAAAATCAACGGTCAAGTCAATATTCATTGTTTTTATTGATGTGTTATTTTCTTTGTGTTTCATTCAGGAAGGTTTTTATTGATTACATTTTTAAAGCTTTTCTCAAAATAGATGTTTGAGGTTTCAGATTATGTTATTACCTAGGATTTTTCTAAAACAGGTTTTCCTAATTTGTAAGAAATGATATGGTGTCTTGAATTATAACACAGCAAACAGTCTCTCATAACATTTGACTTGTAGGAACACTCCCATAAAAGAAACAAAAAGGGCATGGTCTAAAGCAAATGTCTGTACACACCGCTCCCAGTCTACAATCACATGGATTAAAGTAAGCTGTGTGATTTTAGACTGGGTACAGCACATAATTTTACATACCTGAAGGTGTTACCCTGCCCTGTCTTCTGCCTGGTTTTAGACTAACATGACTACTTATATCCCTTTAAGAGAATAGAGGCCTAAAGTGGAATTCACTGGAACATAACATACAGATTTTAAACCTAGAACATTAATACTGGTAAAACTTTCATTGATTTAACTGAAATTTTGTCTACAGATAATGACAAATCAGCCCTCAAGGTTATCAGGAAAAAGGGAAATACTGGTAGTGAACAAACACATGGACACATGGACAGTTCTCCATGCACTAAAAGGTAGTGGGTTCATATTTTTTTATTAAGGTCTAAATCATGGGTGTCAAAGATACAACCTATGTGCTGGATCTGGCCCACAAAGCCTATCATCTAGCTCAAGGTGCTGCCTGGGGGTCTCGGAGTAGACCCACATTGAATGCAGTGTACATTTGATCAGGCCCTTGCGCTACATGCAGTACATGGGACCAGGCTGGGCTCACATCGAAAACAGCATGCAGGGCTAAAATGGGCATGCATTGCACACAATATATAGGGATGGGGCCAGTATTGGTGCCAGTGCCCACTTTACATGATGCACAGGGCCAGTCTGGGGCACTGCATGCATGACTAAACCAGCCCACCCCTGTATGTTGGATCTGGCACAAAGGAACAACTCATGGGCCCAATCCAGCCCAGAGACTGGCTCCACATCATTTATCTATCAAACTTGGCCTGATATAAGTTTCCATGGTTTAAATTCCAGTTACCTCAGGGTAGAAGTGTGCTCACAGGCAATTACAGTGATTGATACACAATATATAAAGCAGCTGATATACAGTAAACTTGCTCAATCTTTTATTGAGCAGTAAATGTTTGCATGCCCATATCCTAATTAACCTTCTAAGGCTAAATATTTAGCTTGTGTAATGCCCCATAGCTCCATGGACTTTGGTGGAAACATAAAATCTAAGGATGAACTTTATTTCTATATTTGGGGGGAGGATTTTCCTTGTGTTACAGGTTACAGAATAACCTATTTAATTTGTCAAAATAAAGCCAAACAATTGTCTATTTCTTTTTTCCGCCACCAGAAGAACAAATGAAAAACCTAATAGTAATATTTTTAAAACAAATCATGTTACTTTCTTTCCCACAACTTTCAGAAGTTATAGTAATCTGAGTGTTTGTCTCCTGGCAGGGTCTAAGACAATCCTTCAGTTTCACTTACAGTGTCATCAGTTGCATCCCTGAAGCAGTTTCCAGCAGTTCACAGAATCCTATGGGGTTACAAAGAATTCGAGAGAAGACATTTTGCAGAGTACTCTGTGACTCCCACGTTTCCACTCCAACAGATTGAATACATTCACCACAATAATCAGTTTATGTCAGAATATGAAATCCTGTGTAGTAATCTTGCATCTGGGAAAAACAATACACCTGTTTTTTTTCATGGCTTTAAATATTTAAAGAGAGCTTTCACTTTCTGAATAGGCTCTAGAAAATATTTACAACCTGAAGAGTAATTTAATTTAAAAAAAAAGACATGAAAACTACCCATAAGTAGAATAGATCATTTGAAAATCATATCTAATCATAACAGTCTTTTATCCATGACCATGCTATTTCCTATTCTTCTGCTTATGCATTCCCTCAGCTTTCACATAAAAAACCCATGAAGCAATACTTTTCCCTCTTAACAGTGCTACAGTGGTTCCAACAGCCTTTTCCATCATGCTTGGAACTCTCATTCTAGACTGATAGAATTTAGCTTGGGGGTCAGCTGCAGAATTTGCTATCTGCTCTTGATTGCGAACTTCTTGTTTTTCAGTGAGTTGGCAAGTTTTTGAGAACAAATGACTGGAAGTGGTTTGACAGCATTTGAATCCTTGTGAAAGGCTCATTTTAAACTAATTATAAGAGACTCATTTAATCTATTGGATATAATATATGAGACCATATTTTTCCTACTCTGAAGTGTGATATAAAAATATAGATTATTACATAGTAATTCATTGGAACTACCATTATGAATGGGTTAGCATTAATTTTGATTCTGACATGAAGAAGAAGATTTATAAGGACACAGGAATATTCCACCATTTTATATAAATCATCTAATTTCTGTTTTATAGATCTTATATGAATCTGTCAACAGTACCTTATTTTCAGTGTATTGGTATGACCTGATATATTTTAGAATTTGCAATTTGACCTAAAGTGTTTGGAACACATTTATATGAAATCTGTTCTGTTCTAAATATAGAAAAATAATTGAATTTTTGTCCAGATTACTCGAATTATGATTATTACAAATTTTGAGAATTTTGCAAGCACAACAGGGAGAAGAGCAGAAAAGATATTCTGGGATCTAAAAGGTGTACTTTATTTGGAGGTTATTATCTTCCATTAAAATAATCAATAGCATCTTGCCTAGGCCTTCATAATAGCTTTCCCTTTAAGTACCACAGACCCCTACTCAATATCATTGGGAAAAAAATGTAGTGATGAAGCAGTATACTTTCTTCAACAATATTTGTACTCATTTAGATTTCTGTTTTAAAAGTCTTTTGTATGAGCTTCTCAAATAAGTAACAGATAACCAATCTGTCTCAGGTCAGTCTGGTTTAGAAATCTTTATACAGAGAGCTGTTCAAATTAAGAAAGATTTGTGTTTGGTTTAAGTTGACGTTAATTGTTGTGTATAACCAGTCACCAGTTAAATTAAATTCAAATGCAAATCAGGCATTAATATCCAAAAATAATAATCCTGCCTGCCTATGTGGTGATCAACATTTTAATGTACTCAGTGCCACTTCTGTGGCATAAATGAGAACAAAGGGAAACATTAGATGGAGAACACAGAGAAGAAATAACAGTAACCTAAAGAAAGACTCATGGGAAATTCTCACCTAATCTGATTCTTCAGCCATAAAACCTTACACCAATATTCCATTAAAGAAAAATCTTTATTAACATTTTTCTTCTGCCATTTTCTCTGGAAAAATCAATGCAAACATTAGAGGCATAAGTGTGATTCAGGGAAAAATCCCACAATGCCAAATGGATCATGTAATTCATCCTTCTACAAATATCCAGTGCTATAAATACAATACGAAGATCATCTTTTGAACACAAACTGTAGTAACTCCCCCACTTACGTGCTAAACACATAAGGTATTTGTAAAAATTAGGCCATGTTTTTTAAATAAAAGTATTTAAAGATAGGACTCTGAATCTATATTTAGGCACTTGGCTTAAGTTTGAGCTAAGTCCTAAACAGATTCCACTGAAGTCAGTGGTCTAAATATGGATTCAGTGTCCTACACCTAAATGCCTCCTAGGGGTAATCCAGATAGCCTAGGACCTCAAAAAGAAAGTTCTTATAATTACCAAATAGGAAATACTATTCATAGGGTGCACCTACATAAGCATTTAATACAGCACCAGTTTACTTGCAAGTAAATTATACACAAGGAAATGATGCCAGGCAGGCATCCACACATGCAAAGAAGAGCAGATTTGCTGCCAATCTGTTCCTGTTGCCCGGGGTCCTGCAATGGGCCCCTGCCACCGCCAGGGAGAGCTCCAGGGGTTTCCCAGTACCAAAAATAAATAAATAAATAAACCAGAACAAAAAGGAGCACAACACACGCACAAGTATGTGCTAGCACACACAGAGACTGTGTTATCCAGAGCAACACTCTGATTTCCAGCCAGGACTCCATGCTGCCTGACCTGTGCCCCTTTTACTCCAGGCCACCAGCTAAGACTGCTGGAGCCAACACTGGTGCTGGCCCCAGACTCCAGATATCTCTGGATGAGGAGCCAGGAGGAGCTAGGCAACAGCAAAGTATACTTGCAGAGGTAAAGAGGCAGGTATTTTGCTATCTTCTTCTGTTCCTTTCAGTCTCTGACATTTCCTTTACATATCATAGTCAAAGCTTTTTATATCAGAGAATTAAGGACTATAATTTCTATTACAGGCTTTTGCAATTAATTGTAATTTTTCCAGCTATTAGAAGATGAATGATCCATTCCCTATGGCTCATACATGTTGCAGAGTTCTCATGGAGGCTCAGTATGAACACTAAGGCCAGGTACAGACATTATACTTTTACTGGTATAAGTGATCAGAAACCAGCCTATACGCATAACAGAACAGAAGAGTCGTACATGTAGACTGGTTTAAAAATAGTGGAATCGAGTCTAGGTTTTGCCCTCACCCTGCATCAAAGGGATAATGTGTGTTCTGTTCACTACTGATCTAATCTATGCTACTTACAGAAAACAGCATAACTCTGATTCCACCTTGGGCTTTTTGAATGTCTGTACCTAGCTTAAGGTAGGTTAATACCTGGCATCCTGTTATTTCCCTTGCTGTGTCTTCAACCTTTCTCCAGAATAGTTTGATTTTAGGACATGCTCACCATATGTAGTAGAATCTTCCCAGCAGACCGCACTTCCTCCAATATTTCCCTGTTCCTATACCATACATTCATTTAATTTTAAGTGGGGTTAGAGATCACCAATATAGAATTTTAAAATAATTTTATTGTCCTTAAGCTGTATGTGTGAGGACCATAATTCCAGATGATGTCCCATTCTTCATCACTAATTTGTGATCCAGTATCAATATCCCATTTTGTTATTAAACAGTGTTTTTTTCTCTATATGGCTCTCTAAAATTGCTTTATATTACATAGATAATAGGCTGGTGTACACTGATTTTGATTGAAATGGCAGGATTTATGTATCTAGGGGTGCACCTACATGTGTCTATGTGGTGCCTGTGTTACTACACCACCATTTAGTAGCTCTTTTTGGAAGTACTAAATAATGACACAGTAACAGTCTGTACTGTGCCATTCATGCTGCACATGGTTGTTTTTAGCTGATATTTTGCCATACAAGTGCACTATAATGAGAGAGCACATTGCTTCAGTGACATAGCTGCAGTGCCATGGTTTGTGACAGTCAATGGTACGTAGCTGTAGCATGTAGCTACGACAATGTAGTGTCACATGTAGATGTGCCCTAGGACAGCATTTCTCAAGCCATGCATTGTGAAGAATGGGAGGCCTCAAGCAAAAATGGGTCACAAGAATATATAAAAAGTTCACAAACAAACTTTAAAAAATGGATCAACAAACTTTAAAAATGGATTCTCCTTTAAAAGAGAAAAATGTGGGAAACTGCAGCTTTCCTCTTGCAGGCTGGTAAAGTTTCAGCCTGCAAGGGGTTGCTTGGGGCACCCCATTTCCCACACCCATGCCACACTGGAGGGGTAGGGGGAGGGGGGCAGTGGGTTGGCACTGGCCAACAGTGTGTACAAATAGGTGCTGGTACAAAAAGGTTGAGAATCACTGCTATAGGTGGCTGATCAGAATAATTTGTAAGCCTTCACTGTAGCCAAATTTTGGGTGCCTAGAAATCTATGCAAGCTAAAGTGGAGTGGCCACCCAAGTGGTTTTGTGTACTTTACAGTGAGACTAATTTGGATTACTTTTTGTGATTTAGTCACTTAAATCCTGCCTACATGCCTGCAGGGTTAATTTGGATTTGGCCCACTTAGTCCCTCATAAATGCATGAGCAGCCAAACTACTGTTTAGTTTTTTGTAAGCATCACAGCAAAGCAATGCTTTATAAACTGATCAGAGGGTTGAAGATATTCATGGGGAAACGCCTACTGTGTGTGAGAGGCACCATAGGAAAAAGCATAAATATGATTTATTTGGATAGCAGCACTGCCAAGATGCCTAATCTGGGAACTATAGAGTTCCATTGTTAAATGTGATAAAACCAGACGTGTATTCTTAATATAAATGTACTTGTGAGGTATGCTAGAATATGCTGAGGAGGATATAATTTTAAATATGACTAATAACAGACCCTTGTCAATTATAAGTAGAATTTTAATATTTAGAAACTATTTCATATTCAAAGAATAGTTCATAGTCATAAATATTCTTTATTTACCACTCCATCTCAATTTCTACTTATACTGAATAATGAAGATATATATGCATGCATGCATGATATGTATGCAGTTTAACTATACTGGATATATTATTCTCCCAAAAAGGCATATTGTTTCATAACTAGATATATATTATTATGAAACAATATGCCTGGTACTGGATGCAATGGAACTATATTGGAGAGATATATATATACACACACACACACACACACACACACACACACTGGATGCAATTGAACTAAACTACATATTTAGTATAGTTCAATTGCATCTATTGAACAACTGAACTGTACCGATGCAATTGAACTATATTATATATATCGTTTAGTTCAATTACATCCAGTGTGCATGTGTGTACACACACACACACACACACACACACA
>JAGPOW010001296.1:67479715-67492949 GCA_030014935.1 Caiman crocodilus
ACACACACACACACACACACACACACATATAGTTCAATTGCATCTCTATAGTTCAATTGTGTCCAGCATCCAGACACATTGTTTCATAACACTCTGTATCTAGTTATGAAAGAATATGCCTTTTGGGAAAATAATGATGCACCAATAATGTGATAGAACAGATATAGCCCTAAAACCAGCTGATTTCGGGAGTGTAACTAAGGATAGAATTTTGTCTATAGTTTGTAAAAGAAAACAGTTAATAGAAACAGTTAATTCTAAAATCCCCTGTGCAGCACACTTTTTTTTCTCATCTTGGAAATCACAAATCATTTGTTTTCATTTCTTTGACATTTCATTCATTACATTTTGTGCTTCAACTATTACATGTTTTTTGTTAGCAAATAAACTTGAAGAAAATGAACAAAGGCTCAAGAAAAATAAAATGAAAATTATGCGATTTGAAGGTCACACAGAATACAAGCACACTTCACAAGCTGACTTCTTTACCAAGGTAAAAATAACATAGTACTTTCATTCTCTCACTGAAAAAGCAAAGGGAAGAGCCAATCAAGGAAATAGACAATTAAAAGTATAAATCTTCAGCCTTAGATAGCTTAGGCTTGCATGAGCCTGGGTCACAAATGACTGTGGGCTTAGTAGTCTTGATTTTATGCACAGTTGAAGTGTACTGAACATAAAAGAACACATCCAGTGGTAGGTTGAACTACTGTCAGTAGGTCAAGGTTAAAGTTTCTGTGGTAGCTCTACTTTGGGAAACCATTAGGTAGTAATAGTACTGGTTTGCTTGTGTTGTGCTTCTGACTGCCATCAATCTTCATATATATAAAAAGCAAAACTTTCAACAGATTTACAACATTTTTGATCATTATGCTATACATTGAACTATACTGGAGGCAATTAAAAGTAAACTGACTGACATTTTTTAGCAAGGTCCTCATTTTACTCTTCATTTTCAGTGCTTATGGCACAACTCAAAGTCCCTGTCTTCTAACAGTTGACTTTCATGATTAGAAAATCAGTAAGTAAAGTAATACAGGAATCTACCCAACTTTTAATAATAAATACAGTATAGAATACATTTTGGGCATTATGTTACAACCTACATAACAATGTCTGTTTTTTGAATGACTATTAAAGCATATTTGATCTGGAAAATAAGTTTGTATATAGAACTGCTGCTAGGTTGATTTATTATAATGTGTTATTTTATAATGACAAAAGAATCAGTCATCTAATGTAACTGATTGATTATACTTTGCAGCATTTTCATACCGTTAACTATGAAAATCTTTACAGTCAGGGCATAAAGGATTAGGATAAGGAAGTTGTATGGTATAACAGCAGGTTTCTGATATGAAATAGTCCAGACATTTAACTTTAAAATAACAAATGAAGCTAACAATGACCCAGGTACAGACTCGCCCTTTCGGAGTCCCAAGGCCTCCTGTTTTATTTTTATCATTCAGCAACTTGGGGAAAACAAGTTGGAGCTGAGTTAAAGCTTAACATTCCAGATTTCAGTCCAGCAGCCAATCTGTATTTCACCATGGACCTTTTTTATTGTTATTTGACAAATATCTTTAGCTAGCTGCATTATAACACAGAATTTATAATAATAATAATTATTAAAGAATTGCAAAACTGTAAAAGAAAGACTTAGAGTTAAAAAGAGCTAACAGCAGGTAGTCGTCTGGGATTGATGTTCATATTTGTTATAAAATTAGAGACTTGGCTTTCTAGTCCTGTTTTTACTGAAAAACTTTTATAGAGTTCTGTATTTCCACTCTAAATAAATAAATATAAATGTTAGATAATGCACCGTCCCTGATTTTTTTAATATAATTTGAATTGCTTTCCATAAGCAGGAAAGCTTATCATGGCCAGACTATCAATTATTCCTCCATGGACCTTATCACCTGCTGCTCCATGCAGCAAATGTTATGCTCTAATGTCAACCCAATTATGTGTATGCCTCATTAGAAAAGGGATTAAATGGGGTATATGAAAGTTCTCATTTCCATCTAAATCCCATTGGGATGTAGAATTTCCTAATTATTTACAATCTACAGGAAAGAATGAGGAGGGAATATTTTCTGCAAAAAACAAGCTTTTAAGTCTCTCCCTGCTAGATATCATGGTACAGATTACTGCCTTTCAAGCCATACTTGGGTAAAGAATAGCTTTTATAAGTGAACAATTTGCATGATCTTCTATGCTTCCTTTTACTTTTATTTTCCTATGATATACCACTCTGAACATGCTATATCAAGGGCTATCCTAACTGACACCTACTTTGAGATTTTATTTTAAAGGCAATGATGGCAGAAGAGGGAAAGGAAGTGCAAATACAGGATTAGTTTGAGCCTTTCTGTTTAATCCTATGATAGGGAATATGTGTAGTTCTTCCATCCATCAGGAAACCAGGAAAAGGTTTGTGACATGGAGGAAAATAATTACTCTTTTTCTTCCTTATTTCTCCTGAAGGCAATTGTCTGATGCTACTTTTCAGCCTTTTGGCACTGTCTAGCATATTCAAGGGCTAGGTTAGGAGAAAGACTTCTTTTTTTTTTTTTTTGCAAATTTTATATAGATAGATAAATAGATAGATAGATCTCTCTCTCTCTATATATATATATATGTATGTGTGTGTGTGTGTCTGTGTATAGATAGATAGATACACTACAACGGGTAGGCAATGTTTTTGGGCTGGAGTGCTAAAAAAACCACAGCGTCTAACCTATAAGGTGCCAGAGTGCCGGCATGCCACAAAAGCAAAACTGCGGTGGAGGGGGTACATGGTAGAGTGCACTGCATATTTAATACAATTAATAATCATTAATGTTGTGGAGTTATTTTAATTTTTTTTTTACAGTAAATACCAGGCTTTCTAAAAATTCAAAACCTGATGACAATAAATAAAACTTTGTGTACTGCCTTGTACTTGTGAATTTTTTTTCTTGTTAAGCATGTTGTGATCAGAGGGGGAAGAGAGGGTCAGAGGAGCAGGTAGCAGCAGGCACTGGAGAATTGCTGTGGGCAGGCTGGCCTGGCCAGGCCCTTGGGAAGGCTGCAGCTGAAGGAGAGCTGGGGTCAGGCAGGGTGCGGGGGCTGCTCCAGGGCTCTGCAGACTTGGGCCACAGCAGGGGGCCCAGCACCACTGAAGATGGGGCCCACCCAGCCCATGCAGCTCCACAGGGATGGGGCACAGCCACCCTACCAATGAAGGGATGCCTGGCTGGAGCAGGAAGCTGGGCTCAGATTGCTCCCTGCTTGTGCATGTGGGTACAGTGTGAGTGGGAACTGCAGCCACAGGCTATTCCCCAAGCTCTAGGAATAGTGGCCACAGACAGTGCTCGGGCCCAAGCCAGCCAGGAGCCTGCAGCGCAGCGGCTCCTTGCAGTGCCTGCCCCAGCCCTGGCCCTTTGAGGGGAGCTGTGGATGGGCAAGACTGGGACCCAGGAAGGCTGGGACAGCTGCAGTGGCTGTTCCCAGGCTCCAGAGGGCTCCTGCGGCCAGGCCCTTGCACCAGGGATGGCTCTGTACTGCTTGCACTGTGCCCAGCATGCAGAGAGGCTGATCATGGAGAGGGAAGGCCCCAGAGCCTGGCATCCTGCCCCAACCAGGCAGCATCCCCATGTGTGCAGGATGGCTGTGGCCCATCTCTGAGGAGCTGCGTTGCCCAGGCCAGGTCCCACCACAGGTACCACTGGGCAACCCTGCCTCCCTGTCCAGCACAACTTGAGTCTGCAGAGCTCCAGGGGTGCCCCCACTTCCTGCCCAGCCTCTGCCTTCCTAAGGGTCCTACCAGACTGCCTTACCCACAGTGCCTCCCTCCACACTGCCCAGACCCTGTCACTACCACCTGGCCCCAGCACTCAGCAGCTCAGTGCTGCCCCGCGTGGCACAGGATGTCTGCCTGCCTGGGCCCAGGGCTCTGCCATTCACTGGAAACTTACTGGGCAGTGACTCTACACAGTGCCTGCCCCAGCCCCAGCTCTATCCATCTGTAGTTCCCTCCAGGGGTGAGCTGGGCTGGAGGGTGCAAGGGGCAGAAGCAGAACACAGACAACACCTGCCTGCATTCTCCTGGCTCTGCTCCGGTGCTTGCTGCAGTGCTGGGACTTGGGGCTGCAGAGGACAACCCAGAGGAGCAATTAAAAACAAATTTAAACAATTTCTTTTAAATTTCTTGTGCATGGAAAAATGTTTCTGCTTGCCACTAATGGCACACGTGCCAGGGGTTGCTGACCCCTGCACTACAACCTTACAGGTCTTCAAGCATGTATAGTTAGAATCACATCCCCATTACCATAATCACACCCCTGCACTCATGCTTCTATGCACCCATTACAAATTTCACACTCATGCTCTTGCACACCCAATACAATTCTCACACACACACTCCTACACACCTATCCACATTTCTTTCACCATTACAAATACAGTGTTTCTCTGCTCATTTCCTTAGTCTTTAGTTTTTAGTGAATGTCATTATCCTTTCACTGTCTTTTTCTCCATCATTGTTGTCACTGTCCTCATTGCTGTTGTCACTCGATCCACTTTCTTCTTCACTCTCCTCAATTTCTTCCTCAACATCACCGCTCTCTTCTTCCGGGGAGGAGATGTCTTTGAACAGTCTGTGCCAGTGGCACATCTGCCAGATAGTCTTTGCTACCTCTTCGCCATCTTCTCCTACCATCTTCTGGTGGTACATCTGCAGCTCTCTCAGTCCCATTTTAGCACAGTCATCAACTGAGAGCTTTGTGTGTTGGTACATTAGGACATTTCTGATCTTCAGTAGGGCACTCCTGACACAGGAGAAAAACTGATTTAAGCAGGCTGATGGGGACCCCTGTTTGGTTAGGTGCCCAGACAGTGCTGCCTCTCTGGTCATGGTCCTGACCCCTGTCACCAACCAATGGAGCCAATTTACCTTCTTCCACACTTCTTTGGCATATGGGAAAAACTACAGGAAGTGGTTGATGGCCTCCACTTTCCCTTGGCAGGTTTCTCTAGGGCAACTGGACTGGCTTCTCTGTCCTTTTCTGAGTCTCAGAGCTCACACGGGGTTACCTAGTGCACTACTTACCAATTCAAGTCCCTATTATGCTTCCATAGGCCCTTGGGCAAGGCTCACTCCCATAAAGACTGGCAGCCATCACTGGGAAGCAGGTCCATGGTCAACGGTATGTCTCTGGCTCTGACTACCTCCTTTACCTTCTGGTGGTTGGTCATGACCATAGGGGCTTCTTAGCTCTGAAATTTGTTTAGGACCTTGTAGAACCATGGCCTCCCATTGGCCAGTGTGTATAGCTTCCAAAGGTTTAGCAGGTGGCCTGTTTTTGTCACCACCCCAATTGCCAGCTTGCAGATCTGGCTCATTTACTTGGGCCAGAGGAACAGCCTGCCTGACATTCCTCTGTTCCTGATCCACTTGTGAGAAAAACATGCTTCACTTGCAACCCTCTTGTACTTATCTGTAGGAGTAAAAAGCACACAGATGCAGTCTGGAGCCAGTCTTTGCAACATAGTAAACTCAGCTCTGTGTGAGAAAAAGACAGGGATTTACTCACATGTGTTCATTTTTGCATCATTGGCTGCTTACAGATGTTAAAAAAATGTTCTTTACTGGAAGAAGCAGCATGTTAGTTTGACTCAGCTCTGCAGCGTTTGTACAGATTAGGCACTTCAGTGGGGCTTGTTGGTGTTTTTATCAAAAGCTGATTCAATCAGCTATTAGATAAAAGTGCCAAAAATGCATCTATACAGATACTGGGCAAGTCCGAACAAATTAGCATGAGGCCTCTTCTGGGCATGTGCTGGGCTCAGCATGGGAGTGTGCCAAGTTTAAAGTAAAGGGCTGGAGGTTTTTTTGTGGTTTTTCTAATGTCTGTAAACAGCCATCATGCCAAGGGCATAATCTATTTGGTAAAATGAACATATGGTAATTTAGGATTTTATAGCAATTTGTATCAGCATAATATGTTAATCCATAGACAGTAAGAATAGCCTAATACAGTTATTCTCAATCAGGGTGCCAGGGAACCTTGGAATCCCGCAAGATCCTTTGACAGGGGCTGGAGGAGGGGTGAAGAAATTGGCAAATGAGAACAGGCTCAGGCTGACCCTGTCTGGTTGCTTCACTGTTCCCATTGTCCAGACCCTCTGCCAGGAGGCAAGCACTGTAATAAATAGTTATTTAGAATGGGATGCCACTCAATTCACAAACATTATGAAGGGATCTCTTGAGTCTAATAAGTGGTGCCTTAAATCAAATGAATGGTGCCTTGAGTTTAAAAATTTGAGAAATACATATGTACGCACTATATATTTACATTTATATGCATTTAAGAAGAGACAAAAAAGGGAATGCCAGGATACCATATAAGAAAATATAAAAGGAAATAAGGGGGGGGAGGGTTTGGCTATTTTACATGACAGGAACAATTTGCTTTTTTTCAATACAGTACTGAATTTCCCATATGTTATGCTTGTGTGCAAAATATAACAATCTACCTACCTGTAGAAAGTTTTTATTTTTAAACACAAAAAAGGATCGTTTACAGATTTCTCAATCTACATCATATGCTTAAATACTTCAACAAAATAAAATGAAACCAAGTCAAAGAAAAAAAAGTGTCTTATATTTTACAATACAACGTTAGGAGCAGGACTGTTAAATTCCAGGTCAAAATTAGGTTGATATGAATCATAGTGGTTTAACTTTGTGAGGAAACTAACCTTTGAACCTCAGATTTCCAGATGTTACTATTAGCTGTGCAATGGTCAAAACAGATCTGTAATAATAACCCACACTGAGAACTGGCAGAAATCCATAATCAAGCATACCATGCTATTTTTAATATATTGTTGCAGTTAGAGTATATACTAAAGAAGGCCAGATATTTTCATAAACCTTCACCGTCTCCAAAGGAGTCTATGAGTGATTAACTTAATTTTCTTTAGATAAATGCATTATTTCCTGGTTTGCTTTCTGAAAAGACACCTCATTCTCAGAGCTTAGGGAAGAAAACAGAAATAAGCAAAGCAAAACTTAATGGCACATTTATTTATTCAAATTATTTTTTAAATATCAATAGTTTTAATCATTTGCTTTGATTTTTCTCCTATAAGTTGAACAACACCATACAATGTTAATAAAAGTAGTTTTTCATATATAACACCACATCAACCCACTTGAGACTCAGCTTACCTTTAGGCTTCCCAGAAGTCTAATGGAAAAGTAGAATTTATAGTGTGCCTAACAAGTTAAGAGATCTAGGCCTGGGAAGGATAAGTAAGATGAGTAAAGAAGTGAGCTCAAAAGTGAAGTATTATGTTCTGAACTTTAAGATCTTACCCAGAAAATGTAATTTATATGGATACAGATTCACAAAATTATTAAGATTTAATTTACTTTAAATTTTACTCTGTAATAAATTACTTCACAGGAAATCATGTGACCAGCTTTTGTAAGCTGGTTGCCCACAATAGCCACTACTAGATGGTGGGACAGCCAATTTGCATTTTATAAATGGTGACATTGATGTGAAATCCACTAGGGAAAGGGGCAAGCAATGAGTATACAAGTGTAATATATACCACTGTATAGTTAATCATCACTTTCTGAAGGGTAACTTTACCTCAAAGTGGAATGATTTACCCCCATGTCAGGCTGTGCATTGTGTTCCCTCTCCTTTTACTGTGAATTCAGTATAGTTTGTAATGTACAATGCATGTGTGCAACCTGCATTTCAGTTATATGCAGAAGCAAAGAGAAGGCAATGAGAGGAGATAACAGAAGTTAGTGTGATAATTATGCAGCTAGGAGAAGTATTAACTTCTGGCTATATGTGTGGATTTCAACTTAATATATGTTGATATGAGTTGATCAGATAGTTGCTGCTTGTCAACTCTGGCTGAATGATTTTACCAACTCCAGTCCTCAAATTCTTATGACTAGATATTATGTGATGCTTGAGAAGCTTCCAAAGTTTCATTGAAGGATAGGAATCAAGCATCTAGTTCCTTCCCTATGTAGGGAAAGTTTCTCTCATGTTGATTTACTATTTATACTACTGTATCACCTAAATGCCCAAATTCTAAGCAAGTAACTTTTTGTCCTAGGTATAGTACAGACAAAAACTAAAAGATGGTTTGTGTACCAAAAAGCTGTCAATCAGCATATAAATCAAGAGTCAATAGATAGTCATGGATAGATAGGTAGGGGAATATAATGAGGTAGTGAGATAGCAGTATAGACAATAGTTGCAACACACTAGCCATCTGATCCCATTCTTTTATAGGAAACACAGCAAAGAACAACTTTAAGAAGGAATCTGAAAAGTAGTTATTTTTGGGGGCGATTAAAGGAAAACTCCTTCCAGCATTAGACTCAACTCCACTTCTTTGCTTACCTGTCTTACACATGATAGAGGTGATCATGCATAAAATTAGTAATGATTCTAAAGCAAAGATCTAAAAATTTTGAAGAATAAATTTTCCCTGAACTTCTTTTTCATTATTATCTTCAAAGTATGTAATTTTTTATTTGTTTCCATCCTTCAAAAGAAGTGCTTGAATGTTATTTATTTTTTTAAAAATCAATACTAGCAGCCCAATGCTTATGAGAAAGACTCTACAGGCATAAATCAGACTATACACGCAATGAATGCAAAAGTTTCATAAGGAAACAAGTTTTTCAATTTCAAGCCTATGTGGGGTTATAAACAAGAGTAAGAGACTACTGCTTGAAAAATTACCTTTGAGCTACCAGCAATGCATACTATTCAATTTTTTTCTTATAGAAGGAGTAAGCATGAATACCAATCTGTCCATTTTTCAAATGTGATACTGTCACTTTCATTGTATTGTTGTAGCATAAGGGAAAAAACAAAATACAGAAGCTCATATTGTGAGAGACATGCATCAGTAGAATTTAGCAGTAGACATGCTAATCCTAGTCTGCAGGCATTAGAAAATTTTGATTCCATTTTATGGGACCAGCTCACAGTAGTGATAATTCAAATTTTGAAACTAGAGCATTGAGTTGTGAAATAGGACCATGGAATGTGTGAAGAAGACTTCAGTGTTAATTTGTGTCTTATTAGATTCATTATATCCAGTACCAAAAAGGGGATGAAAGGGAGGACTTAAGTTTACTATTCTTATTTAAAAAAGATAATTTGTTATGTGTTTCAAATGTAATCAGGTACTATGAAAGTCATAATTTCATATAGTTGAATATATAATATTAAACTATACTTTTGTCATACAAACATCTTATATTTTTGGTTAATGTTTGAGAAAAAGAAGCATATACAATATCAACTTGAATATGACCAGTTGTAACTTCCTTTACTCATGCTTCTTTGTATGTTGGAGCATGTTTGCTGAAGTATCACCAAGCTTATTTAAATAGCATCTTTCAGGGTAGGAAAGCTGGCTGGTCAGCGCACAAGTTGGAAAGCTTCTTCTTTTACTGTTTATTAATCTTTTTTGCATCAATTGATGCTCTTTAGGGCCTTGCTTATGGATCTGTTTGGACTTTTTGTTTTTCCAGTTTGAGTTAACTTCCTTTTGTATCCCCACACTCCATTTGGTGTAAAGCTTCCTTGTAAATATATGAAGAGTTACTAGAAAAGTAAATTAAAGAAAGGAAAGCTTTGAATGTATAAAAACATCCAAAAGTTTTACGAGACCACAAAGAGCAGACTAATTACTTCCACAGTTCTGGCTTGCAAAGTATACTGAAAAGAATTGCTCCAAGTGCTCATTTGGATGACACTACCTAGAATGCCCTTCCAACTCATTACTACCTCAAAGAGTTGGTTCTGGCAGCAAATCAAATTTGAACTTCACTTGAGGGTGAACTAAACTTTTTTTTAAGTATATTTTGTAATCAAAAAGTATTTGATACGACATAGGCTGCTTCTCTGTCTTCTTAAGCAAAATCATTTCTTCCACATATGGAAAAGATAGTATCATTCTCTCTGGCCTATATTTGGATCATCTTTAATTTT
This sequence comes from Caiman crocodilus, assembly GCA_030014935.1. Lineage (NCBI taxonomy): Eukaryota > Metazoa > Chordata > Crocodylia > Alligatoridae > Caiman > Caiman crocodilus. Next base: position 67,489,741 of record JAGPOW010001296.1, read on the forward strand.
ATGATATTAATCAGGATGTAGCTATGCTTAGTAAATGCAAGTTAACGCAGACTCAGAGATAAGACACATCACCCCCCGAAAGCACCAGAGCAGACTATTTTCCATAATTCTGCATCGTAATTCTAATCCATCCAGTCATTTTATTTGATTGCAATTAGCCTTCTCTTTGATGATTTCTTTCCAATCTTTTACTCCACTAGAAAAGTGCATTTGAACAGTTGTATTGTACAATAATTTACATGTCATTATAATCTGATTCAAATGATTTACTGTAAATTGCCACTCTCATAACAGCATTTGAATTTAGGTTTAAAGGAGAAGCTAAGTAAATCATGACATCATAACTCATTCTCTTCTAAAAGGACAGAGAAATCACACAAGTACCATTTTGGAACATTTATTTAGACAGACCATTTAATCTGAATGCATAGTATGTAACAAAAAGAATATCAGTCACACTCCGTGCCAAAAAATAATTACTCTTTTCTTTCAAAGCACAATCAGATCCTGATTAAAACTTAATTTCTTGAATCACAGGCTTAAAACTGAAATAACCTAAAATACCTAAATGATCACACTAGTGCTATGTCTGCAACATGCTATCCTTTTTGTCCTATAGAAAAGACAATCGTAGATGATTCCTATGATCGCCAAATCATAGAAGCAGACTACTAAAGTGACTATCATTCTTCACAAACCCACAAAGAATACTAATACACTCTATCATTCTTCACACACTCAAATATTCTGATTACCTAGAACATGAGCGTAGAGTCTTGAATTGCATTTAAACCAAAGAATATCATACCCTGAACATCACCATTACTACTAGCAATCACAAATTCAAATGATCTGTAGGTCTTCTGACTCTTGTTGAATTGCATGTTATTTGTGAGGTACAAGAAATGGACTTGTCACTATAGTACATTGCATTCAAAAGTGATATCACAGTACAAACAATTCCTGACACTCACTCCACTGCAGAGCATGCTGTGTCGAATACAACAGGATCCTCAGTATATACAGGGCAACAGTGATAACCACGTTCTAGGTGTAGTGTACTGCTCCAGCTGAATCTTTTTTCACTTTCTGTGGCTGCACTTTTTTTTCCTAGTCATCACATAAACAAATGAATAGTGTGAGAAGAAAACTTATGTTCACTGTTGTCCAATTCAGAAAAACACATCTAACAATGAGATTTCTTTAAGGCATGAATCTGAAGGATAATACTGTTGTTAATAATACTATAATACTGTTGATAATTCACAATTTTACCACACTGCTCATGATATAGTATGAGCTTTAGCTTTAGTGGGCATAAATGGTGTCAATGGCAGGTAATATAATAGTGGAATGCTGAATGAATTTTGGTAATAAAAATCTAAGTTTTAAAAAAAGTGCCTTTTCTTTCTGCCTTTATTTTCAAAAGTATCCAACTACAGCTGGAAAACATGTTATTTAGATCAGTACAAAAGGTGAGACAGGGTGGGTCCCTATATGCACCACATGCCACTACATGGCATCACAAACCATGTGCAGGGAAATGTGAGAGCAAAAGTTTCTACTGGGAAATCCTAATAGCAAAAAAGTTATTCAGGGAAATAAGTGGTGCAGAGCTTGCATCAGCCTTCCCCTACCCAGGATAGTTTGCTGCACACTAAACTGAACATGCAGCAGCATGCAATGAGGCACAATTCAGTGGTACTACTTGTGCCTCTATGGCCACTTCCAGATGAGTGCAGATATGTGGTTTCCCAGGGACAAGTAGTAGTGGCACACCTTGGGCCACTTCTACTTGTCACTGGAGATACCTGTGCCACACATGCTTTGACGTGCCACTGGTTATCCCAGGTGGGGTGGGGGGGTGAGGCCAGCAACTGTGCTGCCCCAGAAGTCTTATCTGCGGTCCTGGGGGACAGAGAAGCTGCAGCTGTGATGCGCCTGCGGCTGAGAACCTGGCCAGCAGCCGGAGCACGGCTCCAGCGGGTTAAGGTCTGGTTTTGGGATGTGCATGCTGCCACCACGTGTGCTGCCTTGCTTTTTTTCCATATAGGTTTTTTGGACCCTATGATCTCCCAGGGTCAAAAACCTTCCCTGTACTACAAGGGAGCAATGTGGGGAATGCCTGAACATGTAGTGTGTGGCTCCACAGATGGGTCTCTGGCGCCACATACCGCACAGCCACACTTATCTGGAGGCAGCCTACAGGTACACATTCCTGCATATGAGTACACATTCAAGGTGTGTCAGAAAAAGAGGGATTTAAATTAACTGAGACTTTTACTTCAATATCTGAACTCTGACCTTACCTACAATTACCCTATGAGTATGTAGTTTGCTAGCTATTTTGTTAAAGATATGTTTGATGATGTAGTAGAAGTATGGTATTTACATCAACAAATGCTGAATATCATGTTTATGATGGCCATGTTCTTTAAATGTATTGTTTGAGTCATGTGGACTATTTACAGCAAAACTGGAGTTTAAGGTTCAGTTTATTCTTATTCTGTGTTCCTTAAGTATATACAGTATACCAATTTTCCTAAAAATTGGGAGTTTTAGGTAGTGACAAGCAAAGCAAAATCACAAGCAAAAAGGGGAATAATCAGCAATGGAAGCACTTCAATACTTGGGCTTTAAAAGGTAATGTAGGAATGAGAAATTTATCTCTAGCATAGCCATAAGTTGGGGCAAATGTGCATCTCTGTTCTACGGATGCAAAAGATCGGATTATTTCTTAAGACAGGGTAGGGGGTAGTTGTTGGTTTGGGGTTTTTTTAATATCTTCATTGGTAGAATTGAGGGAAAGATGGAAAAGATTTCAAAGCATTTTTTCTGCTATGGAAATATGTGCATCTTTGAGCTATTTGAACTCAATCTTGGCCTCAAGGCTTTTAACTAGTTTGACAGCCAATAGCTGGATGTTCTTTGTTTCAGAAACTTGTTCAGAATGTTTCCCATTTCCTGTCATAATCACTTCTGTCAATTTTCTGTTTTTTCTTATATCAGAGTGAATCAGTTGCATTTCAACAGTCTATCCACTCCATATTTTTCCAGGCATTGGGCTACGTTGATAATAGCAGAAGCTGTGCTGCTGAAGAATGAAATCTAGAGCAGAGAGTCATTGGATATTACAGATAAATTTGTCAATCATGTTTCACAATTCCAAAATAGATATCTAAAACTTACTTTATTTTCTGTTTCCCCAC
>JAGPOW010001296.1:67493392-67528707 GCA_030014935.1 Caiman crocodilus
AGGAAAGAATCAATCATGAAGGAAAGAAAAGAATCACCCATTATTTTTCTTCATAAACTTTTTTAAATACACACATTTTCCTTTCAGCAATTCATTTCATTTCGTTCCTTTATCATTAATATTTTATGTCCTCCTTCTTCATAGACTTTTTAGTGTTTTACTTACTCATCAAGCATATATTTAATGTAGTTTCTTCATTCTATGTGATGAACTTGTTCATTCTGAGCATAGGAATCAACCAGACCAGAAGAATTTTTCATGGTCACCATGTAATATTTGGAGAGGAAAGGCAAATCTAGAAAGAGATTAAGAAAATTTCTATTCTGTGACTGGCTAATAAGTGCTGTCAGCCAATCAGACTGCAAGATTTATTGTATGGCGCCATTATTAAGGAGTAACTTTGTAGGGATAAATCAACTCAGACACTCAAAACAAATGATGATACAACTGGTGAAAAAGGTACATTTAGGGTTAAACATCTGTTCCACCTCCTTGAAGTGAGATTAGAAAAATCATTCAATTTCAGCAATAATGCTATTTCTAACAGATGGATAAGGTTAGATTGCTTTGTTTTTGAAAATGTTTAAATGTCACGGTTGTAGAGTCTGTGCCTCATTAATCACAAATTATTTTACACAATTGAATATTTGTGTAGATTAGAAACAGGGTGTGATTGGACCTTTGTAAATATCGGCATGTTAATAAATTACTCAGAAGATGATAGATGAATTCCGGTCACAGATCATTCTGCTTTCTAAAATTTAATATTGCTTTTTAAATTGAGAAAGGACCTACAGGGTTCATCCTGACTAGGCTCCATTTTCTTTGGCAGTGCACAAATAAAATGTGAATTATATTAATTGTGTATGCTCTCTAAGAGAAAGTATATTCTCTCTAAGAAAAAGTATATTGCTCTCTAAGAGAAAAATACAGGCAATGCCCTCAGATACTGTTTTGTTTACAGGGTTTGAAGTATTTGTCAATCCATAAGACCTATGAAAAATGTTTTTGCAATGCAAGTTTAGTAAAAATTAACATTTTGAACTTATACTTGGCAGCTACCATTTTACTTAAAGGAATGTAACTTGTGATCTTGGCACTAATGTCCAATGGCAGAGATTGAAAACTGATTCCAATGAAAATGTAATTCTTTAATAGCCAGAAGATTGCATGCTTGAAAATGTTATATTTTATTTTAAACATAAGACATTCCTCAGATTGTTCAACTATTAAAAACAACCAATTTTCTTTCTCTGACACCTTGCTCTCCTAACGTCACTGTCACAAATAACACCAGATGCTGCCTAAATGAAAAAGAAACAGTAGGCTCATAAAAGTAGATTTTAATTAAAAGTTTGTTTTCAAACACATTTCACGCTTTGCACATGGCAAGAACCATTGCTCAGTGCAACAGTTTCAGGCTAGTGCTTTGAAAGAAATCATGAAACATGAAAATGAGTTAACAAGGTGCATCTCAATACCACTAGCACATCCCCAAGGAACAAATCAAACTCATAAACAATGAAAGGAAGAGTGAGAGCCATGCTAATAAGGAAAAACCTCACCACAGCTTTTCAAGAAAGTAAAGCTCTCATGCTATTACCATTGAAGCTCTGCAGAACAGGTCCTCTGACAATCTACCTTGCCACCCGCAGGGCTGCACTGACTGGTGCAAGCAGCCTATACAATTTCTTTTGGATGGTCAACAAAATGTTGAGAGAATGAAGTAAACCTTTGCAGGGATTTTCTGTTATGTTCACACCCATGGGTATTCTCTCCAGGAAAATATAGGATTTTCAGTATTACCTGATGGATTCCATAGGCACAAAAATATTAATCTTCATAAACAGGGCTTTTAAAAATGTTCCTGGACCAAGAACTCCCCCATCTTCCTACTTCTTATCTCTTGAGGTCTAGGCTGGGATAAAGGAATGAGGAAGGAATTTCACCATGAAACTCCTTGCTTGACACTGAGCTCCAGTCTGTAATAATCATGTGTATTTTACTGCTTTATTTACATTTATTTGGCATGTTTTTTAAGTAATCTGTTTTCCTTACCACTTTCTTTTTTTCTTCCCTCATTATTCAATTTTGATTTGTTGTTGTTGTTTAAATGTAACTTTTCCTCTCATATTTTCAACACCCGTGCATCTTTTTTTTTTCTTTTTACATCCTTTCCTTTCACTTTAATTTTCCTAGATATTAAAATTGTAGATAACCTTTCAATGTTATCCTTTTAGGAATAAAAAGAAAATAGGTTGGTTAACATTTTTCAAAAATGTGATTTTAAAACCTATACATGCATTTATTCCAGCTTAAGTTTAGAGTGCAATAAATGGGAATAGGCTGGCAAAAAAATGCTATTAAAGCTCATTAACACTGAGTTGGGACTGAAGTTAGTTCCCAGGCAGTCTATACACACAGTGGTACTCAACAGTAAGGCATCTACATGTGTGTTACTGTGCAGTAACTAATCAGGTGTAAATTTGATACCTGCATTACACCTGAGTTGGTATAAGTCTCCATATTTACTGTGCAGTAATTTTAGTTGCTGTGCAGTAAATCTGCATGTGTAGTCATGCCTATTGAGGGCATCTTCTTGAGATGTTTACTACAGAGCTGCCTAATTAGCTCTGCAGTAAATTTCTCAGCATCTATACATGTGGCCCTATTCGGCTGCAATAAACTAATAAACTCTGCAACAGATTAGTACTTGTATTTTTTAGTGTGGACCAGTCCACATGGAGAGGCTAACCCAGCTGGCTGGGCATGAGAGTGCTTCAGTTCAGGGGTTCTCTGCCACCTAGCCCTGCACTGAAGTACCCCTGTGCCCCAGCCAGCCCCTCCACAGCACATTTTGATGGACAGGAGCAGCCCTGGATTGGCATATTGATCCCTGGTGCATACTGACATAATGGCATACTGACCATTGTTTCTCTAGATTTCCCCACTGTGGTATGCAAGTACTGTGTGCTAAAAATAGTTCTTTTCATTTAAGAAGATGAAAATGGAAACACCCACAGGATGCCATGCTCTTAGAATATAAGCAGAAACCCATATAGTAGCTCTTATCCATGCTTCATATTTTTCACACAGTCAAAATGATTTCTTATGGGGAAGGAGAAGCACAGAAATATACTTTGATGAAAGATTGCTTTTAACTATAACTTCCCAGATTTTTAAATTGAAGTTTAGCTTTCTCATGGAATTTAGATCCCACCCTTTCCATGCATTCTTCTGTGCAAAAAAACAAAAGAAATCGAAGACAGTTGTTGCTTCTGCAATAATCCAGAGCAGCATTTCAACAAACACACTAATACATCTCACCACATAACATAAGCCTGAAAAACTGTAAAGTATTTGTAACAACTAAGGCCTTGCTACTGCTTTGTTTGAAGCCAGTAGAAATATCTCCATGGGCATCAATAGATGCAGCATTGTACACTAAACAAGTTTTTATTTTCTCTTACAAATGAAGGATTTTACATGCGAAACCTCTGTAAAATCAAATATATATATAAAAAATTATTACTAAGATAATTCCTTCTGCTTTAATACAATGATTGCATATTTCAAAATAAACCATGATTTCAAATGAAACAATCAAAATTATATGCTTCATAAGTACCTAAACATAATACATTGATTTTGTTTTGGGTTGTTTTTTGTTTGGTCTGGTTTTTTGGGGGGTGGGGGAGAGAACAGAATTGAAAAGATTTTTTTTCCCCTCTCCCCCCGGAGAAAAAAAGTTAATTTTTAAAAAAATTTTAGTAGACCCAAACCTGTATATTTGCGGGGGGGGGTAGTTAATATTAATAGAAAATGTCATCCAATGGCAGCTGTGCCTGTGTAAGAAGTAGCATGAATTAGTTCTCCTAGGAGTCATGAGAGGCACTTTGACCCTCCCAGCGGGACCTCCAACATTACCTTATGAGATATTCACTCTGGGTCTTGCGCAGAATTATGCCTAAAAGTACTATCTGCCTCCTTGTGATTAGATATTCAGAAAATAGTTTTATGTAAAGAATTGAAGCCACACATTATTTCTCGTTCTGTTTTGATTGTGTTACGAGCTGCTATACCAAATTGTATTCCTAATACTATTTGGAACGTTATTACTCAGACTATTACACAGGTAAAGAAATAACTTTTTTAATAATCCAAGTCCTTGTTTTGATTGTTTATGAAAATCCCTCTAAAGCTGGAATCAGAAATCTATTTTATTACCAAAATATGTGCCTCTCCATCTTATTTACCCATGGCCATTTGTTTACCTTCATTTTCCCATGTTGTTCTGGGCTGCTGCCATATTTTTTTTTCTCAGAAAGAAAAAACAAAACAAAAATCCTCTAAAAGCATTTGTTTTGACAAAACAACATATTTTTAAAATTACACGGATTTTGCAAACAGATCTAAGAAGATTATCCAGGCAAGGGTCACTGTTGTGGTTCACCCATCTTGACATTGTCCCTTTAAATTACAGATGTTTAGCTTTTGTGGGCTAGACTTAAACTGTAGCATTAACCTGATGTATGGATGTGATATAGTACTGCAAATCATGATACACTCTGTTCCTAGGGGGATGTTTCCACAAGGAAGGATGAATGTAAAGCAGTCTGCTTTATAAGGTGCAACATTTTCCAGATAAAAGCCTGACTTCTTTGCCATCTGATTCTGCCTCCCTTTCCACAGGGTAAGGCAGACAAGTAAATGGAGTGTAGAGGGTCCAGAAGGTAGATAAGCTATTGTGGGAAACCTTATGTACTGAGGCACATAAAGGACTCCATGAAATACTTAAGCAGTATATTGGCACCATTAACTTCACTCCTTGGTGTTCAAGAAACAATTTAAGCTATATTAAATGCATTTTTAGAGTCCAGTGCTACCTTTTATAAATGGTGACATTAAAAGTAGACATTGATGCAAGGTATTCAGGACATTGTTAAATGACCAGTGAGGTAAAGTTCTCGGCTGAGGTAATGCAGAGTAAATGACTATGAAAAAGAAGGCTGAGGTTCAAATTAACTGGCAATTCCATGAAGTCAAAAGAAAAGTGTATAAGTAGCAGGGTTTCCTAGTTTCCAAATAGAAAATGACTGTGTTTAAAAAGTAGGTAGTACTGAGTTTGGTGCAGTCCCAAACAACTGAATTTGGCTGAGAATCTACCAAGAACTTGAAAGAAGCAAGGGCAAAAAAGAAAAGGCATCTTTTCTTGTTCCTTGAGACATCCTGAGGCTACCATTCTGCTGAACAGCAATAGGGTTTACTCTTGAGTACCCCACACAGAACTCAGATTTGTGTTCCTGCTCTTTACTAGACAAACATATTGACACTAACTAATGTAACAGGGAGACATGCAATTTGTCAGGGCTCTTGTATTTGCCTGTATTGCATTGCCCTAACACCAGCCCTGCAATTCAAGGACAGCAGTACACACAGCCAAACTAATCATTGCTACATATACAAATGAAAAGGCTTTTTAGATTACAATCTGTAGTAATTATGCTATCACTTAATGTGCTATCTGGACACAGAAATTAAAGCCCAACCTTTTACTGATATATAAGAATACAATAATATTTTTTTTTCAATCCCAGTCTCTGAGCAAGGAATACGACTCATACCTGAGTCATCTGCTGCATAAGTCATCCATTGACTTCAACTGGAAATGTGCCTACATAAAAACTGCAGAATCTCTAATATCTTGTTCTTGACAAGATTTAATTTCAAGAACTGCTTTAAAACATGACATGTACAAGCTATTAAGCCTATCTAGAAGTAAATTAACTTCATTAGAGATAAATGTCACATCTGATTAACAGTAGGATGTTAATCTGCCATTTGGTACTAATGGGTATGTCCATATAGCACAGCATAATGTCATGTAGAGATTCACCTGGATCTGGAAAAAGTCTAGCTGCATTATCATGGTACTGTAATCAGATAAATTCACCAGGTGTAGAAGTTTTCTAAAGGCAGAATTAAAAAATTAAATTGGGTAGCACAACATAGAGTATTGCAACATTTAGGTTGCTAGTCCTTTTCTGTTCTATATCTAGGCTAATCATACACTACATGAGGAGAGTTAGGAGACTCAGAAAGGGATCCAAAATAATAAATGTACTGAGAAAAAAAGCTATCCAGAGCTAGCCAATGAAGAAATCCTGAGGACATGTTTTTGCCTCTTTTTCTTCCCCTTTCTAAGACTTAGGTGCTTTATGCGGGACTTCAGGTAGATGGTTAAGTTCACTCAGGATTTGCAGCTTGGAGTGCTCTATTAGGAATTGAAGTTCTTCCTTTAAAAAACTGAGAAAGTTATTTTTCCTTTCAAAAACAGCCAGAGCACAAGCGGGTGCTATCAATGCAGTAGGGTAGTGGGTAAAGCACTCACTCATAAGATACTATTCTCTCCTTGACCTGAGGGGATTCACACATTCACTTCCACACTCCTGTAGAGTGTCAAAATCATCAAGCTAAAGATGATTTTTGCAGAAACAGGAACCAAAAGTGAACGTGATTATCTAGCCTACCAGTTAGTACACTTAGTTGGGAAGGGGAATCCTGAGTTTCAGAGTGCAGACAGAAGTTACAATCAGAAGTAAGGAGGTTAGGCCAGGTAAAAAATGGCTACCCAATCTAACTCAGTGATTAGATGGGTGCCAGGGGTCAGATCTAAGATAAATCAAGGTAGGGGAAGAAAGGTGGGATTGGTGCTAGCATGGTCTGCATAGGGTTTTGGGGGGAATGGATGGCTAGCAGGGTCCATGGAGGAGGGTAGGTGGGGTCTAGGAGGTGCTGGTGGGATATGAGGTGGTTTGGCAGGATTGGAGGGGAACTATCAGAGTCTGCATGTGGACTGGTGGGGTTCAAAGAGGGCTGAGGGACCCCAGACAGTCTTTCTAATGCTGCCAACCCTTCCCCCACTCTGATCCCACCATACTGCTCCTAGTCTCACAAACAACTCCAAGTGTCAATTTCAAAGGCATTTGCTGGTGCCAGGAGCTTGATCTAAATAAGTCAGGACAGGGGGGAGAGGTAAGTAGATCACAGGGGACTAACAGCTCTGTCTGGGGAGGGTGAGGGGGTTGGTGGGATCAGGTGACTAGTGGCTTCACTGGCAGGGGGAAGGGTTTGGTAGGGTCCTGTAGAGGTGGTTGGTGGGATTGGGGGGGCTCCCCACCCCCAACCAGGGCCTATTTTTATATCTCTGACCCATTCCCCACTCCCAGATGACGTGTAAGATTTGTATTAAAAAGGAGCTAGATATGAGTTATTTTTGTATGCAAGTCATTCTATCCATAGGTGCCATTGTTAAGGCAGTGACCCTGGACTATTCTTGCCATAACCATGTAAATATCAGTAAATATTCTTTCGGGCTTCTTTAAGGACTGAGTTATCTGTTAGGAAGTAGAAGCATCATGTGATCAAAATGACTAATCATGCCAGATATAAAAGCTGATTAACACTATGAACACCTGGTAAAAATCAAACAAACAAAAAGCTTAAAATGATTTGCATAATCTATTTGGTGAACCATGGCATATTTTCAGAAATCAAGACTAGTTCTTAAATAATTCAGAAACATTAAAAAAATAATTAATCTGTTGTATAATTTGACAACAAATAAGTCACCCAAGAAATGACATAAGTCTAAAATTGAATCATATTTTTGCCTGTTCTGAAAATGGAATACAGGAACTGAAATTCCCAGGAACTGAGCCCATATCATTGTCAAAAGTTAACATTATAAAACAAAGGCGACTTGGATTATTTTCAAATGTAAATCAGTTTATGTATTGATTGATTTTAAGAAAGTGAAAGCTCTGAATGAAACATTTCATTTAAGTAACTGATTGAATTGCTTTTATAACAGAAAGCTGGTAAAAATGTATTTAGTGAAAACATATCATTATAAAATCATAAGTTTAAAAAAGAATAATATCAGCGGAGGATAAAAATGAATGGCATAAAGGACACTGTAAAAACTGAACATCTTTACACTGTGATTGTCAGTTGGTGTTATGGGATAAGGCAGACACAAACAGCAAAAACAATTAAATATGTATTTCAATGTAGTGTTTAGTATGCTGAAAAATGTTGACATCACTAATAATATAGAACTGCAAACTCCAGCCTTGTATGAGGCTAGAATAGTGTAAATTTTCTTTCAACTAAATTGATTTGTTTTTCAGGTTCGTTTTATACAATAAATTGTCTTGATTTGATAGAAACATCATTTCCTGTCTTTTCCTTTATCTAGACACAGGAATTTATCAAATTCAGATTTCCAAATACAGTTTTCATTTTGTTTAGATTCAGCTAGGTTTATTGTGTATTAAATGAGTGCTTGCTAGCAGACAATTTCAACCATTTCTAGGCCTGATTCTAAATGTATCTGCATACAGGTACATCCATTAGAAATTTAGGAAATTAGTAGAGTTACACTAAGAGCTACTTACCAGTGACAGTTAAATCAAATTAGAGTGCTGAAATTTAACTTAAATATCATTAAGTCATTTAAATATCTATTTCTGTTAATGTAGATATTGATATGATGACATGCCAAAGACTGCTCAAAGCACTTAAGTACATAGCTAACTTTAATCCTGAGAGTGGTCTTATGGATTCAAACAGCACTACTCACATGCTTAAAGTTATGTGTATGCATACTTAAAAACTTTTCTGCTTTGGAACTAAATTATACACCACAATGCAGGTGATGCCCTTGCAGGTTCGGTCCATCTCTGGCATGAGACCCCAGGAGCCTCAGCAGGACACCTGGAAGACCCTGATCCTGGCCCCCAGCATAGTCAGGAGGTAGGTGGTGCCCACATTGGGTGGGAGATAGTTAAGTGAGGGAGGCAGCTGAGAAGGGTCACTCCCCCTACCTGGTTCCTACTTGGCCCAGACCACTCAGGAAGCCATATTCCTGGTGCCATCTGGCATGAGATGTGGGGGGGCAACTTACCTGCTCTTTTCTCCAGCAGGTAAATGACTCCCAGCCCCTAAGAGCAGCATGGTACTGACAGCAGGCCCACTGCACATGCACAGCATTTAAAAGGGCCCACTAACTGCAGAAGCTGCAGTTTGTTCTGGCTCCAGTGCAAAACTCACTGGCAAAAGGTCATTGCACCCCTGTGAGTCCTGGACCACCAGGATCCCCAGTGGGACACATGACAGACCCCAAACCTGACCCCCAGTGCAGCCAGGAGATAGGTGGGACCCATGGTGGGTGAAAGCTAGTTAGGTGAGGGAGGCAACTGAGAGGAGCTGAGCAGGGTCATGCTCCCACCCAGCTCCTACTTGGCCCAGCCCCACAGGGAGCCATGCAAACAGAGTGCACAAATAGGTATGTGCTGGCCTGGTGCGTGAGTTAGTGCATGAGTTCACATGGAAGAGTGCATGGGAGGGCTGCTGGCCAGCACTCTCAGTCTTGAGTTGCCCCACACATGGCAGGGCTCTCTCCAGGGAACCGTAGCCCCTCACACTGAGGAAAGCCCGCCCCCCCCAGATGAACATCAGATAAAAGGACAAGAGAACTACCCTCCCCCCATCCAGGGAGAGTCCAAAGGACCCTGGGAATTCCCCGGCTGCTTGAGAACCCAGGAAGCTAGGGGATCCCTTTACAGGCAGCTTCTCCAGCCTACCTGCTAAGCCACAGCAGTGATAGCAGCTGGAGAGGACCACATGGGGACTTTAATACCCACCTGGTCTCCTACCCATACAAACATGTATGCAGCCACCCAACCAGGGTCACCCTGCAATATGGGTATGCACCACACCCCTTGGTTTCCAGGTCTGGATGGACCACCCCACTCTGGTACCTTAGAGGCCTTCACCCAGATGGAGCCTATGGTCCTGGCCTTCACACAAATGGAGCCCTTAACTCCAGGCTGCAGGGCTGCCTGGCATGCCTGCTGGTTGCTGAGACCAGGGGCATGAGCATTCTCACTTGTGGGATGTGCTCACTGCTGGAGGATCGAGTGAGGAAATTACAGGAGGAGGTGGACAGGTTACAGATCATCAGAGACCACTAGGCAGACTGCCTAGCTTACTGCTAGGCCTTGCATCTAGAAAAGGATGCCACTGAGACCGGGCAGAAAAGCAAACCTGACCATGATGCCCCAAATGATGGTGAGTGGAAAATGATCATGTCAGGATTAAAGCCATGACATGCCTCAGTTGCCCTACCAATAACCCTCCACAACAGTTATGCAGCCCCTCCTCACCATCAACCAATGTTGCATCTGTGCAGGATCAGCCCAACCCAGCAGGGAGGCAATGTAGGGTGACAGTGGTGCGAGACTCCCTGCTGCGGGGCATGGAAGGAGCCATCTGCCATCCAGACCCCCTTGCACGAGAGGTCTGCTGCCTTCTGAGAGCCAGGATCAGAAATGTTATGGAGAGAATTCCTAAACTGGTCCACCCTACTGACCACTACCCCATGCTCCTTGTCTACGTGGGCACCAATGACACAGCAAGAAGCAGCCCTGGGAGGATCATGAGAGACTACAAGAACATGGAGGTGACATTCAAGGGCCTAGAAGCACAAGCAGTCTTCTCCTTAATCCTCCTGGTCAGAGGCCATGGCTGTCAGTTGGAGAAGTGCACTGGGGAGGTCAACCAAAGGCTTAGGAGATGGTGTCACCATGTGGTCTTTGGGTACCTTGACCGTGGCACACAATTCTACAACAGGGGTGGTCTACATGCAGGGGATGGTATTCGTTTTGCAAACATAGGGAAAAAACTCTTTGCTACAAGAATTACCAACTTGCTGGGGAGAGCTTTAAACTAGGCAAATTTGGGGCATGGGGAGAAGATTCTACTGTGGTACACAAAGCCACTAGCCACAACACATGGGAGGGTATTCAAGAAATGGGCAACCAGATTGGTAATGACACCTTGCAACACAGGTAGCATGTCAGAAAACCTGAGGCAACTAGGGGGAGAGCTCAAATTTCTTTATGGGAATGCCAGAAGCATGGGAAACAAACAGGAGGAACTGGCACTCCTCCTGGTTGATGAAGATTTCAATCTGGTTGGGTTAACGGAGACCTGGTAGGATAATGCATACAATTGGATAGTAACTATTGAGGGCTATAGGCTTTACAAGAAGGAACGGGTTGGGAAGAAGGAAGGAGGTATGGCCCTCTATGTGAAAGAGCAGTACCCCTCCCTACAGGTCACATATGACAACAGGAAAGGGTCTCTTGAGACCCTCTAGGTCAGGATACAAAGGAGATCAGGAGAGGGAGACCTGATGGGAGGGAGACCTGTAGTAGACTCCCACCAAGAAGAGGAGAGTGATTAGGCATTCTCCAGAGGACTGAGTCAGGCAGCTATCACTAGAGGCATGATTGACTTACTACCCTGACATCTGTTAGGAGGATCGCTCAGCCACTTCCAGCAGGTTGGCCAACTTCTTGGCAACAGCAGACAACTTGTTTCTGATGCAGGTTGTGGAAGGGGATGCCAGGGGTAAGGCCATTCAGGATCTAGTGCTGGTCAAAGGTGATGACATCATCATCATCATCAACTGCTGATGGTAGGTAACCTAAGATTTGGTGGTACTTTGGGAGACAGCAATCATGACCTGGTTAGGTTCACCATCCACCATAAGACTGGGAAATCATACAGTAGAATGGAAATCCTGCACTTCAAGAAGGCAGATTTTGCCAAACTCAAGAGGCTAGGTGGAGAAGCACTATGCAACCAGATGACTTGGTAGTTCAGGAATGGTGGAGTTTCCTTAAGGAGGCAATTCTTATGGCCCCCAAACAGACCATCACCTGTGCAGTAATTTGCTCTACTCAGCAGTTAATTTGCAGGTAGTAAATTAACTGCCGAGTAATTCCTGTTCAGTAAGGCACAAGCAGACAGCCAGCTGGGAGCAAATCTTCTCCCTGTCAGCTGGGAAGCAGGGAGCAGGACATTGCTCCATGCCCCCAGGATCTGCCTGCTGCTTGTGTAGTCTCTACAACCAGAGCCCAGGCGGGGATATTGTCCCTCTGCCCTGGCAACAGGAAGCTCCCTGCCCTCACCCCACAATCACAGAGTAGGTGCTGGGATCTTCCTTCATGAGGAGAGTTCCCTGCCCATCTTGAAGCTAGCTGAGACCTTCCCCAAACCAGGAGAGTTCCTGGACAGCCCCAGGCTTCATGGGGAAGTCTGCACATGAAGCCTTGTGCTGGCTGGGACTGTCCCTGGACTTCACTGGACTCCATGCAATCCAGTAGGGACCCTGCATTTCCTAACAATTGTACTTGGAAGATAATCAGATAAGAATAATGGAAAGTAGCATAAAACCCCAGATAGGGTAACTGCGTTTATGGGGCTGACCTGTGTTATTAACATACAAAGGGTCTGAAGATGATTTATGCTTTCCAAATGCAATTTCTACCCACAGTCTCACTCGAAAGCAAAAGTCTGAATAGTTGTAGCTCTATTTATTGGCTTGAGGAAAGGAAACAAACCAAGTGAAATCTGGTTAAAATGGTCTGGAGAAGAGAAGACTGACAGGGGATTTAATAGCAACCTTCCACTACCTGAAGGGTGGTTCTAAAGAGGATGGAGTGAGACTCAGAGCGAGCCTTAGGGTGTGAGCAGTGTGAGCGATTGTCCACTCTCCAATGTGCTGTGGGCAGGGGGGCACTCCACACACATGCACAAACACATTGCCCTGTCTCTCGTGCTTGGGATGATCTATTGGGGCACATCAGTAGGAACTAATCCCAGGGACAGGACAGCGGGACTCACTTCTTCCCCTTCCTCGCTTCCGGCTGTGCCTAGAGTTCATTGGAGCCAGCCAGCCAGGACAGCAGGATAAAAAGCTTCTGGGCAGCAGTGATGGTGGGCACTGCCAGACAATATACCCAGTCAGTAGGAGGGTGCTGAGGGCCAGGCCTAGGGCAAGGCAACAGTGCACAGAGTGAAGATGGCATGGCTAGGTGGCTCCAGCTTAGGCAACAAGCTGCTGGGGCTGGAAGCTAAGCTGTAGTACCCTCCAGCCATTACCACCACTGCTGAGGGCGAAGGCATAGGCAGCTAGTCAGTGCCACCCTGCCATTGAGACTCGTCTTCTTGTGAAGGCAGCCCTGCTTGCTGCCCACTCACCTGCTCTTCTTGACACCCTGGGATGAGCCCCTGCTCCCCCCTGGCTCAGCTGCCCAGCAAGCCAGCATCTTGGATGAGCAGATAGCCTACAGGGTCCCCTGCCACTGCACCCACAGCTGCTGGTGCACATGCCCCTCATGCATGCAACCCCCTATGCAAACCTTGGCCATATCCCCCACATCCCCACCCCACACACAGACCCAATCCCACCCCTCACCCCACCCATACCCAGCCCACACACACATCCCATCCCTGCCACACACACCACACATACTAAACAGTGCCAGTATCTTGAGGAGACGGCAGGGGAGAGTGGGCACCAAAATACAAGTTCACCCAGGGTACCTTTTCCCCAAAGGCAGCTCTGGCTAGGCAATTCTCAGTAGTGGCAGATGACAGAATAAGGAGCAATGATCTCAAATTGCAAGGGAAGTTTAGATTAGATATCAGGAAAAAAAATCTCTCTCATTAGCAGGGTAATAAATCACTGGAACAGGTTGCCCAGAAAAGTTGAGAAATTTCTATCAGGTTTTTAAGGCCCAGCTAAGCAAAGCCTTGGCTGGGATGATCTAGTGGGGATGGTCCTGCTTTGAGGAAGGCATTGGACCAGAAGGACTTCCTACAGTCCCTTCCAACCCTAATTTTCTATATTTTTTTGTCTTTGCAGTTCATCTTAAAGGCCCATTTGTCTTCTCAAAAAAGAGGCAGTAGGGATAATGATGGGCTGGTAAGGACAACCATAAATCAAGGTAAGAATCATAAGTACAACTTCCAGTTTTAAATCTCTCCCCAGCAACAACCTCTAACTGCAACACCTGTAAAAAAAATCACCCACTCTGATGACAAGACTATGAATTGGGTGAGCATATGTGGCACGTTTTCTTTATAACCACTGCAGATTGCAATATGAGCTAGCTGCTGCTATTTTTGTCTTAATAGTTGATTGTTAAAAACATTAGAGCTTGAATAGGTACTTATTTTTTCTGGCTTTGTTAATCTACATAAATAACCTTGAAGGAAAATTTCACATGTTTTTGGAAGTTAGGGGTTGTAACCTGTGCTAGACAAACTATTCCTCCAGTAGGAAACCTGGATCCATAAAGGTGGGTGTCTGTTGTGTCTTCAGGCTCCATTCTATTGCATATCTCCATGGAAACAGAGAACTCCAGTTTCACCCCTAAAATCAAAAACAAAACCATCCTAGGTAAACGTAGAAAAACTGGTAAGATAGAAATGAAGCCTGTGATTGCACATAAAAACAGCATTATCTTTATTTGGTAGATGGGAAGAGCAGCACAGAGAGATGAGCTCTATAGCTAGAAATGAACCCCAACCTTTCTAAGCCCCAGCGCAGTGCAATATCTTTCTATTGCAGATTTTACCAGAAAAGAAGAATAACTTTTTTCAAGGTTATCAAAAGCAGATTCTCCCCAGTTTGGTCTATCTGCTTTAATTAAATCAAAATCAAATAAATGCATCTTCATACCATTTGTCCTCCATCTAGAACTGGAGCATGAGCTTTTTTCAACTCTACTTTTTTTTTTCCCCTTAATATTCTTGAATATTCAAGATGCGTCTCATCTACCTTTTTAATTTCAGAATTAAGAGATAAGGTCTAGATAGATATTAAATTATTTCATTTATCAGAGGCAGGCTAAGTTCTGAACATCCTTCTGTTTATGCTCCTGTGTGCTGTCTGCCATTGCCTAGTCTCAAGAAGTATTCCAGAATGCATGTACCCAATATATATTTTATGAGGAGATGTTTTATACTGTAATCTTAAACTCCAATGTGAAAAGGAATTCATGCTGAAATGCTGTGCCTTCAATTCTTTAAAAAAGCTATTGCTCTTGTAAAACTTTTACATTTAATTTAGAGTCTACATTATTATAAACTGTCTCCTTTGGCCTTTTTCCTACCTTTTATTACAATTCTATCTTTTATTCATTTTTTCCATTACCCACAGTGAGAGTTGAATCCTGCTTGCCTTATTCACATGAAGAGTTCTATAATAGCTATTTGCAAGAGTCAGGTGTGCAGAATTAGCCCCCCCCCGAATCCTTATGTTGATGACCAGAAATAATAGTTTGGCAGTCTCTTAGGACTCACTCCATGAGCTTGGCCATGGAAGGGTGTGACTGCACAGAAGGGCAGAGCATCTGGTGTTGTTTCCCAAATGCAGTCAGGTAAGGGGGAAGGAAGCCAAAACAGGGGCTGCCAGCACAGCTGAGTCAGTGGAAATAGAGAAAGGTCTGTGCCAGGGAAAGGGATTCCATGGATGAAGGACTCTCAGACTCACAGCTTAATACCTGTTCTGTTCCTTTGGCAGCACTAAACAGATTTTCCCCCTGACTTGAGGAAGACTGGAAGGTGTCAGTTTGTGGGTAGGTACAGACATGCAAAAAGCCCAATGTGGATTTCAGCTAACTTACAGAGGTTTCTCTAAACCAAGGGTTATCAATGCTTTTGGCCAAAATGCCAAAAACACCCCAACCTCACCTCACACCTTGACTTGGCATATGAAAGGTAGATGGCGAGCAAGCTGCAAGAGGCCCAATCCTCATTTGGATGGTGGCAGGTGCATGCATGCCTCCAGGCAGATGGCAGGGCAGGGGCCAGCCAGGGTTGTGCTGCCCCAGGTCCCTTCCCACCTGTCACCACCATGGAGCACGTCTGAGGTTTCAGAACCCAGTGCAACTGTTTGCAGTCTCCTGGCTGCTTTCCACAGCCAGCTCAGGCTCTGGGCAGCTGCTGCCTGCCACAGAGCCCAGGTTGCCTGCAGCAGGGGTCGCAGCCTCCTAGCCACGTACTGCAAGCAGCCTGTGGCATGCTGAGCAAAATAACCTCATGTGGCATGCTCTGGCATGAGTACCGGGGTTGCTGACCCCTGCCTTAAGCAGACTTTATTAGTTTGGAAGCAAACAGAACACAAGTATTCCTTTTCATGAGTGAGGACATAAGGCTGCCTGTACTGGCCAAGGCCAGCACATTGGGAATGTTTCTGTAGCTGGAGTGTGCTTGAGGCTGCCAACGACAGCTGAATGCAGATAAGCAATAGGCCACCCCTGACTGGTTGCCAGGCACGTGCCCCCCACCCCCTTTCAGGAGAGCCCCAGAACAGGTCACTTCACTATGACATGCACCCCACCCCACTGCCCGACTGGCTGGGCTGCCCAGCATGCCATGGTGACCTGCTATGGGACTCTCCTGGAAGAGTGTTGAAGGCATGTGCCCAGCAGCCAATCAGGGGTGGCCTGCCAAGTCCACAAAAGGAAAGATTGGGTCCCTTGGAGCTCCCCTAAGCAGCAGGTACCCAGCAGCAGATGCCCAGTGCAATCACAGGAATCACACTGGGCACCTGCTGCTGCTACCTGCAGTTCGCTGGAGTACTGAGACCCAATTCTTCCTTTCCCCCAGGGCATTGTATAAAGATAGAAAAATACTATTTTTAGTATTAGTATTTATTTATTATATTTAGTATTTTAGAAAAATACTATACTATTTTATACAGGAGCTACAGATGCTCCAATCCTGCCCCCTCCCTTTGACTGCCAGCTTGCTGCAGGCAGGAGGCAGGGTGGAGGACAGAAGCTTTACTGGCTGGCTTTCTGACAGCCCAGGACAGGCCCCACTGCATGGCTGCAGAGCAGCCAAGCCCATCAGAGTTCCAGCAAACCTCACTGTGAGGGCCCACAAAGGAGCCTGGGATGCTGGCGGACAGCAACCTAACATGAATCAATAGATGTGAGTGGCCCATGCACAAATGGATCCTAAATGTACTTGGCGCTTTCACTATACCACTGAGCACACTGTGCATCTTCGTTTACAAATTCAGCAAATCTTTTTCTACTTTTCCTTCACATTTTCAACCAGCTTTCCTCTGGCTGTTCCTGTAATCAATATTTCTCACAACCGGCTTCTCAATACCGTCTGACAGATATGAGGCACAGTGTTCTTCTAAGCTGGTCTGCATGTAACATTCATCCGCCTCATTTTATTCTGAATGGGAGCATCCCTATCAAGGATTCAGCCAGACTCTTTTATTGGTCTTTTTCCCACCATCCCAGCTGCTCGATGTGTGTCAGGGTTAGAAAAAACTGTTTTAATCATATAGTAGTACTACAGCAGCCACTGATACTAGAGAAAAGGTAAGTTTCTTATGGGGTCCTGAAACAACAGTAGTGACTGGGGGATACATGAAGCTAGATACTTTCTGGCTTCTGTAGATGAACCTGTTCCAGCCCAAATTATTGAGGAGCTTCTAAAATCTAAACAGCTCCATCCTGAGGTACATAATTTAGTAGATGTATTGATTATACCCATCCAATGTTAAAATTCAGGCAACACGAATTGGAACTAACAAAATCTTGTCCCCACCCATCAAGAGCAATAACTGGAGGGGGATTTCCAATACCTTCCTCTTTGCTGACCACAAGTTTCCGTTAGAAATCCTGTAGGGATATTTCACTTCATCTTCCCCATGCTAAGCTTACATATTTGAGCTAGTTTGGCAAACTGGCCTGCAACTTATTACAGATTTGAGTAGGTCTTTCTGTTTCCTAGTTATTGCACTATTCAGTGATAAATACAACTGACTGGAAGAAACTGCCCAGTGTGATGGTATTCGGTCCACTAGGTATGTTGGGAAATTTACAGCAGCGTATATTTGGACGTACATTAAAAGAATTCTTATATATCTACATTCAGACTCACGGAAACCAGATTCTGGCCTTGTACTTCTTGACTTAAGGAGCATAATCTACCAGAAATCTGATATATGGAAAATTATTTAAAAAAGATGAGAAAGCTTTACAATAATGACTAACAAGAGTGCTATAATTTAAGGAGTGTAGATTGTTGCTATGTTGGCCTACGGACATAGGCAGACAAGGTTCTTTGAGTAAATCTGATATCTTTTATTAGACTAACTCAAAATAGTTGGAAAAATTCTTCTTAGCAAGCTTTCAGGTACAAATACCCTTCATCAGGCTGAGGAAGCATCTGCAAATGGTCTGTGCTCTTCCTGGATGGAGTGGTAAAGCATCCAGAGGCTAGTAGGTATGGTTTAAGGAAGCACATGAAGAAGAATTTATTAGACAAAGAAATGGGATACTGTTTCTAATTTAGAGATGGATATGCTTATCTGTATGATATGAAATAATGCAGTTACAGTGTGTCCTGGTTCCAGGCTGGGAAGGGGGGCATCAGGTGGCCCCCTTTTTCCCTCAACCCCCAATTTTTTCCACCTGTAGCCCTCTCCCTTCCCCCGTCCCTACTCTCCTTCCCCCTTACTAATAGAGCCTGCTCAGGAAGCATGTGAAGGGGAAGAAACTGCAATGCTAAATTGAAATGCAAAGAACCAAACAACACTGACTTCAGAATAAATATATCTCTATGGATACCTATAAACTGAGTTCATCCAGAATTGATGCATTTTTATCTGTTTTGCAAACTGCTGCAGGTTTTAGCACAGGTACACCACAAACTCACTTCCAAGCAGCACATTTGTACGTACTTATACATACTAAAACTATGTACGATTTTAGTCCAAACCCAAAAGGCTCATGATTTACTGCATAGTTCATTGAGCTGGGCCTGAACAGAGTCAGTGTTTCTAGCCATGATGCCCTCATAGTCCAGTACAGCCCAGTATGTGTATACTCCAGATACGCCCAACAAAGGATCCACTTAGAACTGGAAACAGGTTGGAGGTGGCCCCTCCAAAAATATACATGCAGATGAGGTGTGAGACCACTTGGTTCCACCACCCCATGGAGGGTAAAGCCATACTCATCACATAAGAGGAGCCAAGATGGAGGGTGACAGAGCCTCTCCTTTACATAGATATTTGGTGATATCTGCCAAACATGAGGCTGGTGAAGAAGCAAAAATCATTGAAAGCAAGAAAAAAGGCACTACACAGCTGTGAGAGCAAAGAAGTCAATGATGTAGTGACTTACCATGAGTTGAAAGAGCATTAGCTCAGGGGGATTGAGCACACTGGGCAATATACCTTATTCAGATATTCCTTATGAGCTTCACTAACCTAGCACAAGATTGGTTCCCATCAGTATGTTTGCCCAGTATGGGCCATGTGTTACACAGGTGTGCTCAGTGTGGGCTGCATTCAATCAACTTCATAGTTAGTTTCTATTACTGACGCCATACTGCTTCTGGCAGCAGTTTAATTACAGAAAATGTATTTAATGAAGAGGTTTTCCTGTAAGTGAATATCAGACAGGGGGCCTTTTTCCCATGCTGACCAGGGAAAATTAAACCCTTATCTTATAGTCAAGTAAATCAGGTAAATAATCACTCTTGGTATTCTTAGGCATAGTTATCCTCTCATGCTGGTGAGAGAGGGACAGGGTAGCAATGAGCGTGTTACAATCTAGAATTCTGCCATTCTGTAAATATTCACTCAAATGCCAAATGTTTTTTATCCTTTTTCTAATAACTTCTAAGATATGTCTGAGGAGTAGGTACTTATCTAAAATTAATTATGCTACATGGCTAAAGCAAAACAATCACTCTCTGGTTGCACAATCTGCATGATCACTTAGGCAAAAGACCAGCTTCTTCAATGAGTTAACAATGAACTGCTGATAAATATGCCATCTTTTACTCCAGTTAATTGGTGCAAAAAAGATAACCCATTAATCTTTCATTTTAATCCCTCATTGGCTTTTTGGGCCTGATTCACTGAAAAATCATTTAGTGTTATAAACTGATTCCATATTTTCATTGTATGCATAAATTATCTTGCTACAGAAAAGTCAATTTGCTTCTGTCAACTGAAATGGCTATTTCAATAAAACTTATATTATTTTCCATATGCTGGTCACAAATTTTCTGACTTGTCTTATATGTTTGTATTTTTTGTTCTATTAGTTGACAGCAGGCTTCATGAATCCTGCATAGTTACAAAAAAACTACACATTATAATTTTTGGCAGAAATGCAAGAAAGATCACCAGCACGGGTGATTGTTTAGTACACTTTTTTTATATTACACTGAACAAAATCAATATATGTTATCAATGTGAAGAAGATATTATTTATATTATTTAAGTATAAAATACAAGTTTCCAGTGGATGCAGCTATACATAGGTTTCCAATGGGGCGCTACAGAGGGCGTGAGGGTGCTACAGTGTAGAGCTAGTCAGCAGGCAGCCCCTACACTGTATCAACCTCATGCCCCAGCCCGTCTCAGTCACCATCTACATGTGCATTGCAGCTGCATAAATTACTTCACCATAGGATAGTACTTGTACCTGACAGTACTATCCTAAGGCAGAGTTAGCTAGTTTATAATGTGCCCTAATAATGTCATACATGTAGACAAGGACAGTTTACTGCAGAGCTAATTAGTCAATTCTGCAGTAAAGTGCACATGTAGATGCACCCAGTGAGTTCAAAAGGTATAAGAAGGAATTTATTGTAAGTAAAGTATTTACTAACTATAAATACTGCATATTTTTATTGAAAATAAATATCAAAGAGCATATTAATTTGAAGCATTTGTGCCTGCATAAAATCAGGTGAGTCAGAATTACAGAACTACAGAAATTTTGAAATAACACCAAAAATGAGAAACAAAAACAGTTTCAAAAATCATTTGTTCTCAAGAAGAGTTTTGTTTTCTTTCATTTTCATGTAAAATAGAGAATCATTTGAAAAAGGAATAACATAAGACTACAACAATCCATTGTATATTTTAATTTTCCTAAAACTTTTTTTAGGGAGGATTATCTGAGCAATACACAAATAAAACTAAATTTAAATTCCAATCCTTCCATGCTGTAGAAAAACAGAATTAACCTTATTTTAAAGTTGAGGAAATGGAAACAGTGAGGTAGGTGGGTCAATTCTATGAAGTCATAAGACATGAAGTACAGAGAAGTTCTAAAGTATGTGCTCAATGTTAAATTTAAAAAGTAGTTAGCCATGTTTTTCTGAAATTAGGCTGAAGGCAGGACAGGATGGCACCTTAGGCCATTTAAAGACACTATGTTTGGTTTAATGAAAACTACAGCTGTTACTATATGCATGTGAACATCTGTAGTCTGAATTAAAATTAGATCCAGTCTGAATTAACTAACTGTCACCAAGGCGATGTAGAGATCATGTGGGTCTACACATGATCACTACCTCCATTGCCATAGTCATGCACTCCCCTGGCATAGAGCAGCGACATAGTGGCAAAATGTAACATGCACCATGTGCACGGTGCAGTAACCAACAATACTGTGCTATGCTTTAGTGCTTCCAAAAGGAAGTACTAAAGCACAGCACCATAGCAATGTCTCCGTATGGTGATGTGTAGACACACCCTGTATGGCAGCTATCTAGGGTTTGCTGCTCCTTGTGCCCACCACCAAGTGTAGCAAGTGAGTTCAGTTTTGTGGCCCTGATTCTGAGTGATGGGCAGTGTCCAGCACCCCCTGCTGTCTCTACTACAGAAGTGCAGAAATGCACAAGAATCTCCCTGATGATCCAAGATCATCTATTAATCCTTCATTCGATTTGAAATTTGATTTGAACTGTGTGATGTGAATCAGCTAACACAGTTTAGAAAATAGTGAGTATGTCTAGAGATGGTCTTTATACACTATTTCAGAGAGGCATGAGCTTTTGTAGTCTACTGCCTTCTTTGCCAGATACTATGAATAGATTTGTAGAGAGCAGGTGTACTAAATGGAGAGTAATCAAGTAATTTACATAGCAAGGATAAGGTTTCCTCCCCCTTTTCTATCCTTTATACTTACATGATTTCATCCTTTTTATTTAGCACTTCAGCTCTCTGCAAGTCTATTGCAAGGTCTATCCTCTGCAAAGGATTGGGACAGTGGAGGAAAGTATTACAATTTAATGGGTATTTAAATTACGTCATTTAAATACCCAGTATATTTAAATGACATAATTCCTTTCTATTTAGTACCCTTGCTGTCTTCAAGTCCATTTATAGCATCTGACAAAGGAGATTGTAATCTACAAATGGTTGCACAGATTCACAGAAATTTAGGGCTGGAAGGGACCTTGTGAGATCATTGGGTCCAGCCCCCCTGCTCTGGCAAAAAAGATTGCTGTGGTAAAATAACCTCAGAAAGGTGTGTGTCCAGTCTCCATTTGAAGATCTCCAGGGCAGGCACCTGCATCAACCCTGCTAGGAGTCTATTCCAGAGTCTGGTCACACAAACCAAGACTTGTTTTTTTTTATATATATATACTCAGTCTGAAACCTTCTAGGAGTTTATGACCATTGCTTCTGGTTTTCTTCTACGGTGCTTTGCTGAATAGTTGTTCACCTAGTCCCTAATGTTTACCCTTGATATATTTGTAAGCTGCCATCAAATCCCACCAAAGTCTTCTTTTTCTAGGTTGAAGAGTCCCACATTTATCAGCCTTTCCTCATATGGCTTATTCCTCAGGCCTATAATCGTAAGAGTGGCTCTTCTCTGGACTCTCTCAAACTTCTCCACATCCTTCTTGAACTGTGGCACACAGAACTGGATGCAATACTCCAGCTGCAGCCTCACCAATGCTGAGTAGAGCATAAGAATAACTTCCTTAGTTTTGCTTGAGATGATAAAAAAACTTGAATGGCAACTAACTAGAATTAACCATGGTATTACCCAGGAAAAAGAGTGATCTTGGATACCTCACAGGTACTTAAAGTGGGACAATGGGTTTATACATTTGTAGAATCCCAGAGTAAGATACTTTATCCTAGGAGAAATCCAATATCTGCTTTTAGGTGCTACATTACCTTTTAAATTTAAAGTTTAAAATTAAAGAACTCATATTAACATGAGAATAAAACGCATATCTATGTTGTTAGAGATGCCTCACAATGTAAATAAATTGTCCTCCTAACAGAGCAGATTAAAAGAAAAGCCAAAAGCAAAGTTATTAGATATAAATCTGAGTCTAGAAAGGATCCTAATTGAAGCAAGGAAAGTTGATTTTCTTTCCTAATAAATGACACTGCTGGATTTTGTCTGGAACACATGAAGTATAATTTCACCAAGGCTGTGACAGAAATTCGAAGAAAGCTAGGCTTAATGTATGGACACGTGGAATTATTAGTATGGACTAACCTATCCCATATATTAAACAATAATTTTTTTCCATAGAAAAGAACAGGCCAACTCTCTTCAATTTGGATGCCTGTAGTAGGTATTATACAAGTAGGTAGCTACTTGATAGAGAGGGCACCAGTTTGTATTGAGCAAACAGTTACCTGAGGAGGAACTTAACTATGGACTTAATTACACTTTTTATCATGGAGTGACTTTACCTTGGATTTGAGTGATTTGCTACAAAATAGGGACATGTGTCCACTCCATTTTTATTATGTACTAAAGTCAATTTATTAGTGTTGTGAGGACACTGCCAAGGACCAAAACCTACTTCCAAGCCAAGACTGCAGGATGCCGCTAAGGTTCAAAGGCATGGTGGGGGAGAGGCTGCTGCAGAAAAGCAAGCCACATTGATGCTGGAGGGAAGAGAACAGCAATGGCTATGGCATGCTGCAGGAGAGCTGGCACATCCAACCGCATCGGTGTGGGCACACTTTATAGCTGCGTGCCAACATTAGTTTTCCAGCTGGCCCTCAGAAAGGAGAGTAAAAGTCCACCAGTTGACATTTGGGGAGGACCAGAAGTGTGTCCTCTGGAAGGCCTGGAGTGACCAGGAACAAACAACTGCCCTGGCAGGGGCAAATGGTGGCAAACCCAGGAGGAGGGATTCCCACATAAAGCTGGCTTGGAGGAGTCAGGATCTTTACCTTGTACGAGACTGTGGATCCCAGATACAGACAGTGTAGACTGGGACAGTGGTGAGTCTGTGAGGAGAGAAAGAAAGGAGTCTGAAGCTGTAAGTAGCCATCAGGGAAAGGGAGAGTGCCTGTGTGGCAGGGAACTGTTTGTGCCTTCCACTTTAAGATCTGAGCCAAGTAGCCAGCAGGTGCTTGATTGCAGCAGCCACTTTAGATCCCTGGCTGCCTATATAAACAGATCAGTTCCCTGCTGGCAGCCAGGCAGCAGCATTGCTTGGCTGCAAGTCTGCTTCAAACAACCTGGCGGTAAGGGAGGAGCTGTAGGGGATGGCTAGGAAGCTCCTGGTCCTGGTCATGACCTAAAACTGCACCCTGCCATTAGTGGATGGCCTAGTGGGGCTCTCAGTGGCATGGGAGCCTCCAGGAAATGCCAGGCCAGTTACCACCCTGGTGAAAGGAGGGATGGGGTGCCTTAACCCCAGCTCCCACAACTGGGTGGGTCACTTGCTAGTAGGGTACAGAGAGAGTGGAGCTAGAGGCTCAGAGGCCTGACATAGAACACCCTCAACTGATCAGTTCTGTGGCCAATACCAGACTGGTCAAAAGTGCCAGGGGCCCACCACAGAGTAGGGGGCATGGGGTTTCTAACTGGCCTTGGAGGTGACGCCAGGGCCTGTGTGGTCAAAGGTCCTGGGGGCACCATGCCCAAGAGAGAAAATAGTTCCAGGGATCTAGGCAGCCTGGATGAAGGTGGAATAGGCTCCCTGAATGGAGGGATTTTAAAGGGGTCCTGAATGGAGGATTCTGGGTCCCAGTGTGGGTCTGGTGAGGTTCACATCAGTGGATGCCATCTGAGGCATGGAATGTAGTGTAGGGCAGGAATGAAGCCACAGATAGTGCCCCATGGCATTGGGGCAAAAAAATGGGCAGCCTCCTGTCTATTTAAGATAATTGATTAGATAACAACAAGGCATGGCAGGAGAGAAGGTGAGTGGTTTGCCAAGAAACAGGTGGGTGGGCCAAGGGCAAATCGGCACCGAGAAAGCCAGCCCTGTTACAGCCTGGAAGTAAGACATCATGGGGTGAACAGTAGAGCAAACCAGGCTGACGCAAAGCCTGAATAAGGACAGTACACCGTCCAAACAGGACTGTTGCTAAGGCCCAACCATGGCTGGCAAACTTTGTCTTAACCTTGGTCAAGATCAACATCTTTGGTTGGCATAAGGCAGGGTGTAGGGGAGGTGGAGCCCCGAAATGGAGATCCAGGCAAGGGAGCCAAAAGGGAACCAGGAGAGGCAGGATTCAAGAACGTCCTCCCAGCAATAATCAGTAACAACAACGTGTGGCAGGAGAGCATCCCTGGGGCCTTTAGTGGTATCTTACTGGAAGGCAAACGGTCAACTCAAAAGGAGGCAGTTGTGTCCAAAGGACCAGAAAAGGCGAAGTGCTCAAGTGAACATCACAGGTGGTTCCAATTATGTAATAAATGTGTCCTATGCCCATACCCTCAGGTAACTTTTCATGGACTTCTTAAAATTTCTAAACAAGAACCATATGTAGATCTATTATGGAACTCCAGACTTGCAATTTAATACAGAAAAGAGATCTCCATGTAGTATTATTAGTAAGAAAAAATGCTATTGTAACTTGTATCATTACAGGAAACTCCAAATTCTCAGATACAGCTTGGAGAACAATTTCTTTTTCTTGCTTGCTATTCTGCCCTTCTTGTCCCTTCCCCTCCGCCCCCCAAAAAGTTCATGATAACTTATAAACATATATGCAAATTTGAGGTAAGATAGTAGAACAAAATACAGTAGCTAAATAATATCCTAAAACTTAAAAAAAAAAAAAAAATCCATCCTACCTGCTTTCCTCATCTGGAACAGCATCTTTTACCTGCCCAGTCCAACCTCACTTCTCAAATTTCATAATTTCATAGTTGGTAGGGTCAGAAGGGACCTGAGCAGATCATTAAGTCTGACCCCCTGCCAGGGGCAAGAAAGAATGCTGGGATCAAACGACCCCGGCCAGGTGTCTATCCAGTCTCCTTTTAAAGACTTCCAGGGTAGCAGCCAGCACCACTTCCCTTGAAAAGTTGGTTCTAGATTCTAGCCGCCCGAACTGTGAAGTAGTGCTTCCTGATGTCTAACCTGAATCTACTCTCCATCAACTTATGGCCGTTATTCCTTGTTACTCCCAGTAGTGCTCAGGGGAACAGGAACACCCCCATAGCCTGCTGGTCTCCCTTGGCCAGTTTATAGATGGCCACCAGATCTCCTCTCAGACTTCTCTGGTGGAGGCTGAACAGGTTCAGGTCTCATAGCTTCTCCTCATGGGGCCTGCCCTACTGCCTCTGATCATGCAAGTGGCCGTCCTCTGGATCCTCTCAATGTTGTCCACATCCCTTCTGAAGTGCGGCACCCAGAACTGGACGCAGTACTCCAACTGCGGCCTGACCAATGTCATATAGAGGGGAAGGATCACCTCCTGGGACCTGCTTATGATGCATCCATAATGACTCCAAGATCCTTTTCTGCCTCTGTGCTGATGAGAAGGGAGTTCCTCAGCCTGTAAGCTTTCTTCCTAGGTGCAGTGCCCTGCACATGTCAGTATTAAATCCCATCTTATTCTCATCCACCCACCCCTGTAACCTGTCCAGATCCAATTGCAGCCTGTCCTTCCCTTCTAGCATGCCCACTTCTCCCCACATCTTAGTGTCATCTGTGAATTTGAACCAGGTGCTTTTCACCCCTTCTTCCAAGTTGCTGATGCAGATGTTAAAAAGTGCGAGCCCGAGGACCGAGCCCTGGGGGACCTCACTTCCTAAATCATTTCGGGTCAAAAATGACCCATCCACCACCACTCTCTGGGTGTTGCCCACCAGCAAGTTTGCAATTCATCTGACTGTGTAGGTGTCAACACCATAGTCACCTAATTTTTTAATGAGCATGGGGTGAGAGACGGTGTCGAAGACCTTCCTAAAGTCCAGAAAGACTACGTCTACTGCAACACCTACATCCAAGGATTTTGTGACCTGGTTGTAGACAGCCACCAGGTTGGTCTGACAGGACCTGCCTCTAATGAACCCATGTTGGTTGCCCCGAAGGATACACTCCCCTGCTTGCCCCTTGCAGATGTGCACCTGGATAATTTTCTCAAAAAGCTTCCCTAGGACCGAGGTAAGACTAACAGACCTATAATTTCCCGGGTCCTTCTTCCTCCCTTTTTTGAAAATGGGGACCACATTGGCCCTTTTCCAGTCCTCTGGCATCTCACCAGAGCACCATGAGTGCTTGTAAAGCTGTGTCAGGGGTTCTGCAATGACCTCTGCTAATTCCCTCAGCATTCTTGGGTGGAGATTATCAGGACCTGCTGATTTGAACATGTCCAGTCCCACCAGAAGTTCCCTGACGAGGTTCTCTCTGACCCTGGGCCTGGCTGTGCCTCCTCTGGGACCATCAGGGATACTTGGTTGGGGGGATGACCTAGTCCCTGCTCAGAAAAATGGAGGCAAAGAAATTGTTAAATAGGTTAGCTTTGTCATCTGGTGTGACCACCAGATTTCCAAGCATGTCCTGCAGAGGCCCCACATTACCCAGAACCTTCTTTGTACCCCGCTATGTATTTAAAAAAGGATTTCTTGTTATCCTTGACCTGGGTTGCAAGTCCCAGTTCCATGTCCACGTTGGCTCTCCTAACAGCCCCCCTACAATCCCAAGCAATGGATGAATGGATGTATAGTCCTCCCTGGTGATGGCCCCTCCCTTCCAGTGGGTGTATACCTCCTTTTTAGCTTTCAGACATTCCTGGATACTTTTGGTGAGCCTGGGGAGCTTCTGATCACTCTTGCCCCCTCTGAACCATGTGGGATTGCCACTCTTTAGGCTTGGAGGATCGTCTCCTTCAGGAACGACCACTCCTCTTGGACTCCCAACTCCCCACCCCTCTGGAACCTCAGTGCCTCCCCAACTAGTCTCAGATCAATGAAATGCACCCTCCTGAAGTGCAGGGCTGCTGTCTTCTCTTTTTACATCAAAAACAGACATTTTATTTCTATATTCCTTCTTAATTCCTCCCACTTCAACTTCTTTCCCTCTTACCCAAAGAAGTCCTCTTCCTTAAAGTCCCTCTCAAATTCATAGCTCCTTCTCTCATGAGGCAGTAGCTGTCCCAAAACCTACACAAAAATTGAATAATTTCTTTGGGAGTAACAAAGGGATGAAATTTAGTAGTAGTAAATGTATGGACATACCTCCATGACAAATTAGAAGAATTTCTGATGAGGCTTAACAGTTCAAACATGATAAAAGAAAGAATTGAACGTACCAGTTGATCACAGGATTATTAGGAACCATTAAAATGAGGGAACTGTGAAAAAATCATCCTATCATCTATCTCTACTGGAAATACATTGAGAAGTAAGTATGATTGCTACTATACAAGGCAAGGTTGATATCTCATTTGGAATGCTGTGTACAGTTTTGGAAGGCCATGTTCAAGAAAGTTTAATTTAAACGGAGCAAACATGTAGAGAGAAGGATTACTGAATTGATTGGGAGAATGGAGAAACTAGAGTAGACTAAAAGTGCTTAGATCATAGCAAAATTAAGGTCCTGTTTTTGCTGTAGAAATTTATCAAAGAAATGAGAAGGGCTATTGAAGATAAAGGAAAATGTGGGTATACCAAAAAAACCAGAAGGGCATATTAGCTATGAATACATTTATACTGCCAGTTTGAGGAAAGTTTCTAACTATCAGTAAAAGTAACGTAGCTCAATTAAATTTAAGAGGGAGTTTGATAAATGTATCACTAAGATTATATGCTGTAGTTGACTTTTAGCATGGAAATCCCTGTACCAGGAAGTCTCTCCTTGTCCAGCATACCTTGTATTCCAGGGAGCTTTGCTGGTAGCCAAGGTCCTCATCACTTTGCAAAAATGAGTCATAAGCAACTTGCTAGGGGTCACCCAAAAAGTTAGTATCTCATTTTCTTAATAACCAAAGCATTTTTTTCCTTTCTGAGGATTAAACAATGGATTATGCATATGAAAATGTTAGTTTTGGTGCCTAATTGTATGGTAATTGTTTTATAAGCATAATTACACATATGCTGTTATTAAATAATTATAGTTTCCATACATTTTAATATTATGCCTAAAACCTTAGTGCTTTTGCTAATTGCCTTGTTTTATGTAAACCATGCTGCTTGTGATGGTTGTATGAAAGAACCAGTAAGGTTGCTACATGCTTGTAACAGGGTCCTGCTCCAGGGGTAGCCAGCCCCTGGAGCCCCTTCAGCCTCTGTCAGCTTCACTCTCTTTTGACCAATAATCTTCCCTTCCACTCTCTTGCCATGCCTTGATGTATTCATCTTTTAGAAAAAGAGAAGCTGCCTCAGGGCTTCCCATGAGTTCTCATTCTCTACCACTGGAGCTAATTACATGGTCTCTGTCCTCCCCAGTACCCATGCCTATGCCTCACAGATGTCACACATACCAATCAACTCATAACCACTCACTACATGTTTCTTGCTTTGTTCATCCTTACAGCTTTTCTAGGCTATGGGCACTCTGGCCCCCTCGGTCTCTGGCTGTGGCTTTCCTGGCCTTTGGTCCTTCCCCTTAGACCCTGGCCATGGTCCTAGGCCAGTTGCCAGTCTCCAGCTGTGGCCCTTCTTGACCTTTGGCCCTTTGAGCCCTGGTCCCACTGCTAGGCCAGTGAGACCTACAGGTACCCTTGACCTCCATTCTTACTCTTTGGGCACTCTGGCTCCTTTCTCCTTGGGCCTGCTGGCACCTCTTTACCTCTTCTTAGCTACTTCAATAAAACCCTGGATGTTTCCAAGCCCTAAGGATGCACTCCCAGTCCTAAAGCTAGACTTCCAGCCCTGAAATCCACTGGACTTAGCTTCACACAGTGTAGGTGTCAGCTACCTGAAATTAAATGAATGATTGGTGTTCTTTCTGCATGACTGAGAGGAGGGTGAGAGAGTAAACTATGATATAAGGGAGGATTCTGGACTCATCTGTAAACTGTACAGCAGTGCTCCTAACTGATTTTCTCCTCAGTGCAACTAGAAAGGACAGAAGGAGAACTGGTAGAAAGTGGCCACTTAATCCTCAAACAAAGAGCATTAACCATAATATAGGAAAGTCATAAACACTACATTGGATACACCTCCTCAAACGCACGACTTGTGACAACAGATGGTGCAAAAACATCAGGACTAAGTACAGTTTGGAAGAGAATAAACAACCTATGTCTCAAGTTTTTCCTTAGTCACAGTTCATGATCAGTCTCCACACAAATTATGGTTGTGTAAGTAACTGACTTTTTAGCTCTTTGGCCAAACACAAATTTCAAAGGAAGGAAGGAAATAAAGGGCTGATTCAAAATTATTTTTGTTTTATTTCTGTTAGAAGTAAAACTGAAAAAGGTAGTTTGCATCAAGGGAAACATTTTGTCCAATTTAGAATGGAGTACTTTTTCATATTAGAACTTTTAGAAAAATGAAATTTCAGTAAATTTATAAGTGAAATATTTTAATATGGTATTTTAGAATATAAATTAATTAGCTGTAGTCAGGATTTTGCTCTAGGCTACTAACCTTTCATGTTTGATTATGTGACAGTCCTTGAAGTGCTACACAGCTGTCTAGTCTGAGATATTTGCTATATAAAGAAAATGGTCACAGTCACTGAGCACTGGCAACAAGTGATATAAAAATGTAGAGGATGATGTATGACAATATTTGGATCTTTTCTGATACTTTTATAAATTAAATGGCTGATTGGAAATAATGCTGTTGTGCTAAAGAGAGAACTGCTCGAGGTAGGTGCCACTCCATTGAACTTCTCCTGTAATAGACAAAACTTACATTAAGTAATGAATTTCCTTTCAGTGTCTGTATTTGATCTTCCATGCAAAATTGCCTTACTGATATCTAACCCTCCTCCTACCTTGTACACCTACACTACATATAATTTCATTTTAAGTAGAGTATTAAACTTTCCTTGCTCTTTGACTCCTGCATTAAAGCTTCACAGGAAAATCACAGAACCCTAATATAACTCATTTTTAATAGATCATGATCCTTAAATTTTAACCATATACAATTTATAAAAGGATAAAAAACAGAGATATTGGTATACGAGTGATAATTTACATAAAGTGACACATTTGGCCCAGCCTGAAAAAAAAATCATTTTGCACCACATAAATTCTTAACATTCACAGACTTCAAATTGCTCGTTCAATTGTTTGATCATTTATTATTTAAAAGAGTCTGATAAAGTAGTTTCCATGAATTAAACTAGCTAAACTAAATGCAGTGGCCTGAAGAATTCTTTCCTTTATTTATTTTTTTTTTAAATGGAGCAGAGTGGTCAGTTAGTCTTTCCAGTTCTTCCTGTACTTTGTTTAAATGTTTTATACTTAACTCCATGCCAGTGACTGTAGAAACTTGGAACCTGATTCTCTTTTCCTCAATATAGCCCTGGGCAAGTCTACACATGCATTTAAGTCAAACTAAATTTACTGTGCATTAAGCTAATGCACAGCAAGTGATTTTTGGCAGGTGTCTACATGTGCGGGTGTCTACATGTCCACCCACCCCATTCTGCCCCACTCCCCTCCCCTCTTAACAAACAGAACCCCCTTCCCATTCCCCCCAAAACCAACAGAACCCCCCACCACTCTTCCCACCCACAAACAATACAAAGAATAGTTTTCTAATTGGAAGAAGATTTTTACAGTATTTCTGGGTTTTGAGCACAGATTGGGGGGTGGGGGTGCTAGGGGCCAGAGCCCAGGGGCAGGTGCCCTAGCCTTGGCACATTTCCGCAAGGAATTTCCCCATGGCATCCCAGCCTTGGGACATTTCTCCATGGGTTCAGGGACCATGGTGGCCCCAGCAGGTGCTGGCTTCATGCACAGCTGGGTCTTCAGGTCTGTGGTGCTGGAGAGAGAAGTGGGACCAGGCCCAGGTGGGTGGGGGCAGGTCTGGGGTAGGGGTTGGGCCAGGGGATCTGGTGGGTAGGAAACACCCTAGGACCTCCTCCCAGGCCCAGGCAGGGGCCTGCTCTGGGTCATCGGACAGGAAACAGGGGCCCTGCAGGGCTGTGGGTGGGGGGTATGAACGCAGTTTGCAACACTCACCTGTGACAACCAAGAGTCAGCCAGCTCTGGAAAGGGGAAAGGCCAGGCAGATGCAGCTTGTGGCCTGTCCAGCAGGCAGAGCCAACCCTAGGGGTGTGTGGGGCCTGGGGCATATCAGCCTGTGCAGGGTCTGTGCTGGGGGGGGGGTTGTGGTGGTGAATGGCCAGAGCACAGAGTGGGGGAAAAGGGAGTGGCACATGGTGGCTGCACAGAGTGGTGGCATCCTTAGCACATGCATGTACAGCACTGTGCTGAGCTCCCCAAAGCATGGGGTCTGGGCCAGTCACCCCAATTTGCCCTACCCAAAAGTGGCTCTGCCAGTAGGGCACACAAGGCCTGTACTAGTCCCAGGCTTCTGTGGTGTGTGTGCAAGGCCTGCAGTCAAGCACACTTCTGTGATGTGTGCCCCAAAGCACAAAATGGCTGTAGACTTGTACAGCCTGCAGCTAGGGACTGTCAGAGAGCAGCCCAGTCCTGCAGCAGGAGAGACCAGTCAGAAGCCCTGGGACTAGGCTTAGGCTGGTGTCCTAGTGGCTGGGCAGATGCACCACTAAAGTTAGTGCCAGGTCATGTCTACAAATGCATTACTTTGCGTTAACTAATCACAACTAAATTTGATACCTGCATTTGCAGGTAGTTACAATTAGCTATTTTTACTATGCAGTAAGGGCAAACATATGTAGATACACACCCATACCGAGCAGTAAACTAGGCCTATATGAATTAATGCATCTCATGTAGACGTGCCTCCTGTTGATTTTAGTAGAATTATTCTGGATGCGCACTTCTGTATGTGACTGAAATCTAAGTCACTGCATCAACTAGGCCAGGTCTCTCTTGGATAGTTATATGTGATGAAATACTAAGCTAGGGCATTAAGAAACTTAGAAAGGAGTGTCGTGGTTAGTAACCTGTAGGGTGGATCAGAAATGTAATGCAAACTGTTGATTTCTGTTTTACTTCATTGGGGGGAAAACTCATAGCCACATGTCTTCTTTGATAGTACAAGATAAATTCAATGGGTGCATCTACATGTGCTCTTAAATAATTTGCTGCCATGTAAAGGGTTGCAGTTCTGCATGTGTGATGCTATTAGACAGCAGTAAACTAAATTTTGCCACAATAAGGCAGTACTGTCTTACTGAGGCAAAAATAATTGTATATAGAAGCACATGTAAATACTGACCCAGATGTATATTGGGCCCAGGCAGCAGGGGGCCAGACCCTTGCCTGCCACCTAGCCACAGATCTCCACATGCTGGGGCACTCTCATAGTCCAGCCAACCTCTCCACAGCCTGGTGCCATCTCCCTCAACCCAGGGCTGACTCCCCAAGCTCCAGTGTTGCCAGGTCCACAGTTTCCCCACCAAGTCGGGCTACTTTGAAAATGTGATTGCGGTCTTTTTCAGATGTGAATTTTTTTTTTTTTTTATATTGACATACAATAATACCTCTATTAACCAATTCTCTGGAAGGGAAGCTCCTTTATAACAAAGTCGACTGGCAATGAGTTCCCTGCAGGCTGGCAGAGTTCCAGCCTGTGCAGAGAGCTGGAAGAAAGTGGAAGGAAAGCAGCGAGCTGGGGGCATAACACCACCACATGCATGGACAGCACATGCACATGGCCCCAGGCAGCCTTAAGGGCAGCTCTGGCAGGCAAGTAGTGGGGAGAAGAGGGGAGGTTGAGGTCCTTATAGGTAGGGAGCTGGGCAGGGCTGGGGTTGCTACCCATCTGGGGGGGTTGCTTGGAGCCTGCCTGGGGTTCCTTCAGATGCCTCTGCTTGCAGCACTGAGCTCACAACCTCTCCACATGGCTCCGCTGTTCCTAGCCATAGTGGATCATGCCCACCAGGCTGCAGATCCCCAGGGCAGAGAAGCAGGGCAGGGCAAGAAGTGGCGAGCAGCCACTGTTCCCTGCTGCATGCCATGCTTCCCTCCCTGGGTGCCTATGCGGTTGGGAACATCAGGGCCACATGGAGAGGCTGCAAGATCCAAACTACAAGAAGTGGCACGTGCAGGGGGTACATTGCCAGGGCAGTGCAGCCTTCTCTGGGCAGCCCCACTATTCCCAGCAGCAATTACACCTGCCAGGCTGCAGAGGCACACAGGAGAGGGAAGCAGGGCAGGGGTCTGAGCCCACAGCCTATGCCTGCCTATACACAGATCTGGGGGACACGGGTGCTCCTCCCCCTGGGAGTGAGCACAGTAGCAGGGAGCTGCCTTGCCCAAGCCCACAGCAAGCAACAGGAGTGAGTGGGTCCTGGAGATCTGCAGACCATAGCCCTGGTGGCTGGGGAAGCCAGGGGCTCTGGGTGTGGGGTGTGAGGCACCAGTAGGGCTGTGGGAGCTGGGGAGGAGAGAGAGTGAGAATGAGAGCAGGACCAGAGGGCCAGAGGTCATTTTTAGACAATGACTAGTTTTGAAGTGACTTTGGGCTATAAATTTAGCTAACACCTGGCAACCCTGCCAGGCCTCCAGCCAGCCTAGGGCTTTTTCACCCCAGCTCAAACTGCTGCAGTCCTGGGTACAGTATTTGCATACCCTAGACCACAGCAGTTTAAGCATCTGCATGCACCATTAAGGCCTTGTGATAAACCCCAATACAAAGTGCACCAGAGTTAATTATGTTGACTTAATAGCTATGTAGATGCACCCAGTAAGTGGCAAACCAAATGAAAAATGGAATGGATATCATCCCAGAGAGAAGAAACAGAAAGAAAGAAAGAAAGAATAAGGCTTAAAGATCCTATCTTTATTTTTTGTTTGATGGACAGAGTAAAGTTTTTATCTTTTAATACTTTTATTCAGTGTAAGAGATTGCCAAGATACTAATCCTACATCTATCAGCTCACTTGCTGGTAGGCAGATGAACTAAATAAACAATAAGTACTCAGGATTCCTAAAATAATCTCTGTAACTTCTTTGGGCTAGGCAAACGTGCAGTTTTTTGTTTCGGTTTTTTTTTTTTATACATGAAACCTGTTTTTTCAATTTCCAATTTTTATATCTGGAAAATATTCCAAGGGAAACCAACACCCATCATGACAAATACTTCATAGAAAAAAATTGGTTCAGACAAAAAAATCTGGGCCTGCATGCAATATATAGCCCTATTCATTAGGTCATTGCAGTTAAGTAAACAAAAACATGCTTTTCTAAACTTCAGCCACATGTTCAAGTTCTTCTCTGAGTTCACTTAAAAGATTTAAAAGCAGTGAACTGGATCTTAATTAGTGCTTCAGTAGTGCGGACCCATTCTTAA
>JAGPOW010001296.1:67528807-67583070 GCA_030014935.1 Caiman crocodilus
AAGTGATCACTTCTATTTGGGGGTTATTAGCAATTTAGTTATATGTGTGGTTTGTGTGTGCGTGCTTATGCACAGATAACATTTGAAATAACATCCTTTAAAGACTGAACCTAAACCACAGATTATACCTCTGAGACATGCACTGGAGGTTGAGATAAGAACTGCCCGATTTTACGCACTCAGCCACCCAAACTCAGGGGAAGTAATATAATGCAATTTGTATTTTCAAAGCTCATGTGACATTTGGGAGATTTCCTTCATATGTTTACCACCTCCTCCTCTTCTAATAATTAGTTTCTTGGAACAAGCCACATTAATAACAATCAAAGGGAGCTATTCCTTTGAAGCATACACTACAAAGGAAGCCCTGGAAACAGGATTCACAGTTTAAATGACACAAACATACTTTCCACTTTATTGCTTGTTTTACTTTATCCAGATCCAGCAAGTTCTTTGAGTCAGGTAAAAGTGTACTGTTCCTAAGAATCTTTCATTCTAAACTTGTATACCTTTGAATTGATTTTTACAAAAAGGAAAACAGAAGCTAAAGCAAATGGAGCATGTTATTGCATATGTTCTCAAATATCTGCAAATCAGAACCAGGCCAGTCATGCCATATGTCTTAATAAGTTTGTGAAGCCAAGTTAGAGAAAAAAGACCATAGCATCAGAATTCTAAAATGGATGGAAGTTTGTCCTCTCTTCTAGTGATACCCACTAATTAAAGTAGCACTTAAAGACAGAGACTCCTGGTCAACTGCAAAGTAACAGGGGTGACAGGAGCAAATGCATCCCTGGAATTGTTGCTTGAAGACTTTTGAATGTTGTTTATACAAAAAATAAAATCTTGCAGTCATAATTAGCGAGGGAGCTGAGGCCATATCAGCTATCTAAAAAATAATTGAATTATGTTTTTCAAACAAGATTTGAGATTATCTCCTCCTTTCCTCGAGCTCTCTCTGCCTCACACACATACATTCCCTTTTGCCCCACTTCTTGTGCAATTGTCCATATTCCTGCAATTCTGGACATCAGCCATAACAACTGAAAGGAGAACCATATGAAAGGAAAGGCATACTCAGAACTGAAAATAATACCTAGTATCCACTGGATATTTAATTCAAACTTAAAGGAACGACATGATCTGGAATTGTTTAAAAACATTAATTCTCATCTGCAACCAGTTGGTTTTTAATTTTAAAGAAAAAGCAAATAGGTGCTGAACACATGTGTAGCAAAATCCCCCCAGTCATTCATAAAACATTGAAGTTGAATTACTCTCTGTTAGTCTGTGAAAGTACACCAGCGTAAAACTTATTCTCCACAATTGCCCTGTACCTTTTTAGTCACAGCTGTCTAAAATGAATATAAAGTGGTTATAAAGGGCTAACAAATCAGATGTTAGCATTTTATACTTACTTCACACTAGCTCTAAGTGACTGTGATGAAGGGAAAGGGAAAAGCGGGCCTTCAAAATCTTGGCTCAGAAAACAAGTGGCACAATACAATGCTCTTTGCCTTACAGTAATATCGTATTACAACCATAGTTGTACCAACTAGAAGTCTATTCCAACATGTGTCTCCATTTTTAATCAACCATGCATAATCTTTGCATGATTTTGGATTCTTTTGAGTAGTGGTCATCACTGTTTTGTGGTTTAGATTTAAATTGGCTGACTGGTATTGCAATTCAAGCATATAGTTGTTGACCTCTTTGCATTTGCTTACCCTAAATGGACATAAAGAAAGGTTTTACATGTGGTCATAGCTACATTGTTCATTCCTATTTTGGAAATATGATTAAGTTTTGAAAACCAAGGTAACTGAAAAAGAAAATTAGAAGTCAGTTCATTAGCATATGATGATTGAAAAATCTGAATTACTGTCTGCATCAAGAACTGCATTTGAAAAAGTATAAATTATTACCTTATAGCACAGGATCATTATAATCTTGGCATTGGTAATGGAACAAATAGTAAAGCCGTGAAAAACATCTACTAGAAATCTAATTCACATACTGCCAAAACTAGATTTCTATGTAAACATGAAAATCTGCATAGATCCAGAAAAATCCACTAATTCAAAAGATGCGCAAACGCATTTGGGATCCTGAAGAACTATTTCCCCTCCATTTGTAGTTTGGACAGTTCCTTGTTGTAAATCTCTCAGACCGCTATTGATATCACTTATAAAAAGCAACCATGGCAAAGAGGCTCTCGACACATGGGTCTGATTAACACAAAGGCCCAAACTTCTAAGACCCATAACTGGAATGAAGTCTTCATGCCAATTCGTGTAAAACGAACCTGTCCGGCAGGGTCCTACAGGAGGGCCGTGGTCTTCTGAAGGCCCTCTACCCATGCCAAGTGCTGCCCAAGGCACCCTCAAATTCTCACCCACCACATCTTGATCTTGAATATATATGGGAGGCTGCCTTTATACCGCCCCAGGCACGGTGTATTGGAACCTTTGTCCCCGTGATCAATCAACCCCACTGGGGTGTCTCCCCATGTGCTGCGTGCCTTCTACACGTTGGTGTGTCTGCAACTACGCCCGCTCTCTCGGGCCTTCTCTATGTTCTTGCCTGCTCTGGGCCTTCTCATCAGTGCCCCCTTCTCTAGGGCATCTCTTAGTGAGCCACCGATCTTCTCAGCCCACCACACAGCTACCTTCTTCTGAGGCCAGGTGTACCGTGCTGCTATCCCCTCTAACCGAGGACCACTACAGCACTTGCTCTTCTCTAGGAGGCGCTATGCTGCTAACCCCTCTCTCCTGGGGTCCACCGCAGCATCCAGCCCTTGGCTGGGGTCTAATGCTGCACTAGCCTCCGACTGGTCTTGCAGTCCCCATCCCGGGATCCTCAATGCTGCCCCTTCTCGGGCTTGGGGTCTCCGCACCCCGTGTTGCTGCGGCCTCTCTGATGCTGAATCTTGCCCTCCCAGGCACCAGGACCTCACACCCTGTGGGTCCCTACAAGGCCTCCTCCAACCCCTACAGCCTCACCCAAACCACCGGTGTAAACAACGACCAAAACACAAGCCTCTGGCTATAACTTAAACATAAGGCACCTGTCCAAAACAACACAAGCCTCCTGGCTATACCTTAGCCTCATTGCTCCAGCCTTTGGAGCTCTTATGAGCTGCACTCACATTGCTGTCTCCCAGAGCTCCTGCCCCTCTGCCTGCTAGCAGGGAACTGCCAGCCTGACTCTGGCTCTGGGCTTTAGACAAGCCAGGCCCTGCCCCTTAAGGTCAGCTGACTCTCATTAGTTGCCTCAGCAACCCTCAGCTGTGCTCATTATCTCTGCTGGGGTTTTTCCCCAGCAGTTTTCCTCTCACTAGGAGCGGGGCAATGAGGTGCACCGTGACAGAACCCTAGAAGTTTTCTGCGTGGAACAAAAGTATTTCCAATTCTGCTACACTTATTTATCCACATCTAGATGTTTGGAAATAGCCCAAAGAAAATTCTTCAGAAAATATAAAATCTTCAAACCAAAAAATATTTCACAAAAAATGTCTCAGGTTTGACGTTCATTCAAATGCATGTTTCCCATAGCAGTTTATAGTAATTTGGTTCCTGTTGCTGAAGGTGCTGGCCATTCCAGATCCATAGTGCAAGGCAGCCTAAACCATCCAGTCATCTTTTTGTTAAAAAGATTTCTTTTGTTTGCCAATTATCCTCCAGTTCTGTCTCTCCAAATTGATGCAATGTCTGATCTAATCCACCACAACATATGAGTTCATGCTTAACATTATCTAAGCAGGTTTTTTGGAATAGAAGGAAAAGTGAAGCCAACATGCTGAAATATCTACCAACCCAGGTTATACTCTAGAAAAAATAACTTTTTTCACTTCTTTTGGGACACTCTTCTACAGTCTATTACAATGGTATGCCCAACCTTTTTTGGCCTGTGTGCTAAATGACCTGAGCCAGATCTATTCTCAGACCAGATCTAGTCCATAAACCCAATCTGACACATTGAACGGGCATATAGAAACAGCCCAGACAGAGCCTGATCCTACACAGGTGCCTGCCAGACTATTCCTGCACAACTACACTGGGCAGCTGGATTATTTACCTGCAGCTACATCATGCCCCATGCTTGATCCAACTGCATAGGAACAAGGTCCAATCCCTCTGCACAGGGCCTGCCAGGCTGGGACTAATCCAGTCAGGTGGGACTTGGACATTTGGTGGCAGTGGAGCAAGTGGCAAGGTTAATTGTCACCACTTGTCCACTGCCAAATTTTCCAAGCCACCAGAAGATCTGTGGGCTGGACTACATGGTTCTGTGAGCCAGATCTGAGCCATGGGCTGGTGGTTTAGCACCCTTAGTCTACTACATATCATCAGTAGGACTGAGGCTAAATGCATCTTTTCCTCCTTTCATTCTAGTCTTTTGGTTATAGCCATTAAAAA
Source organism: Caiman crocodilus (assembly GCA_030014935.1). Classification (NCBI taxonomy): domain Eukaryota; kingdom Metazoa; phylum Chordata; order Crocodylia; family Alligatoridae; genus Caiman; species Caiman crocodilus. Next base: position 67,533,226 of record JAGPOW010001296.1, read on the forward strand.
AACAAATTTTAATCAATTTTGAATTGTCAGCAGGTAGCCCCTTTACATAACACCAAGCCAGGCTAACCAATGCTTATTTACATAAATATAGCTATCCTTTTTTCCTAAGTTCTAAGATAGCAATAGATGCATATAGCTACTAACTGGTAAAGCTTACATGTGTTTTATCCCAGATGGATCTAGCAAGTAAATCAAGTCTCTTAGCATGATAATTCACAAAGAAATAGGGTTGGAATGCAAGGAGCACTCCAATAAGAAAGCTGGACCAGAAAATTGAACATAAGTTATTTACAAGCAGTCTGAAACTCTTTTGTTCTATTTAACATTTTTTCAATATACTTTATTTACAATAAAATGAAAGTGTTCATTAAAATGATTTATTTAAAATTATAATATTTATAAAAAATATTTTTTTCATTTTTTTCAAAGAAAAAATCACCAAAAAAAATCACTGTTGACAGGATTTTTCACAGGGAGAAAAAGAAAAAACAAATTCTTTGACTATCTCTTTCTCTCTCATCTCACCCAGCAGGGATGTACCAACTAGCAACATTCTTCCAAAGAGATGCTTGCCTATTCATATACAAAGAAAGTCTGAATATCCAATAAACAAATATTCTTCATGTCCACTACAGTAGACAGATTGAGTTGTTGTTGTTGTTGTTGTTGTTGTTATAAAAGAGTGGTGTGGACTGACTAAGTCAGGGACTCTTTTTGATTAGATATTAAACAAAACAAACCATATTTCGGTTAATTAATGTCCCTCCTGCAAGCTGTTTTTTTTTCAATGTAAAATTTTGCTGAAGTTCTCAATTGCATGTCAAAGCTATATTAAGTTAATATTACAGTAATCAACTGTGAAAGGCCCCAGATGTATTGTGGAGGAAAAAAAGGAAGCCTTTTATCAAAAGCCAGTTCCTGCTTCCTGAACTGATACAGCTTCTAAAGTTTCTCTCCAGATAATAGAGTGCAGTCAGAATCCAGGGTATGGAAGAAGGAAATCTCTCTCTCTCTGATATACACACACACACACACACACACCCCTTATACAATACCTTTTACATAAAAGTGGGTATAGTAGACAAGGTACAGCAGTTAAATTAAAGTAAAAAGTAATTCCTGCAAATCTGGTAAACAATGTACAACAAGGAGCGTAACTGAAATGTTTCTCAAAACAAGAGTGAAATCTGTTTGAGTGAAGCTACTATCAAAGGAATAGCTATCTGAGAGCAGTATTTTATTCCTGCACAATCGTGGTTCTTATGTTGAGTTTATAGGTCAAGACATTAAGAAAGAAACATACTTTAGACTTGGAAATGTTGCTGAATTCCTTGACAAATATTCCAGGGGGATTTGAATGAGTTTAGTTACGATACCTCCTAATTCTAATACATAAAATTATATACACATAATGATAAAGAAAATGTGTGACTGTGTTATTTTTAGCTTGGCCTTTTCCCCCCACTTTTATTCATCCCACCTCTGAGACCTAAGGTAAAATCCAAGCATAGACAAGAATAGCAAATCATTTCCTTTTAATTAATCCTCTAGGAAATCAGTTAATGGAAGTTCACCCTAGGTCATGTAAAACTACTAACACAAATCTTTGAGTCACAAAAGAACCAGTAGTAGAAAGCTATATACCCAACATGGTATGAAACTAATTGATAAAGGGAAACAAATATCCTATTTATAGCAAAAATACGAATAGACCCATACCTTTATTTTCTTTAAGATGCATAACTTACATTCTGCATTTTTTCTACTACTTTATTTGATACAAAATCAATAAGGTATATATTAAATGTACTAAAAATCATTTCATAGGTCTAAAACAATGTTTAATGTAGAATCATCAAACAGGAGAATCTCTTTTGGGTCCCATTATGATCAGGCCTTGGCCTGATATTTGTTCTTTTCATCAGTATTCTAGAAGAACGGAGTAAAATAATTATGAATCATCTCAGTAAGGCACTTAACTTAGTGCCCTCTCACTTGCTCTCCTTCCGTCCCCAAGTATCAGCCCCTTTTTGCTGCCCAGTGAACTGCCTATGCAGTAGCAAGTCCCAGCTAATGGCCTTATGACTGGGGCATTTTGGTAGATAGCAGAAGTTGAAATTCAAACACCCTGTATTGGGGTGCTCAATCTCTAACCTACAAACCAAATTGAACCCCCAGGATTCATTTTATTTAGCCCACAGGGTTCCCCATAGGTCCAAAACTTTGGTGGTAGAAGAGTGGTGGGCAATACCCCTGCCCAACTATGTTTGTCCGGGTCAGGCCCGGCACTACCCCACCTGATTCACATGTTCAGATTGGGCCTTGGGAGTTGGATGTAGGATTGGTGATGATTCTGACAGATCTCTCAGGAAGACTTTATTTGTGGGGCTCCTCTTTACCTTACAAGCCACCCTCACCATATCCAGGTGACACACAGTAGACTCAGGATCCTGTAACCCCTCATGTGACTGATGGTTGGCCACAGAATTACTGGATGCCCTCCTAGAAATTCACAGAGTCCTTCAGGTTTTATAAGACCATTTTCAATAAAATAATTTATTAGCTCATACATCATAGGTCCTGTGACCCCAGCACTTGTTTCCTGCCATTGGCAGGGGGTCAGACTAGATGGCCTGCTCTAGGCCCCTTCTGACCCTAGTTACTATGAAACTATCTATCAATTTTCTTGTGCCTTTCTCAAATCCACAAGATGGATGCATCTCTATCAATTCATATCAGACCCCTGGGGTCAACTTGTCTATATAAGTCCCTTTAGAATATCATCAAATAATCAGTCCTTCAATTATTTTATGAGTCCAACCTCATGGGTTTCTCAAGTAAACCAAAACCCCACTGGGTCCCTTAAGGGTATATCCACAGATCCAAACAACAAAGAAAAATCCACAAACAGCTTCCTGATTCTCAGGTTACATCACCTAATGAGGGTGCCTTGAAGCTGCACCCATGATCAGCCCAAGTACATTAGGCTGAAATGTTACCTTGCCTTTCCTACCACAAAATGTCAGGCCTGCTGGCATCCTCAATGGAGCAGGGAAGACATTCCTTCCTGTCCCCTTGCCCAAGGCATGCCAAAGGAAACACAGTCTTTCAAAAAAAGAGGAAAAAACACCCCCCTCCCCCAAACTGGAAATTATAGGGACAATGACCACTGGACTAATAGACCCCTCAGCATCAGCTCTGCCAATCTGAGCTTTTGTGATCTGTTCTGGAACAGTGTCTTCACTTGGGGTCTACCTGAGTTTAGCAGTGGTCCTCTGACCACTCTGGCTGATACAACTCTGTTCCTCACTGATTGTCAGCTGCTAGACTCAGTTGAAAGGGAGACCCTTTGGTGTCTTCCTCATCTGTCTGCCATGGTCCTCTAGTGGTTGTCACTTTCCAGGGCTAGAAATACCTTTCAGCAGGCCTATTCCATCAATCTGCAGGGAGCACGTGCTGCATAATGTAAATGCAGCAGTGTGCCGCCTGCTCCAGTCAGGCTTCCTCATACAGTAAGTACTTCTTGCTTAAGTTTCCCATGGCTTTTCTCCTGCCCCACTCTCTTCCCTTCACAATCCCTAAGCCATCCCAGTCAAATTTCCATTCCTGTTTTAAAAAATTTCCAGGGATGGAGATTTTATAACTTCTCTAGGTATCATGTTCCAGTGCTGAACCACCCAAATAGTCAGAAAGTTCCTCCTAAATTTCTGACCTAATGTCCTCTGCTGTAGTTACTCTGTCCCCTATGGCCACAGAGAAAAGTATATTTCCATCCACTTTATAATCACACAAGTTCAAATCCTCTAGTTAATAGAAATAATTTGCAGAAAGCCTATGGTTTCCATTATGTGAAAAGCCAGACAAAATGATAGGAATGACATTTATGACCCTATAGCCCATGAGTTATCTTTCCTTTATCTTTGGGTCTTCAACATCAGATCTATTTATGTCAGCTTTAAGGGAAGGAAATATAAGCACCCACTGAGCTAATCTTGATTCCTTGGGTGAAATATATTTTCATTTATCATAATTAAGGGCACAAACTGATATGGATCATTCTATGCAACTCTGCCTCACCCAAACATATAGTATCAAATCCTAAAGTAGCTGAACACTGTGCATTAAGCTAGAATCTTTTATCTAGAACATATGATATCAAATCCTAAAGTGTCCTAACGCTGTGCATTAAGCTACAATATTTTGTCTGCAGACCTCTATAAATTTTAAAAATATGAGTCAACTAATGTAAGAGTTTAGAACCATGTGATCTTAGGAAATAAAAATAATTAAGTGACTTGTCAATGCTCACAAATGAATAGCCAAACTGAGAATTGAACCCTATAATTCAGAATTCCAGTACTCTATTTGAGAATTAGATACCAAGTTGTGTTTTACTTTGAGTTTCCTCACCCAGATCTTTATAGCATGGAGTAATTGATAGGGGTGAGGCATGGCTGGAGCCCCTGCATGGGTGGCACTGGGAAGCCAAGCACAGAGCAGGTGCAAGAAGGGAAGGCAAGTGCAAGAGGGAGTACCTCAGGTGTGTATACACATACTCTGGAAGTGTGGGGGGGGAGGGGAAGGAATTTAATTAGAGTGACTTTGAGAGCCACTCTAATTAAAGCTCCCAGAGTGTCACATTGTACAATGTTCAGCAAGCTTTACTTAAGGAGCCATGACATCATTTTTAAGTGCTGAAACAATGATGCATGTGATGTTGAAGTCTGCTGGACCATGGTAATTACCACACTCCGGCAGACTCTATTAATCGAGTCTGCTTGCATGAATGGCAAGTACAGTGCATTGGAGTAGCCTCACTGTACCTGTATAGGCACCCCTCTTTCCCCAGCTAACCTGGGAGTTAGAGAAAGCCTAGACCTGATCCTGCCTTGCTCCAGCTGGGCTGTGGGGAGTAGCTGGGTGGGGGATGGAGTCTACCAGAGATAGTGGCAGAGGTACAAGATTTCCTCCTTCCTAGCAGCATATCTTACTGCACTTTAAAGCATCACTAAAGGTACCTATACATGTGATGGACCTCTGCTTCGACACAAGCTAATTACCACATGTTGGTGCAAACTTGATTAATCAAGTCTGCTGTGAATCTGCTGGAAAGTGCTAATTAGCATGCTCTAGCAGCCTCCATATCATGTGTACTCAGCATTCCCATGTTTCAAAATGGTGGCAGGTGTGGTTTAATTAAAGCTTGCTGAATGAGCTTTAGTTAAAGCTCCCCTACTACCATTTTGAAGCATGGGATGCTGAACACACATGATGCTGCAGGTGCTTTAATTAGAGTGGCTCTCAGAGCTGCTCTGATTAAAGTGCCTTCACCACTTCAAAGTATGTGTATAGACGCCCCCCAAAAAACATTCTCTTTAGCAAATGCACATTAAAATAAGCTAAAGTGCCTTTTGCTAGAACCTCACAATGGAAGTACTAGGTTTAGTGCACATTACCTAAAGTACATTAATGAACATGTAGATGTGCCCAACATGTGCTAATTTTAATACTGCTTAACATTGGGGGTCAGTAGCCGAGGGAGCAGGGTGCACATGTGCCCCATGGACGTGTACCCCCTTACCTCAGTGGCAGAAGCAGCAGGCAGGATCGGTGGCAGCAGAGGCAGCGGAGGGGGCAGCAGCAGCTGAGCCCCCTAAGGTAAGTGGGACACAGGGTGCGGTGCAGCTGAGGCGGATATGAAGGTGAAGACCTTCGGACCCCTCTTAGTTTGCCTGACAGGAAGCATGTTAGCATGGTAGCAGCCCAGAAGGGCACCTGCAACAAGTGAAAGCAGTAGACTCAGTTCTGTGGACATGGTGCAGATGCGGAGCATGACTGCTAGGGGCCCCGCCCCAGTGCCCTTCTGAGATCTCCACCCAGATGGAGCTCATGGTAGGATTGGTGACCTTTTGCCCCCCTGTCTGTAGGGGAGGCTCAGTGGGGTCCTGGCAGACTGTGGAGGGGAGCAGGTGGTTCCCTTGCCTGTCCCTCCTGTGCCTGACATAGGGCTCTGGAGGGGCAGGTGAGGGAGCTCCAGGCTGAGGTGAGCAGGCTGAGTGGGATCAGAGATCCAGAGGATGAAATAAACTCTTATTTCTGTTCACTGCAGGCCGAATCATCCACTGTACAGCTCCCCGCCCCCCGGAGATGTGTCTGACACAGGAGTGGCAGAAGGTGTCCACCAGATCCAGAGCTGCTTAGGCTATAGTGTTGGAGGCTCCCCAGGTACAACTGGGGAACAGGTATGAAGTCCTGGCAGCCATGATGGAGAACAACAAAGAGGATCCCTCCAGCGGGGATGATGCCACTCCCCACATGACACAGATGGTGCAGAGAATGAAAACCAGCAGGAAGAACACCAAGTCCTCATCATCAGGGACTCCATCCGACGAGGACTGGAGGGTCCCATCTGCCATCCCAACCCCATGGCATCAGAGGTCTGTTTCATGCCTGAGGCTTGGGTTTGGGACAACACGGAGAGGATCCCGGCCTACATCCGACCCACAGACCAGAACCATGGCACAGGTGGTATTCTCCTCTATTCTTCCAGTGAGTAGGTGTGGGCAGCAACATGAGGCCTGCACTGGCAAAGTAAACCAGCAGTTGCAGAGTTGGTGCCACCAGGCAGACCTCAGGTTCCATAATGACCCATGCTTTTGTGCAGGGGACTTGCTTGGGAGGGATTGGCTACACCTCTCTCCTAAGGGCAAGCATGTCTTCTCTTTCAGGTTGGCTGATCTCATGTGGTGAGCTTTAAACTAGCTTTGCTGGGGGATGGGGCCGCAGGAAGTCTTAAAGACACCTCCTGACCTAGACAGGTGACATATGCAAGGAGTACCCAGGTACACAACAGAGGTCCAGACAGTCTTCAAAATTGAGGGGTGGCATATACAGCAATACAAGGCCTTAAATGCCTCTATACAAACGCTCGCAGTATGGGGAATAAGCAGGAGGAACTCGCCCTCCGAATAGCCTGTTCAAACCCAGAAATAGTAGGGATCACAGAAAGCTGGTGGAATTCATCCCACGACTGGGTGGTGAACATTAGGGGCTATAGGCTTTACTGGCAAGATAGAAAAGGAATGAAAGGCGGGGGTGTGGCGCTCTATGTTAAAGAGCAATACATATCCTGTACCATCAGGATGGGGTCAGAGGAGGGGCAAGTTGAAGTGCTCTGGGTCAGGATACAGGGGGGACATGGGGAAAGGGACTTAATGGAGAGGGTCTACCACAGACCTCCCAACCAAGCGGAAGAGCTGGACCTTGAATTCTCAGGTCAGCTTGTGGAGGCAGTTAAGGCAAGGGATGTAGTTGTCATGGGTGATCTAAATTACCCAGACATCTGCTGGGAGGAGCAGTCAGCCAGGTGAGACTGCTTACGGAGGTTCCTGGCTGAGATAAAGGACCTCCACTTAACCCAAGAGGTGCACAGTTCTACCAGGGGAAATACTCTGCTGGACCTGGTCCTGGCCACAGATGATGACCTGGTAAGAGGGCTCCAGGTCCTCAACCTCCTGGGTGATAGTGATCAGCACTTGCTGGAATTCACCATCCAGTGCAGGGTGCCAAGGGCTTGCAGCAAGACATTAGCCCTAGACTTTAAGAGGGACAACTTCAAGGAGTTGAGATTAGTGGGAGAGGTGCTGGACTCCTCGAGAGTAGGGGAACTCAGTGCCCAAGATGAGTGGTCATTCCTTAAGGAGACAATACTTAGAGCCCAGAGGCGACAATCCCAACAAGCAGCAAAGGAGCAAGAGTGCCCAAAAGCCCCCTTGGCTCACCAAATGCCTGATTGCCAAATAGGAGGTGTACATGCAGTGGAAAGGAGGGGCTATCACTAAAGAGATCCTCCATGCCCAAAGAGAGGTAATCCCAACAAAGATCAAAGTGGGCAAGAGAGTGCAAAAGCCCCTATGGCTCACCAAAAGCCTCCTAACTAAAAGGGAGGCATAAACCCAATGAAAGGGAGGGGCCATAACCAGGGAGGACTATACTTCAGTTGCTCAGGGCTGCAGGGGGGCAGTCAGGAAGGCCAAGTTGGAGATGGAACTGGGACTAGCTACCCAGATCAAGGACAACAAGAAGTTCTCTTTTAAATACATAGGGGGCAAAAAGAAGGTACCAGGTAACATGGGGCCTCCGCAAGACACACTAGGAAATCTGGTTGTCGCACCAGATGACAAGGCTAACTTATTTAATGATTTCTTTGCCTCCATTTTCCTGAGCAGGGACAAGACAAGACCATCTGCCAAGACCCCCTCAGGCCCTGGGTGAGGCACGCCCAGACCTAGGGTCAGTGAGGATCTAGTCAGGGAACTTCTGGAGGGACTCGATATATTTAAATCAGCTGGTCCTGACAACCTCCACCCCAGAGTGCTGAGGGAATTAGCAGAGGTTATTGCAGGACCCCTGGCATGGCTTTATGAGTATTCATGGTGCTCTGATACGGTGCCAGAGGACTGGAAAAGGGCCAATGTGGTTCCCATTTTCAAAAAAGGGAGGAAGGGGGACCCAAGGAGGGCTGTTAGAAAAGCTAAGGCAGATACGGAGCTAGGGCTAGTGTCAAGGATCAAAGATAATAAAAAGTCCTTTTTTAAATATATATAGGGAGAATGAAGAAAGCACTGGGTAATGTGGAGCTCCTGCAGGATATGCTTGGCAATCTGGTGGTTGCACCAGAGAAGAAAGCAGACCTCTTGAACAAATTCTTCAGCTCCATTTTCTTGTGTAGGGACCGGGACTCCCTGTCAAAGATTCTAGATGGACTTGGGAGAAACTCTGCCAGGGTCAGGGAGGACCGGGTTAGAGAGCTTCTGGAGGTGCTGGATGTGTTCAAATCAGTGGGTCCGGATGCACTCCACCCCAGGGTGTTGAGGGAATTGGCAGGGGTTATTGCAGGGCCCCTGGCACAGCTTTATGAGCACTCATGGTGCTCTGGCCAGGTGCCAGATGACTGGAAGAAAGCCAATATGGTCCTCATCTTCAAAAAAGGGAAGAGGGAGGACCCGGGCAACTATATGCTCGTTAGTCTTACTTCATTCCTGGGGAAACTTTTTAAGAAGATCATCAAAAAGCACATCTGTGATGGGCCAGCAGCAGGGATGATGCTCAAGGGCAACCAGCACGGTTTTATTAGGGGCAGATCCTGTCAGACCAACCTAATTGCCTTCCACTATCAGGTCACAAAAACATTGGATGCAGGTGTCACGGTGCATGTATTCTTTCTGGACTTTAGAAAGGCCTTTGAAACTGTCTCCCACCCCATTCTCATCAAAAAACTAGGTGACTGTGGCATTGATGCCTATACAGTCAGATGGATTACAAATTGGCTGAAGTGTCGTACTCAGAGCGTAGTGGTGGATGGGTCTTTTTCTACCTGGAGGGAAGTGGGCAGTGGAGTCCCCCAGGGCTTGGACCTTGGGCCTGCACTGTTCGATTTCTTTATTAGTTACTTGGACGATAGGGTAAAAAGCAGCTTGTTTAAATTTGCTGATGACACTAAGATTTGAGGTGAGGTGGGCATGCCAGTAGAGAAGGACAGATTACAGCAGGACCTGGACAGGTTACAGGGGTGGGCTAACAGAAATAGGATGGGTTTCAATACTGACAAGTGCAGGGTGCTGCACTTGGGCAGTGGGAACCAGCAGCACACTTCTAAGCTAGGAAACTCCCTGGGAGCATGGTGGCAGAAAGAGATCTTGGAGTCATTATTGACTCCAAGATGAACAGGGGTCAACAATGCAAAGTCACAGTCAGTAGGGCTAACTGTACGTTGCTGTACATCCACAGATGCATCTCAAGCAGGGCCAAGGAGGTGATCCTCTCCCTCTATGCAACACTGGTCAGGCCACAGCTGGAGTACTGTGTTCAGTTCTGGGCACCGCACTTCAGGAGGGTTGTGGACAGCATTGAGAGTGTCCAGAGGAGGTCCACCCGCATGATCTGGGGACAGCATGGCAGACCCTATGAAGAGAGGCTATGGGAGCTTAACCTGCTCAGCCTTCACAAAAGAAGGTGGAAGGGGGACCTGGTGGCCAGCTATAAACTCACGAGAGGGGACCAGCAGGGTTTGGGAGAGACCCTAGTCCCCCTAGCACCTCCCAGGGTAACAGGAATAATGGCCACAAATTGTTAGAGAGTAAGTTTAGACTAGACATCCAAAGGCACTACTTCACAGTCAGGGTAGCTAGGATCTGGAACCATCTTCCAAAGGAAGTGGTGATGGGTCCTACCCTGGGGGTCTTTAAGAGGAGGCTTGATGTCTACCTGGCTGAAGTCATTTGAGCCCGGTTTTCTCTCCTACCCAGGGCAGGGGGTCAGACTTGATGATCTACAAGGTCCCTTCTGACCCTACTTCTATGAATCTATAAGTTTGTTGAGTAAGTATGTATCAATTGTAAGGTCAAATAGCATGCTGTTGTTCAGGCACATTTTACTCTAAAGTTAGTGACTGTTATGGAGAATGCAATTTCATAAAAGAAATTAAAAGGAGACACCATGTAAAATTAACAAAGCAAATGGAACATAATGAATATGGATGCACCCTAAATGGTGTCCTCTGTAACAGATGAGTTTTTAAACTACTTTGGCACTTCAGAGGTGCCTACTGTTTGAGCCAGATCTCACAAGGCAGAAGGTAGTAGTTGTATTCTTTTCTGGAAATGACTGCAAGGAAATCCTATACATCAACTACATCTACACTGTGAATTGCATTTCAAGTAAAATGCAAAGTATGGAACGTTATTGTGGTGAAATGTGTCTTTCAGAAACAATGCATTACTACACATACCAGTAATTGGGTAGAAAAGGACACAAAGAAAGAATTCTACTTTTTCAATCTTGTCATCTATATTAAATGGATTTGTCTAAAAAGGCATGACAAGGGAAAAAGCAAGCAAACCAGCAAGAAAAAATCATTCCAAAGATGAACAGAAAGTCATAAATCATTACACAATATTCCCTGGCATATCCTAACTTTGAGCCTGGTGCAAATCCTTTCAAAACAAATTAATCAGATCCATAGCCTCCGTGTTTGAGCAACTTCATTACTGGATGAGAAGGTGCTTCATAAGATGTGAGAGCTACCTTGTGACTGAAAATTCGTTCCTTTACAATCCACCAGTGTTGAGTTACAAAGACTTAAAGGTGAAACTGTTGAACACTGAATGTTCAAGCTGAATTTTATGAACATATATGTGCTTTTCATGTGACTGATGATTATCTCCAATCATCTTGCTGTTTTCTATATGGCTATGAATAGTACTCAATTGAGAAAGTTATTCACTCTCCAATTCCAGTATAAACATTTGAGTGCATAAGCCATGTCACTAGGCCAATGATTCAACAGGGTGATGGGGCTATTTGTTTGGTATAATTTGAGTTTTCTCTACATTGGGATAGGGTTAAATTGTCAATAGTTCTCTAGCTATTATACATGTACCAGGCAATAGAAAAGTCATAAATTCCCAAGTTTATTGTTTGAATTTTTTTTTCTTTTGTACTTGGTATAAATCTAGAAAGTAAGTTTATCTCCTTGACATTTACTAAACCAATCACACTGTTGTTTTAGTGTATTCACAATCCAGAATACTACCTTCCTGCATCATTTGCATATACTTACTGTGACAGGACATATTTATGAACATGTCCATAGTGATTATGAACACAGATCAGCAGTGGAAAAGGCCTCAATAACATGTCCTTCAAAACTGTAATTCTCTTACTAAAGTAGCTAAACACAATAAAATATCATTACTCCAATATCTTCCCCAAATGAAAAGAAAGCACATATGTATTTCTATATATCCTTTACAGGGATGAGAGAGTCCTTCAGAGAATGTCATATAGATATATGTGACTTAATATAGATTAAGTAAAAGTGTCCTTCTTTGTTCACAAACCAAGGAAAAACAATATTACAATAAATTACACCGTATTTTCTAGAATTTAAATTTCCTTTTAAAGTCAGAATAAAGCTGTCCTTCCTTCTGACTGCAGTGCAGCCTTCTATGGACAGATGCAATATAAATGATGCATAGTTGTTTTTAAAACTAAAAAGACGAGTAATGCCATGAAGAAATGGGGCTCTAAGATTAGAGCTTTATTATATAGAATAATGTCATAGCCATATATCCCTAGACACAAAGGCAACACCAATGAATCCAGTTAGGCAGTCATTTTCTTAATCCCTTTTTTTTTTCCAAATTCTTTGAGAAAAGCAGTTTTCTTGTTTTTTAATAAACTCTAAAATGAACTTGCTAAACATACCTACTCATTAAATAATAATATTAGATGACCAATGTCAAGCACTAGATTGAACTAAAAGCCTATTTAAATAACTTAATAGTTCTTTAACAGAAGCACAGTAAAGCCAACCAGGTGGAAATGACATGTTGGCCTAAAAAGCTCTAGATATTTTAAATTTTAAAACTCCCAGCATTTACCCTTTTATGAACTTCCTTAGCTTACAAACAAAATTAGAATAAGGAAGACATCATAAAATTAAAAACCAATAATGCAAATATTGGGTGCAAGGAAAATGGCAGATTTGCCACATTTCAGATCTGATACAGTAGTATGCATATTGTTACTTGAACAAGACAGTAACGATGTGTATCACGAGCCAAAATAATTTAGTATTGGGACACACACTTCATAAACTGTTGTGTTCAGGTGCGGTTACACATTGCCTTTCCTACATTTCCCACACTCTTAAAATTGGAGTGTCCAAACATTAAGGCAGGAATAATCAAGCTAAGTAAGCTCTGAGCAACCTTTAGTAATGTTAGATGCAATGTGGGGCCAATATGAGTTGCGAATAGTCTTCCAGAATCCCAGGATACACTGCTCCCAGACCCCCATATGTGGAGGATCCATCTGGAAATCTACTATCCCAGAATGACAGCTGGGGAGAACCAGCACTCGGAGTCCCAAAGCAGATAAGATTTCCATTCCCTTTACCTCTGTAACTCTCAAAAGCATGTTCCCATTCCTCCCTTTCTCTCCCTTGTGGGCTCACTCTCCCCTGTGGGGCTGTTCCTCAGCTCCCAGCTCCCCACTCACCCAGCTGCTGCTTCTGCGCCAGTGGTGAGAAAAGTTCCTACCCTACTTCAATTTTAAGTGAGTAGGGCCTTGATCTGGTTGGGTGAAAGCAGCATAGGCCAAAATCCTGGGTGGTGGGGGTAACAAAGGTCTGATCCAGGTGGATGGAAGCTGGTGAGGGTGACATGAGCCTGATCTGGATGGCCAAGGGCCAGTATGGAACTGACCTTGAAGCAAAGGTCCCATAAGGCACAGCACAGACCCTCTGCTTATACAGAGGAGCCTTTACTACTACTAGACCTAGCAAGCCAGGCAGCCATGAAGCAGATTTGATAGCTCCCAGTCATGTCTCAGCCCTCTAGCAGCAGGTCAGATCTGTGCATGTTAGAGAGGTATTAACCATTAAAAACAAATCTCCATCTTGTCTGGTTCAAAGATAAATGCCATCATTGCTGTCCTTGAATGCATGAAAAGAAGCAGGTATGAAAAGTAGATGTTAAAGAACACAAGGGCTAAGATATACTCCAGTTTCATCCTGTTGTTGATGTCATAGGAATTTGATTCTTTGTTTTCTTACACTACAGTTGCCTTTATACCTTGATGTAATGAGCGAATGATGTTCATCAGTTTGGGGGGACAACCCAGTTTCTTCAGAACAGTAAAAAGCGGTCTGTTGACTGTATCAAAGGCGTTCATCAGATTGATAAAGGCTATGTACAGTGGTATTCATTTTTCTCTACATTTCTCTTGTAGTTGCTTGACTGAAAATATGCCAATAGTGGAGCATCCCGAGTAAAAACTGCATTGACATTCAGGATGGGTTGTTTCATATAGAATTTGTAGCCTATGGAGCATAATGTGAATGACAACTTCTATGACAATGTTCAATAGAGAGATACACCTATGGTTGTCACAGTTGCTTCTAACCCCCTTATTTTTGTATAATTGTACAAACTGAGCAGGTTTACATTTTTGCAGTATCACTTCTTCTTTCCAAAAGAGTAGTACAACTTCATGAGGCTTGCAAAAACGAAGGTGAAAGAGCTAGTTCTGGGAGATTTCCTGTCTGCAGATGATGTAGCCCTGGGTGTCCAAAGAATCTTCCCTGAAAAATCTCTTGGGTACATTTTCTGTCACACAAGAGCTTCAGGTTGATAATTATTCTCAAGAAGACTGTGATCATGTACCAATGGGTGGAAGAACCAATGCCTGACGCTGGAAGGTAAATCTCTTGGTGTTATCAACAGTTTTGTTACTTGGGTTCTATGATCAACAGGAATCTTGACCTTCAGACTGAAGTGACTTACAGAATCAGAAAAGCAGCTATGAATTTCAGACTATTACAAAAATGTGCATCAAATAACAGCAAACTATTAACTAAGGTGAAGTTGTGAATGTATGAGACTTGCATGCTGTCAACCCTACTTCATGATTTGGAAATGTGGACTACATATTAGGGGTGTACAAAATGGGTCCTATTTGATTCATATTCAGTCCAAAGCAGGGACAGTGATTCGATTAGTTGATTTGGATAACTCTCCCCAGTGCACTTTGGCCAAATCTGAATCTGAAGATTCAATGCCGATTCAGAGAATCAGTCATTCGGCCATAGACACAGATTTAAATATTTTTTCTCAAGGGCATGGCTCATGAATACTGTGATGCTGGGGTGGATGGAGCATCCCACATGGGTAGGGGGGAGCCCCACATGCTTGGCGACCAACCCAGAAGTGGACCAAAAGTACTTCTGATCCACTTCCAGGTCTGCTGGGGAGTGCACTGCCCCCCCCCCGTGTTTCCCTGGATAATTATTGGATGTGGGAGGACCTTGGGTGCCCCCCAGACCCAGGAAGCACCAGTCGCTGAGCTGGGGGGGGGCCCTGCATGCTCTCTGGTAGACCTGGAAGTGGACCAGAAGTGCTTCTGGTCTACTTCTAGGTCTGCTTCTGAGTGTGCTGGGGACCCCCACACTTCTCTGGGACACTCCATGCACCCCAGCATTGCAGTATTCGTGAGCTGCCTGATACCTTGAGGTATGTAGAAAAAACATATAAAGCTGTATGTATGTCCAAATTGCCAAATCTTTCCACATTGATTTGCAGGGTTCTAATTCTATTCAGAGAGATTAAAGGGTCCTCTGATTTGATTCAGATTTGGAGATTTGGCCACCAAATTGGGCTGAATCTTTACTGAATCGAATCAGGAACCGAAGCTTTGCACAGCCCTACCACATACATTAGGCATATCAGGAGACTGAACGGTTATCACATCAGATGTCTTAGCAAGATCATGAAAATAAAGTGGGGAGACAAATGCTGAACACAGAGGTACCTGAGCACACAGGACTGATACACATAGAAACCAGCAAATGTCTTGGCCATGTCAGGAGAATGGGAAAAGCTCACATCCCCAAAAATAATTTGTACAGTGAAATTTGAGACAACTTTAAAAACCAGGGCCGCCACCTATACCAGTGTCATGTGTGCAAAAATGAAATGAAGTCATTTAACATCAACATAAAAAGCTGAGAAGAATGCACAGAATCTCATCTGAGATCTGGTACAAGGTGCAGCTCAACATGAGGTGGCTTTGATCCACAGGATGGAAGCAAAGTGAGAAAGAAGAAAACAGTGTGGTATAAACTTGAACTCCAACTCAAACAATACATGGATCCATGAAACTTGTAACAAGCTGTGCTGCTCTCAAATTGGGCTTCTCAGCTACATGCTGATTCACAGGCACATCACTAGACCTCTTATATTTACACCATTATCCAGAGCATCAACAGTTGCCTGTATAACCCTTAACATGTGACTGCTCAGAGCACATGCTAACTTTTATACCACCTAATAGTCTTTAGAATTAGTAAATGATAATTGTAATAAAAGTGAATCCTTTGCAGATGATACATTGATTAGCTTAGTCCTGGTTGGAGATAGGCAACATGAATCCTCAAATCAGGTATTAGCCCAGACAGAAAATTAAACCAAAGAAAGGAGGGGAAAAAGAATTCATTACTTCTATTGACAATTTCAACTAAATAAAATAAGACTGAAGAAATTTTGGAAAAAGAAAGACTATAACAAAAATGTATCTGATGGGATTTCTGGCAGATCTGGAAGAACAGGACTTAACAGCAATTTTTCATTTGCTGATGTATCAGGCTTAAGATAATGAGATATATGCAGAAAGATTGCGGCTTCCCATCAATCAGTTCAATGTACAAAGATGGACAAAAGTATGCTATAATTTTCACAGTGTCTCCCTTTGTGGTATGCTGAGAATCCTTGTTAAAACTAGGAAACTAAAAATGAAATCAAGTGTGAAAAAGAGCAGTTCTCCTTTTCAAACTGACATCAATTAATTAGATAAAAAGAAAGCCCTGATAGCACTCACAGATGCTCCAGTGGCATCGTATACCCACGAAAATAGAAGGACAAATGTTACATATAAGCACAGATTTTGTTACAAATGAAACATTAATTCTTATCTATAAATGCAAGAAAGTTAACTTTAGAAAATATCATAAAATTATCTTAAGGACCAGTCATGTACACATACATGCTTCCTCCCACTGGCATGGCTCATGCAAGTAATGTTGCCATTTAGTTGTGTTTAGTACCATTTGCTCTCAGTTGGTTATCATTAGCATATTTAGGATTTTAAAACGTGAAAACAAAAGAAAATGCTTGAAATATATTAAAGAACAAAATGAAAGAAAAATCCATGGTTTGCAGTATTGTTAGAAATTGGAAGATTATGTGGACATTTAGAATATTACCATAAAGCAGTAGACCCAAAACAAAAGTCTACTAGATAACAGGATTTCAGACCTCAAAAATAGAACCTCTGAATTAAAAAAAAAATCATAAATACTTGTCTCTGAGAGGGACTCACAGTGATAGCTTTTGCATTCAGAGCTCTAAATTATTTAAAGGTGCTCAGAAAGCTTTATGGTCAAAACACCTGATTAATAGTTATATATCTGAGGAAGGCCAAGACTATAAACTAATGTTTCCAAATTCTGCTGTAATTTATGACATCTAAATTATTTCACCTTCCACCTGTTGCAACTGGCAGCATACCAAAGGGAGTATTAAATAATTTTGTTATATAGACCCAGTAGAGTCCAAACCGCGTTGTTCCAAATGTAAAATTCCAACAGCAATCAAGAGCTTCAGTTCTTGCAATATAGTAAGAAAATAGAACAGTTTTAGTTAAAACCTCTACTTTCTGATCATCTCTCATTTACCATAGTTCACATATTTATTGATCGCTAACATACAACCTTATTCTCTCCAAAGACAAATATAAACTTGCATAGATTTCAGTGGCAGATGATAGGGTACAGACTGCATGAGAAAAAATAGAATTTGGACTTCTTTTTGCTCTTCAAATCCATGTATCTGACTAAGATACATCCCAGTGTACCCAAGCTCAACATATAAGATCTATGCATTGAAACAAAATATATGCAGATATGGAAAAAAGACACTTCTTTTTTGCTTATTTCTATTTAGAAAAAAATTGCAAAATCTTTTTTTTTTTTTTTTTACTCATGTGATTTCAAATGGAATAGTCACAAGGGAAGGTAAGCAAAATTTATCACATGGTACTTATTTAAAAATAGTTGGTTACATAGTTAGAGCTAAACATCTCCCCCAGGTACCTCTGCCTGCAAATCACAGAATAAATAATTTGGCATTATGTTGATTATATTCCAGCATTATACAATCTTTACTAAATACATACTAGACCAAGAGTGGGACTAGACATAAGAAAAAACTTCTTTACAAGTCAAGTATTGAGGGTTTGGAACAGGCTTCCCCCAGAGGTAGAACAGTCTTCCACCCTGGTGATTTTCAAAAAGTGATCTGATGCTCATCTTGCTTGGGCCATCTGACCCCAGCAGTCTTTCCTGCCCAAGTGCAGTGGGGCTAGACCCGATGATCTGTAAGGTGCCTTCCAGCCCATAAAAACTATGAAACTGAAAATGGCTAATATGGCCAGAGCCAGACTCCATATCCCAGAAGCCTCTGCTTGCATGGCTGCCACAGCCACAGCTGAAACACCACCCCCAGCCATGGAGAGGACGTAGAAACGTGGAGACCACCCCCAGCCATGCGCAGGAGTGGCTGGGAAATGGAGTCCACTGCCAAGCTGATCTGGCCTGTGGGCTGCACTTTGCCCATCCCTGTACTAGACCAGACTTCAATGTGCTCAGTGCTTTCTTGGAATTGTTGCTGAGATCATTATTGTCCATGATATTTTCATGGAAATTTGGATAACCTTTGTTCTTTCCAGAGTTAAGCTTTACATGAGCTAGCATTTTATGAAAAAATATTCTTCATAAATTATTTCACATTTTGTTACTAAATTCACAATGACAAATTTTATTTTACCTT
Organism: Caiman crocodilus; assembly: GCA_030014935.1. Taxonomy (NCBI): domain Eukaryota; kingdom Metazoa; phylum Chordata; order Crocodylia; family Alligatoridae; genus Caiman; species Caiman crocodilus. Next base: position 67,551,672 of record JAGPOW010001296.1, read on the forward strand.
TTTCTGGGCATGCCTACATGAAATGCTACTGCACATTTGTGACTGTGCATTTATTTAGTATTTATATCAGCAAATACTAAATAAATGCACAGTAACTGGACTTAACGAGCAGTAGTGCTGGCAAATGTCTTTTAGGTAACACTATTGTACAGTAGTCTAATAATACTATACAGTAACGTATTAACACTATCTATGGTGTAACACACTACTACACACTATTTTTTTGGCTACTGATCAGACAGTGTCTCATGTAGATGTGCCCTGTCTGCAAAATTAAATATCATATAGGTTAAATATACTCCCAAATCCTTTAGTAACCATGTAGATATATATAATTTTAAATGCTCTCAAGATAAAAAAGTGTACTGAAAAAACTAATTCACATGGAAACCTGGAAATCAAGTAAAAAGAATATGCAAATCTATGATGCCACCTTCACAGAAACTGTCTTTACAATGACCCTTTTAAGAGTCTGTGGGCACATCTACACAAAATGCTTACTGTGCAGTAGCCTAATAACACTCTGTAGTAGTGTGCTGGTCAAAAACTGTACACTACTGTGCAGTGTTCTTAGGCTACTGTACAATAAGCACCACAAAAAAGTGCACTAGCACTATTGCGCAGTAGCTGTAGTTTCTGCACATTTAGTTTGTACTTCATTAAGCAAGTACTAAACTAAATGTTCAGTAACTACCACACATTAATGAACATGTAGACACACAGAGTGTACTTTGTTGCTTCCCTATATGCTACTCTCTGAAGGGCTACTGGGGATGCTGTGTTTAAAAGAAACATGATGAATATTAATTCTCTGAACTTGTGGAATCAATGCATAATTTTCTGTGTATTTCTTAAAGCACAAAGCATGAGTCAGGATTGAGGATTATGGTAGAACTCTACTTTATCTATTGACTTAAGCCTGGAAGCAGTCATTAAAAGAATACTAAAGAATATGTGTTCAATCAAACCCCTAGAGACATTGGCCCTTTGAATAGATAACTAAAGATGAAAATAATTTTTTTGAAATTCTTATGAAAATGCAGAAATTAATTTAAGAGACTTTGTATCAAGACATAGTAGATATAGCCATACGTTTGTAATTCACATTTTGTGATTTAAACATGTTGAGTTTGAGCTGATTAAACATGTTAGTGGGGATTTTTAGCTAGTATAGTTTTCCAAAGTTGGAAAACAACATGATCCAAATAGAACAAAATACTCATTTAATGTATGTATGGATGTTTCAACACATTGATAGCTCCATGGAAGAGAAACTGACAGATTTTTGGAACTCTACAGTGAAAAGCCAAAAGCTGCTATTAACTTGCAAAAGCTGTTTAATGTTACCAAGTCTTACTGCCTTTTTTTGTATTTAAGTCTTTGATCCATAGTACAAAGTTTATAGTAGAGCAGGATGGATTTATGGATTTTTTTAAATTAAAATTTAACCATTGGAAAAATATAAAAAAAACCTGTAGATTTCCTTTGCAATTTCCCCCCCCCCCCCAACTTCTAATTTGTAATTTGGTTAGATTCATTTTTAAAAAGGTTTATCATTGCTTTGATCTGCAGTTCCTCTCTGCTCCTTAAACAGATATCATTTTGCTTAATTGTAACTATACTTCAAATTCAATGTGTTTTGAGGGAAAACAAAGCCTGAGTGATTATTCTGAGAGATAACAAAAGTACTATTATGGAGGAAAGTAGGTGGGGTTCATTAGTACATATATCAGTGATTCTCAACCCTGATAATCCATTAAATTAGTGACTCTCAACCCTGGGATGCCTTGAGATCCTTTCCAGGGTGCCATGGGGTACCATAGAATGTTCACTGGTAGATGTACAAACATGATTCACAAGATAAAGCCAGAGATTACAAATAGGAATACAGAGTGTTAAAAACATTCTGACTTGTGGCTTCTTTGAATTCTTCACAAAAGAACTGCTTTGTTGTCACGAAAAGAATCAACATTATGAGAGGTGCCTCGAGTCAATTGATGGATCTGTTGAGACAGTCAAGGAGTGCCTTGAGACTAAGAAAGTTAGGAAGCATTGCCATAGATAAATCAAAAGCTAAAGGCAGCGATCTGGGCAGGAGTTGAGGTGGCTTCCCAACTATACAAGATGCCATAGCTGGCAGATTACAATTTGCTGATGAAGTAAGAGTCCTTAAGCATTGCAACCATGGCAGTAAGACAAGATGACTAACTGCTTTAACACGCATACTTTGCACATCAAGAATAATATTTTAAAATTTTACATGATATGTAAAACTGTTCTGGTGGTTTCTTCACTAAAACCTTATGATTACTTGTAATTTTTTCTGTCTTTTTCTCTAAATTTGATTTCTAAAGACAAAGAAAGAGAGAAAGATAGAGAAAGAGGGGTGAGTATGAGAGAAAGAGAGTATTAGAAGAAAGTGCTATGTACAACAGTAATTTACAAACCTAAGAAAATAGACCATTTCTATCTCTGATCAATTCTTTTTATGTTTGTATTGCTGAATCCAGAAAGCTATTTCAAAGCTATTTATAACAGATTTCTTAACAAAATCAGGATGGATATCACCATAAAGTATTAAATATGTAATCAAATGCCCCTAATAACCGAAATATCTACATTCCTGAGCAGTGAATTTTATAATATAGGCAACTGGGTTTTTTTCTGGCAATGAATCATTAGCTTTAAATCAAATGTTTCCTCAGAATAATTACAAGCCTTGATTTCATTTCTTCAACTTTTTTTTAAAGTTTGATATTCATTAAGCATATTAACAAAACAGTGAACTTATACTCAGTTCTTAAATAAAAATGTTAAACATAAGTGGGTCTTAGGGATAGAGTCTCAGCTGAGGTAACTTGTCACAGATCCATGAAAACCAACAAAGCTGTAGGTTTTCTTACCAGCTAAGGCTCTGATTCTCCTGTATAGTTAAATAATGTGTCCTGTTGAAGAAAATGTAACTCAGCTTCACTAATTAAAAAGCAGGGGGAGGAAAAAAAGGACATTTTTTTTCTGGAATCAGAGAGAATGGTAGCAAACCAAAGACTTAAAAAATATATATTTTAAATAAAATGCAGGTAGTTATAATACATGTGCATTTTGGCTTTAAAGATATGAGAATAAACATAAACTAGATATTGCTAGTACAGGCTGTTGTTCTGGTGAACTAATATATCACAGTTAACAATAAATGTGATCAAGATGCATGTTGATTAAAAAATGCAAATGATAACATTCCTTGCTTTTAAATGAAAATCATACCTAGCCCTATAGTAATGATTCTTTTACTTTTTAGAATCCTTTAAGTTAGTTAAATATTTATAATGGCAAGCTTTTAAATGACAGTATTTAATGTAAATCAAGAAATGTCTCGAGCCAATGTAGGTAGACAAAAGCCCAGCCTCTGGCTGCTTTACTTTTCATTCTTTCCAGGAAGAGCACACACTAAGTGCAGAAACTTCCTCAGCCTGTCAAAGGGTTTTTAAAACAGAAAGCTTGCTTAAATATTTTTTTTCCAAATATTTAAGTTGGTCTAATAAAAGATATCAGATTCAGCGAAAGAACCTTGCCTGCCAATGTCCTTAGACCAACATGGCTACAACCTACATCCTTGAGCCAATGTAGGTTTATTTAAAATGCAGGCATCTTTATCAGGTTATTTTTGGGTATTTGCAAATTCCATGCAGTGACCCAGATTCTCTCCCTGTTTCTCCTATACGTATGGAGCCCCACTGCCCGAAGAGATGGGGAGGGATATCACTTCTGCTGCACAGTATAATCTATATGGAAGTTAGAACAGGCTGTGGGGTTATGGTGCTTTGGAATTAGATTGAGAAGCAAGCAAATGTCACCCTCACAATGTCCATAAGAATCTAAACCCTTCCTTTCCTGCTTTAAAAACTCTTCTTGGAAGTTTTCCCTCATTTTTTCCTGTTTTCCACATAATAGTCCCCTGCCCTGCCCCACTGCCATTGTTTGTTTGTTTTTCCATGGGAAATAACTTTAAGTGCTCACTGGTAAAGCAGGTTTGAGCTATGTTTTCAAAATCACTCAAGACCAGATTTTCCAGTACCAAAACCCAGGAGTGGAGTTACATTTTCAAAAGCTGAGCATCAAATATGCTGAGTTCTTTTAAAAATCTGACTCCACTTATGACATTTGAATCTCTATACACATAAGCCTTTTATTATTAAAATAGTCTAGGCAGCTATCCAGAGATGGCATTTTCAAAACAAAACATTATTTCAGATCAATAAAAATATTCTAAGCCTTCTTAGTTTATATCATCATTATTTATATAGCACCCAACTGTGTCGGGATACATCATAGAACACAGAGAAGACATAGTTTTACCCCACAGCACTCATAGTTTAAATACAGACAAAACATAATAATGAGAAAGAAAAAGTGTTGGATAGCAAGGATGGAAAAATAGAGGATACGCAGAGAAGAAACTGTTGCTTACTTTTATTCTTTTAGGTCTACAATTCTCAACCTGGGTGTCAGGGCCCTCTGGGGTGCTGCCAGATCATTTGAAAGGTACTGGTGCCATGCTGTGTGAGGAGGTAAGCAGAAAAATAAAGCAGATAAGCCAGGTGCAAGCTTGTCTCTACCTGGATGATCCCCCACCCCTGCTATCCAGTCCCTGCATAAGGAGCTAAGTACTGTAATATATAAATTAGTTTTTGAAATTGGGTGCCACTCAATTCACAAAAGTTATGGAGGGGCACCTCAAATCCAGTGAGGGGTGACTCAAGTCCAAAAACATTGAGAAGCACTGTTTTTGGTAATTAAATATATATATCTATCTATCTTGTTCCTTATTGACTTTTGAAATCCCTAAACAATTTGTCTGCTTTCAAATAAATCAAATAACGATGTATTTTTAAAGACACAAAGGAGTGTTAAGCAAACCACTGCTACTGACAAAGGGAATTCATTACTATTTGCTTCTCTCAATTCCCCAAGTTAATAATTCTAGACTGAACTAAGATGCATAAGGGTTTATTTTATAAAACTTGAAGACTTTAAACTGGTAGAACTAGGGACTAAATAAGATACTTCTTTACCAGAAAAGGTGACAAAGGCATTCTTACAGATTAGAAGTTACCAAGTCTGACTTTAATTTCAGAGAACCCACTGAGAACATTAACAGGAACAAAATAATACAGCCTACAGGACACATCTACACATGCATTTACACTGACTTAAATTTACTGCACAGTAAATTACTGTACATTAAGCGGGAATAGGCTGGCATCTACACATGCAGGTGTTAAAGTGCATTAACACTGCTATGTGTGAACCGACAGGACTAAAGTTAGCCCACCAAATTTTTACAATGTATACTGTAGACTAACTTGAGTCCCAAGTCAGTCCACACACACATATACAGTGTTATTGTGCAGTAAGGCATCTACATGTCCGTTACTATGTCCGTTGTGCAGTCCGTTGTGCAGTAACTACATGTCCGTTCTGCAGTAACTAATCAGGTATAACAGTTATGCTGAAGTCTGCATAAGTCATCATATTTACTGCACAGTATGGGTATGTATGTGTAGACATGCACCTATACTGAGCAGTAATTTCAGTTACTACACAGCAAATACACATGTGTAGACATGCCCACATTGTATGAAATATCCTCCTCAGAATCATTTTTATACATATTCATTAATGTACTTTGCTTATATTTGTTTGTTCAGATTCAGCCTTCCTGTATGCTGTCTGAGAAAAGGCCTGATTTATCTCCTACAAAAATGAATCATTTCAATGGACTTTGAATCACACCTAAAGAGAATAACTTCTCTTCTACTAGAGAGTTTTATATGTGACTTCAAAATTAGCAGCTATAAATAAATGCATAGTCCTTACAAGGTATGCTTCTCTCAATGACAAATTTCCTATTAATGAGAGCAAGTCTGGGTGTATCATTGGCGACAAAGGATCTCATGAAAAGAATAAAGGGTCATAAATTTAGGACTAATAAAGGAAGACTTTCTTTATAGAGCATATCATCAACCTGTAGAATGCATCTTCAACAGGAGGTCATTAGGGGGCTAAATTTAAAAAATGATTGGATAATTTAACAACCATTATTAACATTTGTTGCTAAGCAAGCTTAGACAATGATGTGAGTAATCAAATTTCAGGCTTCAGGGCATAAGCTGATTGCCTACAAGAGTTAGGAAATAATTGGTCTCTCATTTCTTAGCTTTACACATTTATCTAGGCACACTATGAAAGGGGACAATTACGTTCTTCAGAATCATCAGATACTAGTCACTGACTCATAGAAAAAATGTTAGATCAGATAGAATAATGCTACTTATAAGCCATACCCTTTTGTTCCTTTCTATGCACAATACCTCAATGATATCAAATAAAATATTGTCAGAGAGGAATGGCTTGATATGGCACTATCCTACTAAATATTAATTTTGTTATGCGTTTAGGTTTCCTATAACAATTGTGGGAAGTGGAAGTTAAGACAAGAAACTTTGATTGCTAGAATTCAAATTTGTTTTAGAGCTTTTTTGTGGCCTTTTTCAATTCAGAAAAAGAAAAAGCATTTGTGAGCTTTATGGGGAAACCCACATTATTTATCAAAAAAGTTCTCAATTACAGAAAACCTGTGGAAGCCAAAATCTTCCCAATTCAACCTCTCATCAATAACAAGAGATGTATACATTTTTCTGACCATTTTTAAAATTATAAAGAAAAGAAATTAAAAGATAACATATATGGTAACCACTTTCCTGAACTCCAACAAATTTTGATCCTGTTTATTTATCTTTTTGTATACATCGTTGTACAAAATAGTGCGTATTTACTTTTCCAGGAACAAGAATAAGGGTTTATTGTGTACTGTATTTTTACAATGAATACTGTAGATTAGATGTAATGTAACCATGTGCATAATATATAAGGTTGGTTTATTACCCTGTTATAATTATATTTTGATAGATTATCCAGACTTTCACTTTTCATATTTCACTGAAAATTCATGGGGAAATCTGAGGGGGAAGCTGAAGAGTTCTTGCATTGACTGAAAAATGTGAGAACATCTGCTAGTTTCCAAATGATTACTTGGCTGCACTCCAGAGCTGTAATCCTTACAACTTAACAGCTCCACCTTCTCACCAATGAAGATCACTGGCATCAGTTGGAAGTTTTATAGCTAGTTCAAAGGAGATAGAGATATTCTGGTCATTAATGAAAACAAATACAGTGAAAAATATTTAATTTGACATAGTTCAGGAAAACAACCAGTTTAAGCTGTTTCCAAGCCCTTCTATAAAGTTCATCTGGTACATTCTAGCTGTTTTCCTCTAGAAATGTTATATTAGATTACGGCTTATAAACATAAAAGAGTGTTATAATACCCACTATTGAGATTGCTTCAAACTCCAGATGCAACTTTTGTTGTAAGGCCTTACAAGTGCTCTAACAGCATATTGTATTGCATAACCAAGACCAGAAGTGCCAGGAATAAATGTTGAGCCAAGTACAGGTCAAATAAACTTTATAATGATAGAATATGAGATGGCCTGGTCCAGCTGTACACATAGTGCAAAATGTACAGAGTAGAATGCTGTTACAAGAAATATTTTCCCTATTTGGATTTTTTCCCCCTTCAGTTGGGTCAGATAATTTTCTTTCATAATAAATTATAAAAAATGATATTTTTTCCAACTCAAAACAAAAACAATTTTAAAACTGTGAAAATTACCGTGAAATTTATATTTCAGTTCCTGTACAATCTCAGGTAGCCTGAGATTGGGCACTCAAAAGTAATGAATAATTTGACCTCAATTTCTCTCTGTATTTCAGTTGTCTAACTGTGAAATAAGAGCTAATTAATAATTGTATGGGGGAGGGAAATCATGTTTAAGAAGTATTCACATACTATAGTAATAAACAAGATGGAAAAGTCTACTAGGAAATTAATAATTCTCTCTTCAGTGCAGGGTAAATAAGGTGTCCACAGGCATGACATTATACACTGAATAATGAGCAAAAAACAAAATATTGAATACCTACTCAGTTAATGAATGATATATGTATTGAATGAGGTGAGGATTTTGTGGAAAAAATATGATTGTGTAAGTAAAGATTGTATCATAACATTAAAGAAGTCTGAATTAAATTTGCATTGGTAACCTTAATTCTAGCATTTTCTTAACTTTCATGTACTTGACTACAATATTATTGATGTTCTTTAAAACATTTTTGTGTAATATATAAACACAGACTGAAGTAAATTAATTTTAAAATATAGAAATATGCAAGCTCAAACTGAGTATACATTAATATCGCAACATCATATATTTTCATGTAGTTATGAAAACTGGTTCTGTATGTGTTTTAAATTAAAACATGAATGAAAATACTGTAATTCACTGGTGAAGCAGTTTGGCAGTTTTGTCTTTGGTAGGGGCTTGCCAACAAATTGAAATTATGTCACTAACATAAGCACAAAAAAGGAAAGCTTATCACACAATATATTTGATGGAGACAAAACCATTATCATGTAACGAATATAGATGAATAAATGAAGGGGTTTTTGAAGGCAATAGGGCAAGAACAGTGTTAACACTGAAAAGACTTGTCACTTTTCTCCAAAACGTTTCCATACAAAATCAGACAACAAGCCAAAGGCATTATCCAAAACCCACTGACATCCACCTAAAGAACTACACTGAGTTCAAAAAGCTCCAAAAACAAGCCCTGAACCAGTAATAAAGGGGTCCTTTCACTTCATGATAAGTTGCTTGTGTGCCCATACCTGAAATGTCCTTAAAACACCCTTTACTTTTCAACATGTGGATATGCCATAGGCCTTTACTGTACTAGATGCACAAGAAAAGGAGGTTCCAGTCCTAAGTGGAATTTCTGGTCCATGCTAGATACAAAACCAAACTAACAACAATGAAATTAGGTGCATCTCCATGTGCCATTAAGGTGCTTTTATGCCATGTGTAGATATGCAAACTGCTGCAACATAGGGTGCACATGCAGATGGCAGGACCACAGCAATTTGAGCCAAGGTAGAGCAGCCTCAGGTTGGCAGGGGAGGGTGGGGTGTCATCCCCAGGCTCCAGGAAGCATCAGCTGTTGACAGAAGCATGAGGTTGCCCCAGCTTGTGGAGCCCTGTGGCTAGGCAACAGGCAGGCATCTAGCCCCTGCTGCTTGGGCTGACCAAACACAATGTACACCCAGATCAGCATTTACATGTGCATTTAGGCACGGTTATTTTAGATGGTGTAAGATAGTGCCTTCAAGGACATTACTATCTTACAGCATTAAAAATAAGTTTGCTATGGTCTAATAGTGTCATACATGTAGGCTATGATGCTTTACACTGCAGCAGATCAGTCTTCTGTGCAGTCAAGTACACATATAGATGCACCCATTTGCAATTAGTTTAATTTCTTTACCTTTGCTTGCACTGATAGGCATGATCTGATATTCTTTACTTAGTTAAGGTAGTGCAAGAGCGATGCTGTAGCTGTGATGGTCCAAAAGTTATGTGAGAAGCAAGCATTTCTTACAGTAATATCTTTTATTGGCATGATTATGTGGTTGGACAGAATAAGACAAGCTTTCAAATGCAAGACATTATTCCTCAGGTCAGACCTGAGTCCATAAAAAATATCACCCTAAGAAATCCATGCCTCTTACATTACTTAGTTAATATACTTCATGTTTCCTATGAAAGTTCTGCGTACCTAATAACTGCATTATCAGCTACTATATCTTCATTTTGCATTAGTGATCTAGAAAGTTTTTGCAGCCCTGCATTTCAAAGAACATATTTAACTATAATCTATAAAGATAGAAGGACGTGGCAAAGGAAAGGAAATGGCAAAGGAAAGACAGTGAAGAGACCAAGAATACTTACTGGGAGTAGGTCCCTAGCCAGGGGGATTTGCCCAAATGCGACAGTGTGACCACGCTGCAACAGGATCCCCCGACCCACCCCAGCGCCATTTTATCACCTCGCTGGGTGAGATAGATTGGCCTAATTAAGTGGCTGGGGCTATTTCTGGCCCCGGAGGACTGGACAAGGGAAGAAAATGAGGAGAGGGCAGTGCAGGCAGATAGGGTAGATACCCATCTGCTGTCCAGACCTGAAGTCCCCAGGTGTGGGACAAGAGACCTGTTGAGTCTGGTGAGCTTGGAGGACCTCACATCTGAAAAAAAAAAAAAAGGGAGAGAGAAGACAGACACATTTCCACATTAATCAACTGCTTTGGGTGGTCAGTTAAGCTGGTGCAGCATCATTTATTGCAAGTTAAAAAAAAACCCAAACCCTCTTGCTTGTGGCTCTGATGATGAAGCACTTGTTGGTTGCAGTCAGGGAGAAGTGAGAGGCTGCTTCTGAGTTCCTTGTACCAGGAGAGGAACCACTGCATGGACAGTAGGTTTTTCATTAATTCTATTCTCCTTTTCAAAGATTTTTTTTGCGTACCTGGTCGGGCAGTCATCATCCCTCTCCCCATTAATTAAGTCATCAAAATCAGGGCAAGCAAGTTAAGAGCAAGGAAAACTGACACAGCTGTGCCAACTGGTGTTGGCTTTGGAAAAGAAGAATACCAGTGAATGTCAATGGGATGCAAAGGCCCACAGTGATCTCTCAACAAAGACCTTTCCCCTTTTTTGAAAGTATCTTGCATTTGTATTAATATTATAAAAGTTATTTTGCTTACTATTACAGTACCTATGATTCTGGATGTTATCATGTCTAAGAATACATTTAAAGTTAGGAAAACAATATTGAGAATTTTTATTAGATTTTTTTAAATTCTTGTTTCAGGCAATAAAATAATCATGTTGCATTATTGTTCAGACAAATACAACTCTCCTGCTTTCCTTTACTTTTCCAGTCTCAGTCTGCTAATGCTTTAATAAGGTTATTAAAAGACAATAAACATCTTCCAGTGTGAATGATTCTCAAAGGCACTGTTAGCTATTGCCTAATGATAGTAGGTTTCTGTAATACCTTTTCTGTAACTTTTTGTCCTACTCAGATTTGAGATTTCAATGCAGTGTTACAACTATGGTGCATTACCCATGCAAGGAAATTTTCTGTTTATCTTCCACAACAGCAGGAAATCCCTATTCAATTTTCTTTCCAAATTTCTGAAAGTGATTTGAAAGACCTGTAACAAAGAATTCCTTTGGGCTCCAAAGCTAAGAGGCTCAATTCTTGCTATATTTCCATATTAATTGCTTTAGCTATTACAAATAGCAGTTCTAATTGGCTTTTTGAACTTTGGTAATTAAGTCCATAAGGTACTCTTAAAATTGCTGGCTCTAACCTGCTGTCATTTCCTTGTCTGCCCACACATTGGGTAATTCGTGCAGAATCACAACTCTATACAGTCCATCCCTTCATTTCCAGTCCACTGTTTTCATTGTGCATGTCTGTCTTTTAGACTGTGAAGATAGAGCTACAACCATAGGAAAAACCAATGGAATCTGAAGTTAGTTTCACAATCTTGGCCAGCTGTTAAAAATGATCTTTCTAATTTTGAAATAAGTGCTTCTTCTCCCTTTTCTTCTCAAATTAATGATTGATCCTTCTCCCCCTCTAATAGTTTTGGTAAAGCTACACAAAAATGCTTCCAACAAAGCCCTAAATTGCACAAGCTTTCCTAGTAATGGGCTTTTGTTCCTGAACTGGGATACTGACTGAAAACTGAGATAAAGTTTGTTGAACTGTTCATTATTCTTTGGAATGTACTTGGTCTGATTTATAATTTTTCATGGAAATCATATAAAAATTCAGCTTTTCAATTGAGGTCCCAATTCCAATTTTCAACCTAGTTCAGCAAGCATTTGAGAATGTTTTTTTTTAATTTAACTATATACTTAAGTTCTCCTGACTCAAGTGCTTTGCTGATTTGGAGCCTCCAACTGTTAAAGTGTGTCACAGAGCTAATTATGTAGCCCCGAGAGTCTTTGCTCCTACAGCCCTGCCCTCAGTCTTTGGGTACAGTCTGTTACTTCTTTCTCTCCTTTTCTTCTCCACCATAGGACCTCAGCCTACTGGCTGACGTTAGTGATGAGTCCCAACCAAAGGGCCACACACCCACATACTTTCCTGCCACAACTTGGTGTTTATGGGAGTAGTATTCTGTACCTGGGTGTGTAGTTCCAGTCAGTTGTTGTTCACTGTCCTATGTTCATGAGGGCTCCACCATCCCCTACACCCTCACCGATTCCACTGGGTAGTAAATCATCTTCTCGTCCCTGGTCAGGCTGATGGATTCTCACTCAGGGCCTCCGTCTTTATATTAAAAACACACACAAACACACAAAAAAAACCCCAACCAGCGCTCTTGGCCTAGATTATTGTTCACCCAGCTTTTAACAAACAAAAGAAAAAATACTTGGTAAGATCACTTTCTCCTTCACCTTGTTCCAGTTCTTATGGTACCTCTTTATGAGCCTCCTATTGAGGTCATTATGGTCCTCTCAGCTCACTGGGTCTACCATTACTAATTTGTCCTTGCCCCCCTTTTAGGGTTTTTACAGTACCTTCTCTCTCTGGAGTGCCCTTCTATTAGGGTCTTTACAGTAGTTTACCCCACTGTGCTCTTCAGATTGTCAGCCAGATCACAGTCAGTTTCTGGTGCTGAAACTTCACAAATCCTCTCTCTAGGCTTTCTCTGGGGTAGCTTCCTCTCTGCAGGAGCTTCCTGCCAGTTTTCTAGGCTGCTCCCAGGCTTTTCTGCAACTTTGCTCGGCCTGGCTCACCTACCTCCAGTCCTGCGCTCCTTACCTCTGCTTGCTCTGGGCTCCTCTTTATATTGCGGTTTGAATTCCCAGCTCTTCCCCTCCAGAAACTCCTGGGTAAGGAGGATTTCTGCCAGGCTTTCTGGGGCTTTTGGGCTGGGGCTGCTGATTCTATCTTTGACCAGTGCTCCTTTGCCTCCTGTGACTCTCTCTCTCACATGGTGTGAAACAGGTACAACAACCAGCTTCCTGGTGACTATGGATAGCCTGTTCTTGATACAGACTGTGGAGGGGCAGACTAGGAGTTAAGCCACTCTGGACTAGGTGCTGGCCAAAGGGGAGGCAACCTGAAACTTGGAGGTGTTCTGGGTGATGTAAGGAATTCTATGTATAGAATGTCCTATAAACATCTTGTTCTACAGATCTGATAAGAAGAGAGAACAGTACTAGGTGAAGGAGCTCGAGGAAAAACAAGAAGAAGCAGTGAACTAGGTGAAAAGGGCTTATTATAATACTAAATGTTACGTCCCTGGGAGGAGAACTAACAACCAAATGAGCCACACTGCTAAAGTGTGAGTGTTTAAGCATGCACATAGAGGAATAGCTATGTAAGATTGTTATGTAGGGTTTTAACCAATCATTGTAAGAATCATATATAGAAAAGGGTATATAAATAAACCAAAGAAAATTGTCTGTGTGCTTGTTACATGAACTATCCGCTTGCACCATCTATTGCTGGCACTAAACTTCTTCTGTACTTCCACCCCTGGTATACTTATTGGCTGTTGCATATCAGGCACGATCCCAGACTTGAGCTGGGGCACTATAGTGACAGTGATCACGATCTGATCAGATTCACCATCCACCAAAAGGCTGGGAACTCTACCAGCAGAACAAAAGTCCTAGACTTCAGACTTTGGTAAACTCAGGAATCTAGTTGGAAAGACCCTTTGCAACCAGCATCTGGATGACTTGGGAGCTCAAGAAGGAAGGCACTTCCTCAAGGAGGGTATGCTTATGGCTCAAAGAGAAGCCATCCCTATGCAATCAAAAAGAAGGAGAGAGGCCAAAAGATCTGCCTGACTCCACAAAGACATTAAGGAACTTCTCAAAAAGAAAACAGAAAAATGGTACAGGAGAAGAGTACTCCCAGGAGGCCAGGATCTGCAGACATGAGACAAGAAAAGCCAAGGCACCCATGGAAGTCAAACTGATGACCAAAATTAAAGATGACAAAAAATCCTTCTATAGGTATATAGGGAGCAAGAAAAAAAAATCAAGGTCCACTGTGGCACCACTACAAAACAGGGGAAAAGCCCACAATTGACTCTGTGAAAAGGCAGAGCTCTTCAACAATTACTTTGTATCAGTATTCCTGAAACCAGGTGAGAATTGATCACCAGACCAGGGACACAGAGAATACGGCAATGGCAGCTATCCTCATAAAATCAGTCCAGAAGAGGTGAAGATAATATCAGACCAACTGGATGCTTTCAAGTCAGCTAGTCCAGATGACCTTCACCCAAGAGTGCTGAAAGAGCTGGCTGAGCGCATAGCGGTGCCTCTGGAAAGACTCTTTGAGGAACTGTGGAACTCAGGAGTTGTCTCTAACAACTGGAAGAAGGTGAACATGGTATTCATCTTTAAAAAGGGAAAGAGAGATGACCCTGTCATCTATAAACTGGTCAGTCTGACTTTGGTTCTGGGGAAGATGTCTGAAAAAATTGTCAAGGAGGCTATCACCCACAAGCTTGCATCTGGTGAAGTAGTGAGAAGCAACCATCATGGCTTTGTAGAGGGGAGGTCATGCTTAACAAACTTGGTGTCCTTTATGACCAGGTAACTAACCACCTGGACATGGGACAGAAGGTAGACATCATCCACCTAGATTTCAGCCAGGTCTTTGATACTGTTTCCCATTAAATTCTCAGTTAAGTTGGAGAGTACTGGCCTAGATTAGGCTACAATGAGTTGGGTTGGGAACTGGCTCAGTGGCTGATCCCAATTAATCTTAACTGATGGGGTGTCCTCTCCCTGGGAGGCCATCTTCAGTGGTGTACCCCAAAGATCAGTGCTTGGGCCCATGCTCTTTAGTATCTTTATTAATGACCTGGATGAGGAAATGAAAAGTGCAATGATTAAGTTTGTGGATGATACCAAGCTGTGGGGATAAGTGGCCATGTCAGAGGACAGGTCAAGCATTCAGGAAGACCTTGACAGGTGGGTCCTATGGGCTAAACAAAACCATATGAGGTTCAACAGGGACAAATGACATATATGTACAATTAGAGATGGTCCACTGACTGGCACTGCATCTGAAAGGGACCTGGGGTTGTTAATTGACCAGAGGAAGAATATAAGCCACCAGTGTGATGAAGTTGCCAATAGAGCAAATAGAACTCTGGTGTGCATCAGCCTGTGTGTTGCCAACAGATCCAGAGAGGTGCTCCTCCCCCTCTATTCAGTGTTCGTTAGGCTACAGCTGGAGTACTGTGTCCAATTCTGGGCACCACACTTCAAGAAGGATGTGGATAAGCTTGAAAGGGTGCAGAGAAAGGCCACCCACATGATCAAGGGCCTGAAGGCCTAGGGGACTGTGTCAGGGGTCCTCCTCGGGGCCGCACTCCATGGCCCACCCACCTGTCCTTGGCCAACTGTCCACCTATTCTCGTCCTCAACGACTTGATCTTAATTGGTTCCTAACAGATCTTCCGTAAGCGGGAGGCTGCCCATTTGTGCCCCGATGCCAGGGGGCACTATCTGCAGCTCCTTCCATCCCCATACCTCAGCCCAAGCCTCACAGATGTCATCTCTATTGTTCAAATCACTGAACCCCTCACTGGGCCTTAGAATCGTCACCTTAGGACCCATCTATTGCCCACACAATCGGGCGGCCTCTCCACTGTCATCCGGGCTACCTTGCCCTCTGAAACCCATCTTCCCCTCTCACGTGTGGTCCCTCCCGAACCTATGGAAACTTGCCCTGGCTTACCTCCAAACCAGTCGGGACCCCAGGCCTCCAGCTCTGAGCATCCCTCGCGGTGGGCCCCCTGGCCCTTTTGACCCCTCCCTGGGTCCTGGCCCCAGCCTGGGCCAGTCGAGGGTACTCCCATGGTCAGGCACATCTCTAGCACCACAGACAGTCTAAATCTCTGGGTCCCCCTTCTGGGCCCTCCAATTGTCAGGGTTAACCCACCCAGCGGTGCGGGCAAGGGGTTAAGGTGCCCCGTCTCGCCTTCCACCCGGGTGGTAACTGGCCTGGCATTTCCTGGGGGCTCCCGTGCCACTGAAAGCCCCACCAGGCCACCCACTCCCGGCAGGGTGCAGTTTCAGGTCATGCCCAGGACCAGGAGTCTCCTCCATCCCTTACAGCTCCCCCATACCTCCGCTGTTCTGCCAACAGCTCTGCAGCCAGGCGATGCTGCTGCCTGGTCTCCAGCAGTCAAACTGCCTATTTTTATATGGCTCCCAAAATGGCTGTCCTCATCAGGGCTTTAAACTGGCAGGCACACCCAGTGCCCTGCCACAGGGACCCATAGTGGGCCCAATGAAAAGAGACTTTGTGATCTGTTTTTTTTTCAGCCTGAACAAAAGAGGTGACTTGATAGCTGCCTACAAGTACATCAAGAGAGTACACTAGGACCTAGGTGAACAACTTTTCAGAAGAGTACCCCCATCCCCATCCCTTCTGGGAAGACGCAGACCAATAGACAGAATCTAGTTGAAGAAAAGTTTTGACTGATCATAAGGAACACTTTTCTGTACAGGTAACTAGAATCTGGAACACACTTCCAGCAGAGGTGTTGCAGTTGCCATCTCTGGAAGTCTAAGAGGAGGCTGGACAAATACCTTGTTGAGCTCGTTTGAGCCCAATTGCCTCCTGTCCATGGCAGGGGACTGGACTTGAAGATCTTACAGGTTCCTTCCGGTCCTTCTTTCTATGATTCTAACCACATAGTCTTCACATTAGACTAATGCAATATGCAGTAAAGTGTCACTGCCTACACATGCATGGCAATTACTATACATTAGATTAGTCCAATGCACTGTTTGCTAGTACCAATAGATACAGGTACTAGAAAACAGCACGTTAAACTAAAGTGCCATACTGTGTGTATAGATGCTGATCGGGAGCAAATTGCTCCCAATCAGCTGAGGCAGCAGGGGGCCACACTGCTGCATGGCTAAGCCCCAAGCCCCAGGGGGTGGAGGGCCGTGTAACTGACTTTGGGGGTAGCTTCCAGCCTCACAGAGGTAAGAGTTATCTGTGACCAGCACTCCAGAGAGAACACCACATGGACCTGAACCTCCAGCTAGGGAGGTGGGCCCTGTGGCACTCTTACTATGCCCCTTCTTCTTTCCCCTGGGAAGGAGTCCTCCCCACCCCCAGGAGCTGCAAATGCCATGGCAGTGGGGCCTAAAGCATTCCTGTGGTGTGCCCTGCAGCCAAAGGGGAGGCACTGGGTGCTGGACAGTCTGGGCCCCTGTTTCTTTGCAGTACCTGGTATAATGGCAGAGCCCCATTTAGCCTGTTACCAACTATGCTTGGCTTTGGGGCTCCTGCAGAGCAGAGGTCTCTGCTGGTGTGCTTCTGGGCATGCCACCTGCTGCATGGCTACCACACTGATGTGGGGCTGAACCCAATGCATCTGCAGAGCTCTCTGCAGGTGATAGGCAAGCAGCAGTGTGCCCAGCCCAATGCAGAAAGCAAGGAGCAAGCAAGTACAAGGACATGGGCCCCACCTCCCCAGCTGGTGGCTCAGGCCTGCATGTGTTCCTCCTGGAAACAGTGACTGCAGTTGACCCCAAGCTCTGTGGGTCTGGGAGCTGCCCCTGGAGTCAGGGACATCTGCCCCCATGCTCTGCAGCCCAGGCCTGACCTCTGTGCCCCTGCCAGTCCAGCTCCCCCTGGATGCTTCAGGGGGGCAAAGTAGGGCAGGAAGCAGCCCCAAACTAGGCTGCTCATATTGGACACAGATATGCACCTGATAGGCACATGTGTAGATGCATTCCCAGGCAAAGTTTAATGACCCTGAATTTACTGTGCAGATGTTATTGTCTGGCCAGGCCTCTCTTGTCCTGTTATCTAGTACCATGTAGACCAGTACAACCTGTTCCCTGGTGAAGTTGTCAGCAATTAAGTCAGCGGCCTGACCTGGGCTAACCTGGGTGAGAAGGATGTGTGGATACCCAGCAGGACTAAAAACAAGACCTGTAAAAGGGCAGATGAGCTCCTTTTGAGCCAGTGGCCATCCATACCTGGAGAGGAGATGGGCTTCACTTTGTCCAAAGAATCACCAGTTATGCAAAGCAACTTAAGTGGAGGAGAGTTATTACAGCATCTAAATGGTTGTAGCAGCCTTGGGACTGACTTGAAATTCAAGTGCATTAATTGCATGTGTAGATGCACCCAGTTTCAACCAAACTACATATTAAAATTTTGAATTATTAGGAGTGGGAGTGTAAACCTATGCAAATTGAAACCAAAGACAATGTTACAAGTGTTTGTTGGGGATTGGAGTACCTAAATGTTAGGTGCTGTAACATCTAGCATTACAATGCTTAAGTCTCTTTTGTAGATCTCTCTTGCTGACATGTATAGTTATCAAGGACGCTGGTTTTCTCTGGTTTAAAAAACTATCCCCAATTTTCAGATATAATATGTAACCCCAAATTGACATTTTTTCATGATTAAAATGAAACGGATAGATAGATAGATATTAGTGGTGTTTCATTTTAATCACAGAAAAATGTGGATTTGGGGTTTCTTTTTTATATCTGGAAATTGGGGATTTTTTTTTTAGCAGAGAAAAACAGTTTCCCTGGTCCTTATAATTATGTGACTAAGTGCTCACCAACATAAATATGGACATCATAAACCACAAATCCATTCTCTGACAGCATCTATTAGATTAAATGTATTGGCAAAAAAGGCAGATAAATGCCTAGTTGATCCTAACAGGGATTAGACCTGAGGAAGGCACTAAAGAATTAAGGACTATCCTGACTGAGATTTTTCTGGACTGGTCCCAAAGCAGAACTTGTCATTTAGAGGACCTAAAATGTGGGATGTTGGATTTGGGCATCTAAATCCCATCTAAGTTCATATGTATATTTTAGTGGGCATCAGTATGAATTAGAGCTCTAGAGTTAGAATTTTATAGAACTTTTGTAGAACTTTCAAATGTAGAACCAGTACTTCATTACATTGTATTTAAAAACACAATTCTTTGGCCTGAATCCTGATGCTTGCTACCATATACATAATGGGAGATGAGCCAAAATAGACAAAGGGGTTCTTATACCATTTCCACCTATGCATGGATTACAGCTACCATGGTACAGTGAATCCTAGGACAAATGCTTACAGTAGCAGCTCTGAGAGCCACTCTAATTAAAGTGCCTGGAGCTTCACATGCATCAGCATCCTCACATTGAAAAATGGCAGCAGGGGTTCGTCAAACGAGCTTTAAAGCACCCACACACACACTCCAGCAGGCTTGATTAATCTCCCAATTAATTGAGTCTGCTCCTATGCACTGTATCTACAGCGCATCAGAGCAACCTCACTACACATGTATAGGTCCCCTAAATGACTTCTATGTATCAAAATCAAGCCTAACAAGAAGCAGGCACTGCAAAAAAACTCTGTTTTAATTCTAGATGAATATTGTATAGGGATAATATGACCAGAAGTAGTCCCCTGCAGCTTTCTTCAGATTACTTTACCCTTCTGGGGTGAACTATAATTTCATATTTCCAACAGTTGTCCAACTGGAAAAGAAGATCAAATAAGGAATAATATTAAAGCACTCCTAGGTCTGAATCATAATTAGAACTGAAATGAAAGAAAAAATCATCAAAGCCAAACATAGTAAACAATTTTTCACATCAGGCTAAAAATTAACTGTCATCACCTAGACATCTTAAATTCTTTGGTCCTAATATGGACTCTTTTCTTGCTCTCATCCAAAATCTAGCTTGAGTTAAAAATCACAGGATCAGATTCGCTAGTAGCGACCTGAGTACGAATCAAATGGAATTCATTCTAATTTCCTCTCACATTTTTTATAGCACCTCATGTACTAATAAAACATACCTTCCATAGAGAAGTTAAGCCACTTTTCCTAAAACTTTTCCCAGTTTTTAATTTGTTGAATACCATTTATTTTAAATATAAAATAGGGAAGTTTGGCTTTGAAATTATCTACCACATTAATATTTTGTAATTATGTAATTATTCCATGCAAACTGATGCAATGTTTGATACATGAAATATATCTATAGAATAAAATGTTACATTCTTATATATGCATTTCATATCAAATACATCTGTGAGTGTTTGATACCTAAATAAACAGCCTATTAATAGATGTATACAAATTACATATATGAAGGCATTGTACCAAGTTACAATGTAATGCAAATTAATTTAAAACTGGCAGAATAAACCATTAGAAAAATGGGGTTTACATTACAATAAAATATAATTGTATCAAGTATGGTGCACAGAAGTTTACAAATTAAAAACTACATTCTTGACTGAATAAAGCTTGAGGATTTTAGCCATAATTTAAATGAAAAGGGAGACAAAAAATACAAAGAACTAAATAGGATCCCAAATTGTGGAGAGGTCAGTTATGTGTTTAAAATAAGGTAAAGACATATTGGTGTCCTTTTTTCCAAATTCAATTATTTTTTCCACTTTTTCCAAAGATGTGAAGTAAGAAGGAAAGATATAATTTATTCTTTTTGGAGATGGGATTTGTTTGATTTTTTTCTTTTTATTCTTTCTTTTATATAAATATCAAAGATTACAGCTTCCAATGAAATAAAGCAAAGCAATGAAAACACAAAAAACTTTTAAGATTTAGAATCCAGAAGCTAGACAAACAGAGGATTTATTACAGCCAATCAGAGTGCAAAGATTTACACAAAATTGTTTAGAAAAAGGTATTGTTTAGAACAACCTGTTCAATCATTTTACAAGCAAATCTAACTAGTGTATAATGTCACCCTATCAGGGTAGAATGATATGAATATATAGAGAAATATCTATGTAAAGATTTTACAAATGAAAACCCCACAATTAGGATTCAATCACTTGTATAAAAATAAGAATATTTATGCTTAAATGTCACCTTTCATCTGTAGACAAAAGTCTTAAACAAAAGTTGGCAAGCAACATTATTTCAATTTGTAGGAAAACTAAAGTACATAACCATTTAGTGTCTTGCCCAACACCTCACAATAAATTAGTGGAAGTTAGAAATGATTGTTCTCTCACTAGACTGTGACTACATATTATAGTTATGTAGCAACACTCCTGCACTCTAGTTAGATACCACATTTCCATTCCAAAATGGTATGACTAAAATATGATGTCAGTGTCACATTTACAATGTGCAGTCAGCAGTGAGCTTGTCTTTTGCAAAACTTATTGTACAGCTTTACATAAGTTATTAAGTTTATGGGCTCTCAGGTCAGTGCATGACACCTGATTCCAAGACTATCATTTCACTTTTAGATGCTGTAGGAAAAAAAGCCTCCCCTCTTCTGGGGCTGAAAATGTTCTCTCCATCCCTCCTTCTTCAAGGAATGAGAGACGTGGGAGGAAATCCTGGCGCCACTGAAGTCAATGGCAAAATGCCTACTGGCTTTGAAGATGCCAAAAATGTCTTCTTAGGAATTAAGACCCCAAATCCAGCACTAGATTTAACTACATGCTAAACTTTAAGCAAGTGAGCAGTCTCACTGAATTCAAGGCTTCAGGCCCAAGGCCCAGTCCAGAAAAAGAATATAGGCATAGTTATAATACCTAACTTTTAGATGTCACCTATAGGAATCTACAACCTTATTGAGGAACTAAAGCTCTAAACAATAAGCCTAAGAATGAGATTCAACAAAGCTATCAACTGAGCAAGCATATATCTGACTTAGCCTGTCATAAATACTGGGCATGTCTACAAGTGTGCATTTGCTGTGCAGTAACTGAAATTACTACATATTACAGGCACACATCTACACTTGCACATACCGTGCAGCAAATATGAAGACTTATACTGACTTGAGCATAAATTTGAAACCTGCATCAAGCAGGTTTCAAATTTATGCCCAATTAGTTACTGTGCAGTAATGCACATGTAGATGCCTTACTGCACAGTAACACTATGCATGTTAAGCACATTAGTGCTAACTTTAGTCCCAAGTCAGTCCACACACAGCACTAACGTGCTTTAATGCCTGCATGTGTAGATTCATAAATGCTAGGGGCTAGAAGGGACCGCTCAGGATCATCAGATCTAGTCTCCCTGCACTTGAGCAGACTGCCAGACTATTCCTGTTTAGTGTGCATTAACTTACTGCACAATAAGTTTAAACTGGTGTAAATGCATGTGGAGACAGGCTCACTAAGGAACGGGGCAGAGCATAATCCTTGCCCCCCTCAGAAAGGAAACCATGAAACTCTAGACCAAAGGGAGGCACCAACATTCACAGACTGGAACCTTCGGTAAATAAAACTAGGAAAAGTTATACCTAACTGGTTAATATACTTATATGGGAAGTGGAAGACTAGTCAAAGGAACACAAAAGCCTTGCTATAAATGTCACCATCTTATGGATATTCTCCATTATTTAAAGCCAGGAACTTATGCTGTCACTGTAAGCGTGTAACTAAAATAGAAATACTGGGTTAACCTTTTATATAGATGAGCTTGCAAGGCCAGACTTCATGCTTTTTTTCTGATTTAAAAGGAAAGCACTGATTAAGTGGCCTCACAGATGTTCACTTATTGGTGCAATGGGATCTGATCCTCCATCCAACAATCATGGCATGGGAAGAGGCATGATTGTTGGGATGGAGAATAAGATCCTAATTGTGACACTGCCAACAGTGGCCTCAAGCAGGGGTCTACAAACACAGGATTGGGGGAAATCAATGGACTTCCTCTGCTTGGCATCTGCAAACCCATAATCTCTTTGCCAGGACCAGGATCTCCATGGATAGCTAAAAGCCAAGCGTGCAGCTCAATCCCTAATCCTGGGATTTCTGTATACTGGAAATTTAAAAAAAAAATAAGTGTGTTCAGTCCATCACCCTACCATACAGGGACACTGAAATCAGAGAAGCTCTACTCAATACTGGGGCCTTTGTTGCTGGGCTGGATGCATAAAGTGCTTGTCTTTGAAGTCCAAGGCATTTTAAAATGCTTTGTCCAACAGCCTATGCAGAGCAAGGTAGGAAAGGCTTCTGGCACTGAGGTTGCCAAGGTTCCAGGAGCGGAGAACCACTTTTCTCCCATTACCTCCGCACCTCACTCCTCCCTTCCCAGCATTGGCATACTTTGTGGAACATCTGTTCCACTATTTTCTATGTAATGTGAACCAGGGACCTAAGTGTTTGACTACAGTAATACAAGCAAAGTAATTGAAACCTATAACCATAAGGAATAGAACTCCCTGTCAAGAACTGAAACCTAAATGATAATCTTTGAAGACTATCCTAGTTTAAGTCATAAAACAAGGAATGTGGAACCTTATCAGAAAGTCTTCACTTAGCTGGAAGGAATGGGTCTTCATGATCAATCCCTATCATTAATGTATATCCAATCAAAGTGTTGGTAATGCATATCATCATTAATCGTTGTATCGTTGTATGACTGTAAACCTAGGAAGAATTGGGAATGGAATGAAGGACCTCACAATCTGAACAACCAATAAGGCCTCAGAGATCCTGGGTTCCAGCCTACACGTATCCTTCTAGGAAGTTTCTAAATTCTCATTGCCTGATCTGAATGCTAGTTAAACAAGTGTTAACTTTCCAATAAAGTGATTCTGTAGAGAAGAGACAGGTGTGCTCTGTCTTCATTCCAGGGTCCCATCCAACAAAGTACTCTCGCTTTCTCTTAATTAGTGGATAAAAGGTTTCCCTTCGCCTTGAGTTCAAATCCCTCTTCAGATCAGGCAGGGTGTCCCACATTCCCAAGCAGTGGACTATTAGGGATGGGGGTGGGGGACAACATGACTTCTTCCTCACTGTCCTTCCCATGCATTGGACATCCTATGAAAACATATTTTGGACTGGGTCTCATAGATGAGCTAGGAAAGCAAAATCCACAGCAAACCAAGGCCAGATGTAGTTTTGCAATTCAGTCTCCTACTCCCATTTATACTAACCTGTTAGTTGGAAAAATAGTCCCAAATGACTGCTCCGCTTGTATCATTCTACCTATATTCACAAGTTAAACTCTCCACAAGAATGAAAACTCTGCTAACACCAGTTTCATTTAATGAAAGAAGATTGCCAGATCTAGAGCATAAAATGTAAAAAACCATTTCCTTCATGTTTTATATGACAATGGCATGAATAGCATACTTTTTTTTCTTCTGGGATCAATGCCCTGGAGTCTCTGATTAATTTTTGTTATTTGTGACAGATCTGGATAAACTAATGCTTTATAACTGTGAAATAATAACTCAATACATTATTTGGAAAGTTTTGAAATTCAGTCTCTATTAGACAAAACACTAACCTGACAAAATATCCTAACAGTGGTTCACAGCACTTTTTGAAGTTGAGTATAAGATACCAGTACTGAAGTACTCTGACAAAGTACCCAAAGGACCATAAGTTTCTGAGGACATATTTTTAAAGGAACTAATTACAAGAATCATCACCAATATCTAGAATTTCCCTTAAATATAACTTAAATAATGGACAATAAAAAGCAAGATTATTATCAATGAGGACTCTAAACTCTTCCTTAGACTACTGAGTCAAAAGAAGATTGTTAAGTTAGGTAAGATTTATATATAGACTTTACTAAAACTAAATATTAAATATTTCAGATCTCAATTCTGCCTAGCATTAATGAACATATTTGTTTTTAACTTAGATCCTGTTTACTAGGGTTGTATTTAACCATCTGCTTAAAGTTAAATATTTTCTTTGTTGGCTCAAAACACAGACTGTTGTATGCTGACATACCGTTGAGATTGAATATTGAAGCACTAAACTGAAATATTCTGTAGCTCATATAATTTTGTTTCTAAATAATACAAGCTAACTTCTGAGTTTTTAGTAAGTTTTGCAAGTTTTTTTGCAATGTCTTTTTCTGGTTATTAAAATAGCCATTGAAATATAAGAAATTATGTATTATAATATAAATGATGTGGAGAAATCTCCCTAGAAAATCATGGACCAGTTATATCTTATTGATTGGGATGATTATTGTTAGTTGAAAACTTTTCTCAAGGAAATATAAGATGTCTTCATGGCTTTCTTTTGAGGGGCTTTCAATCTATTCTTTTCCTCTAACAGTTGCCAAAAAAATATTTGCAGCACGGGGTCAAAATTTGATACCTGGATATCCAAGTACCAAAAAATATCCTGGGGGAAAAAAGCAGTAGCCAGCCAAAGCATCTCTATGGCTGGCCCTTACCCCAGTGCTGAAGCACACTGCCTCCCTTTGTGGGGCAATTGCAGGCAGGCTGTAGGAAACTGGACCCAGGCTCCATGACAGGTAAGTAGGGAGTGAGGGGGAGGCTGTAGGAGTAGGGAGGGGACCATGGGTGGCTTTGCAAGGCCCCATCTCCCTGCTTGTTCCCCTAAGCCCTCTGATCACGCCCCCAGTCCCCTCTACCCCTCACCCATATGGCCCTAGCTCCCTGCTTGCTCCCCCAACTCCCCAATGGTTCCCCTGCCCCAGCTCCCCAGTTGCTCCACCAGCCCCCTCAATCACTTTCCCACCCAGCCCCAGCCCCACCCCCCTTCAACCACTCCCCCACCTGACCCCAGGTTCTTGATCACTCTCCCGCCTGGTCCCAGCCCTTGCCCACCCCCCAACCAGCCTCACTGTCCCAGCACTCACCAGCTGCAGCAGCAGCCTCTCAGGGCTTGGTGGCACAGCCCCCTGTGCAGCATGGGGCAGCAGGAACTGCCCCGAGCCACCTAGCACCTGTGCTGCCTCATTGGATGGCTGCAGCCCAGCTCAGCAAGGCTTTTATACTACTTTAATTGTGTCAGTGTTTGCATGGCTTGCTGGTGTACTGTGCATTAATTCCATCTGCTGTAGGAAATTTGGTGGTGTAATGCACCTTAAATGACTTGGGGTGCAGTAAACTTAAACTCCTTTGAGGAGTTTAAGTTTGCTGCCCTTATAGGTGCGAAGTGAAGCACTGGGCTCCACGCAATTCCACAGCTCTGCAGGAAGCCCTACAGACAGCTTGACAGCAGCAGGGAAAAGCAGCTCTGCCCAAGAAAAGCAGCAAACCTGATCTTCCCCACCTCCACCTGGAGATTGCCTGCCTGCCTGATTCTGCTATTGTGCAATAAGGAATTTAAGGCTATATTTTTACAGTGACCATTTAATGTAAACCACAGAAACAGATTTGTGATCAGGGACCAAAACCAAGTCTTCTCACTCCAAAGTAAGTGTCTAACTACTGTACTAGTGAGACATACTCTCTCTGTCCTTCCAATTCTCTCTCTGACCCAGCAAATGTAAACTCTTTTCTGCTCAGTGAGCTATCTTAACCAGGAGTTGAGTTCTGAGTTCACCATCCAGACTAGCCTGTAGCCTGGCAGTATTTGCAGAGGTGGAAGACCTGGATTTGAATACTTTTTCATTGTTGAGGGCATTACATCTTGTTTACCTTTATTAGTACTTTATTAGTGTTGTTTTAAATAGTGCTCCAATACCAGGCTATTATTAAAAAAAAAAAATCTGTGTGGCTCCTACTCTGGCTGTTTAAAAAAAATAAGCTTTGCTCAGTTCTTTGAAAGAAAAGACACAGGTAGGAGAGTATTCTGGGTTCTGTAACCCAAAAATACAGAGGAAACCCCCCTGCAGCTAAATGAGGTTCCAATAAGCAGCCAATTGGCAGAATTTAAGTCATATACATGTCTTCAATGTCCCTCTTTTGCTTAGCTCTAGGGAGCCTAATGTTTTTGACACAACTCAGCACACCGAATATTTCAGACCCTATTCTGTGGTACCATACACTCTCTCTCTCTCTCTCTCTCTCTCTCTCTCTACTGTGTCTCTCTAAGCACCTAACAGGGTTTCTGGATTCCACTACAAGAACTAGGCACACAGAAATTAAGCACTGAGGTGCTCATCTCACAGATGCCTGAATTATTTATTAAGGTTCCCATAAGTAGCCAGTGAGCAGAATTTAAGACATATGCATGTCTTCAATGTCCCTCTTTTGCTTAGCTCTAGGAAGCCTAAAGCCTAGAAGCCTAAAGCCAACCCACACACAGAAGCACCAATGGACAATGAAATGATGCTTTTGTTCTCAGGACCCTAAAATAGGCATTCTATCAAATAATTAATTTCATTCTGGTCTGAATTTGATAAAATGCATGGCAGAAAGAACTGGGTAAAAGTGACACAAAATAAATGATGGGGAGAAGAAAAAATGATTGAAAGTGAAAGGAAGAAGACTAATTCAAAGGCATCAAGGTTTTACCTATAGCTTTTTGGACCTCCAGAACAAAAGTAAAAGTAGCATTAAAATAACAGATATACACTGAAAGAAAACAAATAAGCAGCTACACTATTATTAATCAATATTTGCACAATACTAATATTTTCTGGGTGCTGTGGTTTTTTGCATGGAAAGTATTTGAAAGATTGGAGTGGGTTTATCCATTCTTCAAAATAAATGGTTTGATTTTGGTTAAAATTTTCCATTGTTTGCAGTGCCTCCTGTTATACACTCTGCTGTGGTTCCAGGGTTTTTCTAATTGATTAAACATAGAAGGAAGCCTCTCACTATTAGTCTAATAGCTGGGATTTTATTGCCCCAGTAAATATTGGATAACTTATCCTTTAAGCTACTCATCAAGCTAATATTAAGTGTAATAAAACATCCAAAGTTAAATTTTGTTTCATCATTGAAACATCTCTTTGAGATAACTGCGATCCATAAAGTGCAGAGACATAATTTTGTGGAGGATAATTGGATACAGGCAGTTGCTGCCAACATTTGTGGTCTCTTTCCAAATAATACTTTAATTCCCTTCAAAGAACTACAGCAGAATTATAATTTATCAATCTTTTTGTATTATTATTTAAATACTTGCCATTACAAAGCTGTTTATCTAGGAGCGTGAAATAAAAGACCATTAATACTGACCATGCTGATATTATGATAAAGTACAGAAATTTGTAACAGTTGGCCACACAGCTTCTCATATTTATGTATTGTTGCAAGCAGCACAATTTTCTGAGTGAAGAGCAGTGGAAAAAATAAGACACTGAACACCTACGCGACCATGCATCTTGCTGAAGTGAATAAATATTATACAAGTCTCTCAGTTCCTTTCCACCAATGTCCTTAACCTTTCTTAGTCAACATAATGTATTCTGTCTACCCTAGTTAATTGAATAGAATGCACTTTTAAAAAATGGATGATTTATAGTGCTTTTTGCTGACACTGCTTGTTTTTTAATTGTGGTTATACCCAAAATATTTCTCTTAGATAAAGGATTTTATAAAAACAGTGACTACTGTTGTTTTACATTGCGGCCACACAAGAGAATCATAACCTAAGTTGTTTTCCTGCCTACATTTATGGAATTAAATTGAAAAGGCTGTTATTTATTTTTCCATTATATTCCACTTAAGTAAATACTAGAATATTGCAAAGATTTTTTAAATTAACTCTAAGCCCTTGGTATAACTTAATCTATTTAATGAGCAAATATGGGCTGGTGACCAAAATAAGGTTATAAAATGGTAAGATTATTTTGATGGATGGAGGGAAGATGTCCAGATGGCTCTTTAATCAAGGGAAATAGTTTACTAATCTGTTATTTCTTATGCTGCTAAAACTTCATCTGAAACTGAAGGAAAGAGTTAGGTTTTCATTTTTTAAAGATTTGGGAACCAGACTTTCAAGGCAGTAGGCACCTGAGCATCAGGTTAAAAATGCTTAAGTAGGTTAGGTGAGTATTTTATTTAATATAAACCAGCATCAACAGGAGAGACTAACGCAAACTTTACTCAAAATAGCTTACATCCTGATGATGGGGGCAACTACCCCACATAGTTCAAATCCACTCCCTTCTTGATTCAGAGGAGAGATTGAATCACCATGTATGTCATCTCTTATTAATGCTTTGACCAGCACATTATAATGCCTGATTATTTTGATCAGTTAGCATATAAATAATCTAAATACCGAGAGGAAGAGCTTCAACAGGAGTTACTGAAAAGAATGCAGATTATGCAAACGCATGGTGTTTAGAATGCCATTGCTGGAGATGAATGAAGTGGATTCATATTACCTCAGGCAGTGGAAGGATTTAACATTGCAACTTCCTACATCCTCAGTCCATACCTTAGGCTATTGGGCAAAAGAAGAATGTTGCCTCTTCTTCTTCAATGGCTTTGTGAAGCTGTGCCTGAATAAATACATTCCAGATCAGATTCAATTACTTGAGGAGTTGACCAAATTCATAAATATTTTCAGTTTGGTCATCTGCTTGACTGCAAGCTCACTCTGGACAAAACATGGTATAACCATGTAAATTGGAATAACGCCCTGTAGTATTCAATGTGGAATAGGTATTAGGACTCAGGCCTAACAGGAGGTATATTTCTTACTCCTTCTCTGGTATGATCATTCACTGAGTCAGCAACAGTGTCTTTAATAATTTATTATAATATTTGATTTTATATATATATTATTAATCCATCTCCCCAATTAATGTAACATTACTATATTTTTTCATATATGTTTATATTATTTATATACTCACAAAGCAAGATGGAAGGTAGTTAGAATTATATGATATAAAAGCTCTTGAAGGATTTCTGGCTGTGACCTGCCTGGCAAATTTCCAACAAAAAAGCCTTCCTCTACAACTTCAGAAACAGCACTTAGTTGCACCCAAAACTGTCACACCTCATTTCTGACCCTTCCTGCTGATTTGCTTTACCATGGCTTCTGCATATTAAGCAGGCATACAGAAATACAACTAAAAGCCATGTCAACTCATAGATTCTCTCCCTTTCTTTGGGCCAAACAACATCAGCTGCTGCAACATAGATCACCTGGGTCAGAAGTACATGAGAAAATAGTTTATTTTTAGATTTATATATTCCTTCTGCTTTTATGTGAGAATTTTGTCCAACCCATAGGCCATGCAACAGTGAGGAACAACTTTTTCTGGAAAGCATGCCATAAATGAAGCCCATCTGGCTTCTTTACTATTCATTCCATCCAGGAAGAGCATGCACCAACTGCAGATGCTTCCTCAGCCTAACAAAGGGTATTTATATCCAAAAGCTTGAAAAGAAGATTTTTTTCCAACTATTTGAGTTGGTCTAATAAAAGATATCAGATTTATTCAAGGAACCTTGTCTGCCCATAAATTAAGCCTGGAACTCTCCCTGCTTTGATACCCAGCTAATCAGCTGCTCTGCTTTCTGCACTGCCTGCTCCTCCCTAACAAGGCAGGTGCCACACACAAAAGCCATCCATGCCACTTGTGATGCAAGCTGACCACCCCCATCTTGCATAGTTTCAGACAGAATATATATTTGATGTTAAAATCCATGAATTAACCCAGTTGTACCCAATGAACTAGCCTGTAAAAAAGGTAAGATTTTAAATATATCTACATTAGGTGTCAGAGTAAAGTGGCATGTAGAAAGGAGACATTACAGCTGAACAACACACTGAAGCCATTTTACAGAATTTCTGTGTATATGAAACTGGCCCTGAAATGCCTGTGCTATCTGCTAGCCTGCCTATTCTTCAAAAATGGTCACAACACTGTCCACAGAGAAAAGTTCGACTTGCTGTGCTCTTGAAATTTCCCTTTTGAAATTTTTGCTCAAGATGGATCAGGTTATTTTTGCAAAGAAAGAAGACCAAAATCTAATCTCAGATTTCACTTCTGTTTTTCTTCCCAGATAACATTTCATTTTAGTCATAAATGGTATATTCACAGTATTTTTTAATCTTCTTAACCTAAGTCCAGTCAAAATAAGCAGAGTTTTAATTAAGAAAGCTGCAAGCAACCCAATCATCTTTCTTGGAGAAAGAAAAGCAAATTATGGTTGTGTAAGTATAAGAATGTGCTGTGATCAAGCTGAAACCTACACTTGATTGTCCCACTGTGGGTTGAATGAAATGTTAAAAAAAATGTAATGCATGCAAAACCTTTACACAGATTTCTAAATAAATTTAAAAAAAAACAAAACAAAAAACTAAGACACTTTCCTTAAAAATAAATTGTATTTCAGTGCTTCCACATGTGGACAATTTGCATCCTTGAACATTTTGTCCTAATAAGAAAAGAAAGCCTCAAAAGGTTGAAATAAAATATTGTTTAATTTCCAAACATAAATATGCATAACATACAGCATTTTCTGTTTGCTCTGTTTTTTATTTCAAGAAATATGCAATAAGTTTTGCTATATTAATTGTTTTATACACTACTCTGTGTATTTAAATAAAAATGGGCTCTATTATACTAGGCATAGAACACAGAATGAGAGGCATTCTCTATCCCCAAAGCCCTCATTACAAATGGAAATGACTGGGGTGGGGCAGGAAATAACTAGGGGAGAAGGACAGAACAGTGATGGTCAGCAAATGACAAGGTAGTGAGGTAGTGCTATGATTTTTTT
>JAGPOW010001296.1:67590120-67609758 GCA_030014935.1 Caiman crocodilus
GAACCAAGAAGGTGATAATTCCCCTCTATCAGGCGCTGGTCAGACCGTAGCTGGAATACTGCATGCAATTTTGGGTACCGCACTTCAAAAGGGATGTGAATAACCTGGAGAGGGTCCAGAGAAGGGCCACTCGTACGTTAAGGGCTTGCAGGCCAAGCCCTATGAGGAGAGACTAGGCACCTGGACCTCTTCAGCCTTCACAAGAGAAGGTTGAGAGGCAACCTTGTGGTTGTCTATAAATTTATCATGCGGTCACAGAAGGGAATTGGTGAGGCTTTACTCACCAAGGCACCCCTGGGGGTTACAAGAAATAATGGCCATAAGCTAGCAGAGAGCAGATTTAGACTGGTCATTAGGAAGAACTTCTTCACAGTTAGAGTGGACAAGGTCTGGAATGGGCTCCCAAGGGAGGTGGTGCTCTCTCCTACCCTGGGGGTCTTCAAGAGGAGGTTAGATAGGCATCTAGCTGGGGTCATCTAAATCCAGCACTCTTTCTTGCCTATGCAGGGGGTTGAACTTGATGATCTATTGAGGTCCCTTTCTGACATCTATGAATCATCTGAGAGTGCTGAAGGAGCTGGCCAAAATTATTGTGGGACCTCTGGTGAAGTTCTTCCAGAACTTGTGGTGCTTGGGGGAGGTTCCTGAAGAAGCACACCCATGCCCTCCCAGGCAAGTAATGGGAACAGTGGTGGCAACTTTTGGTTGAACCGCTAGATGAGCAGCGTGCAGCAGCAGGAACCACCACCCCTTCTCCCTGGACCCACCTGGCCCTGGCTGGGCTGTGCTTGCCTCAGTCCCAGTCCCAAGCCTGGTTCCAGCCCTCCTCCAGGGTGGGGGGCATTTATCTGCCCCACCATGTCCCTTCTCTTCCCCCTTCCTTTCCACCACTTACCAGCTGCATGCAGTATTAATTGTCATAAAGACAAAAGACATGTCAGAATTTAAAAATATAAGCTTATGCCTATATCAGGGGAATACCTTAAGGGCTCGGTGAACAACTGTTCACCAGGGTATGCTTGGAAAAACCAGGAGTAATGGCCACAGGCACCTGGAAGACAGTTACATGGTTAACACTAGAAAAAGCCTTCTGCACAGTTAGGGTGTCCAGACTGTGGCATAAACTCCCCTAACCTGCAATCACCTACCCTAGAAATCTTCAAGAGGAGACTGGACGGTAACCTCTCTGGGGTCACCTGACTCCAGTTGTCTTTCCTGCCTAGTGCCTGATGTTCTTGTGAGGTTCCTTCCAGCCCCTTACAATCTATAACTATGAATCTATGAATGCCCAATGATACCTTAAAGACAACAAAGAAATGGAATGGGTTTCCACATACTAGCTTGTAAACCTATACATTTGCAAGATGCTTACCTTTGCTAATACACTGTGATGTTATATGATACCAAGGAACAAAATAGCAAGCAAGCAAGTTGTTTTTCTTTTTTTTCTTTAAACATAAATTTGTTTTTTTAGCTAGAACAAATCAGTTTAAAGCACCAAAGGCATAAATAAAAATACTGAAAGTGGAATGGAATTAGTATTGGCTGGATGGTAAAATATACCCAAGATCATGAAAAAAAAACCCCTCTTCTGATCTCTTACTCTCTCTCTCTTCAAGTGTATTTAACAGAGCTGCTCTGTATGGAATTTCTCAAAGTCAAGTTTTTGTAACACATGTTCCCCAGAGAGGAAAAAGAACTGTGGAAATATTAAAATAATTTTCAAATTAAATTATTGATTTATTTAAGCTCTATATGCTGTCTCATTAAAACACCGTTCAAATAGTTGTGTTCTTTTTATCCCCATTCTAAATATAAAAGTTTTCTAGGCAGGCTGGATAACCTAGCACAAAGTTCAGTGGGTTATGCAATGTCTAAAGGCTGTTCTATTCTGCTAGAGTTTACTGAAGTGAAGGAAATAAAATAAATCAAACTGAAATAAAAACAGAGCTTCCAGCTGATTTTAAATTGGTAATTAAAACCTGTGTTTGACAAACAGAATACCTAGCAACATCTTTTCAAAGCAACTGAATCCAAGACAAAGAAGGTCAGTCATTCTATAGATTACAAATTCAACATCTACAAGTGAAAGATTTAGTAGCATCAGATTTTCTTCAATTAGTTACAAGTCTCAGATAAAAGAAGGGAATCATTATGTATGAATCTACCTTCAGAGATGGTTCTTACGATATTGTAAAGCCAGAAAACTGCATGTAAATGGTCTGAAAATTTGGCTCATGGGACTGGAAATTTCCAAAATGGTTATGTTTCTCCCATTTTACCGTATAGTAGTACAAGGTAAACACCTTAGAATGGCCTGCAACCATAGCACTTACTCAGATTCTATCAGATTTCACAGACTCAACAGGATTGGACCAAGACAGTGTTTGGAAGATGTAGACACTTTGGAATATGAAGCTGATGACTGATTAGTTCCATATGGGAACAAAATTGCCTTTGGCCTTCATATAGAAAAGGAGAAATGTGGAAAGAACCTTTCTTTTTCTAGAGGTGTCTTATGAAAAATGACTAGACACAGACTTTCAAAAAGCCCAAAACAGAATCGATCTAAGTTATGTAGTTTTCCCTAAGTGGTGTAGTTTAGATCAGTAGCAAGGATTCACATTCACTCTTTGGTAGAATGGAAAATATTAGACTGGGTTTAAACCAGTCTGTGCACTGAACTTCTGTCCTGTTACAGGTATAGACCAGTCTTGTGTGCCAGACTTCTGATCTGTTACAATATGAACTAGTTTCCAATCACTTATACTTGTAAAAGTGTAATGTCTGTACCTGGCCAATAATAATCCTATGCCTGTACATAGGTACAAGATGTAGCTCATATTTTTAGTCTGAGTCCCATGTGATAACTTTTTCCCCCAACTTTAATTCAGGGATGTTCTGAAGATTAAGGCTTTAAGAATCTACAGTGAGATTAAGACAAAGATTAAGTGCTTCACAGTTCTCATAATTTAAATGGATATGGTACATTTAAAATTATGAACACCTCCAATAACCTAATGTTAAAATTATTGAACTTTTTCTCCTTCAAATTTTCCTTATTTTATATGTGTTATAAGGCACATCCAAAAGGAAGTATGTCCAAAATAAAGTACTAAAGCATGGCACTGTAACAACATCTCTGTACAGCCACATGTAGATTCACCTATAATAGCTGTTAAAAGATATTTTTGTGGATGTATTTACTTACTTAGATTTCCAGAATCTTTCATCTAGGAAGAAATTATATGTTCCTTCAAAATGTTATATGTCAGAAAGGAAATGCAGAATTCAAGAAACCTGAAGTTTCAACATGGAATAGCATGAAAAAAGCAGAACAAGCAAACCAGATTAAAGAAACTGATGTAATTTAATCAAATTATACTGCTAACAAAAGAAGAAATGATTTATTATAGTGATTAATTGATGAGATGGAAACAGGCATTTTGCAAGCTTCACAGTTATTAAAATCACAAACATTTTAAGAACTGTGAAGCTATAAGAAATGAATAGAAACTACACACCTAGAAAACTAGAAATAATTCTATTATTTCAAAAAATAGTGCAGTCATTCCTATCAGCTTCCATGATATACATTTTGTAAGCATAAATAAAGGAAAAAATATCATCAATTTTTTTAATCCAGAATATTTTAGTCCTGGGGTAGTTTGACTCTTCCCCCACCCCAAAAGTAATGTTTTCTTCTAAGTTAACCATCTGTGTGGTAGTGGGTCCATATTTCTGATCCCTTAAGTAAAATTTCTGAATTACAATAATCAAAGAAAAATGTATTTTTCCTTTGAAGCTTATTATTACAGTCAGAGACTGAGAGTTCAATACCCACCTCTGCTTCCAAATGCTACATGCAGTTAGGTATGATTTAAACTTCTGTTTTAAAACAAACCAAAATTAGGAAGCTGGAAAGTTTTTATTTAATTTATTTGTTAAAAAAATATTTTCTCTGAATTGTTGCTATAAAATTGTACTATTTGGTGTACAATAATTACACTAGTAAAAAGTTATTACAATGTATTCTTATAATTAAAGTCACTTTTAAGAACCATAGAAATGGCTCCAGCATGAAACATTCAAAAGTGTTTGGATTCCAATTTAAGGGACACAGTTCCTTTTACACATAAAAACAGGTGTAAAATATTGGTTTGGTTCAGATTTCAAAAATTGGAGCCATGTATTGGTCAGGATCTGGAACATTGGTTTGGATATATTTGTAAGAGTTGTCTTTAGGGTACATTCAGGAATGGACCTAAGATTCTCAAAGGGGAGGTGTGGATGGTATGGCACATCTTCAAATAATAGGCAGGGTCTATTTGAACCTTATAGACTAACTAGCGTGTGCCTGTGTGTGTTTCTATCTATCTATTTCATCATATGTAATATAATCACACATAACAATACAATACAATTTTGTTGCCAGTTGAACAGAAACTCAAGTTTTACTAATATGCTAGGAGAGGTCTAACACTATATTATTCAGTTACAGATCAAAAACAAATATAAATGTTTTGGGCACTAATTTGCTAGATTCTATATTAAGTTTAAAAACCACAACAAACTAGGTAAAAATATTCCAAAGATAATGGGACATTAGTCCTGTTGTCATTATAGTTAAATGTGGGTGCATCTACATGTGCCCCTGATTGTGAAGTAACTGTCATTGCTGCACAGTGTTGATGGTGCATGGGCCATTTCTGATCCTACTCTGCAACAGCAACTATGCTACATTATTGTAGCAACAAGCTACATTGCCATAGCTCATTGCTACAGTGATGCATCTTCAGTGTCTCTTATTCAGATTCATAAAACAAGATCTAGCCTTCTTGAGTGTTGTGACTGTGCATTCAATATTCCACTGTCACACATTTCAACAGCTGAGTTACTATTACCACACCTGAGTTAAGGTTTTTGGCTATAGCTAAAACAGTTCCAAGGCTGTGAAACAGAAGAGACACATTGCCAGGAATGGTTAACAGACAGTACATAGTTCAACATAACATTACTAAGGTGAACAGTAGATACCTATCCTACAATACCATGATTGGTATTATAATAACGATCAGGGTGCTGTTCTTAGCAGCCTCAGCATGTACTCTATTATCCTATACATGTATAAAAAAAGAAAAAAAATAGTTCCAGCCATAAAGAATATATAAGTGAATTTTCAACTGTTATGGGTCTCCTCCTCTGACTGCCTCTACATAAATTGGGATTGGAAGGGACCTCAGGAGGTCATCTAGTCCAAACCCTGCTCAGAGCAGGACCATCCCTGACTAGATCATTCCAGCCAGGGCTTTGTCAAGCTGGGCCTTAAAAAACTTCAAAGATGGAGATTCCACCACCTCTCTAGGCAACCTGCTCTAGTGCTTCATTCTCTCCTCTTGTATACATTTAATCTTTTATACATTTTTTTTTGCAAATGGTTTCCCACATCTCATGCCTGCAACTGTATGGGGGAAACGCTGGTTTGTGTGGCAGTGAAAGAAGCAGCTAAAGCAAGAAGTCATATCACAAATTAAACTGACCAGCTACTTCTATATAAAGACTTGACAAGGCAGAATCAGCAGTTACTAAGTGGTTGAGCCAAGATGCTTCTATTTAGTCTGTATCCTCTTGCCTTTCCCCATTCCATATCCCTTATGAAGCTTCTAAAAATTAACATAAATGGTAAATTTCATATTAAAGCAATGGATAGAAGGACAGGAGATTTTGAAAAGCCAATTGTAGGGTTTTTTTAAACATATATTTCTTTCTTACAGTGGAAGAAAGGAACATTAAAAAAAATCTATGTACTTAATTGAATTAAGGTGAGCCTTATACATATTTTTGTAAGGCTCTACATAGGCCTAATTCTATAGATGCAAGATAAATAAGAATACATTTACAGATTTGACATAACACTAGGCACACACTTTAATCCAGACCTTGAACTGAACATATCTGAAACCTTTTTGACACTGAAAATGTTCAGTTCTCTTGTCTCTTTATTAAAATCTCAAAAGCAAACTTTTTTGTGTATTATTTCTGACATAACTTGCAACAGGGAATGCTGGACAATTCCTGGGAAACCTGTTCTTGTCACTTTTCCAGCTTGAATTTTTATTTACAAAGAAGTTCAAAATAATATTAAATTAGTGTAGGAATCCTTAGAGAGAGGGCATAAACTCATAATGTAGACAGTGGCAGGTTTGGAAGATGTCAGAGATAGGAAGATCCATATAAATAGGTGAATATATGTATATATTATTTATACAAGTACATAAAAAGTTTATATTGGAATGATTCTAATAAGACCCACAAAAATAAAAACAGAAGGAAAGTGTCTTCTCTATTAGACTGTCCTTAGTAAAATTTATCTAAAAATAAAATATATTTATATAGTTAAAAACAATGAAGTTGATTCAAAGAGGCACATATTATCAACATTTCTTAAGACAAGATCACTTATAGCTTTTCATTAATATATGACAGAGGACCCTGAAACCATAGTATTGTGCCATACAAGTACTGAAATTCTCAACATTGCAATACTGTACAATATTTTAAATGTTGCATGTATAGATATACAGGCATTTGTACTTTCACCAGAAACTATTGATCAGACACTTACTCAGTTCAAAGTCATTTTGCACTGCTGGTTTGACTCCAGGTTATATTTTTTTACATAGCATATTTGTTTATCTTTGATCCAATTTAGGCAATGTAAGATTTCAACTAAGCAACGCCACCAGGAGAGAGTTGATGTTTTGTTAGTGGTTTGGGAGACAAGAGCACCAAGAAAATGGGAAGGCATGGATGAAAAAACTAAAAGAAGATGACAAGAAAATGAGAAAAAGATTAGTAGAAATAGGCAAGGCAGAGAGAAGGAACGAATCAGAAAGGTAGATGCAAAGAGGAAATAAAGAAACACACAGAAAACCTGAATGTGAAATAAAGAAAAAGAAAAGCCTAGAAGCAAAAACACAAGGGGAAATTATAGCACAAAACTAAGAAAATAAGAAGAAAAAGCAAGGATGGCAGAAAGCGTCTCCTGTGATAACGTGACAGGATGTAGGATTAAAGGTTCACTACAGGCATTCTTTGCAAATGCTTCCTCTAGACAAACTGTGAAAAAATGAATCTAACCTTTGCAGGCTTTCTTAGTAAGTGGAATTATCTTCCAATAAGGTAGTAATGCTTGCAGTTATTTTTTTAACATTATAAATTCACTTGTCACCTTTTCTAGGTTCATGAATATAATTGATAAAATTACGTCAATTCAAACATAACATTATTGACATAATTTAAAAAAAACCAGAAAATTCAATTAACTTTCCAGCAGGGAAACACTTCAAACTCCCTCCCCACTTCCTCGGGTGAAGGCCTGTGTCAGGACTGGATATGTTAACTCTGACTCACAATGAGACTTGCTCTCCTATTTAAATGAAAAGTACAGCTTGTATGAATGAAAGCTTCTCAGCTAGATTAGGAACTGAGGGATCAGCCCCCACCAAGACTTGATTTTACCTTGGTCTGAAGCCCGAACTATGGATGCTAGAATACCTCTCAGCTAGCCTCAGAATCCCTTGCGACTCAAAAACCACCACCTGAAGCATATATCTTTCTTTAGTTCCTCTTTCATGATTTGAAACACATTTTATTGGTGAAAGTGCCAGCAGTCAATTTTACTGCCACTGTGGACATGTAGTCCAAATCAGTACATACAGTCTCAACCTGTGGACGTTCAAGGATTTTGTCCATCAGCAAGAAGAGCTCAGCAATTCTCACTGGTTTTGATCGAACACAATCATCTCTTAAATGGTCATGACTTAAGCCATATACATCAAAATCAGTTACTCAGATTTTTCCCATCTCAGAACTAAGTATGAGAGAGAAAAACCAATGAGGGCTAGATTATACTCAGCTGTGATGCAAATATATAGCAAAAGGCCATATCAGTTTCTCAAGGTCTGCCCAAAGGTCAAGCAGAAAAGATCAGAGCCTTGTCCTCTGTGGAATACATGAGCAAGGGGATGGAAACAAGGAAGTGAGCTGATTGCACTTCCATATGCACTAGTACAAGCCTCAATCAGACCGATTACCATAATATTAGAACATACACCTTCTCTGTCAGACAGCCTGTTATTGCCAGACAACAAATACCATATGAAATTAAATATAGTTGCATTACATTTGCATAGAAGATATTAGAAAAAATATGACAAATTGCTGACCATTATATAAACCTCTAATAGACAGTCTGATCCACTGGAAACAACCACTTGATTTTCAACCTTTCAAATGTTTGAAAATCTCAGCTGCAGGATCAGTTAGAGAAAGAGAGGAAAAACAGCTGCATAGTAATTAGCAAATATAACAAGAAAAAAATGGAAAATGAGAAAAGTAAGTGAAATAATGATACACTGGAAAGCTTCCCCAAGCCATCACTTCTTTAACACTTTGCAATTTTGGATATTCCACCAAAACAGAATTTATTAGGCTTGAAATTTCAGACAGGATGGCTTGATACATCAAATTAGTCTTAATTCAGTTAACAAGTTTAGGCTGCAGAGCAGCTTTATGATTAAAGAGCTACTGTATAAATTACACTT
This sequence comes from Caiman crocodilus, assembly GCA_030014935.1. Lineage (NCBI taxonomy): Eukaryota > Metazoa > Chordata > Crocodylia > Alligatoridae > Caiman > Caiman crocodilus. The sequence continues at coordinate 67,598,727 of JAGPOW010001296.1, forward strand.
TGTGTTAAAAGGTAGGAGGAGATGATGTAAAAGTTTACTCTGAATGAGATCAAAATATTAACACTTAATATTACAAAGAGTTTGACAATGCATCATATTTAAAGTATTCAGCCAACCCTCTTTAATTTATTGCAAATACCCTTAAATCAAAACAAGTTTAGGGTGCATTTTTTTCATGAGGAAGGAAAAATCTGAGAGGTAAGAATTAAGGAATTGAATATGGTAAAGGATAGAGAAAGGAAAGAAGAGAAAGAATTCCTATGCTTGGGAATTCTTGGCTCACAGACAATCAGAATATATATGGAGCAAAACCTCTTCTCTTTCTAAGCATCCAAACGAACATGGTATTTCATTCTGGGTCACAGAAAAGTAGGGGTGGATGGGGTCTCACAAGGTCATCTAGTCCAACTCCCTGATCAAGGTAGGATCATCCCCAACCAAGCCATCCTAGCCAAGTATCTGTCCACCTGCTCTTGAAAATATCCAGGGATAAAGTTCCCTGAAGTTCCCAACTTCTCTAGGCAGTCTGTTCCAATGCTTGACCACCCTCATAAGTGGAACATTCTTCTTAGTCTCCAACCTAAATTTCCTTCACCTTGAGGCCATTGTTCCTACAACCACAGAGAAAAACCCAACTCCATCTTCTCTGTAATTGCCCTTTAAGTATTTGGAGACTATTATGAAATCCTGCCCTCCACACTGCTCCACCTCCAGTCTTCTCATATCCAGCTAAAATAACCCTAGTTCTTTCAACATTGTCTCAAAAGTCATGCTCTCCTTTGAACTCTTTCTAGTCTGTCCACATGCTCCTTGTAGTATGGAGGCCAAAACTGGACATAATAACCTAGGTGAGGCCTCATCAGTGCTGAATAAAGCAGAAGAATCACTTGCCTTGATTTTCAGGTGACATTCCTGTTATTACAACACAGAGCGCTGTTGGTCTTTCTTGGAACAAGAGCACCCAGTTGGTTTACTTTGACCTTTTGGTCAACTATAAGCCACTAGGGTCCTTTTTGCCATTACTGCAGCCTACTCCTTAGTCTGAATTTGTGCATGCAATTATTCCATCCCAAATGCAGGGCTTTTCACTTGCACTGGTTCTTACTGAATCTCATCTGACTGATTGCAAACCAGTTTTCCACTCTATTCAGGCTATTCTGAATCCTAGCTCTATCCTCCACAGTATCTACAATCCACCTAACCTGATGTTGTCTATTAATTTACTAAGTGTGCGCTTGATCCCATTACCCAAGTAATTAATGAAGATATTAAAATATATCAGACTCCCCTACAGACCCCTAGAGAACTCCACTTGATACCTCCCCACAACTAGACATTGAACTATTGATGATTACTTGTTAAGCATGATGATCCAACAACTTACATATCCATATTACAGTACTTTCACCTAGTCTGTATTTCTTTACTTTGTTAATGAGAATGTCATGGGAGACGGGGGGAAAAGTTCTGCTAAAGTAAAGTTATATCATGTCTACTGCTCTCCCCCAATGCACGGAGCCTGTCACGTGGTTATAGAAGTAAATCAGGTTGGTCAGGCATAACTTTGTCTTGGTAAATCCACATTGGTTGTTCCTGACCACCTTGTTATCCTTTTGATGTTTCACAATAGATTCCTTTAGAATCTGCTTCATGATTTTTCCAGGTATCAAGGTCAGACTGACTGGTCCATAGCTCCCCAGTTCCCCCTTCTTTCCTTTTGTAAAGAGGGGTATTATATTTGCCTTTTTCCAATAATCTGGGACCTCACCAAGCCTAAGAAAATTCTTAAATAGGATAGCTAATGGCTGTGAAATTATCTCAGCCATTTCCTTAATTATCATAGTGTGCATCCCATTCAGTCCCACTAACTTAAAAGCATCTGGTTTCTAATCCCTAACTTGTTCCGCCATTACTCAAGGCTATTTGGTTCCTTTCCTACAACTGTGCTAGTCATCTGGTAGCTGCCCTATTTATGAAGACTGAAGTAAACAGGTATTAAATAAGTCAGTTTTATAGGTTCCTATACATGTACAGCAAGGCTGCTCTGATGTGCTGTAATTACTGATTAATCAAGTCTACTACTGGAGCAACGTAATTACTGTGCTCCAGCAGACTCCAGCATCATGTATATTGATGTCCCCATGCTGAAAAATGGTGACAGGGGAACTTTAACTAAAGTTTGTTTGACAGGCTCTAAAGTGCCCCGCCACCATTTTTCAGCACGGGGACACAGATACATGTTACATTCTGGGCATTTTAATGAATGCAGCTCTCAGAGCCACTGTAATTAAGGTACCCACTCCCAGATCAAATGTATAAATGCCCACAGTGACTATATGGATTCAGCATAGATCATATATGTGTTGACTGGCTCCCATTGTATGAACATAGCAGCTGATAAAAAAGTTATCTACAAAAACTGTTACTTTTCTGAAGTGGTTACTTACTAAGGTCCCATTCTGCCCTATGTTCTTTCCAGTCATGTGATTACTCTTAAAAGTTACACAATGATTTCAGAAAATTCTTTAAGAATTCTTCCTAACACCATATTGTCTTAATTGATCAATAGGACAAACAAATAAATCCTACGCTAAATTAAATCCTATTAGAAAACCCACTATGAATAGAACGTTTTCATGTTTGAAACTTTTAAACATAGTTGCATTATGTTAAGGTATAAGAATTGTAAAGTAAAAATGAAATCAAATGGAGAAGAAAATCCATTTAGAGTTATATACAGTAAGTTTGCAAGCAAGACCTAGAGATGGGCACATTGCGCTTGACTAGCATCTCTCCTAACTATACAGTTGTTCAAATCAAAGAAAATAAAAGCAAACTTTTCTTCTCCCCTATTTTCTGAATAATTATGGTTACAACATTCCAACCCTACTGTTACAAAGTAAGTTAGACATTTAGAACTATAGCACATTTAGTGTTAGCAATTTAAAGGAGGAATTTTTTTTAAACAGAATATTATCTTTACTGCATGCCATGCAGAGTCTGCACACTGGTTCAAGAGAAAACAAATCCCACTATTTCTGCAGCTCCTTAGATTTGTAGTTTAAGGGCTCTATTATGCCTCTCGCAAGCCTGACATGGGCTTAGCTTTGCTGAACATTACTACCCCAGCTGTAGTGGATAAAGGGCATTTTACTTTTTTTAGGAAATACTACTTCAAGAGTATACTGGGAGAAGGCATTGAACAACTGTATTTGCTCTCTTATGGCCTAATCCAAAATTCACTGAAGATTCCCATTAACTACAATGGGCTTTGAATCAGACTCTTAGTGCTTATATGAAAAGTATGTCATGCTGGTGAATTAGGGACATGGGGATATCTTCAATCTATTCACGGTCTCCCGAAAATGGCAAATGTTCTTTGGACTATTTACCGGCCTCTGCTTCATGTTCCAAAGCACTTACTGCCATATACTCTGTATGTCTTGTGCAGGAATACTATGGGGACAAAGAGCAACTCATTCATTCCCTAGTCCATCAGTGTGGAGCAGCTATAATACAGTTTTAACACTGGTGTCTATTCAAGATTCAGGATCTTTGACACAATAACAAGCTCAAATTAAGCATTCACATGCAGAAGTATCAGTGTTTAAACAGATGTCAGCAATTTCTTAGGAAATGGAACTTGAGTTACAGATGGTGAGGACTGAAGAGTTTAAAATAACTGTGTTGTGTTAACAAAAAAAAAATCAATGTGAAAAAAAATGCACTGCATTAAAACAAAGATAATTTAAAATTTAAGGTAAAAAAAGGATAACATATACACATCAAGGCTTGTGCTTTTGAGCTCAAGACATTTTTTAAGGCTCATCAGTACTGTAAACTGTCTAATCTACACTACATTTCTTCTAGTGCGATAAAAGTTTATACAGCAGAATACCATATAGCAAGTCCTTTCAGACATGAAAACCGTACGGCATACTGCTGCAAGTCATTCATTTGCTCCTTTTTAGTAATTTTTATAGCCTTTTTTCTTCATAATAATTAAAGGTCTGCCTAAGAGCCCATCAGGCTAATATGGTTAACGTATGGCAATTTCTGTAGCCAAAAGGAAGTCATAGTGTAGCAAGAAATCTTTTTGCCTGCCCCTTTCTCCCCATCCCCCCACCCAAATGTGAAGCTCCTCCATACTCCATACTCCCTTTTGCAGTATTTGACCCCTTTTGGGGATGTTTTCTCTTTTCTACCTTTTCTTCCCTCTTCTCTCTTTTTCTTTTATTATACTATTATTATTATTATTATTATATAAGGTGTACTTGTTGTGAAAATAGAGCTTGTAGATGCTTTTACAAATGGACTTTAAGTTTAAAAGTAAGTTGTACTATGTACCAATGTTAGCAAAGGCAGGAATCTCTGTATGGAATGGGTCCCTGAATGAATCATGGTTTATTGTATAGCACAGTAGCTAGTCTGGATAAGCAATTTAATAAGCGGCAATTAACACCCACAAAACTACAGACTGAGAAGAGGAAAGAATCAATACAGAGCCAGGAATTCCCTGAAACTTCACTGTTAGTACGGAAGCCCCGGTTTGAACTAATCAATGCTGGAAACAGACCCTTGGGGCTGAAATACCCCCTGATCAACCACTTCCAGAGCTCTATTCATCACAGCAGTGAATCAATCAAAATTCATAACCAGACTCCCGAGACTGCACGTGACTGCAGACATGACCCCTGGGGCTGACAGCGTCCATCCAGCAGCTACCAAGAGGGACATCCCTCAAGGTCAACGACCCCTGGATTGGGTAAGCTTGAGATCTGGGTAGTCACCAAAGTCTGCTAGAGAAGGATAAAAGGCAGCAAAGAATGACCCCCAATGGTGCCCTCTTTGACCTGACCAGCACCATGCCTGCTCAGCCAGAAGGACCAGATGGTGACCCCCTTCTGAAGCAACACTGCATTGAAAGAAGCCTCAAGTGGGCATCAACAGCAGACTCCAGTGCTTGGGGATAGGTATATCTTGACACTGATGCTTAGTGTTCATAGCTAGCTACTGTGAGAGAGTGTGTGCGCATTAATGTGTGTGTGTTTGAGGGGGTCAGAACCAAGGCTTATGATCTGGCTTTTGCATCTGTCCAATAAACCAGAATTTTATGATGATCCTGTAAGTTGGTCCTTTGTAGCCAACAACAGTTGCTGATATAACCACCTTTGACTATATATGAACGGATACATAAGGAAGCACTCTTCAGGATAAAGCTGGAGCAGGAATCAAGCTCATGTCATAGAAGGTATAGCAAGATGCTTTTGCTGCTGTACTGGTATATGCCGGTACCAACTGAACAGATGGAGGGCCTTTCCATCTGGGACATTTCTGCTCGAAGACCAAAGCATTCAAAATAATCATTCTCAACCTTCAATATGCTGATGACTGCCATCCTTCTGCACAGGAAAACCTCTAACCTGCATTGGACCTTTCTGCAGAAGCCTACTGAACTTTGGGCCTCTGTCTCAACATTGGGAAGACTAAGGGTCTCTATCATGAATGCACTCCAGGTCATGAATGTGACACCTCCACCCCAAAATACCATACAGAGAAAGATCATAGAGGTAATCAAGTATTTCCCCCACCTCAGTAGTCACCTCTATTCAGAGAACGAACAGTGATGAGGAGATTCAGCACAGGATCTTGTGTGCAAGTGCCTTTTTTGGGAAATTGCTTTAGCATGTCCTTTTCATTGTGATCTCTGGAAAGACATCAAGATCCAGGTTTACAGTGCATTTATAATTTTCGCTATCCTGTATAGAAGTGAAATGTAGGTGGCCTACTATAATATTCTAAAGAGCCTGGAAAGGTATAACCACTGATGCCTCTAAAAAATCCTCCTCATCAAATGGCCAGTTTGCTGCATCAATGCATCGTTACTGAAGCCAACAATACCAGCATTGAGACAGTGATCCTCAAGCACCAACTTCACTGGACTGGATATAGTGTGTGGGTACCCAATTTTCAACTCCCAACACACGTACTCTACTCCCAGCTTAGCTGCAGTCTAAGATTTCATGGTGACCAGAGGAAACACTACAAGGACACATGGGTCTAACAGCCTACTTTTCCCTGTGGAAATACCTGCAGCTTCTGCAAATGGATCTGTGGCTTGAAGATTGGACTTTTAAATCATCTTCAGACCCATGAATGTGCCATTGTAGAGATCATCCTTGAATTGAGGAACTGCTGACAAATACAGCAAAATAGCAAGTTTGCTTTTGATTCCAGTGGGATTTGGAACAGGTTAAAAGTGACTGTAAGTCAGTATATTTTGTCTCTTATTGCCTAGTTTTCTTGTTGGTTTTCTTTTCGAAAGGGTAATCTGAAATTCATCCTATCTTGAGCAGGTGTTCTTTTCTGTTGAGACCTTCACCCTCACAGAATAATCATCCAGCTTTTCTTCCTGGAATTCAATTTAACTCTGATGTGCTTGAGATGATAAATGGGAAAGCAAGAGACAGTTTCCCTCAATGCAGCTGACATGTTTATAAAGAAGCTTGTGCATGCCCCATGAAAACCCTCCATCCATAGGACAGTATCCTTTCACTGCAATGAAATGGAGTCTTTGGTTGCACCAGAAGCAAATGAAAGTGGAGAATCCGCCTTTTTCACCACCATTCCCACTATATAGTTGGATTTAATCATTGATCCTAATTTCTTTTGAAGACCTGCACATCTTACATATGTCTAGGTATAACATGAATATCTGTCTTGCTCAGACTTAGGGAGAAATGTATTAATAAACAACAGACTCCTCAGAACCATGATTTTAATTCTGAGATCAGATACAACTTTGGTATCTTCAATCTAAAATTGCCTCCAGTTTTGGTGTGTTCAGATCTGACATTGTATCTTGAATCCTGACCCTTCCAATGAGATGCATGGCACCTTGATAGACGTGAATTTATTTGATCTTTTACTATAAAATTTGCTCTTAAATTTATAAGGTTTTCCAAAGTGATATATTTTTCTGTCATGTTAAATTCCAAAGCTGACCTGTGAATGTGTATATAACCAACACAAAAAGGGGCAGTGAGAGCTAACTTTAAATTTTTCAGTACCCTAAAAGCCATCAGCAAACTCTTTGTTCAGTCACACATATAGTATTGCACTTTCATCTGCTACATCATTTTATTTCTGGTAAAAAAAAGTTAAAAAAGAAAGAAAGAAAAGAAAAGAAACCTAATGGACATCTAAGATGGGCAACAAGTTTTTATCTTTAACTCATTTCTTCTCTTGGGGAAAAACATTTTACAAAAAAAAAGAGAAAAAAATAACAAGATCTTAGTCTTTTCTTACTGACAATCGAATTGTGTTTTTTTAGCACTTCAAGTGCATGGTTAGAAACCATTTTCCTACAGCACTTTTAAGGCAAATTTAATTCTTTAAAGCTAAGCAAGTTCAAAGAGCCTTTTGCCAAAATAGCCAACGATTCACTTGTAGTTATTGGAAGGGTAAGGAGTTCTGAAGGTCCCTTGGTGTGGGAAGGAGGGCAAGTAAATTTGTTATGTTTATTTTTAGTGATAACTAATTGTTTCATCTTGGGCTACACATGGACTCCATTTTCATTTTTTATCAGATAAATCATCTGGGATATGCTGAACACAAGAGCTGAACAGCTAAGGTATTTGTATAATTTCATAGTTTAACAATTGCAGTCAGTGACCAGTTTCACATTATTTCATTATATTCAAGATTTCAGTCAGCATGATAAAACAAAGTTTTTGAAAGAATACCATATTCATACAGTGAGTTTCAAGATACTTTTAAACAAAGTATTATTTGTAAGGATCACACTATCTAGTTAGAAACAATTAATTTGGTTTTCAACATATTATGATAAAAGTTGCGTAATACCCATTCTGATGGGCTGGATATGGCAGCCTAGATGATCCTGGAAATCATTAAAGTTTTCTATTGTAGGGATCAATTTTTGGTGTTGCTTTTGTCAGTAGGGTTCCAAGCTGTCTGAGCAACTGACATAACCACATCCTTCATCTACTCCCTGGATCCAGTTCTTCTCTTTGTTCCATGGTTGTAACTTCTATTGGAATCCCCAAGGAGCTGAAGTCTGGTAACTCAAGACAAGATTGGTCCTTCCATCCAAATAAATCAGATCCAAATAAATTCCGCCATTTGTTTTACAAGTGAAACTTACCTATACCAAATCCTATTGCTTTTACTACTTCATGGTGACATTTCATTAAGTAGGAAATTTATATTATCATGTGTGTGCAATAGAAATGGCCTTAAACAGGGACATCAAAGCAGTATGATCATAATTTAATTAGCAATGGGCCAAAGAAGATAATCTTCTCTGCTGACTGGCACTGACTCTGCACTAGTGCACTGACTCTACACTCACCTCCATAAAAAGTCTCCAAAAGTCATGTCTATAATATCTCACTTCTCCATTACATTGTCTGCTGCTGTGTTCTCTACAAACAGGGAACCTTAAAAGCATAAAAATAAGTGAGTGAAAATGGCTTTAGGTTGCTTAATACATAATATTGGCATATTAAAGGTCAGATCGTCTCACTTTAAGTATATTTTTCTTTATTTTTATTCACATTTGCACTGCAGTCAAAGTGAACATAAGTTTTAAAAGGATCCTATTTCTTTTCACCTATTAAAGAAAGAGCATTTGACAAAATTACAAGTGTAGGACCAAACGTTGCCCTTGGTAATACCTGTGGAATTCCTTTAAGGTTAACATTTTTATTCAGTTATATCAGGGAGAAAGGCTTTGTAGACAGGTTTACAGATTTAATTTAGAGTACAAATACAAGATAGTTTAGGTTTACAGCTATAAGGCCTCCACGTTATATTTGTGACTCTGCAGTTGACTTGTTACTCAATTAAGTCCAGGGCTAACTGTGTTGCATATCCTTTTATTTTTATAGGATATTGCAAAAATTAAAGCTTGTAAAAGGCTTCAAGTTCTGTGAATGAAATATATCACATAGCCACAAGTGTATTTGGAAAGGTTAACATGTGTCTAGTTAATGAAGAGTAAACTAACACAATCAGGAAGTGGAAGCTGTTTGCTCACATAATGAACAACAAAACAGGAACTTCCTAAGAAAGAGGTATTATATTTTACAGGACAATATTTTGGCATTCTCTCTTGGGAACTGCTTGTTTTCATCATATAGACAGGCACAATATTTCGTATTTATAGAACACTACCTTAAGTCATACTTGACGAGTACTTTAATACTTTTGAGGTGAATGTGTATAATACGTCTTATTAGGAAACGTGAGTATATTCTCCTATTTATTAGCTGTTTATAATAAATGGGGACTTCAAATAATTTAGATTAAGTATTTACTACATATTTTTAATTAAAGAATCACCTACTGAAAGAGAAAGTAGTAATTTAATTTAATCATTCGGTACATAAAATTGAAGCTGTTGTTAATCTAAAAGTTCAAGAAAGTTTTGTAGGTTTTTTCTCATGGTTATGTGTGCTCTACTGATAGATGTTTTGCAAAGGTTGAAAATCCCTAATGTTCATGTTTCATCACCCCTAACGATATGTAGACAGTAAATTCTTTCATTCACTATGGAAAGAAAAATACTCATACATTGTTGTTTAAGTAAGAATATGCAATAATTCATATTGCAATATGGCCACATATTGCAATATTGACTATGCTATAAGCATATTGACTATGCTCCTGTGGCCATTTTGAAATGTCATGACTAAATGATAGCAATAGTATAGGGCATGGGTAATTGTCCAAAAATTGCCCCAAACCAAACTTGCCAAGGAGTAAAATAGATAAACACACCACAAAGACAATAGGGAACTTGTCTGGATCCAGTTATTAGTTTGTGAGGCACTGTGAGTGAGTTATAAAATACTAATATAGATGATTAATCAGAATGCTTAGATGCCAACATTTCAGACATCATCCATGTAAAAATTAGTCTACTTTTGCCCCAATATCAGAAAAAAAAAATGTAGCCACAGATGATTTGTGGCTCTCCAAGTCTGAAGCATGACTTTTTATAGAACTGGAAGTTAGGGAAAGGTATCTTCAGGCTTAACTATGACTAACTATTGCTTTTCCCAAGCAGGTATATGCCCGTTTTCTTATTCCATTTGTAGCGTCTCATAATTTACTGGGGGGAAAGTATATTTAGTTACTAGTTACTCAATTGCCTATATAGAAACACATTTCAAGCTTTTGGGTAAAAAAAGGAACTTTTTGAAAAGCAGGTTGTAATCTCTTTTCCCCTTTTGGGGTACCTTAGCACTTTTCGCAAACTCCTCTAGATTAGGAGGTGATCCTTATGCACACCTGTATCCCTGCACTGCCTTTGCATTCCCGTCTGCCTTGACTTGATGGTAACTGAGAGTTCTGGAATTTTGTGACAGTGTCAGTCTTGGGGGTCTCCTCCCTTTCTTTGTCCTTGCCTATTTCAGGTCCTTTCCCCACAACCTCCCTCCCCCCACTGTTACTTAAGGGGTTTTTCAGACAGCTTCGGCCTTGGAGCATGCCCTGTAATTCAAAGTCCCTTTTTTGAAAATGAGCAAAACCAACATTGAAATACTGGCACTGGCTTCCTATCTTCTGTTCTCCCCCAGAATTAGGCTTCATGACCTGGTGGTCAAGCTGGCAGACATTCTTTCTTTCATTCATTGTGGAAAGGAAAACAGTCATAAATTGCAGATAATGAGGAGATGAGGCAGGGACATCAACCTTTCTGGCTCCCTTCCTTCTGTCTCTGACTAATCTCATTCTCCCCTGTGTCTCTGAAACCACATTTGGGTCAAATTTTAGACCTCTCTATGTACCCTCTGCCTTCACAATTTACCTAATTATATATACTGGTGAAACAGGAAACCTCTCTCACCTCAACTCTAAGAGTTTCTGGATGTTTCATAGTTTCATAGTAACTAGGGTCAGAAGGGGCCTAGAGCAGGCCATCTAGTCCCCAATGGCAGGAACGAGTGCTGGGGTCACAGGACCCCAGCCAAGTACCTATCTAATCTACTCTTAAAGACACCCAAGG
>JAGPOW010001296.1:67609858-67654546 GCA_030014935.1 Caiman crocodilus
CGATTCCCGAGTGGGAATACAGTCCTCCAATGGGAGGGATGTCCCGGTCCCCTCTCAGGAAGACCGAGGCAAAGAACCCATTGAAGATCTCCACCTTCCTATTGGCCGCTAGCACCAGGTTGCCCAACAAGTCCCTCAGGGGCCCAACATTTCCCGGGGCTCTTTTTTTGCTCCCTACATACTTGAAAAAGGACTTCCTGTTGTCCTTGAATCACTACGGATGTAGTGATTAGAAGATGAAACCATGCCAGCATAGATCCATCAAACCTTTCCGGATATGCAGAGCTGTGTGCAGGCAAAGGTTTCGTTCAGATATTCAGTTTCTCTTGAAAGAGACACTGCTCTCCCAGGAAAAAACACAAGTATACAGATGTTCAGACTATTTTTCCCAGAGTAAAGATGGCCAGTCAGGGAGAAAACATAACCTGGGAACAAATAGGGTTAAATCACTCCCAGGAAAATTTGTCCTAGGAGAACATGTCTGTTCATGCCATGGCTTCTATCAGGAGAGAACATAATCCTCTAGCATGCCAAAGAATTGTCCTGTGCACTGCTTCCAACTATCACCAGGAAGACTAAGGAAGCCTGCAGAGAACACTGAGATGTGTGCACAACACATCCCGCCTCCCAGCTGCACAGTGTCAGCACTGTAAGCTCTCCATTCCGCAGGGCCTCAGTGTTTGAAGGTCTGTACACATGGCTCTGGGTAAGTTTCTTTACCAATTTATTTGAATATGTGTTTGCAGTCACGGTATCTTACATCACACAAGTGCCCCAGTTGGTACCTGTGATATCTGCAGATTCAATAGGACAAATTACCTCAACTAAGTGTACACAAAATATTATTATATATTTGTAACTTTGATTATTTTATTCAAGATACCGTGCATTATTTATGCATAGGACTGTTTTTTAGTGTGTGTGCGCGCGCTAACAATTTATAACACAGCAGCAATCCACACTTTGTTCAGCTTGTGTGATTGCTTTAACTTAATGAAATCCATCTGAGACAGAAACCTGAATATGTGCATGCATCTGGGCACAAATAACATGTTGCTACAAAACTGATTAATAATTGTATTTAGAAGGCCATAATTAGCCATATTTACATTCTGGTGCCAGTGGGAAAGGAGAAAATGAATATGTATCATTTCTTCACTGAGTTAATTTGAAAAAGATGCTAAATGAACTCTTCTGCATTGTGTACAGTATTCTTGAATATTTTAATATAATAAATAGATATTCCTTTCTTTTACTGCTCTTGTTTTGTGAAGAAGAGTGATCATCAGTCATATCTGATGATTTCAAAAATTTCTTTAAACTACTTATACTAATGCATTGACAATATAAAGTAGACAAACATTTAGCATGGAGGATGGGACAAGTATGTTTCTTGTTAGCAAGTATATTACACTGAGACTGTAGTACATCTTCAGATCTAAATGTGTGTATTGTGGTCAGTATAATTCTAGTGGAGTCTAAACAAAATGTAGGCTCCCAACTCCAAATAGTTTATCCATACTGGAATCATTTGGGAGAATCTGTTTTATACTATAGATGTGGTAAAACAGAAGTGATCAGATAATTCTACTACACATGAAAAGGTATAAAATAAATACTCTTTTTACATAAAGCATTATTATAGAATCTTTCCTTAGCCAATATTTGGGCACTGTAACCTGGCCGGGGTGGGGGGGGTCCTCTTTTTTGTATGCATAGTTAGGTCACTCTTGTAAAATGTAGTGAATGAAATTAGCCTGGGGCCTTATTCTCCATTACCCTACACCTTGTGGAGTCACTATAAAATCAGTACACAGTAAATGTAAAATACTACTGTTTTTATTTTTATAGACATTCCAACTACAAAAGATACTAAACAATAGAAGATCAGCTACACTGGTCATAAATGTAGAGCTGAAAGTAGTCTTGCAAAAAACCTCTACTGAATTCAATGGCTATTTGTTTGAGTAAGAACTCTAAGAATTGGATAAGAAAACTGAAAAAGACAGGTCTCAGATTATGTAAATAAGCATAGTTCTGTTGAAGCTGCTAGCCCCCCATATGTGTTTCATATTAAATCAGAAAATCATTGCTGTTGATTTGAATATCTTATATGAAGCAGCCTAATCTTTAAAGACAGATGATTATTCAAAAATATTAATGTATGTCAAGCATTTTCATTCAATATTTTGAAAAGGCTTACAGCAAATAATAAAACCTATCAGGGCTTAATGTTTCCTAGTATCACGTGTATATACTTATACATGTTGTTTAATGCAAGGGATTGCATAAAAACATACACAATACTAGGTGTGATACACAGGATTAATTTTAAATATTACTATAATATTATGACAAAGCCCATCTATTAATCAAATTTTCTAGCAGGGTGAATTATGCAAAAGTATACAGAACTATTCACTCAGATTCTTAATTCATTGTAGAAATATCCACATTCCTTTGGTATTAAATTTCCATGAACAGTCCAATGATCAACTTTTCTAGTTCAAACATTTGCAGGAAGTAATTTCCAGAGTTGTGGATGGAAGCATTTGTGAAAACAAATTTAAAATGTACATGCACAAGTATTCCTTCCAAAACTGCTTATGTGTTCATCCAGTCAGGAAAAAGAAATACAATATTGTATATATTATGTGGCAATAAAATAGAGAAATTGTCATTTTCTTCTAATACTGAATTTAAAAAAAAAGAAAAAACAGCATTATCCTTTAAAAAATCGTATCTCTCTTCTTCCAGTTCTCTTTAGACCTTTCACCAAGCTTTCCACTCTGCCTTGCTGTTAGAGAGGTTGACATCACTTTAAAAAAATACTAAGATTATGCTTAATTTTATTCATGTGAATCATCCCATTGAAGTCAATGACAAATTTTGTATTTAGCTAACTGAATACAAAATTACTTTTCTCTACGTTGAGCCATTTAAATAGGTTAAGTTCTGTATTTCCTGCATGTGTGAAACTCCCTTGACTTCAGGATCAAATAATTCAAGCCAATATTGAACATATCCTTGTGCTGTTTACATACACTATGTATAGTGATTGCCATATTTTCTTAGTGGATTAAAAAAACAACACCTTATCTTCCAAGAATACACTTCTAAGTAAAAAGGTTATAGAAACATTCAATTTAGTGTATAGGGCACATGAATAGTTGTGACCATGCTCAGTGAAGTAAAAAGAAAGATGCCATTAACTCACTGGGTATTAGACGGAGTCCTGCATAGGGCCATGTGAAATTTTGCCAGCTGTTTCATTTTGATGCTGTTTTGACTTGTTTCAAGCTTGAAACAGTAAAATCAAAAGGAAATGAAGGACTTTGAAACAACCTCAAAATGAAGTTAAGGCTGATGTCATCTTCCTGGACTTTAGGGAGGCCTTCGACAGTTTCACACCCTATCCTCATCGGGAAGCTAGCAGACTGTGGAGTGGATGCCTACATGGTCAGGTGGGTGGCCAACTGGCTTAAAGACCACTCCCCGAGAGTGGTGGTGGATGGTTCCTTCTCACCTTGAGGGAGGTGGGCAGTGGGGTCCCACAGGGTTTGGTCCTCGGAACGATATTATTTAATATCTTCATCAGAGATTTGGACGAGGGTGTGGAAAGCACCCTCTCCAAGTTTGCTGCTGATACCAAGTTACGGGGCAAAGTTAGTACACCGGAGGGCAGGGAACAGATTCAGGCTGACCTGGACAGGTTGGATCAATGGGCAGGGAGAAATAGGATGCAATTTAATAAAGATAAATGTAAGGTGCTCCACCTGGGAAGGAGGAATCCCTAGCTCACCTATAGGTTAGGGAGTGTCCTTCTCAGCAGCTCGGAGGCAGAGAGGGATCTTGGAGTCATAATTGACTCCAAGATGGAATGAGCCAGCAGTGTAACAAGGCCATCAACAAGGCCAATCGCACCTTGTCGTGCATTAGCAGGTGCATGACTAATAGATCAAAGGAGGTGATGCTCCCCCTCTATGCGGCACTGATCAGGCCACAGTTGGAGTCCGCAGCCTGTGTCCAGTTTTGGGCACCACACTTCAAGAGCGATGTGGAGAATCTGGAGAGCCACTTGCATGATTAGTAGCCTTCGTGATAGACCCTACAAGGGCAGGTTAAGAGAGCTGAATCTCTTCAGCCTTCACGAGACGCCTGAGGAGAAATCTTGTGGCAACCTATACATTTATTACAGGAGGTCAACGGGGAATAGGGGATGCGCTGTTTACTAAGGCTCCCCAGGGAGTGACTAGGAATAACAGGTGTAAACTAGTTGAGAGTAAATCTAGGTTAGATATTAGGAAGAAATATTTCACAGTAAGGGTGGCCAGGATGTGGAATGGGCTTCTAAGAGAGGTGGTGCTATCACCTAGCTTGGAGATCTTCTAGAAGAGGCTAGATAGTCACGTGACTGGGGTCATCTGACCTCAGTCCTCTTTCTTGCCAGGGGCAGGGGGTCAGGCACAATGATCCATTTTGGTCCCTTCCAACTCTACAATCTATTAATCTATGACTCTAGGAAACAAGGACAGTCAAAATGTTTTGAAAGTTCTGCAGGGAAACAGAAAGTAAGGAGAGGGAGGGGGAAAAGGTGGGAAGGACTACTCTCATATTGACAGTGCAGCTGGCCAGTGACTGTGATCCTTCCCTGAGGTCCCTTTTTCAATCCCAGTGCTCTGGGGGAGGGAGAGATGGAAAAACAGCATAAAAGGCAGCATTGTTTGAATTGGCTGTTTTCTGTCTCGGGGTCAGTTATTAAACTATTTTCCAGAAGCTCAGGAGCATTAGACAACAAAAGCTACTACTACCACTAAGTTCCTACTTGCTAGCCTAGGAAGTGGGATTTCGCAATACCTTTAGCTTTCTTTCTAGACCCTTTTAATTTATTATTGTATTATAGTAAAAGTTCTGTTATCCAACATCTTACAAACTGGCATGCTCCACTAACCGGCATGCTGGCTTGTAAGATAAAGTGAAACCAGAAGTGCCCACCATGGCACTTTCAGTTTCTCTGAACCCCCATGGCTCAGGGCAAAGCAGCCTGCACTGCTGAGACCCCATGACCTGGGGGCATAACAGGCTGTGTGGGGCTGTGTGGAACCTGCCTCCCTGGCCTGCAGGGCCCTGCAGGAGCTGTGGTGATGCCACGGGAAAGGCAAAGGGACACCTCACATGCGGCATGAGAAGTGGTGGCCGGGGCCACTCAGTTAACCAGTATATTTTGTTATCTGGCATCCCCCATTCTCATGGGATGCCGAATAACAGAGCATTTAGTGTAATTGATTTATTCTTTTCCATTTCATAATTATATTGCATATTATACTATAGAATTTATATAGGTAAGCACATATACTTTTATATATTTTTAGAAAGACATGACACTATGAAACGCACCAAAAGCATGCTTGAAAGGCAGATGGCAAGCCTTCAGGGAGGGGAAGAAGAGGGGTTAGAGGGAGAGGTGTAAGTTCCCCACCACCTCCAAAGTAAGATGCAGCCTCTTTGCTACAGCAAGCAAGCAAAATACTTTGACTAGCACATGCAGCAAGGAGAGGGGAGCAGTGCCACTGCTTGTGCCTGAATCTGCATCCCCTCCAAGAACACCAGCCATAACACCGTCCCCCACCACCACCATGACAACAAGCAGCAGCAGCAGTAACACAACAGTCTCCGCCATTCCCATGTCATTTCCAATGCTAAGACTTCCAGCAACAGAGGAAGAGCTGGAGCTGGAGCTGTATGAGTACCCTAGCAAGGGAAATTCTGGTGAAGGAGGAGGAATCATTTGAGTTTGTGCTCCACACCCCTCAAGTTTCTCCTATAGCCAGGTCTTCTTTTCCAGAAGGCACTTCTGAGGAGGCTGAGGTAGAGGTTGCAGAGGCAAGTGGTTCAGCTGAGTCTGATCCTCCTGTTGCTATGCCTCTGCCTGCTGAGGACGAGGAAATTGTAGCATCCACACATGCACCCACACCCCAGAAGCAAGCAGGTAGTGTGGTCTGGGATCATTTTGAGCTGGCAGATGATCCCACATATACTATCTGCTACACTGCCAAGCCAAAACCAGCCAGGGCAAGGGAACAAAACCCCTGAGCACCATGGGGATGCTGATGCATCTCTTCTGGCACCACCCCCTTGCCCTTACTCCTCCTCACCCTGGCAGAAGCGGGAGCATGCCTAAAGGGAATTCCTCCTCTTATTCCAAAGCTCCCAGCCCCCTAAAGTAGGCCACCCTGGAACTGTGGGGCAAAGGTGGGCAAAAAGGGGGGCACATTGTAAGGGTGAGCAAGATCACCCAAACCACTGAAGAGATGCTTTCTGTGGATAGCAGCTCTTCTCCTTATTTGAGTGGCCAGGATTCAGGTGGCTCATGGAGCTTATGGCCTCATCACACTAAGTGCCCACACGCATAACCTTCAGCAAGATGGTGGTGCCCTCCCTGTATGAGGCATGCAGGAAGAATGTGAGAGAGGAACTGTGCAAGGCAGATCCTCAGGTAGCCTTGCATTTCACATCTGCCATCTGGAGCAGCCAGGGTGGAGATCATGCCTATCTCTTCCTCTTCCAGTCAGGCTATTGGTGGACTCTCCTTCAAGCTGAGATAACGGATGAGACCCACACAGCAACAGAGATCATGGGAGTCATAAACTGCTTGGCACAGGAGTGGATCATTGGGCAGGATGAGCTCACCCATAGGTTCATGGTCACCGACAATGGAGTCAATATGGTCAAGGTGGTGCACGATGCCAACTTTGTTGGCATCTGCTGAGTGCCACATGAGTTCCACCTTATAGTCAGGGATGCCTTGGAGGGGGACAGCACTGTCAGTGCTAGTGCCACCAGCAAGCTCATTTCAGAATGCAGGAAGGTGGCAGGTTACTTCCACCAGAGCGTCAAGAGGAGCAACATGTTGTGGGAGAAACAAGCAGAGCTGAACATCCCACAGCACAAAATCATTCACAAAGTGGAGACTCAGTTTAACTCCACATATCTGATGCTTGAGAGGCTGATGAAACCACAGAAGGCCATCCATGAGAAGGCTTTACTCAGAGAGATTGGGATCAGCAGCCCCCTTCACAGAGCTGAGTGGGATACCATCTCTCAAATTTTGGTGGTTCTCAAACTCTTCCTTGAGGGCAAGACACTCAGTGCTAGCGATGCTCTCCTTAGCTAGGTGATCCCTGTAATGAGAGCACTTCAGAGCCAAATGGAGAGCTTCCAGGGGATGAATGTTCCTGAGTGGGGCAAGTTGCTGTCACCAGATGTGCAGGCACTGGTGAGGTGGCTGAAAGAGGGCACTATAAAATGGCTTGATCCTTTGTGGCACATTGTTACAGTCCATGTGCTGGTCACCATATGTGACCCAAGGGTGAAGAATGGCAGCTAAACTCTGAATCAGTGGATGGAGGTGCTGGTGAACAGAGTCACGGAGGCAGAACAGCAGAGGTGGGGGACATGGAAGAGAGGGATCCACTGCCCCATGCTAACACACCATTCACCAACCAGTCTCCTCCTCCACTGCAGGCATTATCAATGTGGGCCAAGAACATGGGTTTCATGTCCAGAGGCACTAGACCCCACCATCAGGCAGGTAGCACTCATGCCTCGGTAGCTGCCTAGCTCACCATGGATGTGGAGCCATTCCTGTGCAACCCCTTGGCCTACTGAGTGAGGTGCAGCCAGATGTGGTCAGATCTAGCTACAGTTGTCCAGGAACACCGGTCCTGCCTACTGACCAGTTTTCCAAGTGAGAAGGTGTTCAGCTTTGCTGGGGATCTAGTGACACCCCACTGTACCTGCTTGGATCCTGGTTTAGTAAAGCAGCTGGTGTTCCTGAATGTAAACCTCATGCTGCTGGGGTTCCCCATGCTTCAGGTACAGACAGAGTGAATGGCACTCTCCTCACTCTATCCGCACCTATTTCCTCTTTTAATTTTTTAAAAAACTTTTAATGTCCTGCCCTCAGAGCTGAAGGGGGATGTCACTGCATCACCAGCCAGCAGGCAAGAAAAATTCCCTTTTAAGCTTCCATGCTAGGATGAACTTGGCAGTATGGTCTGGGGCTAAGGGGAAGGAGAAGGCTCCAGGTCCTGAGCATAACCACTAAAACTACACTCTGCCAGGGTTGGGAGGCCTGGTGGGACAGCAGCCCCAGGAAATGCAAGAACTGAGGATCCCCCTGGTGAAAGGTGGGTAACAGGCATCATAACCTCCAGCTAATGCACGTTCACACACAGTCCTGGCTGGGGAAAATCCAGACCTGGCACGTCTTTGACAGGCCTGAGGCTTACTTGTTGCAGTGGAGTTGTGAGGCTCCAGGTGAGCTCAGCTTAGCTGCCTGGGATGCCAGCCTGTGGGTTGAAAAACCTTTTGTCAGGCTGAGTAAGCACCTGCAGTTGCTGTGACTGCTGGTCCTGGATGGAAGGAATAGTAAAGAAGCCAGAGGCTGGCATGCAATGCGGACAAGGAAGCCAGTTTGTGAAAATGGAAATGGAGGCATCAGGGGTGAGGGCCAGGCTGGGTTGGAGGGGGAAGGGTGATGTAGCAGTGCAGGTGAAAGTGGAGATGTACCTGAGGGGGTCAGATGTCCAGCAGGTTGTAGTGTGTCAGAATTCCACTGTCTATATTGAGTCCATGAGTTTCTGTACCTAGGAGGTTAATGAAGTGCAGTTCATAGGCTCATCTGTGAAAAGTGCTTAATAAATTCCCTTTGAGGATCAGGCCTGAAAGATTGGAGATAGGTGCTGGTCTTATTTGTTCTCTTTGATAGATTTTCAGTGTGCACTCATTCTGGTGCACAGTTGTTGCTTGGTGTTTCCATGTATTTGTCTTGGTGTCTCCATGTATTGTTGTCTTGGTGTCTCCATGTATTTTCCATCAGGGCACTTAGTGCCCTGATGGAGATATTGTATTGTGAAGATATCTTCATAGTGGAGATATTGTTCGCAGGCTTTGCATGTTTTGACATGGCATGACCTGGATCCATATTCAGTGTGTTTTGGGCTGTAGAAAGTTGGTTTCTAATGATGAGGTTAGTGAGTTTCAGTGTTTGAATATACAATCCACTTTTCACAGATGTGCCTTCATCAATCAGTCAAGAAATGACAAAGTTATAGGCAGTTTTGTGCTTCCCCATTATAGCCTATGGGCAAAACATCAAAACACTGTCAAAACAAACAGTTTCGATGAAACAAAATGGAACAGGGGTTTCAAAATGAAATGAAACTCAAAACAAAACACTGTCCCATCAAAACAGTGAAATGCAAGTTGAAATGAAACAGTGCTGTTTCACACAGCCCTACTAAAAATCCAGTGACATTTATATTCATTAACTCTTTAACTTAGGCAGTGGTCCTATGAAGGAAACTCATTGTATAGTTGTGAAAAAGGAAGCACAGACCAGACTAATGCTACACTACAGAGTCCTATTGGAATTTGTGGTTTGCTTCTTGTGCTGGGCTCAGATCAATCTGTGCTGTCTTTAAACTAACTGATTTATTGATTCGATTAGGACAGAAACAGCCAAAAATTACATTCACATACTGGAAAAAAAATGCATAAATAATTTAATGTATAGATACAAGATGACAAACACATAACTTCATCATAAATTAATACTATATCTTCTTTTCCTTCTGATAGCAATTGTTTTATAAAGTACTTTTATAAGGTACTTTTGTGCTTTGCATTAGTCCTTGAAGACAGCCTTAAAGATTGCTGGATGAAAAAAACATTGGCCCTTGTGAAGAGACACAGTGCTATTTAATTTATAAGAACAGAGTGAAAATACCATTCTATGTTCATTAAGGAATTCACCAGTTCTACTACACCAGTTTTTGCTAGTTTTATCAAAATGATCACTAGCTTTGGCGGCACTAAGTCAAAAAAATGCTTGATAGCTATCCAATATTTGAATCTACAGATGGTATTTTAGTACTTTTGTTCTGGTTAAAGAAAACAGATTGGCAGTCAAGCAATTCACAGTATGGATGAGATATTAAACTTTGAAAAGTTTGGTGCATATTCAGAAGCTAATTTGCATCAAACGTGTTCTACATGCTTCATTCAGTAAGCCAAATTCTTCTCTTCCAGGCTATGTTCAAAGGTTCCACTAATGTTAGGGTGACCATATTAAGGTTAAAAGAATCTAGGACGGAGTAAGGGAACCTGGGATGGGAGTGCCACCACTATGCAGGGGCACGCGCATGCACACACAATTCTGTGGCTCTCAGGAGCCCAGATGGCAGAATGGGGCAAGACAGCATGGAGGTTCATGGCTTGGCTGCATCCCCCACATGCAGAGGCTGGACCCAGCTTGGAGCAGCCCCTCACTCTCACCACTGGCAATTACCCAGGGTTCCCATGTGCAGCCTGGGCTTGGCAGTGGCTACTGCATCAGGGCATGAGGCTGCCAGCAGTAGGTGGCCATCCTGGCTCACCCTGTGCAGGTGCCCAAGCCCTGGCCCCAACCCCATTCCCCCCTATCCTGCCCCAGCTCATCACAAGCAGGAGGAGTGGTGCCCAGCCCAATCTACCCCTCCTACCAGCCTCCAGCTGCTGGTCAGGAGGAGCCATGCCCTGCACTGGGTGTGGCAAGCTTCTGCCTCTTTCTGCAGCATCCAAATCTAAGACTTCTGTTTTAACGTACACCAACCAGCTGAGATGCTGCGATGGCCCACAAAATCCAGGACAGTCTTAGCCAATCTGGGATATATATATAACCTTAACTCAAGCCAATGGAATTTCAATAACAAAATTTTTTGCAACATTCTTCAACACATTTATATTCAATCACATCTATATATGCCAACATCCCACATAAGAATAGCTTACAATCCATAAGAAACTGTATCCCCAATGATGGCACATGCATGGCTCCACAGTATGACAATATACTGTCTATAGACCTTGAAGTCATCTTCCTCTGCAGATGCTTTCTCATCCCCCGATATACCTAATGTGCTTAGGATGAAAACTGGTCAGATGGAGGTAATTATAGCTGTTGGTTGGTTTCTGATACAATGCAATGGTGATGTGATTATTGCAAAATTTCACAGTGGCGTCCAAGAAATGAATATGCTAGGCAGATTATTCAGGAGTTTAGTTGATAAAGAAATGGAAGTTGTTAAAGTCCTGGTGCAATTTCTCTAGAGATTCCTTCCAATGTATCCATATAATGAAGATGTTATTAGCATACCTCAGGTATACAAGGAGGATGATAGGAAAACAGAAGCAGTGTCATCATTGGGCATATTTTTTCTTGTGGTTGGTAATCCATCCTTATGGACAGTTCTGGTGCTCAGAGATGTTACATCCATGGCAGTTAATATTGTGTAGTATTTCCTGGAATTTTGTCAATGGAGCCTAATTTCTTTAAGAAATAACCTGACAGTTCCCTTCCAGTGGCATGTGGGAACTAAATCAATCATCCAACCCTCCATTGACAAAATGAACCCACCTTAAAGATCTGGAGAACAATTCTTACAATATAGTCCTCAAACCATAACCACTCAAATCAAGAGCCAAACTCAGAACCTGCTCCAAACTGCTACAATATCAACCCCTGAACAAGGACAACAGAATCCCTCTTTTGTAATGTATAGACCTCAGTTCGTATACCTTGGACACAGTAATAACCTCCAAACCCATCTGGAGGATGACAACAGTCTCAAGGCAGCTGGAAGGATACGACTGTTTTGACTTACAGGCAGTCCTCTAAATTCAAATGATTTCTGTCCCGCAATACACTACCCAACCCTTATTCTCACCCCTCATTTATGGATTAAACAACAGAGATTATAACAGCCAGGGTTCATTCATCTCCTGCTGTACCAATGTCATATATGCCATCACCTACATATGGTGTCTCTTTGTTGCCTGCATTGGGCAGGCAGAATGACTGTTGCATGAAAGAATGGATGGACACCAATTTGACAACAATTCCAGAAGGACACAAAGGCTTATAGCAAAATATTTTAACCTCCTTGGACAGTGATTGGGTCATATGACAGTCAGCCCTTACAGCCAATCAGTGGCAAGAAGTGGGAGCAGAAGCTATCTTGCCCACAGCCCTTTAAGCAGACATCTCCCCTCCCCACTTATTGCCCTACCAGGATGGCACAGCTGAGGCTGTGGCTTGAGAGCGAGAAGCCTGGACTGCATTCTGTGAGTGAAAGGGGCAAGGGGAGTTCTGATTTTCTGTGATAAAGAACCCAAAATCAAATACCAACATTTATAGATATTTAGCATTTATTTTATTATAGTAAATGAGGCACTGGTAGGCTTCCAAATTGCTTTAACATTGTTTATATATCAATTAAACATTGTGTCCAATTGATACCTATATATATAGTGGTGTTTCATTTTAATCATTAATTTTGGGTTTTTTATCAGAGAATTTGCCATTTTTATCAGACATGTTTTTATTATTACTACAGAAAACCAGGGTCTCTTCTGATATGACATCATGCATTTAGAAATACTGTTGAAGTCACACATACATATTGTTTAATGTGGTAACTTCCACTGACATATAGTAAGCCTTCTTGAACAACTTTCTGAAAGAAAATAAAGTTGTGGCTGAGAAGTGACAAGAATATGAAATTCCTCCCTCATTCCACATAAAGCCCTTGCCTCTCTCCATCTAGACAAGCACAATCACTCTTCTCATATGACAACCAAGATAAAGTTCAGGCAGGGATGTAACCTTCTGGAAAAGACCTGAGGCAGAATCTTATTTCACCTTAAGTTCTCAAATTTCACCTTACACTAATTCATCCAGATATTCCAGCATTTACCCATATTTTGTGATTGTATTCCAGAAGTAGGGCAAACGCACATGTTTCTGCATGCTACAAGCAGGTGCAGTAGGCTGCATTCTGGCTGGGCAGGTCTATGCCTTTGTTCAGATGCACCTTGAACTTAAGTCCTGAAACAGTAGCCCAACAATCAGAAGGATGGGGACCCTCACATACTTTAGCTCAATAGCCCAGTGGTTAGGGCACTCATCTAGGAAGTGGAAAACTTAGGTTCTAGGTCCTCTTAATTTGGTCCTCTTAAAAGCATTTGAAACTACGTCTGATTTCTCAGCATAGGTCTCTAATCACAAGGGCATAATCTGGTATTATTCATTCCTCTTCCTGAAACTGGGTCATTACACTTTGTATTTAATATTTTTTGCATAAAATGGAGAAAAACAGCAGGAAAGTTTCTGCCCCATGAGGAAAAGAGCTCAGGCTAGAATTCAGGACACGCTCTTTTCTAGAGCATCAATCATCTTACTGACTCACAAACCTGCAAGCTTGCTCTCTTCCACCAGGGAACAGCCAAAAGGCCAGATTCAAAAGGAAAGCTGGATATGTCAACCTGTGGCCTGGTAATTAGATTGATGAGCTTAGAAGTAGAAGACATGAGGGCCCAGCTCCTGCTTGGTGAACCATAAAATTATTGTACTAAGACATGGGTGGGCTTCTCTCCACCCAGTAATAGATTTTACCTGCCCACAATTTCAGGACTTATGATCTTCAAGGCACATGAACAGAGCC
This sequence comes from Caiman crocodilus, assembly GCA_030014935.1. Classification (NCBI taxonomy): domain Eukaryota; kingdom Metazoa; phylum Chordata; order Crocodylia; family Alligatoridae; genus Caiman; species Caiman crocodilus. Next base: position 67,623,403 of record JAGPOW010001296.1, read on the forward strand.
ACATACCTGCCAGGCCAGGGCAAAGTTTATTGTGCATGATCAGTAGACAGGTGGATGCTTGCACGTCCACACTGCATTTGGCATAGGACCACAGACTGCAATTAATTGCCAAAAGCAGCAGTTATGCAGCTGCACAACTGACATTTTGGCACATGAAGTGAAATAGGTTTCTACCCTGGGTAACTATTTAATATAAGTAGATAATACTATGATATGGTTCCATACACATCTGCATTGCTCCCTGGTGAAAATCTAAGGTTTTAGTATGAAGAGCTATTTGTCTTGGCCATAAATTTTTCTCTCTTTCTAAACTGGACACTAGGAGAGCAGACAGAGATCCTTTGTAGACAACTTTCATTTGCATTTATTTTACATCTCCTTCTTTTATGTAGTATATTCTCTCTGTGTACAACGTACACATTTCTTCTTTTGCTACGCTAGTTATCTGAGGACTCAATGGCAGCTTTGTTGTGCTGAGCTTACATATTTGTGGGATTACATTCAGTGAAATAAAACAGATCAAAACTAAGTGGAAACTAAAGATCCAAGCAGTACCTTGAGATACTGTATCAGCAATCTAGAAAGCAGAACAGTCCTCTAAAGATCTATTACTGTAGTTTGGGGATCAGATTTGCAGAATGATTGAATGCTGTAAAAGCTTTTGGTCTATTTCAGATGTTTATTTAAACATGTAAAATGCTCTGAAAGAGTTTATTTTTCAAATCAAATGTTTAATTTAGGTAAGCACAGTCAAGTATTAAGAGCTACTTCAAGGAAAGTCAAATAACTGAACTTTAGGTTCATGTGAAATAGAGGTCAATAGAATATATCTGGTAACACTTTAAGTTCCCTTAATACAGTAACAACATTATCACATATGGTAACAATCAAGATCAATGATTTCCAGTGAATAAAAGGGGCCAAATTCTAATTTCAACATTTGAAATTTTGAGAATGAACTTGTACCAAGTTGAATAGGAGCATTTTCTGGAATTGCATCAATGGTCTCTATTACATGGAAAAGGCAGGTAGATGTACAATGAGGAGCTCTGTAGCTCCTCCACTAAAGTATATTATAGAGTCATGTAAAAATAGGCCTGAAAGGGACTTTGAGATGTAATCCAGCCCAACAACTTTTTTAAAGGCAAGATTCTCTTTAAAACATTCCGGACAAACATATGCATAACAACTTCTACTGACAGAGATATCCACAATTTGTGTAAATATTCTGTTCCAGTCTGTAGAATGGCCACAGGTACCAGCACAGTGCTCCTGTCTTTAAAAGACCTCTCCTTTCTAGCATTCCCTGTTCTCTCTCCTTTTTGTATTCTTGTCTGTCACATCTTGATATGATAACTAAATAGAGGGTGAGGAGAGCTTTGGAGAAGCAGCCCCTTGTCTGATCCATGGCTCCCTCTGGCCTCATCCCACTTTTATTCTAGCTGAGTCTTCTAGGTTGCAGCCCATGGTTCAGGGCCACAAGACTCATGGGGCACATCCACATATGCAAGCACATGCACTTGCAGCAGCTCAAACACAAGCAGTTAAAATTTGAATCAGGGCTTTTTGCCTCATTGCACGTTCTTGGAGCACTTTAATAACAAATGTTTTATACTTAATTTCTGTATTCCTCTTTAATGGCTGTATTCGCTACCATATTTCCTTATTGTCCCTGATAAACTACATGTAGAGCAGAATGGGTTTGATGCAGCACAAAATAGGACCCTGGGGCACAGATGGTATTCTGTCCCCTGTGCTGTTTGAGTGCCACCAAGTTGTATTTTAGTTATTCAGGTCGCTGACTGAGATTCTCTTTACCCCATTGGAGTGGCCAGCAAACTCTTAATCTGCATACTTTCATAATACAGGTACATCTTTGTTTTAAGTTTTTAAGTTACAGAGGAGGAGAACATTCCACACACCTTTTGTTGGTCAGAGCATTCACTCAGAAAGTAGGAGACCCAGATTTTTGACCCGCATTAGTCTGTGTGGGCTTGGTCTCGCATCTCTCACTTAACTGGCCAATGAAAGGTTTAGTTATGGAGCTATGTGACAGGGAACCAGTCTAATCATTGTCCCACCCACCTGTCTCACCTGCCATGCCTTTGATGTACGTTTGGGGATAGTTGTTTATAAGGTGGGAGGCTGCCCATTTTACTGCCTGATGCCAAGGGCACAATACATGTTCTGTACTGTCTCTATACCACGTTTCATGCCTCACAGATGGCATCATTATGTGGTTCTGGCCCCATAATGGACCTCACTCTATGCCCACCTGATATTCAGACCCCACCTGGATCCCTCCTCCTCAGGCAGTCCACTCCACCCTCAATCTGGGTGGAAAACTCCCTAGGCCTTTTTTCCCCTCATGGCTGTGCTACAGCCCTTCACGGGCCCTGGCCTCACCTCTAGACCAGTCAGGACTCCAGGCCTCTAGCCTCTGGCCATTCCTCATGGTGGGTGCTCTGGCCTTTTGATTGATCTAGTCCTAGACTCAGCATGGGCCAGTGAAGTTGTTTTAGATAGGTACTGAACTACTCACCCTTATGCTCCTATATGGGTTCGCTTTCTCGGGCCTCTCCAAACACAACTCACTTTCTACTTAGGCCAGACTATGCACAGTCCTTTGGGCCCACCATTTAGACCCTACTGTATGCAGCCCCCTCATTAGGGCTAATACTCAACCTTGCTGGGGCTACTACACTGCCCATTCACTGGGGCTCTCAGGCCTTATGCCCCTTGGGCCTCAGGCCTCTGATAACATTCCTGGACCCCTCACGTGTCCCCTCTATGTGGTAACCTACCAGATCATGGGGGCTGAAGCTATATGGCACCCCATGCTCACCTTCCACTAGGGAGGTACTGATGTTGCATTTCCTGCGGGCCACCCCACCATCCATCCTTAGTAGGGTGAAGTTTTAGGTCATGCCCCAGGACCAGGAACCTCCTCCATCCCCATAGTTCCTATGCTTCAACTCCAGATATTCTGAAAGCAGCAACTTCAGCTAGCAATATTATCTCTCTGGCTCTTTGCAGCAACTGCCTGCTTATCTCTGAGAGCCATGGGTTTATACCGAGGCTGCCCAGCCCCATCCTTCAATCCAGGAGCCCTCTTGCAGTTGTGGGACCAACTAATTAAGCCACACCACACCTGTTGACTGCTCCACATCCTGTTCAAGCCTCTTAAATTGTAAGGCATCAAAGGTACCCTGCTACAAAGTAGAAGGAATGCAATCTAAATAGTTTTTTAAATTTTAAACTTTATAACAATCAAAATTTGTTAGCATCTTTAATATAACAAAATCATAAGTAAGAGCCAATGTGAATTTGTCAAGAGCAAACCAAGCCTAACCAGCCTGATTTCCTTTTATGACAAGGAAATGAGGGGAGTAGTGAGTGTGATATAGTAAGGTTTTTGCTAATCTCTCACAGCATTCTTATAAATAAATTGAAGAAATTGAGTATAGATGAAACTATTGTAAGGAAAGTGCATAAGTGGTTGGATAATCATGTTAAAAATCATCAGTAATAGTTCAATGTCAAATAGAGAAGAGATATAAAGAAGGGTCCAATACTATTCAATAGCTTCATTAATGACTTGGAGGTTAGAATTGATTATAGGCTGCATTTGTAAATAACACTAAGCTGTTTTGCAGGCAATTTAGAGGACAAGATTAAGTCTAATAATGGCCTTGGTAAATTGGAAATATTATCTGAAATGAATAGGATGAACTTCAATGTGGACAAGGTCAAAATACTATAGTTAGGAACAAAAAAGTAGTCAAATGAATAAAGATTAAATGAGGCTTTGCTTAGCTACTGTTCTTTAGAAAGGATGTGGATGTTTTAATGTTGAATACATGTAAAAAATATAATATTGCTCAAGAAAACTAATATGCCATGATGTATTAACAAGCATATTATATGCAAGTCTTTGGAAATGATTCTTTGACTCCATTCAGCTTTTGTGAGGTGTCATCTGGAGTTTTCTGTGTCTATTTTGGGGTACTGTAAGTAAGATGTCTCTCGTGCCTGGAGAAAGTCCAGAAAAGAACAACAAAAATGCATACAGATATAGAAAACATGACCTAAGAAATATTGCAAGAATATGAATAATTTAGTATGGGAAAGCCTGAGGAGGTATTTGATAACAATCAACATACAAATACAAAAAGAATTTTCATACTGTGGATAGTGATCAGTTGTTTCCCATGTCCAGAAAGGATAGGAAAAGCAAGAGTGGGCTCACTTGAAGATGAAGAGCTAGCAATTAAAGTGGTTAATGACTGTGTAATGAGCCCCTACCCCATTACTTGAAGGGTAATAGGACTTAGGGCTGCATCACCCTGATGTCTAGACAATGATATTTAGAGGTTTGCTTTTGAGAATAGGCTTGTAGGTAAAGTAGATATTTATTAGAATAACTAATAGAGGATCAGCGAAGGTTAATTGATTTCTAAAAGCCTGTATGTGACAAAGTTTCTTTCGAGACTCACTGTGTCTGACACAGGCAAGCAGCAAGCAGACACACTGGCTGGGAAATTGAAGACATATGTACCATATTGTTCCACAGTATGAGATAAGATGGCATTAGGTCACAGTGCCCAATTGCAGAGCCCTTGGGATTTCTGGCTTTGGTGAGTGGAGACTGGTAAAAGCCTAATTTAGGATGTGGTGGGTATGTGAAACAAAGGAATATGTTTACAGAACAGAAAGTAGACAGTATGACTCTGCCTGCCTGGCTTCGAATATCAGTTCACGTGCTGCCTTGGCGCAAGCATCTCATGGTGGGTGCAGTACGGCTTCGTGCTACCACCAAGAGAGACCTTGATTACCCCAGAGAAGACCCCTGAACTCACCTGGCATGACTTTGAGTGTATGTTCAGTGGTAGGGTCTTCTGTTGAAGGTTCCTTGAGGTTGTTTGTTCCTCCCAATGGCTATTCGTGGGGTTCCACCTCCCCTATACCCCATCCTAATTCCAGCTTCCAATGAGCCACCTGATCTTGATACAGCTGGCCCTCCAGTCTTGATGATCTGAGCTCTTTGCGCCCTCACCGGTATTGGTTATTAGCTTCATTTTTCTTCCAGCAGGGTACAGATCCACTGGGGTTCACCCCTCTTGGTTACTTTTCCTGCTGTATGCCGGCTACTTGTTGAATCTCATGAGCATTCCCTGTGTTAGGGTGTCAGTCAGACTTTCTTTATGTGGGCTTAACAAATAAATAGAAGGACAAAACCAAACCATAAGAAACAACAAAGGAACTACACACAGGAAAGAGGAAATGAGAGAAAAGATTTAAAGAAAAAGGGTGGATAGGAAAGAAGAGACCAGGCTAAACAGCTCCTGCTCTCTCTCCACCCTAAAGCCTGTGCCTGATTGTGTCCCCTGATGCTTCTCCACTCTGTCTCCATTGAGACTGTCCTCCATTTCTCCCCCAGTCAGCCCCTCTCCTGCACTCCAAAGCTGTGGGATCCCTGTATGGAGAGCTTACCTGGCCTCCTGCACTTCTATGGCTCTCCCTGGAATGAGGTCTTCCTCTAAACGCTGGTGATGCCTGTGACCACCATGGGGTTGCACTGCATCCGTTGCTGCTTGGGGAGCGTCTCCCCAAGTGGGATCTTCGTTTACATGCTGTCATCCACCGGCCTCAGCTGTAGATAAGCATGGCTGATGAACTGCATGGACTGCTCTCATCACTGATCCTGCATCTGGAGTCCTGTAGCAGGTAAATAACCTCTGATTTCAACATCTTTTCTCCCAGAGTGTGCATCCCCCATCCCATGTCCCCTTGTGGGGAGGGTTTCTAGTTCCCCTGTGGTTGTATTCCTTGGACAATGACCGTCACAGGAAAACCAATCAACGAAGCCCTGAAATGAGTCATCAGAAGAGAGAAAGAATACAAAAGGAGGGAGCAGCAAAGAGTCCCTGAGAGGTGAACCTGAGGCCATTGTGGACATAGGGCACACCATCAGCCTGTTTCACCCACCCCACTGGGTAGGGGAGTAGGCCTTGGCCTTTGACCTTTAGGCTGCTGACATCTGACATTCAAGAGAGAATTTCAGGATGAAGCTTCCATATTGGCCAGATGTATCTTCCCTTTGATGACAACTCTAGGATTGCTAGATATATAATTGTTTGCATTAATCTTATCTGATATCACTATGTATCAATACAATTTGCCTATGGAAAAGTTGTGGTCACTCTGAGGGTTTGGGTCTGCCCAGAACAAGGTATCTGGATCATAAATCCAAAATGCCAACACCCGCCTCCCCCCCACACTTTTTTTTCCTGGTTCACCCCTTCCCAGTGAGGTATCCCATTTCCTTATTTCACCACTTTCAGAGTTGTCTTCCCCATTTTTTTAAATTATGTCTTCTTTGTGTTGCTAGAGACACACCTACAGACAGAGAAGCCTAAAATAAAATGGCTGTCTGGTCCAGATGCAGTCAGTGTCTGATGACCCAGGGGGTGGACGTAAAGGGTCAGGTGACCCAAAATGATTTGTTTAACTTTAAGCCTCAGGTTGAGAGGGAGCAGTGTAGCCATCGCAGCAGCCAGAGATAAACCCCAGATGAAAAGATGCAGGGGCCAAACTCCAGACTGTGAAGAGAGGACTCAGATGGATAATCCAAGTGAAGGAAACCTGAAGACCCATGAAGGGAGAAAGCTAAGTACCCTGAACCTTATCTGTTTTTATGTTATTTGAACCATATCACTGAGGTTAACCCTATGCAGAATAGTTTTGAGCTAGGACCAGTGCTTGGGTTTGAAGTTTCACTTTCCCCAGAAAAATCAAATTGTGGCTGTAGGGGAGGGGAGGTCACTTAAAGGAGTGACTGGGGATTCCCTGATCTTGAGACTCAGTAAAGAGGATAAAGACCAGGGTATGTTCTGTACCTGAGAGGGGCAAATCCTGCCCAGGACTGTATGGCTGGAGCATAACAGGGGTGACAGGACCTGTGGTCCCAGCTACTGATGTTGGACTGCATGGGCGCATCCAGAGGAGTGTGCATTTGCCTCTCCCCATCTCAAACCCCTTTGAGACAGGGCAAGAGGCACATGCGGGAATGAAAAAATGTACCCCGTGCTGCAAGTTTGCAGCTATTTGCCAGGGCAGCTTTTTGTACTGCTGGGGACAGCACAGGGTGCCCCTGGCTTCAGATCCAGGAGGAGCCAGGCAGGGATATTTTGCCCCTAGTGAGTGTTCCACCACTTTTATGGTTCTTTCCTACTATTAAAGCAAACTCCAGAATTTGGAGTTTAGGATATGCAAGAATCCCAGCAAGCATAAGGTATATCCTAGAACAATGGTTCTCAAACTAGCCTCAGAATACCCCTTCTTCTGGACTCGAGGTTCCCCTTAGAAAATGATAGCTCTTAGTTTTAAAAAAATGTCCTGACTATGGAAAATTGAAAGAGCAGTTTTTTCTGTTGCAAAGAACTCATAAGATGATGACAAGTTAGATTTATTTTTTACATTATTAATTCCTATTTGAATTGGGTGCTCTAGTGGGGCGTTTTTGGCACTTTTATCTAATAGCTGATTGAATCAGCTTTAGACAAAAGAGCCAAAAAGCCCCCCTGAAACATCTGATTTATATACATGCTGCAAAGTCAGGTCCAACTAAACTACTGCTTCTTCTGGTAAAGTGTTTTGGTAGGGGAGGGAATTAGAGGGGGGTTATGTCTGTAAGCAGCCTAGGTATTTGCACACCTAATCCTGCTAATGTTGTGTGGCACCCCATACTATCCCTACATAAATTAATAGATTGTCAGATTATAATCTCATGGTAACCTAGAGTGCCATGGCACCCTGGTTAAGAATCACTGTCCTAGAGGCATATGTGTGTGAGAGCTAGTGATCCAATTTAGAAAACTGAAAGGTAGTGAGTAATACTCTAGTTGGTATAAATAAAGGGCACATTACATAAAAATGAGTCCTGTCAGTGCTGTGAAATTTATCATAGACGTACACTGTGCTTTATGTATTGGATTGATCAACACCTGTAACTGGAATTAATTCTGTTTCCTTCTTTCCTTATAGCCTCATATAATTTTATTTGACTTGTTTTTGTTAGGCCAATTACATTATATGTTGTTGTTTCATAAACTTGCTAACACATGTAACCCTTCTGCTGGGTACCAGTTGGCAGCAGCAAGTTCAATTTTGGAATACTAAAGATATTTTTCCTTGGTTCAAGGCCCCACCCAGACCACCTGGAAAACACTAAATTAATTACTAGGGTATTCCACATAAACACAAACCCCTTTCTTGCAAGCAGTGTAAACACAAAAGACAGATTTATTACAGAAAACAGAGAAAAACACCAGATGCAGTTTAAAACACTACTAACTACAAGATATAGTCTATACATTGTGCTGTTGCCCCAGGGGAAGCTGCAAGAAAGCTTTGGTCCTTCCACAGTGCAAGGGACCCCTCAGTGGTCATGGAGGAATGGTAGCATGTCAATCTCTGCTCCCACAAAGAGGCTGTTTGTGTGTGGGGGGAGTGACTGCAGTTCCAGACAGGAGGAATGTGCCCCAAAATTTCTGGGCTGGATTATATGGCCTACTGAAATGAAGCTGCAGGAAGAACTCATAAACGAGCCAGGTTGATTGATGTCTACAGCTAGCCCAATCACACAGCTTGACTAGAACAAAGGACTATCAAAAGAAACAAGAGGAAAGACCAGATCTACCCTCTAGGCTTGGGATGCAGGTAGTCTGGGTTACAGCTCTGCTGGGAGCTGCAAATTGCAAACCTAAACCCTGGCCCAAACTGGCAGGATTAGAAATTCCCAGGTTTCAATCCTGTTTAAACTGCCAGGCCTAACTCCTGGCCAGAAAACCCAAGGAACCAAGACTTGTTTCCCCAGTATTAATGCCTTAAAACCTCAAAAGAACAAAGGGGAAGAAAAGGAGGAGAGAGGAGTTCCCAGACATTGGGACAATACTCCCTCTCTCCCTTCTACCTGAGCTTCCCTTTTTGCTATCTGAAAACTCCTTCTCCCTTGAAGGAAACTTCACTCTTCAGCAGTCCCTAGCAACTTCTCTCCCCCCAAACCAGCCTAGTTTACCTTACATCCCTTTGTGTGACATCACCCTGACCTTGTCCAGTCAGAGAGCACCACATTCAAGTTCCTCTCCCAAACAGTTGGCCTGAAAAAATCCTCTGCTTCCCTTGGTCAATGAGGTCAGAGGGTTTTACATATTTTCCCCAAATACAAGCCCCAACTTGCAATATGCTGAGCACATGGCCAAAACACAGGGTCCATCTTGCCCACATAAAAAAAGTACACAAAAAAGCACAATTTACAACCCAAGTGTGTGTGTGGTTATTACACACATGTTAATAAATATCTCAATTAATAGTTACATGTAGTATTTTGCCACTTTATTTCACCTCTAGTAGCTATATTAGGCTACCTCTACATTTGTAAGTAAAGGCACAATAGGACCTAATGTGCAATCCATGTGATCACACCTCCTGCCTTGCCACAGGTGCATGGCAGAAAGCATGATTCTGGGATTGTGCATTAGATTCTATTGCACCTTATTGCTGGTGCAGGGAGAGCCCAATCCCAGGCTTCTCCTGCATTGACAAGAAGCAAGCTTCTGCAGCTGGAAGCCCCCTTAGCTGAGGAGTTCCTAACCATGGTGACTCCCCATGTACCCCTGAGCCTGAGAGATGATAGAAGCCATGATCCCCCAGGCCCAGGAGTTTCATGTACCCCTGAATCTGTGGGATGGTGGAAGCTGTGATCCCCCAGGTCCATAGGATTTCATGCACCCTTAGGAAGCCAAGCTCCCCCACTGCTGGGACCCAGCTACACCCCAGCATCCATTGTGGGACTCCCAGCCCTGGCTGGGCCTGGTGCACTCCTGCTCCTGGGAGCCCCGTCTGCTGATGAGGCTCCCAGCTGTAGGGAACACCCTGTTACATTAGCAAATTAAAACTCAGTAGCAACAATCTATAGAGTTAGTACATATTTTTAAGGTCTAATTTTATAGCTGTTTGCTTTTTATGGCACAATCACTACTTCGCACATTCACTCCAGTTTTTCCGGGATCTGTTGCAGCCTCTCGTCACCCTGTTGATCACTTTCCTTGCTCTTTCCTGCCATGCCCCAATAAAAATACCACTTTGCGAGGTTCCACAGTGGTTTTATTTTAGGAATGAAGAGGAGGAATCAAGCTTTCTTTTTACTGACATTGATTGATAGATTATTGCTTGTCAAACATTTTGTTCCCCTCTATTTCACCACCATACTAAAGTAGATTGATTCTGAAGTCATTACATTCATTTCAACTGAGGGACCTTTTTTGTTCTTCACCACATCAACAGCTGCCTGATGAGTTCCTAGGTCCACTCTAGTAACCTATCCTGAGGCCCAGTTGGACCCAAACTGGCCATAGCTCCCCTGGCCCATAGGCCAGTCACAAGAAGTAGGACAACAAAAATTAATGCTATTCCATCAGCCCAGTATTTGCCTGGCCTGGAGGCCTGTTAATAGTTTCCCTTTTTGGCCTACTTAATGCATCCCACCATGTTCCTCACCTCACTATGGTACAAGTCCTGGGGCTCATAGCCTGCTCACACAAAAGTCTTAGTGCTCATACAAAATTCTTCATGCAGTCATGGACCTGGTACAAGCCCCCTCGTCCAGACTCCTTGGCTCTGGTATAATCTTTTTTCCACACATGGAGATTGAGAGTTGTCAAGTTTCTTCCCCCAAACATAGGGTTCGGAGCCTTTAAATCTACTTGCATATACACAGGGTTAAGGGCCCTTCATTCCACTCCATCTCATACATCACACTGGGATCTCTTAAGTAAATTCCCTAGCCACAAGCATAGAAGACTCCGATTAGAGTTTGATGTCCTGAGAACCATGCCCTTTGACAGGGAGATCCAGGATGGACTACCCTGCTCTGCCCAGAAAGCACTATATAGTCCTGGGCTTCTCCCTTCTGGCTTTTAAAGGAGCCTCCCCCTTTTTCTTTGCCTTTCTTCTTTAATAGTAACAGGGTTAAGGTCCCTGTAACAAAGTTTTCTTGATACTTCAGGTACAAGTGCATTAAGAAATCCACTTATGATACACTGGGCGCATCTACATGTGACGCTACGTCACTGTAGCAAGGCACTATGGCCACATAGTGTTGGTGAGTCATGATGTCACACCTATGTTGCCCTAGCGATATGTTCCCTTATAGCGTGGTACTATAGTGACACAGGAGTTAAAAATAACCATGCACCACCAGCATGGCGCAGTATAAGTTGTTACTGCAGTGTCATTTAGTACTTCCAAAAGGGACACCATAGAGACATGTGTAGATACTTATATTCTAAACATGGTTTACCACTGCATGGTTTTGCCTTTGTAGATCAGACCAAATTGCTTCATGCTGTCTTGGAGAAAAAAATATGGATTAAGTACACCACCTTCATAGAGTTAAAATACAATAGCAACATGTCCTAATAAATATGTTTGCAATTGCAGTGTTGATAAGTCTTCAGGGCACAAAAATGTAGGAATCAGGATTCCCTGTAAACAAAATATTTATAGAATTTTTTTTTAAGGCAAATGTTTTAATTTAATAAGGATATGTTAAAATGTCTTTTTTCCAAATAATGGGAAGAAAATTGATAGCTGGTAACTAAATCTGTGAAATGAGATGAGCCTTTTGGTAATGCTATGTAATTTTCAGTGTTAACACAGTAAATAATTTATGCTGCCAGTACATTTTGACAGAAGATAAGATTTAGCTGTTTTGCACACTCCTTACTATTCCATTACTCCAGTGGAGTTACAATGAAACTGACCCTGTTCTTTGATTCATCTCTTAGGCAGGTTAATAGGTCTTCAGCTCTCATTTAGCAGTAATTGTTCATACTATCATAAGTTTAAAACAGTGTCATACTGACAGTTTAATGGTCAGATAAGCAAGGGGTTAACTCTCTTTAAACATCTAAACCTTTTGACCTTTCTTTTATGACTACAACAATGAAATTTCTTCATGGATTTTTTTTCACGTATCATTTGATTTTGCACATGTAATCCCTGAAACAGCTGTCCATGCTTATATTAAAAATTTGTTCAAAATATTTTATCTCTTTCTTCTGTGTGGCTTTTATGAAGGGAGTAAGGTAAGCAAAAAGATTGTGCTGCGTTTCTTTCCTTTTTTTTTTTTTTGGAAGCCAGACTTCAAAGCTGCTATATAGATCATCTGAGGAGAAGAAAACTCCAGTAGATTAAGCTCCTCACTTTGCCTTTGGCTGTTGTCATGATAGGTTTTTGTTTTGTTTTATTTTGTTTTGTAAATGGGTGCATCAGACCTGAAGCAATTCACTAGATACCAGGTCTTGCCAGTAGCAGGTCAAAGAATTAACTCTATTCATGAGGCAAATGTCAGTCTCCTGTCATATGAGGACCCTTCACCTTCTAGCCTTGCAAACACTGTAACTGGCCCTTTTCCAATTAAAATGCATTACCTTCTTGTGTTTGTTATAACTTAAGAAGGTCAAAAAGAATCCTGCAACATAGAGAAAACACTGTCAATATCAAAGGGGTTAGGGGCTTTTGATAGAAGACATGAGAATAGTTTAGTCACTACTTTTGATTCTGCTTATTGCATGCTTTGTCTTTTTTTCTTGGTTTTGTTTAAAAACCACCCCACCCCTAACCCCCCACTCCCCAAACATGTGCAAACTCAGCTATACCATCTTGGCATAATTTACTGAAGATAAAAATGTTTGTAAATACTACACAGGCCTAGGTATTCTGGTGCAAAAATGAGGGGAAGAGTTCTGTATGTATAGCCCAGTCCTAAACATCACTCCAGTTGAAATGAATGGAATTACTTTGGAGTCAATCTACTTTAGTATGGTAATGAAACAGAGGAGAACAAAATGTTTGACAAACAATAATCTACCAATCTATGTCAGTAAAAATAAAAAAAATGTCAGTCCTTCCTTTCCATTCCTGAAATAATGACTTGAAAGGTGCTCCCAAAGTGAAAGTCTATCCAGCCAAAGAAGAGTTCTTCCAGAAATCTATTGAATTATTCATCTCTTTCTCCCTCTCGATTTTTTAAGCCAGTTTTGTAATAAGACAGAAAATCTTGTAACACCAGTGGTCAAAACAATTACTTATTTGCATGACATAAACTGAAGTTATGATGAAATTATATACATACATACATTACTCAGTGAGGGTAATATTCCTTTAGTTGTCAGTTGTTGCTTTTAATTGTTAATTGTTTCCTACCATGTATCACAGAGTAGAGGACTAAGAGGTATTGCATTTACTGTCACAACTCTTAATTAACAAATAAATCTATTTCTTAATATATGATCTTTTATAAAAGACTTCCCCTTTTGTTTTAAATCATTACCCACATCCTCCAGTCTGACACAAATTGATACGAATTCTCTCTCACAACATATATCTCACAGACTTGTAACACTTACTATCTACTTTAAATACGAATAACCCTCAATGTACATACAAGCTTGGAGGTGACAGGCTAACCTGCACCATGGCTGAGAGGGACCTAGGGGTAATGATCCACCGTCTCATGAACATGAGCCATCAATGTGATACCATGACCAGCAGGGCAAGCAACACCCGGGCATGCATCAACTGGTGCATCTCATGTAAAAGTAAGAAAATGATACTCCCACTGTACTCAGCACTAGTGAGACCGCAGTGGGAGTACTGTGTTCAGTTCTAGGTGCTGCACTTCAAAAAGGATGTGGAAAAACTTGAGAGGGTCCAGAAAAGAGCTACCCGTATGACATGGAACTTTCAAGGCAAGCCATTTTCCCAGGGGAAAGGCTGAGGGACCTGGGCCTCTCTAGCCTAAAGAAGAAAGGGTTGAGAGGGGACGCGATAGTGTCTTCCCATTATATCAGATGTGTGTATCAGGAGTTTAGTGAACAATTGTTCACTAGGGCATCCCTGGGAAAAACCAAGACCAGTAGATATAAACTCCTGGAAGGCTACTTCAGGCTTAATACCAGGAAAAACTCCTTCACAGTCAGGGTGCCCAGGCTGTGGAAAAAAGTCCCTCCAGAAGTGGTGCAGTTACCTACCCTGGAGGTCTTAAAAAAATCTTAAAACCAAAGGATACTGAAACCCTCTATAGTAAGCACTACTAATGTTACAATGTGATGGGTTTTTTTTTTTCATAATCTTCTCTTACACCAATATTTACCCCCTCTTGCTGGGTACAGTTCTTCATTCCAAGGAAGGGAAAGAACTGTGGCTGCTTCCTTTGGGGTCTCTAGCCCTGGCACAAATTAGGAAAGCAAAGGGGTAGATCCAACTAAAAGATCAGTGTGGTGAGCTTTTTCAGTCATTCAGCAGGGCCAGGCACAGACATTACACTTTACTGGTATAAGTGATCTTATACCAGAGAACTGGTCTACTCTGTAACAGAACAGACATTTGGCATACATGGGGCATGTCTGTACAAGGCAATATAGCACTATAGTGCTGTGCTACAGCACTGTAGCATCCATTGGCAAAAACTGCGATGTCACAGCTACATCACCATAGCAACATGCTCCCCCATTATGGCGTGTGGCTATGGCGATGTAGCAGCCAAAAATAACTGTGTGCAGCCAGCACAGAGCAGTACAGGCTGTTATTACACCATCTTTTAGTACTTCCAAAAGGAAGCACTAAATGATGGCACAGTAACAAAGGCACCATACAGCCATGTGTAGATGTGTCCATGGACTGCTTTAAAAATGGCAGACCTTGGTCAAGATTACCACCCATCAAAGGGTAAATGTGTTCTGTTCACTACCAAATATTTTTTCAGATATGTGGGGAGCCAGAGGAAAAGCAAGATCAACATTGGACCCCTGCTAAACCAGATGGGACAACTGACAGCTGATGCCCAGAAAAAAGCCAACCTATTAAATGGCTACTTTGTGTCAGTCTCTCATCAGTCCCATGCGATACCTATGCCCACTACGGGACAGGGAGGTCCAAGTAAGGGAGATTCCTTGCCCTCCATCAATGCAGACCTCGTGAAGAAACACCTTGAGAGGCTGGATACCATCAAGTCAGTAGGCCCTGACAATCTATACCCCAGGGTACTCACGGAGCTGCTGAGCAACATAGCCCAGCCCCTGGCATGGATATTTGAGAACTCCTGGTGCTCTGGTGTAGTGCTCGAAGACTGGAAGAAGGCCAATGTGGTACCTATTTTCAAGAAAGGGAGGAAAGTGGATTGGGCAAACTATAGGCCCATCAGCCTGACCTCTATCCTGGGGAAGGTCTTAGAAAAGTTTATTAAAGAGTCCATTATTAATGGACTGGCTGACACCAACATCCTAAGGGATAGCCAGCCTGGGTTTGTTGTGGGTAGGTCTTGCTTGACCAATCTCATTTCCTTCTACAACCAGGGGACCTATCACCTGAACAAGGGAGAAGAGATTGATGTCATATATCTTGACTTCAAAAAAGTCTTCGCTCTGGTATCCCATGATCACCTCTTGGCGAAACTGGCCAACTGTGGCCTTGGGTCCACCACGATCTGCTGGCTGGGGAATTGGCTCCATGGTCAGGCCCAGAGGGTGGTAATTGAAGGAAATCAATGGTCATGGTTCCCTGTGACCAGTGGGGTCCCCCAAGGCTCTGTGCTTGGACCCATATTGTTCAACATCTTCATTAATGATGTGGACATTGGAGTCAGAAGCGGACTGGCCATGTTTGCTGATGACATGAAACTTTGGGGCAAAGCATCCACACCTGAAGACAGGAGGGTGATCCAGGCTGACCTGGACAGGCTCAGCAAATGGGTGGATGAGAATCTGACGGTGTTTAACACTGAAAAATGCAAGTTTCTCCACCTTGGGAGGAAAAACCTATAATATCCTTATAGGCTCGGTAGTGCTACGCTGGCTAACACTACAGAAGAAAGAGACTTGGGGGTCATCATTGACCACAAAATGAACATGGGCCTTCAATGCTATCCTGCAGCTAGTAAAGTGACCAAAATGCTGACTTGCATCCATAGATGCTTCTCAAGCAAATCCCAGGACATCATTCTCCCCTTGTACTCAGCCTTGGTGAGGCTGCAGCTGGAGTACTACATCCAGTTTTGGGCCCCACAATTCAAAAAGGATGTGGAGAAGCTTGAGAGAGTCCAGAGAAAAGCCACATGCATGATCAGAGGTCAGGAAAAGAGACCTTAATATGACACGCTGAGAGCTATGGGGCTTTTTAGCCTGGAAAAGTGTAGACTCTGGGGTGATCTGATGGCTACCTGTAAGTTTCTCAGGAGTGACCATCAGTATCTGGGGGAATATTTGTTCATCAGAGCATCACAAGGGATGACAAAATCAAACAGTTATAAACTACTGCAAAACTGTTTCAGGCTGGAAATAACCAAGAATTGCTTTACTGTCTGAGCCCCCAAGGTCTGGAATAGCCTGCCATTGGATGTGGTTCAAGCACCTACATTGAACGCCTTCAAGAAAAGTTGGGATGCTTATCTTGCTGGGATCCTATGACCCCTGCTGACTTCCTGACCTTGGGTGGGGGCCTGGACTCAGTGATCTTCTGAGGTCCCTTCCAGCCTTAATGTCTATGAAATCTATGAATTCTAAGCTATGCAGATTACATAAATCCACCTAACTTAGATCAATTCTGCCTTAGGCTTTTTTAATGTCTGTACCTATCCCAGAAGAGGATCAGGTGTAGTAGAGATCTGCTGTACAAAGTCTCTTTTCTTCCTAGGCTCTGCAACACCCCTCATAACCTCTGCTCTTTTAGGGTAATGATATCAATTTTTCAGAGCGCTGAGTATGCAGATGAATGAAGGCTTTTTCCTGTGTCTCAGCAAAAGTTGCTGGTCACAGGGCTGGATCATATATTAAAAGCAACTAATTCCGGTAATGCTTAAGTAAGCAGATTCTTAACAAAGGGATAGGGTGCAAAGTGCATGATGTGTTGGGTAAAAATAGAATGCAGCACACCAGCTATCATCAGGAGACAAAAGCAGAAATATGGCCTTGGAGATGGTGTTGAAGTTAGCAAGAAAACCAGAAAGAACCAGTGAGAAACTGCAAGTGACTAAAAGAAGATAAGGGTCAAAGTCTTATGCATGCACTCTTAGCAGTGAGGCATGTAAATGAATGAAATGCATAGGCGATACCACGCTAATGAAGCAAACAGTAAACAGAGGCAGAGCTCTATATGGGTAGAGAAATGGGTGGAACCAATGGAGGGACATAGGTAGGGTAAATGTTAATATGTATGAACCAAGGTGTATAAAATGTGAAAAGAACTAGTGTTCAATGCAGGTCCCTGGTTTGTTGTTTTCTGGGACCTGGCCCAAAGCTGTCTCCATCTTGAATAAAGCTGTTGTGAGTAATTTGTGCTGGTATCTGCTCGCTTGCTTGCTCTGGCTAATGAGTACCAGGATCCATGAGCAATTGAACCATTATCTCCCTAGTTGTAGAGCGCCACATGGAGTCAAGGTCTAACACCCTCCTTTCCTTAATAATTCTTTTCAACAGTGCAGTTGGCAGCTGTATGCCAGAAGAGAATTCTTACCACAGGGCTTTAATGCCCCTTTGTCATTGCTTTAATTTTTAACATAGTCACTATTCTAAAAATGAACACATGCGCAGTCCTTTATTCCTAGAGGTGTCAATTTTAAGTTTGGCAAAACGGGTTGCTAACATTAATTCTAATTAATTGTCTAGCATATTTACCACTCTTACTAATATTGTTAGAGACGTGATATAAGGAAATGTCCATTACCAAAGTATCTGAACATTTTTTATAAAAATCTGAAAGGACAGCAAGGCTGTATTATAACTAGCTATTTATTCATGACAAATAACAAAGTGTATTTTGTCCTCAGCTCTATTTTAAAAAAAATATTATTTAGCAAAGAGTAAACAGCTAACAATTTCAGAGATTATTCAATAACATTTATTGAAAGAAACAGCCTTTTCTTTAACTTTAACATAAAAACATGACAACTTGCAAGGCATGTTTGAACGAATAATTCTTGTTACTTAGCAGCATCTCATTGCTCAGTTCTAAATCAAGCGTTGAATCATTATACCACAAGATAACTATTGAAAACTAATTTAATTCAAGTCAAACCATAGAAAAGCACCCAAGCAGCATATAGTGTCTTTACTACATTCTGAATTACCAATATTGGCACCAGTTACAGAAGTAAGTGTTACCAGCTAACTCAGCCATTATTTAATGTAGGAGTTCCCAGTGACATATTGATACAGGAGCTGTGCATCCCTTGGCTAAGGATATAAATTAAACATAAAGTATAAGTGATTGGAAACTGGCACAAATCTGTAACACAACAGAAGTTCAGTGCACATAAACTACTTTCAAAATGGCTGAAACCAGTTTAAGATCAATCTGATTGAATGTAGTATCAGACTTAACTGATTTAGGTTAAATCAGTGTATTAAACTTTTGTCCCAGAGCCCCACCACATTCAAGTTAACTCACAGTCCCTCAGCATCCCAGGATGCTTTGCATCTCCCTGCAACCCCACCCCTACCCCACTTGCAGGTGGGCAAGCTAGCCTTGGCCCAAGTTGTCTGCTCTAGCCAAGCAGGCAGGTGTGTTCTAGCACCTCCTAGCTTTTGGCCTGGGCCACTGCAGGTGTATGGCTGCATTTCTGGAATCAAAAGTGAATGTCTGTTCACTTGCTTATTGGTTCAATTGACATGTATTAGATTAACCTGCAAAGATTGAATTGATTCAGCCTCAGGCTTTTGGATTGTCTGTAGTTAGCCCTTGAGATGGAGAAAAGGATCACAGTAGTCATAGCCCGTAAGTGTACCAAAGATGTCATCCAGTGCCATCAAAATTAATTGAAATTTTTCTACACAATATCTCCGATTAAGTGAGACCCTTCTTATCTGTACAATAAGGGTAATAATATATCCAATGTAATTAATTTACAGATGAACTCATAGGGCATGTCCACACATGCCAGCACATGTGCTTGCAGCAGATCAAATTGAAGTGGTGCAAATTTGAGCCAGAGCTGTTTGCTTCAGCACACATGTTTGGACATGCACTTTGGTGTGGAGCAAACTGTACCACTTGCGGCAAAATAATCCTGCTGGCTCTGGATCTGTATCCAGGGGGAGCTAGAGCCCAGGGCCAGCACTGTGCTGTCCCCAGCAGTATAACAAGCTGCCCTGGCAAGTAGCTCAGGGCTACTATCTCTCAGGAGCTTCTGGGGCCCAGCCAATTGGGACCTAGGGACACTACCCCTTGTGCCAGCTGCACTGCTCAAGCACCCCTGAGAGCTCCCTGCACCCTCTACCCAGTGCAGGGGTCTGGCAGTGGGGTCTGCTGCCTGGCTGTGACCTGCTGCGCACCTACCAGACCCAAATGAGGACTGCAGAGCCAGTAGACGCATCTGCCTCTCTGGGCCAGCTGCCAGTGAATTGTGGTTGCAGGGTTGGCCTCTATATGGCACTACAGCCATTTGTGCCCCCTGCCCAGCCATCTGGGCAGCTATTACCCGGAAGATGTTGCATGTGTGGTGGCCTGCTTTGAGCTGTATGTCCTCCTGACCCCATTTGGCCAAGAGGTCAGCCACAGCCAGTTGGGTCCAAGGTGCTAGCTCTGGGCAGGCAGGGTCCTGCCACTGACCTCCTAGCAGGAATTCTGGTGTTCGGTATTGGAAAACTGGAAAATCCCTGATAAAACAATCCCAAAGTCACTTTGTAAAATAACTCCCAATCCAAGTTCCTCCACAAGTAAAACAAAAGACCACTACAATGAAGAGAGAGAGCAAGACAGAGACAGTGATCACTTGGAAAATGTTTTATTTGTGGTAAAGCAAGTTTTCTATCATAATAATAAAGTGAATTCTAAATACATGTTTCATGAATTCATTAATACATGTTTTGCTGCACTCCCACAAGGAGATGGTCCCCCATAAGGGGTTTAGCCTCCCAAAAGGGGGTGCATCCCCCAAACATAGAGTACAGCCCTCCGACAGGGGGATTCAGCCCCCACACAAGGAGTTTGGTGCCCCAACAGGGGGTACAGCCCCCAAACTAGCGGCTTGTGCCCCCAACAGGAGGTCCAGCCTCCAACATGGGATTCAAACCCCAAACAAGGGGTATAGCCCCTCAACAGAAGGTTCAGCCCCACACAAGGGGTATGCCCTCCCAATGGGGCTACCACCCCTGCAAGGCCCACATGCCCCCCTGCAACTGCTGCCTCCTGGCCCCATCCCCCACAAGTTGCTGCAGCCCCCACAATGGCTCAGGGGGGCTGGCAGGGGGAAGAGCCAGCCCTGGGCAGGGGTCAGGAGGGGCTGGGGGAGTGGACGGGGTCATCGGGGGTCCCCTCCATGGTCCCCTCCCTCCTCCTCCAGCCCCCTCACCCCTTACTAACTGGCACTGGAGCCCTGGTGATGAAACACACAGCCTGGCCGTGTTTCAGGACCAGGGTGAGGGCCAACCATAGAAACACTCTGGCAGCCAGAGCATCTCTATGGAGGACCAAGACTCCAGTTGCCTCGGAACACAGTCAGGGACCCTGCCCTGCTTCACTTTTTTAAACTTTGATTTTTTTAGACCCCTGCATACGTTTTTTTCATTCCCGCATGTGCCTGTTGCCCTGCCTCAATGGAGTTTGAGGTAAGGCAAGAGGCACATGCGCGCTTGTCTGGACACACCCATAGGGGTTCACTAGGTTTAGATGGTGCTTTTAAATCTGTGGCTATATGGTGCTATTAGAACTAAGATGTATTATTGTTTCTACAAGTTATTTACAGTGCATCATGACATATAATCACATTTTTTCTTTTTAAAGATATGAGCGATTTGATTTCAACAGGAGTGTGCTTAAAGTTAGGCACATACTAATGTTATTTTTTGAAGCAGGCGCTTTCTTCATTTTCTTTTTTCCTCACACCCAGCTACATTACTGAACTTGATCTCAAAGTGTACACAACTTTGACAGCACAGTACAGATCCTGTATAAATTAAATGAGAGCTGTGTAGTGCCTCTCAGTTAGATTACAGAAAAAAACCCTTCAGAATTTTAAGGATGGCACATTTTTGGTCCTGAACAAGAGTCCTTTAATGTTGAATAGTTTCTGAAGGTGAAGTAGATTTCAAAACGATGACCTTTGTCATGATGTTTGTCTTATACCAAATTCCATGTAAACCTGTTAGTAAGATATATTTACTTGTTGAAGGACACTGATGGATGTCATTGAAATGCCAAATCACCAAGTGAAAATGTCACATGTATATTCAAAATGCATTTCTATATTCTGGATTTCAGCATACCTAAGAAATGGACAACACAATTGTGAATTGGAGCTTATTATTAATAATGGACCAAAGGAAAGCGGGAGAAATAGCCTTGAAAATAAGGCAGTGACTGAAATGCTAAATTGCAACTCTGCCCATTCTGTCTCTCTTAAAGTGTGTTTTCAGTAAATATATCTACAAGTAATGCAGAGACAGCAAATGGAAGTTTCCTACACTAACCTCACAATGTGTGTCATTCAGGACTTCTGTATCAGAACCTCTGCTCCTACATAATATTTAACAAGCTGCACCCCTTTGCAGAACTGATAACAATGAAAGTTGATCTGTCTGTCTAATTAATCTTCCTATCATTTCCATTAGCAATATCTGAAAGCAAACTGAAGATGCAACAATCACTCATACTCTGGTAATAAGCTGCACAGATATGCTCATAAATACATAAGACAGCGAAAACAAAATTAGGTCTATTTTTAAACTTACTTTTCTAAATCCTAGAAGTAATTTGCCTCCTTTTTCCTGTTTCTTTAAAAATCTTATGCATGGTAGGTTTAACTTCCAACTGCATAAATGATTGCAGATGAACATGTGAGTTTTTGTATTGGTAGTGGAATTAAAATCCTGGAAAGTATGAAACTTAATATTTGTTAAGAAAATAAATCTGAACAAAAGTTATAGGTGAAGGAGAAAAGGGAACTATTTATTTTTCAGGTAGATGTTTTTTGTTTTATTGATACTTTGCTACTACAATAATACAGTTTAATTTTCCCAGCAATGCAATAGTTATTCAGAATTTAAAAGAAAAAGAGTTAAGCACCCAAAAATAAGATTACATTTCATCATTCATTTTTATTTTTTTACAAACATTTTAGGCATTTTATAAAGTGCCATTAAATTTACAAATCAAATTGAATATGTGTTTTTAACTCAGTCACTGTGTGATTATGACTCCCAAAGATGAGTGAATCATGAAAAGAGCTTCATGCCTGTGTTTTTTAAATATATATGTAAACCCCTGGGTGGATCTATGATTGTAGTGTGGTGCACATACAATGAAAAGAGCTCACTATGTATGCACCACAGCCAGAGGGGGTTTGACCGCAACCCTCTCACCAGGATCCTGGCTATCAGTGAGCTTGGAGAGCTACTTGACAGCAGGGACTGCAGACCCTGCAATGACTAGCTCGTGAGCTATAGTTCATGCAGCGTCGTACCTAGACTCCTGGAGGCCCCGGGTGAACTTGTTGTATTGGGCCTCCCTTCACCAGAGCTAATTATTATTATTATTATTATTATTTTCACCATTTTTGAGCCTCCTTTTTGTCCAAGACCCAGACGGCTGCCCTGTTTGCCCATGCCTCTGTCCAACCCTGAACCCATGGCACATACCCAATTGCCCCCCTGGATCTCCCTGTCTAATCCAGATCTTAAGCTTCATGAGGTAAGGGGTACTGCAGATGGGGAAAAGGGGAATGACTAGCACCTTTGTATTTCATGAAAACCCATTCTCTACCTGAAAAGTATTAGCATAACTGCATTTTTGCTCTAAATTTTGTCAGGTTCACTGTGGTTCATAGGAGCTGTTCAGGGAGCTAAGGAATATGCAGAGTACAGTGGCCTTCCACCCTCAACTAGTTCATTATCATAGGTATATGCACCAGTACTTAACAAGCTACATATAAATGGTTTTTCATCCTGCCTTTATCCCCCTACCTTTTCTCCACTTTCTCTATTTTACACACGCATACACGCATGCACATGTGCGTATACACACACACACACACACACACTTCCACTTCTAGTTTCTTGCTTTCATGTGCTAGCGCAACATCAGCTTACCAAAAGGAGGAAAAGAAAGTTAGGCATAGTAATAATGCATTGGTAGCCACTTTCCAAAGACAGTATCTTAGAATTACTTATGCCATCTATGTCAATGCCAAAAATAAGTTCAACTTGATTACTTTCACAGTGAATATTAAAGAAAATAATAATGGCTTACCATGTACAAGAAAAATGAAAGAGAAGAAAAGCATCCCCAATGGACAGTACATGAGTACTAATCAATAAATCCCTTGGTATTGAGTGTAATTACGTTAATCATGGTAAACTCATTTGGTTTTAATCAGAATGTAAAATAGCATGTAATTCCATAAGAATTCCCACATAATTTAGCATTAATGAGTATCAAAAATATTACCATTTGCTGCATAATAACCAAGAAAAAAAGGGACATTACATAATAAATAACACTCCCAGGCTGGTTGCAGGCAGTGGGAGTCATGTAGAGCTGTTGAGGTCTTAACTGCATTTGGTACTCATCTTTGGGCAGGCACTATCATGGATGGGGTGATAGTTGGCTGTGTAGTAATGTCCAGTATATGACAGCAACAGTCTGCATGTAAACAGAGGAGATGAGAGAGACTGAAGAAATATGTGAATCTTTAATAAGAATGATGGAGTGGAGGAAAGTGTTGTGTTTTTTTTAAAGAAGGAGAAAAGATTACAGGAGGGAATAAAAAGGAAATATCTGAAGAAAAGGGTAAATAAGAGGATAAATGCAACCCCAAAAGCAAATTCTTAAGAAAATAAAAATATTGGATCAGTGTACTATAAGTCACAAAGGATAACACATGCAGCAATGACTACAGCAACATCCTTAAAAACAAATACTTTTGGAGACAGTAGAGTATAAAGACAAAAATGGGCTGTCTCTCTGTATTAGAAAATATATATTCTGTACTAGAAAGTAATTTTGTTTTCTTTTGTTACACTGTCTTGTGGGTTTCAAAGAAATCATGTTTCTGGCCTCCACTGAAGTCATATATTTTTCCTACCCTTTTAATTGGAAGCTACTTTTTTCTGTGTTTTTAGTGCACTTGTCCTTTTCTTTTTTATAGTGTGCTGTATCATAGTGAAGCCATCCCATTGGAAAAAGAGATGCTCTGTCTACATGTTGCTGTCAATATTATATTATATGTAAATTTATACAATGGAACCAAGAGAAAAAAAGAGTAAGCATGCTGAAAATCCTGCTTACAGACTTCTAATGTATCACTTATGTGGGATAATGTAATTTTGTGGTGGCAGAAACCTAAAATGTTCCATCTTCCCTGTATTAATTTGAACTTTGTACCAGATATTAATTCTAAGACTTGGACACAGTTACTCTTTAACTGATAACAAATTTATTAAGCCCTTAGCAGTTACAATTCTAACTCAAAAAGTTAAAATAACCTTAGCAGTTACAATTCTATAACTGCAGTTAGTCAAAAGCAATACAACATGCTCACCACCTCAATTTTTAATGAATGTGATGTCATTGGACAGCCAGCCCGTGAGGTCTTGTCTGAGGTTCCTGACTCTTTCATCTGAGTTCTGAACCTTAGATCTTTCAGGAATAGGTTTCAAAGGGTTCTCTCACCCCTCTTTATATATCATCTAGCTTGTATTTCTTAATACATAAAATTAGGTTAAACCTTCCTCCTAATGCGTATTAAAAATCTTGTTTCTGTTTGCCAACTCTTTCCAGGAATTTTCTATTCCAGGGTAAACTTTTCATTCTTAGGTGGCAGTAAGTTTTGCTCTGACTGTTCCTCTTCTGCTCAGGCTATATTTATCTAATTTAGTTAGCCAGCTCCCCGATTCATTTCAAGTCAGGAACAGTATTTTTCCATCTGCTCCTTTTCACTGCGTGCAAGTCTCAACCACAATTCAAACTAAGCATGCAGCTTAAGCTAAGCGCAAAGATCAAAACACAAGCCTGAAGGCCTCTGGGTCTCAACAAAGTGTATGTGCAGATGTTATACTTAGATTGACCTAACTAAGATTCTATACAGATGTTCAGGGAGGTTAGAGTGGCAAAAAATGGCTGGCCTGATCTAACTTAGTTCACCTGAAGAACATCTGTGCATATTCAGAGCATAGCCCCAGGGCTGGAAAATCCCAGTCATGTACCCCAGCCTCAGGGCTACACTTTTTCTATCCCCACACCCTGAGCAGGCTATTTTTAGCCTCCCAACCCCCATCACCCTAGAAGGGTCAACCTTACTGTAATTTATTTTCCCAATACTATCATATTAGGACAAGATGTTTACCAGGTTGCCAAAAATATATTCCAGATACACTCTACCCTATCTTATATTTCTTTTTCCATGTCTAAAACACATGTACACTCTTTATTGTTGTTCAGAATTCAGTAGTAATAGGAATTATTTTCATGTTTAAAATATAAATTTTGGAGATAAAAAGCAGTAAGTCCTTTATAATGTCATTTATATATATATAATTAGATAGATAGCTACTGTATACATTCCTTTATAATATCTTCTATAAATGTATAATAATATAAACAATATTCTTTATGTATTTATATAATTCCATCAACACATAATTAAATCCTGTAAGGGCCAACACAGCAGCCTGGTCCACCTTGGTAGCAAGCTTGTTCAACCTGCAGTTTGCTTTTACCCCACAACTGTCTCTCACAGGGCTGCAATATGATCCTACAAGTTTCATGAAGATATATTTTATTTTACTTCTAGTTATTAGGCTATAATTAACAATCCCTTCTTTCTAGTAGAGCAAAATAATCACTTAAATTATCATCACCATTCCATTTATAAAATGCTCACTTATAATAATTTATATTTTGCCGGCTGCCTTATTTATTAAAACTGTTCATTATAACACAAAAACTTCTAAAACTTCACATTGAAGTTCTTTGAATAAGAGGTCATAAAATATCATAGTTCCATTTTGACTTCAGTATTTTTTTTAATAAATATAGACCATGCATTACATTTGAAATATATTAAAATACTTATTTTTGATAAGGATAAGAAATTCATCAGCTGAAGGAATGATTATTGTAGTTGATATTAGGCTAGGATTTGGATATGGATAGAGATCTCTGTGGTATTATTAGAGTGAGAAACTCTAATAATACAAGGAATTGTATCATTATGAGAGTAACAATTCCCACAGATATAGTTTAGAGAAAAACTGCACACTGTTGATGATAGGGCCTAAATATTTCTGTATGTAATAGCCAACATAGCTCTTCACCAAATTTCTAGTGGACCAATAAGGATCAGTTTGATATGCATTGAGAATAATTTAGAAGAGGTGGCATTGAAAATAACGTATTGACTAGTATATTTAAAATTAATATAATTACATGGAAGGATAAACTGAAATAGATCTGTAATTAAAGTTTTGATTTCAAAAGGGGAGCCTTGAGCAAGTAAGTTAATGTACTCTATCTGGACTTTGTATCCCAATAAATAATAAACTTGCAGGGTAATCTCCAGAACAAATAATCACAAAAAGGATATTATAAGAGCTCATACCTGAATGGGGTTAAAAATGACCTGATTGAAAAAGACAGCAACTTAGAGACCAGTAAATGATGGGAATAGAGGAGAACTGCCAAAAGTCAAGCTGAGCTACAATTTACAAAGGAAATAGCAACACACAATATAAGGTTTCTTTAGGCACATGAGTAAAAGAAGACAAAAGAAACAGATAGTGGGATTACTAGGTAGTAATTGTGGGGGAGAAAGTAAAGATAACCTAAGTAGGGTTCAAAACCTATATGAAGAGTATATTTCAGTTTTCAGTAAGGCTGCTGATTTTGCATACAGGAGTAAAGGCAAAGTATCTAATGTAAGTCTGACTATGGAAATAAAAATTACCATATGTGAGGTAACTCAAACAGCAGGGCTTTATTTCACTGAATAGAGGACTGATATTCTGTTATTGGTCCACTCTGCATTAGCCAACTAAAGTGTATGAGTTTTCAATTAATCCTTTGGCTGTATAAGCACCATTGTAAAAGGAAAACTACGCTTTCACATCTCTAGAAGGTGGTCTCATTTCACCCATACCTCCTAAAAGGTAACAGAAAACTTGTGTACACCAGGTGGATGCCTCTGTGAACCACTGCTCACAAATGAGGCAATCTGCACAGAGCTTGGCAGCACTGTGAGCACCTGGAAAAAGGAGATGCACCCTTGCTCACATGACTACCTCCCTGCACTACTGGGAGAAACTTTGTCACCATCCCCATAGCACCACAACAGGGAAGGTGACTGTACAAATCCAAGCACAGACAACCAGACACACTGTCACAGGACTCCATGAATGGTGAGCTGAAGTAGCAGCAGTGATTGTCTGCAGAGGTGGAAGGGCGGTGAGAAGGAAGAGCATTACTGCTGAATATGAGGGGAACAGCAACTGAAGCCCAAAACAAGCTGCTATAGCAATGTCTCCCTGGTGAGGCTGATACACACAGGTGTGTGTCTGCTGTTCAGCCATCTGGACAGGGCTAGGGCTGGGGGTTCAAGAATCCCTGAACCCACTAATGAAGTTTTTTGCTTAGAGGTTTCCCTGAGCAGTGAGTTTTCCCAGGTGACCAAGACCATGAGTGCAGGAGTATGGCATTGTCCACTGTGCCACAAGCCTCTATCCTGTCCACTGTCCAGCAAGCTTGATACTACTCCCCTGCTCCACGTTCCCAGGCATCCACTGCCATCCTCAGGGTTTCCTCTCAGCCTCTCACACCTAGGTACACCTTGTTGCCCATCCTTGCCTGAGTATTTAGGTTGTCCTTGCAACTATAAACTTTCTAATCCCCTTTAGGTTGTCCTTGCAATCTATGCCCTTTCTTATCCCCTTTATTCTTCAGTCAGCTTTCTCACTCCCTACAGCTATCCTGTATCTACCTGTTTTCTCTGGCACTTTCCTCAGTCTCCTCTATCAAAGTGCATAATTTACACTGTTTCCACTTCCTGCTCTCCCTAGAAAGAAATGAAAATAAAACCATAGTTTGGTGTGTAGGGATGTAATACGTGGCACTTAGATGACCAAATCGTAATAGGATGTTACCCTTAGCATATACTCAGTGAAACTGGATTCTTTTCCAAGAAGTCATTGAGTTCCAACTAGCAGAACTAGTTAATATAGGTGAAAGAACAAGCATTTTAAATAACTAGTGAAAATTTTTCAATTATTTTTTGAGTTAGGCATTTCACTGTATGACTGTGACAAAACAAATTTTGAAGGAAAAAATTCACAAGTGTGCAGATAAATAGGAAATAAGATAAAATATTCAATACCCCTTCCTACAGGACAACTCCCTCACACCACCCCAAATGAGTCCACACCAATCTGATCGTGGGGTAAAATTCCCCATGATTTCCTGATTTCAAATGTTACAATTGGTCTGATGCTAAATAGAGAAACATGACCCTCCATTAAGAAACCTCTGGATTTTTTAAATTCCAGAAGGAGCATCAGCATACCCTACTCAAAATCTCCATCTTAGCCTGTGGTCAATACCCAGTCAATACCCAACAGGTGCAGGGGAAACAAAACAAAACAATTCAGACAGCTCAAGCAACATAAAGGGGGTGGCAGGAACCTCTTTCCTAGCCCCATGTGGCAACAAACAAAGTCTCAAAACATGGGCTCTCTCCATTCTATACTGCAACCTAGGGACCATAAGTGCAACTCAAAGACTGGAGAGTCAAAACGACCTTTTCCTTTCATCTTATCCTTCCCATAAACTTACTCTACCTCCTTTAATCTTTCTTCATAATTAGACTGAATTTGGAGCTCTGTTTCAAATAGAACTGGGATGAAATGCAATGGAAACTTCACAACATGAAGAAAAAATAAGCTAACATCAACATCAACATATACTTTCTAAGCCTATGCAAGAAATACAATATCATTCCCAGAGGACTCAACATCTACAATCCTCTGACTACCACACACAACTCCAAATTTGCTTTACAACTCTTCAGGAAAACGTCACAAAAACTTAGAAATCATCCTTTTTGCATTACTGACTCCAAAAGAAATCAACTTAAAAAGGAAATTAACATATACTATAACAACCTAAAAGAGATTAATCCAGATATCTTCCCAAACATTATACAACATATACAAAAAGACTTTCAAAGATTTATTACAATATCCATCCAACACAAAAAGAAGTGGAACCAATTACTACAGGAACAACTTTCCCAGCCACAAAACAACCTTCAGAGAAACAGAACCAATTCCTTACAACATTCCAACTTCATACCTGATGAAACAGTAACTTACCAAAGCTAAAAAATCTGTCCTCTGAAAGGCCTTAATGTCTGTCCACAAAAATACCCAAATAAGATACTACAATGTGGAGAACTAGAATAATTTTTCCAATGCCTTCATCTGAAGGAATATTTCCTCAACCAAAACTAATCCACTTTCAACAGAAATTCATCCTGTGACAACATCAATGAAAATATTAATGCCAAAAAAAACCCAAAACCTTAGATTGCACACTTTACAGTGAAATAAATTCAGACCTCAATTACTGTATCGACTGGTGCAGAGAAAGAATGAACAATAAAATATTCAACAAACACCATTATAACAACCTCTCCTCTCAGAAAGAAGGGCTATAGACTCTCTAAGACCTAACCACCAAATAGTAATAAAACCAGCAGATAAAAGAAGAGCTATAGTTATCCTTAACCATCAAGACTACATAAAAGAAGCCAACAGACAACTGTCTGGAACTATCTACTATAAAAAAATCTAACTCCCTTTTTACCTCAAAACCACCATTACATAATTTCTATCTGAATACAGGAAAAACTTCAGATCCAGATCCCTCAATTACCCAACCTAGGGACTTTTTACATGCTCCATAAAATGCACAAACAAGGGAACCCTGACAGCAAATATCAGGTTTCATTGAATCCATCCTAAAACCATTCATCACCCAAAGACCAAGTTTTATCAAGACACAACAGAATTTCTGTGAAAACTCAAAAACATAGACCACCTTCCCAGCAATACCCTCCTAACCACCATGGATGTCACAAGCTTATACACCAATGTTCCAGACCAGGATGGCATCCAAGCCTGCCTTGCATATCTACAAAAGTGAGATTACAAGTCAGAATGCAACCCTCAGAATATCATTGAACTCATATACTTCAACCTCGCACACAACTTCAGTTTCAACAACCAACATTTCCTCCAGATCATGGACACAGCTACGGGCCCCACAATATGCCAACATTTTTATGAACCACCTGGAAGAAAAATTCCTCAAGAACTGAACCATCAATCCCATGCTATACCTGAGATACAGTTAGCATCATTATTTGGACCAAAACCCTGAAGTCACTGATTGATTTCCACCAAAAATTCAACAATCATTACCCCTCCATCAAATTATTGCTTGAATACTCTAACACCAGAGTTTCCTTTTTGGACACCATGATCAATATCCAAAAGGGTAAAATATAAACCACCATATACAAGAAACCCATGGACCAACATATATAAAAAGTAGGTGATAGGCCAGAGTCTCAGAGTATGAAGAAGCCTGGTCTGAATCCAACCTTGCTCCTGAAGCCAAATCTGAGATGGCTTTGGGAGACTCTCTCAGGTCCCTTGTAAATGCCAAGTTTTTTGCCCTTTCTTGTGCTGCAACTGCATGACTGTTTGCATAAGTAGGTATTCCAGAAGCTTTAAAAGTCTTTCTGGTGCATTAAACTAAAACTTCTCAGACATAGTTTAGTTTGGCTCACCAGGAATTAAAGCACTGCATCCATGGATTCATAGCATGCAAACACAGAGGCACTCAAAGACATGTAATGAGCCTCTTTTGGTCTATCAGATGGTGGTGTGACTTTTTTGTAGTTCACCCTTTTGACTTGCTTTCACTTTCAAATTGCTTCTCCTTACTTTTTTTTCTTTTCTAGTTTGCCAGCTCCCTGCTACAGCTGTATGGCAGCTCATGGACATGGGTGTGGGCATGGGCATGGGCATGGGCATGG
>JAGPOW010001296.1:67654646-67665166 GCA_030014935.1 Caiman crocodilus
TGGGCATGGGCATGGGCATGGGCATGGAGTAGGGAGGGGCCCAGGCTGTTGTGGGTACAGCTCTGGACCATCCTGCTGTCCTGCAGTGCTGGCCAGGGACTGGGCTTAATTAATTCAAAAACCTAGTGTGTGTCAACAGAGATGCAACACTCCAAAATAAACATGTTTAAATTTTATAAACCCATTTAATTCTATGAGGATTAAAACACATGGTGTGTACAGGCACCCTCAGAGACAAGACAAGGCCTCAGTGATCCTGATCAAGCACTCCTTGGATGGCACTCTGTATCTGCATCTACATAAGACTCTTACTGTGCAGTAACTTGTTACTACTGTGCAGTAGCTCATTAGTACTGCACAGTAGTATGTGGGGCATGAACCATGACGCGCTACTGTGCAGAAGTAATGAGCTCCTACTGTGCACTCATCATCACCCAGAAGCCATGCAGGGATGCAACTGAGCAGTAATGCTGGTTACTGTGCAGGAATTCAGTACTTGGTTATGCAAGTACTAAATGACTGTGTAGTAACAACTGCACAGTCAGCATTTCATGCTGACATGGCCTATAACAACTATTCGCAAACATCCCACACTATGAAGACATCACAGTCTGCTTGAAATACTTTACAAGACCAGGGAAAGTACTCCAGTTTGCAACCATAACAGACTGTAGCATTTTACCATCAATAATTGATACTTTCTCCAAACCAGGTTCACAGTATGGGAACAAAAGGATCCCTATCTAACTCAATGTGCCAACTCCTTCAAGAGCCACTTTGAAGAAGAGATTTCAGAAAACACATTATGCATATATCCTCAAGGAAAACCTATACAGTACCTTCAGAAGTTATGAACAAAAGATTCATTACTTTCCTGGACACTATGGACTTATCATGAACAATGGTTTTATGGGTCATTACTATTTACTTGCCGCCATGCTCTTTTGATTATTTCCTACTGCCCTTCTTCCCCATCTTTATTTACTTAATTGAATTAAATTAATTGGTGTGCCTGATATTTTTCTTAGGCTGTATCTGCTCTTTTCACAAACATAAGGAAGGGTATTTTGTGCTGGAAAGTTTGCCTTTTCCCCCCAGTTATCTAGGTTTCATAATATCTTTTCCTGGAATATGAAACCTGATTCTGATCTGTGTTCAAGAACAATGCATTTCAATAGGACCAGATGCAGAAAAGGTCTAATAGATATGATCAAGAGATTAGAGCAAGCATATTACCAGAAGAGACCAAAACAACCTGCCTCATTCAGTCCAGAAAAAAATGAAAGGCAAGAAGGAATGATTGCTTTCTATAGATGCATCATAATGTAAGCATTAGAGATAGAAAAAGAACTACTTAAGTCTGCAGGAAAGACTATATTCTACTATGTTCTACCTTGAGTAACTAGATAGATTGCCAGATAGCTACGGAATTGCCTCTTACAGGCAAACTAAATCAAATAACATATTGCATTTATTCAAATCTGCATTTATTCACATTTAAGTTGACCCTGAATTCAAGATGATCCCCCCGCCAATAATTGGATTCTATATATGGAACATTTACGAAGATGCTGGGGCCTGCAATGATGGCGGGGTGGGTGGAGGGCCGGCCCTGGTGCCAGCTCCACAACAGCAGTGGGGATGGTGGGGAAAAGGGGAAGCACCCCCTTCCTCCACCCCACTTCCTTTCCATGGAGGAGGCAGCAGTGGTGCAAGGGGAGGGATGTGGTCAGGGTTGCTGCAGTGAGGGTGGGGCAGGGGAGGAGCACCCCTGAACCCAAACTGTTAGGGGGGAATGGGGTTAGGCCTGAAGCAAGCAGGGGGGCAGGGGAACAGGGTCAGGCCCAAATTGGGGGGGTGGGGCTGGATGAGAGGAGTAGGGGCACAGGGCCAGATGCTGGGCTCTGTCCCCACTGACTCCCCAGGTGAGGGTGGGGGGAGAAAGCCTGGCCCTGGGCCTCTGTCCCCAACACCCACCAGGTGATGGAGCAGACAGGCCAGCAGCACTGCAGACAGCTCCACTGGCCCCAGGCTCCCTACCCTGCAGGCAGCAGGATGGAGTGGATGGAGGGCAGCAGCATATATGCGTAAGGCAGAGTAGAATCACACCTTACGGACTAAATAAATCAAAGATAGGTAGTATATATACACACACACATATAGAGAGAGAGAGACAGAGAGAGAGAGAGAGAGAGAGAAACTGTCCTTGCTCAGCTGCCTCTTACTACTCACACTGTTTGTAATTCTGTATGTTCTGACTATATGCTGGCCTCCTTAAAAAAGGCTCAGAATGGCTTACAATAAGACAACAGAATACTTTATAGAATAGAAAAATGCTTATAAAAAAAAGCACTACAGAATATCCCAGTCTAGGTTTGTTTGCTAAATGCCTGCCCAAATAAGAAGATCTTAAGGCTTTTATGAAAAATGTCCACGCTCAGGCATTGCTGTGCCTCAAGAGAGGAGGAGTTCCAGAGCTCAAGAAGATATAGTTGGATATGATCAGCATACTGATGGTACCTCACTTCAAATTTCCTCATAGTCTCACCCAGCTATCTTAACTTACTCTTTTCTGGGCTTTTTTATGTGGCTAATGTGTATTACTTAGTTACAGACTTTGATAGGGGAAGAAGGAGAGGAAATCCTGTGAGGAAACTGTAT
Organism: Caiman crocodilus; assembly: GCA_030014935.1. Classification (NCBI taxonomy): domain Eukaryota; kingdom Metazoa; phylum Chordata; order Crocodylia; family Alligatoridae; genus Caiman; species Caiman crocodilus. The sequence continues at coordinate 67,657,308 of JAGPOW010001296.1, forward strand.
CGTAAACAGTAGCTTCTCGGCCTCTTGAAGGCTCAGATCAGCTGATAACTTACATCTTATCGTAAATTGACTCATTGACCATGTCCAAAAAAGCATGAATGTTTGATTTCCTGGGGACAACTAGCAGCAACCCTCTGGCACATAGCAGGTTACCCTGGATCGGGTAGGAGAGACTGGAGCCAATGCAGTTGCTGGCCCCAACAACGTAATCTGGGGTCCTGGTAGCTGGGGAAGCTGCAGCTGCATCGCTCTTGCAGTTTGGAGCCTGCCCAGCTCCCAGAGCCAGGTTTTGGCTGGCCATGCTCCAGTTTTGGGCAGTGTGCACTGTCCCTATGTGCCACCCTGCATCTTTACTGCACAAAGGGGATCTCTCTTTGACCCTGGGAAATGCTAGAATGTGCAGTACGTGGCACTGCAGGCACCACATGCTGCGTGGCCATGCTCGTCTGGATGCGGCCATTGGGATGGTATATGTGAAATAAAAATAAAAAATTCAGTCAATTGTAGTTGTTACCAGTATTTGGGCTATGGAATTTTAATCATCTTATGTTAGACATGATTCATAATTCTGATCAACATCAGTTGATCTGTCAGCTACCTGAATACATGCCATTTATGAACCTAGTGGGTTACAATTAGAGCTTCTCTGCCAGTCAGAATACAGAGCTATAAAATGGCTATTCTCTCATAATGATTGTAATTCAAATACTTTAATCCCTGTAGTCTCATTGACTCATCTGAATAATTGTACATTAAGCATCAATTGATTAACATATTGGTGTCAACAGTCTAATTAACCAAATGAAGATATGGACAAATGGTTAATGACAACAAATCTAAGGTAAGGAAGAAACAAAACTAATGAAACTCTAGGGACAAGCAAATTCCATCTGTAAATTAAAGTGAAGCAATTAATTTGCTTGAAAAAAAGCCACAAAATCAACCAAACTACTTAGTCTGAAAAGCATATTCACATGTCTTTTCAGGATCAAGACCGAAAGAAGCACAAACAGGAAAGGCCTCAGAAAACACTGTTACTAGAAAGAGAGGTAAATAATTCATCTCCAAATGGAAAAGAAATATCTCCATTCATCTAAAGTCCTTAAACTGGTGTATTTATTACCTAGGCATTTGGAAAGCTAGGCAGATTATATTGTCTACTCCTGATAAGACAATACGGACATCTAAATGATATTTACATATTACAGGCATTAGAACCATTAAATGATGATTCATAATTTCTACTCATGCTTTGACATAAATGTTGACTAGAAAAAAGGATACAATTTAGCTGTGTTATTTTTATGTTTAAAATTCTCAATTAGAAGTACCTATCTACCATAACTCTCTGAGGTGTGCTGGATAAGAGTTATTAAAACTGATTTAAAGTACTTTTCTTTTACCCAGCCAAGTTTGAGAAGCCCTCAAAAGGCAACATGATATTTTCACCCATGCTTTGTCTTTTCTCCTCCTAGCCTCCTCATGAACTCTTCACTCTATTTATTCTATTGACACAGAGCCAAAGAAAATGATTTCCTCCCATCCTCATAATTCCCAGCCTGACCCCTAAACAAGCAAGAGTTTAAATTTCCTTCAACACTTATCTATTCTATCCTATTTAAACCATTTCTTTCTAGAAGTAAACTACTCAAGATCCACATAGTTATCTCTTTAGCCTCCCACCCCTCTCTGCAGAATGCTCCATCTCCATCCATAATTCTTTGTGCACAGTTGAGTCTCTACTACATTTCATCCTCTGCAGATATTTCCTCTTCTCTTCATAAGTCATCACATGTGCTCCTATAAGGCTACAAACAGACATAATTTATATTGTGGGTGTAGCTGTGCCAGAATGTGTGCAATTGATTGGCAGGTACAGGCATTTCCTGGGGATGTTTTCACACAGGATCAGGTCTTTGTCACTTCTGGGACTTCAGGGACCCAAATCCTCTGGGAAAATGGCCTCAGGTGCCTGACCCCAACCCAGAGAGCTTATCTTCCCTCTGGCATTCCCTTGCTCTGCAGCATGTGTCCTGATTGACTGGTGAGCATGGGCAGTCCTGGGTTGCAGGAATCACATTTAACCAAACAGATGTCCATTGCAATAAAGCAGCATAAACTATTAAAATGAAGTGTTACATTCACATTTTTGGGGCAAGGATGTCTGTTCACTTGTGTTTCGTGCCATCATGAAAATTACCATGGCACAACAAGGGTGATGTCAATTTGCAGCCTAAGAAACATTGTATTTCTGCTACCATCATATTATGCCTGATCACCTGATGAAACATCTTGTCCAGCCCTTTACCTAAACTCGGGGGTGCTCAGCCTCCAGTTTGTGGACTAAATGTGAACCATGAAGCCACAGCATCCAGCTTGTGGTGCTCCTCATGGGGGCATGGACATTTGGAGGCAGGGGAATGATGGTAATTAATACTGCCACCCACCCCACAGTGCCAAATCCCCAAACCCTGTGGCAGGTCAGAGCCAAGCCATGTCTCCTGCCCTCTGCAGGGCAGGGCTAGGGCGGGGCCTTCCCTCCTGCAGGGCTGTGTCAAGCCCTTTCCTCCCTCCCCACCATGGGACTAGGTAAAGCCCCTTTCCTTCTGCTCTACCAGATCAGGCTCCACTGTGCCTGCCCTGGGCACTGGATCAGGACCACCAGCTGGATTCAGTCTGTGGGCAGATGGGGCACCATGGACTGAAACCCATCACTGGGAGACAGTGCATCCTAATTCCCTTTCAGTGGCCAACCCGCCCTGTGACAGACCCTTTATATTCAAACATAGTTGATCAGTAAATTGGATGTAGTGATTTGTGAGCATTTTATTACTTAGTTAATGATTTTTCTCATAAAATAAAACTTTATATATTTTTGTTTTTCACTTTTCCTTTAAGCACTAATAAGAAGTTTAAAATTGCCTGATTCTCCTGAATATTCACATATGGTAATGATCCATCAGACAGAAAAGGGTATTTGATGAGCATCTGATGCCCAAATACTTTTGGTGTTTACCAAGAAGTTGCCAGCCAGCAGGATAGGAAAAAGTAAGTTAAAAATCACATCCATACATCAAGAGAAAAGGAAGATAAAAGAAACTCACAACAGCTGCTAATTAGACACGGGACAGAATCAAGAAGCCCTTGGGCAGAAACAATAGCTATTTGTGAGTGTGAAAAATCCATTAATTCCAAGGAATTAGTTTCTTCCTGTGAATTTCTGAATAGTTCTCCAAAATGTAAGCTTTCTCTTTTAAAACTGAAGTTCCTGGCCATTGAGTTATAGAGATAACCTTGACAATGTAAAATGATGCATGTTTTTCTTTAAGTCTCCAGTCAAACACACTGGAACTAAGTAGTACTAAGAGAAGTGTGAAATTTTTCAATTCATCTCCATAAAGTGTTAAATGTGAAGCCTACTTAGACATGCCAGCCTCATTAACCATTTCACTACTGAACGTTGTATTGGAAATTTCCAGCTAAAACGCTTATCGAATTTGGTTGAATGTAACTGTCATGTTCTATTAAGAAAAGAGCAAGTAAGTGAACATGAGAGACACAACAATAGATGAACATTTAGTTTCAGACAGTTTTGCAGTACTTACCATTGATAATATTCCCTAGGTCTACAAACCTTTTGTGTATTTTATGTTTATGTAGTAAATGCATCTGTTCTTTAACCAAAGAGACTCTGACAATACAAAATTAAATTAGTTTTAAAAATGAGGTTAAAATAATTTCAGACACTTTGCCTTTCTCCAGTTTCCTCCACCCAATATCTATAGTTTTGCGATTGCATTTTCCATGTTCCCTCATATTGCACACATGATCCACCCAAACAGAAAAAAATTGCATAAAGCCCAGTTCCTACACAGACTTTATTTTCCAGGGAAGTCACGCTGACCTGTATGTATCTGTTTACATGGATAGAGGATCAGGTTTTAAGAGGTTATGCAGGAGAAACACCTAAATATCCAAACTCAATCTATTGTTAAATCCATAGAGCAGAAAATAAATGTTAAATATTTTGCCTCCCCTTTTATTTATAATGATCATGAATATTTCTGGTAACAATAATATGTGCAGTCATTTCAGAGAACAGTGAGAGTTAGCTGACAATGCCCCTTTAATGTTTATATTGCTCATTATCTTTAGCATATTTAAAGAGGATTCATAGAAATATTTTGCAGATGCCCGTGATATGTACAGCATGCATTAAAGGAATGAAAAGATTGGGAAAACTTTGGGAAAACAGAATGTTCCTAAAAATAATAAAATGAGGCAAGACTGGCTGTAAACCCAGCATCATGAAACCACATATGTTCACCACATGGGCAGAGACAATTTGATTATGGAGGGCGTGATACCAGGTCTATATCTTTAATCATACACGCATACCAAGTTTTTCGTGTGCATCTGTTAACATTTTATATTTTGAAATAATAGTTTTAAAGATAGATAAACAGGTGGTATCAATAGCTAAGCAAGTGGCATTGATACCTTAAAGTTCATGATGCACAGGTAATTAATACAGGATGGAGAGAGGTATGACCAGAGAGCTGAGGCTACCACAGGTTGACTGTGGGCCAGATTCTGCCAGTGTACAGTGAAGATACGTGTCTTCCTCCCATCCTTGCCTAGAACAAGCAGAACTGAAGTCTGTGTATAGGGATGGTTCGCCAAAAGGGGGCAAGAAAAGGGGAACAGATGAGACCTTGATACTGTTCTTCCTGTGTGCAGGTCAACAAGGTTGCTTAGCTAAGCTTAAATCAAATATACTACAACCCATTTACTATGCATTTTGGAAAGTTTTTTTTTGGCTCTGTTATGGAAGTGTTGATTCAGCACCACCCTGTCCACATCGGTTTGTGCCTGCAAGGGACAGTTTAGGTTACACCTCTTTACCTTAAGTTCCTTAGGTGTGAAAAGGGCTAATAACATTGACCTACCTCACTGAAATGGAGTGAAAGTTAGTTAATTTTTACAATAGAAAGCACAGTATGATTGTTAACAAGCTGAACTTCCATGGAGTAGGATATGAATCAATTGGTTGAGTAGCTTCTTAAGCACAAACCTGTGAATGTTCTCATGCTGGAAACTACTCACACTTGGTTAATACTATCCAGTTCCCATCCAAAAAGAATTTGATTTTGCCTCCAAAATTGGTGAATGGCCACAAGAGAATTAGGTTGTGTGAACGGTGGCTAAGAGAGGAGAAAACAAAAGTAAGAAGTCAGTACAGTTGAATTGATCTGAAAGTGTTAAGAACATCTAACCTTTAAAACATGTTTCATGGAAAATGTTTGTATACAGGACACATCACCACTGCAAAGATGTAATAAGTATAAATGACTAAGCAATGTAAACCACTGACTGGTTTACACAGTTTAGAAATGGTATTTAGAGGTTTACTTTTTGGGAATTGACTTATAGGTATATGCATATGCATTAGAATAGTTCAGGATGGGCAGAAGGGGTTAACTGATTTCTAAAAAGCTTGGGTCTCATACACAGTTTCACACAGCCTTCAAGGCACACATACTGTCTAACACAACAAGGTCATGGGATACAAACACAGCACGGGGAAGAGAAGGCATGTACCACATTGTTCCATAACATGAGACAGGGTGGCACCAGCTAACAAGACCCCAAAGCAGGGGGGGCTGAGTCCCAGTTTTGGGGGAACAGACCAAATTAGAAGGTGAAAAAAGACTAAATTAGTATGTGTGCATGTGATGAGCTATGTGGACATACAACAGCCACAAAGAGAGATCAATCAGCAACAGCCACAAATAAGGAGTCATCAGGAGGGAAGGAAAATATAAAACAAGGATGTGAGAGTAAAAAAGGCTCTCCTTCTCGTCCCCTGAGAGGGGTCCCCGTCCCCATCTCCTCCCCTAGGAGGGTCCCTGAGGCCACCATGGACAAAGGGCACACCACCAGCCCATCTCACCACTCCACTGGGGTGGGTGGGCCTCAGCATCTGATGTCAGCCCTAAAAATTGGTAGATATATAGAATCACATGATTGTTTGTATTGTTTCCTTTATCACTATGTATCAATAAATGTGTCTATTATCTAGAAGAGATCATTACTGTAATGAATCAGTTTTCATTAATGTTACCATACATATCTTTTCAACAGTAATGAAAAGATTTTGAGAGAATGTTCAATGAAGGACATCTTGAAGGCATATCTAGGCAAGGAAGTCTCTGACTATTTTCTGCATCAGTTACAATAGGGCTGTTCTCTAAGTGCTGCATGCAGCACTAAGAATGAAGAGTATTATACTGATCTAATCAATTACAGGATGAAATGTGCATAAAGCTATTCTCAATACTATTTTCATTCCTTTTTCATTCATTTACATAATGGTTTTTCAAGAAAAACAAATCAGACACTCATGGAAGCAGGTTAATTTTGTCTTAATAATATTGCTCTATTTGCTGCACACAAAAGTAGTTAAATATTCCATCAGTGATTGCTGTTATTTATTTTGGTGGGATACAAAATTCTGACTTCTTTTGCTCTCATTGTTACTGTTTCCTAAGATCATTACCATTTTCTTGATTAGAGGATGGGTTTAGTGCTAGAAATTTATTTAGATTCATAAATCTTTTTCCTGGAGACGATCTGCTGTTAAGTCTTCTTTATGAGGAGAAAGCAGGAGGGAAAAAAAATCAGATGATCATCATTACTCACTTTCTGAAGTGCAGATCATTTTATTGTTTCACTCTGAAAGGAGCAGCAGTCATAACCAGTGATAACCAAGTAATACAGCTCATACTTGGACAAAGCTTTATGTGATTTGCTTTGGCCACATTGTTAACAAGACTGTAAATCAGCCCAAAACAGCCTGTTGCACACGTTAGCTCTACCACAATGCAGCTATATAACTAAAAGCCTTCAAGCATCTTTAACATATATACCTTATTTTCTTGAGGTCATGAATGCTTTGATTACAAACAAGAAGGGGTGACTGTCTCATCAGGAAAGCATAATCTTTTAATGGTCATGTTTAATACATGTAACACCCTGAGATCACTGAGCTATGTACAGAACTTCTGGTAACTCAGAAGCATTGAATAAGAATACTATACTACAGGGATTCTATTGAACATACTCATTTATTCAACGCAAAGATTGAAGAAAACCGAATTGTTGTAAATGTTTGTGGATTCCACAGTGTCTCAGTAGAAGATTTCTAAGAAAATGTAAACAGAAGTGCAAACTACATTTATAGCTGAGGTTTTAGTCACTATGGGCACAGCCCCATGAGTGGAAGTGTGCATTTGACCAGGGACAAACACTATGTGCTGCTGCTGCTTGTTCCTGGGAAACGCCTGCGTGCGCACACTCTGGCATGCAACACATTGCCCTAGGCGGGGTAGGGGAGATTGGGACCAGCACCTGGGGTGGTCTTAAAAGCCTTAACTGGGGTCCTAAGGACCTCCAAGGGCTGCAGCTGTGGCAATCCAGAAGCACAGAGTCTGGATGGCAGCTGGAGTGTGGCACTAGCCAGTAATGCACTGGTTTCCAGTGGTGCATGCTGCTACCATTTTGTGTTACCTCTCCTTAAGGCGCAAGTTTTTTTGACACTGGGATCTCCCACTGTCAATCCCCCCATGCTGCAAATCAGTAGCTCAGGGAATGCCTGCATGTGTGGCATGTGCACTGTTCAGTACCACAGATGAGTCTGCAGCACCACATACTGTATGTCTGTGCTCATCCGGACATACCCTAGAAGTGCACTATGGTGCTATCATAGTATCATAGTATCATAGTAGCTAGAGTCGGAAGGGACCTGGGCAGATCATCTAGTCCAACCCCCTGCCTTGGCAGGAAAGAGCACCGGGGTC
>JAGPOW010001296.1:67677382-67703482 GCA_030014935.1 Caiman crocodilus
TAAGGCATCTTAGCAAATGTTGTGTGGGGTGGAATTGGATAGTGTTCAGTGATTTAGACTAGAACCTGAGCTTTAACAATTGAGGTCACACAGGAGCATTGTGATAGACCAAAAATGTTAACCCAGGCCTCCAAAGTTTAGATTCACAACATAGCTATTTGATTTTTTTCTTTTCCTAGTCATTCATCTACAAGTTTCAGAAAACAACCTGGGCCAAATGTAAGTGTCCATGTGCCTTGTAGAGAGAGGGCATATCTTTCATTCATTATAGAATCTGCCACCAGTTTGCTCGTTCCTTGACTTGACCTTTATCCAGAATTTGCCGTGAAAGAGAATTTTTCTTCTTGAGTTCATCTGCAAGAAAAAGATCTTGTATTTCCTGTCAGAAGTTTCCACTCTTTGGGAAATACTTCTCTCCAAATGGTAATAAGAGCATCAGGATTTTTTTTTTCATTTTAAATTGAATACTGACTTTAACCTAGGGTTTTCAAAAGAGCCAAAGAGAAGTCAGGTGCCCAAACCCCACTAGAAGCCAACTTAAACTGACAGCATCCAACTACCTAGGCACTTCTGAAAGTCTAAACCATAATTAGCCTATTTTTAGTAGGAAGAGAGCAGTGATGATCACCTGTGGGCTGACTAACAAGTTTTATCTGTTAATATGTTCTTTCTACACTGCAGATATATGGAAGTCTAAATATGGATTCTTAGTGCTCTGAAATCACAGTTTATTAATCAGAAAGGAAAAAAAATGGCATGTTATCTTCAGTTTTCCCAAGGGATTTGTAGTAAAGTACTTTCAGAGAATAACCTTGAGAATTTCTAATTAAACACCATTTGAAACACCAGTTTTAAAACACCGAAAATTAAGAACAGCTACCTCTATCTGATTTCCTACACTTGTGACGAAATCAAATGTAGAATACATGATATCATGTTATTTATTTGGTGTCCAAGTCAAGAGAATGTAAAACTTAGCTTAGAGAAATAAGGGCCACAGAGCGATTCATCAATTCCATGTTAATATTCTCTTTAAGTGTTCATACACAGTATTCTATGAGCATCTGATTACAGGGCAAAGCGCTTAGGCACAATTTTGCTATTATATTTTTTAGAAAAGAATTCTGAAAAATTCTAACCAATACAATACATGGAAAATTCAGGCACTCACCTGCTGCTTAAACAAAAAAAAAAGATCTATCTGTATGTTTATGATAAGGAATCACAGATTAAATACCCTCCCTTTTTCAATCTCCAAAACGTTTATTGTAGTTTAGAAAAAAGCCTTAATTATTCATGTCTCTGGCATAACTTCATTGATATTTCATTAAAATATTTTGTAAAATGTCATGAAAATATTTCTAGCTGCCCAGATCTTTTAGAAACTTTCTAAATGCAATACCTAAATTAAAACTGTCGTTCTAACATTTCCTTAGGTGAAAATAAGTGGCTTTAATTTTAGGTATTCACAAGTCTCCTCGTGTTGATCTTTGCTGGTAAGATATATATTAATCCTTTTTTGTTCTCTGTGGCTATCTTTTTTGGAGTCCCTGTAAGTGGAAACAATTCATTGAATAAAATACAAGCGTAATAAAAATAAATGTATTTGAAAAAAACAAACACAACCTACAGAAAATGTGGACCCAAGTCATCTAATCTAACATTATAAATTCATTATATCTTTTTCCTGGTAGAAAATAACAGAGGACTGCTGATACATCTGTAAAACCAGGTTGCACAGACTAAGCTTTGTTGATGGATAATACAATTGTGTTTACAGTTTGCTGCTTCCTAACATTACATGACTTTTCAGATAGCAATACACAAATAAAAGTAAACTGATGTCTTGATATTTCTTTTTTAGTTCATGCAGTCAGGCATAATGCAAGTTATATTCTCTAGTCTAATGAGGAGTTTTTGACTGACAAAGGCTATATGTAGGAGATTGGTAATATCTGGGCTCCCAAAACTGTTGTCTTTTTCAAAGACAGATGGTAAATCTGTCAGCAGTAGTATTCTGCACAACAGCAGCCCAGATGCTTTTCAGCTTTCTGTGTGAAGCTGCTCCACCCCTGAAGAGTACCAATAGGCTACATGCCAAAGAAAGGTCCCCAAGGCAATTAGCTGCCTCTGAATTCAACTCCAGCTGCTTGGGAAGTCAAATGAATGCAGCTTATTTGGTCATACACCATTTAATGCAAAGAGTCTGCTTCTTTATAATCAAGGCAGCCTTCTATATTTCAGCCCAGCTGCATTCTAATAAGAAAACTGTGTGACCTTTAGAGTTCACAACAGAAACTTTTATATTACAGCATCTTTTACTTGTTTTTAAAGAAAATGAATAGTTCTTAATAATTATTATTTGTAATTGTCCTTTTTCTACACATTTGCCATGTACAGAACCTCATAATCACTGTATTTGTGTGTCCCTGGATGGGAACTGAGGTACAAAGCACATTAGACCCTGCACTTGAGTGTTGCTGCAGACTGTCACTGAGTTCTTATTTAATATGATTAGAACACACCACAAAAGTGATTAAAAAGTGGAATAATATTAGCTATTTGAAAAAATATAATAAGTAACAGTTATGTCTTTGAAGAGTGAAGGACAAATACTCTTCAGTCCAAAAGGGTATCTTGGAGTGCATATGTTGCCCTGTGGGGTCAAGGCAACTCTCAGGATTTCAATATTGCACTGTTAGACAGGAGGGTGTGACACAATTGCACATATACAAACACACAAATCAATTAGGTGCAAGCACACACACACACACACACACACACACACACTACCAGCTCAGGCACATACACATCCAAACCAGCCTAGGCACTTGCATACCTATCGCAAATTCAAGCACATACACAATACACACTAAAAATTAGACAAAAATCAATTGTCAATACCCGCACACTTGGTACACTTACACAGATCACTAATTTATATATCATGCACACAATTTATACACACACACACACACCCAATTCACACACACACTGCCCACCTACACATACACACAGGTAAGTTCCTAACTTGGATAGTACAGTGTGAATGTGTATACTTGGGGTACCTGGAATACTTGGGGAAAGGTTAACGTGAGAGGGAGAGAGAGAGTTAAAGTGTAGGAAGTGAAAGTTGCCAGAACCAGGATTAGCACCAGTGGTCTAGAGAAAAGCTAGTTGAGGAACTGAGGCTTGGGTTTATTTGGAAAAAAAAAAAGCCTGGTGACAAGGAGGAGACAGCCAGGAAAGAAAGAGAGGCAGAAACCTGGGAGCTTGGGGCTGGAAACTGAGGTAGATCATTGAGGTATCGGGGGAAGGGGTGGGATAAGTGGTGGCAAGAAGGAGACAGCTAGGAAAGAAACTGAGGCAGAAACCTGGTTGCTCAGGGGAAAAGGAAAAGGCAGGTGGATAAGACAGTGGAAAAGGAACAGTGGGGTTGGAGGCAGAGGGGATCCCAGGACAGGTGTTGGAGGCAGCAGTGAGTTAGAAGCAGGAGAGGGAGAAATGAGACAGAAGTTAGAGGGGTGAGGAGCAGAGATTGGAGCAGGGGTGAACCATAGTAAAGCAAAACCCAACTCAGGGTTCCAAATAACAGGTTTATTAAACAGACATGCTACATCACCCCATGAAGTTATTGGTACCCACACACACAAGCACTCTCAATGGCAGCAGGAGAAAGAGAATCAGTGGAAGTGTTGTAGTCCAGGTAGGGAAGAGAAGCAGAGTGCATCCTTGGTTGAAGTGGGGGTGGGGGTGATAGCTACCTATCCAGGCTGGAAAGGGGTCTTTGTCCAGTAAGTGTTGTCCAGAGGGGGGTTGCCGGCAGGGCCCTTGGGTGGATAAGTGGTGTGGCATGGTGATGGTCCAGATGGAGAGGGCATCCTAAGGAGTCAGTCTTCACTACTTCTTTTTATGGGGCAGACTACCTCTAATCTCCTATGGGGAGGGCCTGTCCAAGCAAGGTCAGTCCTGTTCCAGAGGACTCCAGGTGTTCATATTGAGCATGTGCAGCCTTGGCACAATGGTGGGTTGCCTCATCTTTTGTTTCTTGAATGATGAGGGTGGTTCCAATGTCTGGGTTGTTGGTCCCATTATTGGTGTTGTTGGTTTTGTCATTCAGAGGGAGCTATTTTTAGACCTACTGCCATTGTCTCTCAAGCACCCTCATTAATCCCCATTCATTCAGGAACCAAGTTACATAGGTGGGGTAGGTGTGAGTCATGGGTTACACAACCAGTCATGGGGATCAGATGGAGACTTAAAGTTACAAAATGGAAACTTGACATGATTTATGCTAACTTACATATATAGGCCTAAAACAGTAATCACACAATATAAAAGCAGTAAAAAAAAAATCAATACGAACATAATAATTATCACTTATAAAGCAGTGGATATCTATATCATAATAGCAGGGCACTTATTTGCAACAAGGGGAGAGAAAAATAAAACTTACTACCTAAAATAAAACATTAAAACTTACTTACACTTATCTAGGGAATAGAGAGGGAGAGAAAAAGTCAGAAATGGTTGGGGAAGGGGAAGGAATGCATTTTAAAATAAATTTAAAAAAAAAAAAAAAAGAAAAACTGGGGGTTTTGCTACATATTCAAGCATTCAATTGCACCAGCAGAAGTTCAACCACTTAGTTTAAGCCATGTGAAATTCAACTGGTTAAAACCTGGACAAGCGTATAAAAAGCCACCTGTAGGCTCTGCACACAGCCTACAATACTAAAAGCACCCAGCCAGGTACACACAGCATGCATCCCAGCATGCTTTGTAGGCTTCTTTGACTGCCTGGATACAGGTGACAACAGGCAAAGGCACAGATCAGAGCCAACTGGCTGGAGCCCCATGGGACCATGCTTTCTTCCCTCACAGGTCTCCCTAGCAGTGATCAATTTGTCAGACAGAAGACCCAGAGTGGGTCGGCTGTGTTCTTACAGTGAGGTCTTTGACCACAGATGGAGAGGTTGGCCTGAAGGAAGCTAGAGCTGGGCCCCTGCCACTGTCACCAGAGCTGGGGCTCTGACCATGGTCGGAAGGGAGCAGAGGGCCTTTGCTTGTACTACTGCTGTAACTCTGCACAGGAAGAGCTGCCCCCACAGCCAAATCAAAGAAACCTCAAGCCATGTGGGACACTTCAGAGCCTTGCACACATGGTATGTGCATGGAGCTGCAGGCATAGGACTCTAAAGTGTAGCACGGAGGACTGAGAGACTTTTCCCCTGTATGGAATGTTAGAGTCCTTCATTTGAAACCTTTATGAGTGGGGCTGCAAGTGCCAGCTTGGAAATTCTGCACAGGGGTGATGTCTCCCCCCACAGCACTACAAGCTGCTGTCTGCCCCCTATGAATGGGACTGCAGGTCCAGGGATCTTGACTGTCACCAGTGGAACCCTACTCCTCCCCTCCATAGCACTTAAAGCCATGTGTGTAACTGGGAGCTGCAGGAGTTGATCCCTAAAATACTGCACAGGGATAAAGTACCTCCCATACAGCACTTACAGTGGTGCCCTCACCACATGCATGGCTGAAGTATAGAGCTGGAAAGTGCCAGAGGAGGGGAAAAAATCAAGGCCTGTACGTCACAGCCTGTACTTGACGCCCCTCATGTAGGGCTGTAGCATGTACTGTCAAGTAGTGCAGGATGGCGGGGAGGAAATCTCCCCACTCCCCAGCACTTGGAACTCTATGTGCAGCCTCATTTCCAGAGCTGGAGGTGCCAGACACTGAAGTGTCATGCATATGTGAAATACCCCTATGCAAAACTTCTGGGTAGCCCCCTCATCTACACAAGTGGGGCTGCACCCTGGGCTGTCAAGTGCTGTGGGAAGAGCAACTCCACCCCCGCCACACACACACACACACACACACACACATGCAGCATGCAGACATGAAGTGCCACAACAGGGAATCTCTCCCCCTGTGGCACATTAAACCTCATGCTTGCAACCCTACAGAAAGGGCAGCATTTTAAAGCCCAGGGCCTGGTTGAGGTGAGTTGGGAGCTGGTAAACCCAGCCCTTCAGTGGTCACTAGACTGCAGCCCAAGTCACAAAGCTCTCCCTGGATTGAAAGGGGGGGGGCTAGAAGCAAGGCATGCTGGTATGCTAGAGGGCACCAAAGCCACTCCAAATAATTGGGGATCAATACAAAAGTTGATTCAAATGACTGATCTCAAATCTATTTGGACTTCAACCTAGTCCAATACGGTGGAGATTTCCACCATGTCAGTCATTTTTAAAATGTTTGAAGCCCTCTGATCACTTTCACACAGAGTTTATCAATCAGTGGAACTGTGATTCCACTGGCTGAAATGTAACACTTGTATGTACCCTGGGAAAACTCTGGGTTATTTGCCTTTGTAGGATACAAGTTCATAGTTAATAGATCTTTGCTATGTGTCGTCCTGAAAAACTAATACATGTTCTGCTTCATTGACTCCAGTAGGAGACATTACAAATGATTACACTGAATTATTTCCTTGAAATATGACAATCCCATATAAAAATATTTAAATTGTAACATTTGTATAACCCAAATGTGAGTTATAATAGTGATATCCCAGCACTATTAAGGATCCTAAACCGATGCAATTGTAAAATAGTCATTACTGAAGCATCATGTTAATAATTTGAAAACTGTTGATTAAAATAGCAAACCGTTAATTTTACTTTCTCACCAGTGACAAAAAATGATATTTACAATGAAAAGTTTGCCTTTGGATAGTGAATGTTTAGGTTTCCTTTCCAAGCATACAGTCCTTTAGCTTCCAAGTAAATATAGGAACTGTGAAGGAAAACATAATTCAGAACAAGTAAGGCAAGTAGAAAAAAAAATGTTAGAAGTATCTATCTAGGAATTATTTTACAAAACTTGTACACAGTATGAAGAAATTAAGGCTATATCAACTGAGGCAATGAAAATAAGGACTCTTTGGAGTGATGGTCCAGCTGAATTTACTCCATCCTTATATATACATCTATGTATTTTGAAAACCAGTAGTTAAATTTAAAATAGACACAAACAAAAATAAACCCAAAGATTCATTTAAAAATAATCCAGAAGAACACCATCAAATTCTGCTCCTATTAAGTGTTGCTATTAACTTCAGCGGCATCAGAATCAGGTCTAAAGTTGTTACTCTTAAGAGGTACTGAGCCTCAGACAACTCCTATTCATGACAGCTAGAGTCAAGGGAAGCTGCATATGCTCATGACCCACCAAGACAAAAATCCAAAGCAATTATGCATGGGTACTTTAGCACTGACACTATTACTTAATATCATAACCTAAGAGATGTCACAAAAGGAATAAGAAGATGCTACATTATCTAAAAACCCAACAAATTCCAATGCAGCCAATGTCTCCCCCTTACCACAGCAGCCCCGACCCCATCTGCTCCTCCTTACACCACCACCACCGCCCCCTCCACGGAGCAGGGGGGCACTCCCCCTTTCCTCCACTCCACCGCAGGGCTGGACCTGGCCCCCCCCACCGCCATTGCTAGGCCTGGCACCCTCCCCCGCCATACTCTCCATTTTGAGGCCAGCCAGGCCCGGCATTACCCCTCCCCCCTCCATCTCTGCCACCTACAAGGAACAATGGTGGGGGAGTGGGCCCAGCAAGCCCCCCTCCCCCTTCCATCTGTTCTGTTGCTGCTACCCCCAGGAAGCAGGACATAGGGGGCGAGGCCAGCTGCACTGGCCTCACCCCCCACTCCTTCCCCTATGTCCCCACCATCATGGCAGCACTTTGCCGTGCCACCACCTCTACTGCAAACACTGTATTTGCACTCTGATTGTTTCTGTAAGCCAATCAGAGCGTGTATAAAGCATTATGGACAGACAGACAGACTGCAGCTTTTATAATACTAGAATGGTTGCTGTTGTTATTGTACTTATTGCAACATACATCTATATAATATGACCTTTGGGCATGAAGAAGATACACAGTTTCATGACTGGGAATGTTTATCTTCTTATAATTTTGGTTACTAAGGAAGTACAGAAGAGCTGCTGCTGGTTTTACAGATACTTGATTCATAAAAAGCACTAAACATATCATTGAGGGTACTACATTTCTTCACTCTGTAGGTTAGAACCATGTAGGTAGAGTTGTGATGGTTCATTAATAAAGCACTGACCATCTGGCACCCTATCTCAGATAGCTTCTCCTATGGTCATCACCATTATTTGTCATTGTAATTTGTGGTCCCACTACTAGTAAAGCTGAAACTGAAACTGGTTAAGGCAAAGACATGTTTCACAACTAACTCACAGCTACATTTCAATCTGTACCTCTTCAGAGTGAACCATATATTTTTAGACAATCTGAATACGGTTTCTGGTCTACAGTTATTATCTGACACTATAGCTTGGGTTTGTTAAATAACAACACAGGAAACCTCCTCTCTTTTTGTACCTTGTGTAATCTCACCATTGGGGCTCTTGGTTCAGAAAGCAGATATTCGTTCATGAGCATGGTTTATGTTATACATCTCTCACCTGAAGTAATCAAATCCTGTCATGTCTTCAATACAAGCCAAGATCTGCTTACAGCTGATGTCACTATTAACTTCCAAGCATCCCACAAGTGTAGAAACATATAGGGTCTACATTGTCTTGAGATTATACTAAATTCCTGATGTCACTCATCAATATCCTGTAGGGTCCAGAACAGATTTGCTGCACGGGTATCCTCCCCTTATCACATTGAGGGTGATAAATCTCCTCGAGTGAAAAAATTAGATCTTTTACCTATGAAATCATGTTTAAAATGCTTATTACATATGTATTATAGACAAAAGTAAAAATACACTTTATCTTAAAGATAAAAACAAACTCAAAAGATTACTCAGGATAAAGGTTCAGTGAAACCTTGAGTTCTCTTACCAAGTGTGCCTAATGAAAAGCTCACTCAAGGCAATAGAACAATACAACAGATGTGAGGTCAATCATTGGCAGCAGTTCCATCCTGATATATGAACTCCAGGCTCCAGTATTAGAGGCACAGTGGAGACATCCCGAGTGTTACACTTCTGCATGCAACCAACCATTAGGCTGGGGCATCATTCATTTTGCTAGATAAGAGAAACATCAGTCTCCCACATATCCAACTGAACTTAGCACAGGGCCTTAACAAAGGGATAGAAGCATGGTCAGTGGGAAAGGGACAGACAACAACTGGTATCCAGAGAGGTTGTATCATGGTCCCCATGTTATTCTGTCACTCTATACATGGGTGGTACACAGCTCAGACATTGTCATTGAAAATGAATTTTTACATAGTTTCACTATAATGATGCAACTCTTTTTGTTCAGTGATTACAAATTACTCTTGAATGCTTTGAGATAAAATCAGCTTTTGTACTCTAGGAGAGATGGAGACCATCAGCTAACCACGTTATATAGTCTGTCCAAGCTGAAAGCCATTTCACTGAGAGAGTTAAGAGTCCATTTATCTTGGCTCCAAGCAGTGTTCCTAACGCAGATGTTTGCTGAACATATTACAAAGACTTACTATAGCTACACCTATGATGGGTTCATTGTTAAGAATACAGAAACAACATGGACTGTGACTTGGTACAAATATCACAGTCAAACAGGCCTGTGTCCTACCTGTGCTACCATGTGGATCCAAACAATGGACCTAATAGAGAGTTATAGAGTCTGGAAACATTTCACATATGTTGCCCTGGCATAAAGTGGAAAGATGGCAGTTAGTCACTCTATTCAGACTCACTACATTCTTGGATAAATTCACCCCTTAACATAAAAAGCCCTAAAACCTGACATTGCCAACAGATTTGTTATGCATCCTTCACCACCTATTTGAGAACTCATGATTGATTTCACCTATCCTGGATTCAACAAATTATCAAGAACATATCCGCTATTGTCGGTGAGACTTGGAAGGAAGTTATATGAGGGGTCACCACAGAGCTATTCAATAGAACCTCCTGTCCAAATGATTGAAGAACAAAAACAAAGTATCTAAACTCAGAAAGGCAAGATACTCTACGAACCATTTTTAACCAAACATACCTCTGTCTGCCTGTATATTAAGAAAAGTCTCTGGGGCATTGTCCTGAGCTGAGCTGGACTGCCTTTTTATTGAAAATTAAGACATTTTTTTACAGATGGAAGAGAAGAAAAAAGTGAGTGAGAAGGGTAAAGGAAAATTACCATATAGGAAGCAAAAATGAATAAACAAAAGTGAATGTGCATTTTTTTTATATAATGTAGTAATTGGTGCATGACAAAAGCATAGAAAGGGTTTTGCCCTGGTAAATGTATAAAGAGGGAAAAGGATAAACCTCTCAGTGCATTATCAATACCATTATTTTTCCTTAAATTAGAAATCTTCTCTATAGTTGAAAGGTTACAAGTAAATTAAAGATTGAATTTGATTTACTATCAGCAGGCTCTATTCCTTAATCACTTGCATTCGGCATAATTTTTCTGTTTTTAAATGGATTTCATACACAAAATTAACCCCACCATTCGTATATTTTATGTTTTCTTCCAATATATATGAAAATGTTGTTGCTAAAAGTCATAGCTTTCAGGGAAAAGAGAATAGAGAGAGGGATAGAATCTATAAAACCTATTATAAAATGAAATTCACATTTTCCACTCATAAAAATTGCAAGATTTGTACTTAGAAACGTATGTTACCAGTTATGCTGTAATAGCCTTGGGACCATTAGATTTTAGATTGCCATAGTTAGTAAGAAGGCAAGGGCAGTGGGGCATGAAAGGAAACGACAGAAGATTTTGAATCTGGAGGTTGTTTGTTCCTATATGTCTTAGTAAATAAGACACAGTGGGAGAAGAGGGGCTAAGTCTAGGTTAATTCTCTGCTCACTTTTGAAAATCCCATTTTTTTCAATTTTTTTTTACTCTTCAAATTAAAATTTAAAAACTAGTAAAACAAGCCAAATGTGACATAGAATAGTGACTTAATTGAAAGCAGAGCAAGACACTGGAAATATTTGCATGGCTATGAGAGGTATAGAATACAAGAGCTGGGCAGAGAACAGTAATTCCATTTCATGCAGGATTTTAAGATTTCAGTGTCCTTGGAAGTGAAAAAAATACAAAAAAACCCTTTATTTTGAAGTAAAAATCCTTAAAAAAATAATTCTAAAAAATCAAAACACTTCATTATTCATTCCATATTTCAAAAGAAACTTCTATAAGCCTGCATGTCAATGAATCAGAAGCCTAGAATCTAGGAAGCTGGGTCTCCATGCACCCCAATGGCTGGGCTGCTTCACGCATGAGACGGGAAGAGTCAGGCTGCTCAACTCCCAGAAAGCACTGGTTTCCCTGACTCCAAGGCAATTTACCTGGCAGGATGCCTTGGAACTGCAAACACTGGATGTATTTAGCACAAACCCCAGTTTGCCTGCCAGATAAGTTGCTGAAGAGTCATGAGAAAAAGCTGGCAATATTCCACTGAAACTTTATCTAAATCAAATAGTCTCTGCAAAATGTTTCAATTTGACAAAGCAGCAAATTCCAGTGAAAAATATTGTGTCAGTATATTTCCTAACATCTCTAATGATATTAAGAAAGCTAATGAGCGATCTCAGCACCTTTGGAAATCTAGGCATTTAGACAATACAAACTGTGTGAACCAATTTGAAAAATATTTAATGGTGCAAATTTAATCTGTGCTCATTAGATTTGATTATTAGGATTGCCAGGAATTGAATCATTTAGAAGTTGACTGTTTGAATATGAAAATGAAAGAGTCATAAACATTTAGAAACAGAAAACACTTTTTATATCATCTAGACTATCTCCCAGCCAACAAAGGGATTGTTCCTTCTGGTGCTTTGTACAATTTATTTTTAAAAGAACCAAGAGATAGGGCTTTGACCACTTCCTGTGGGAGATTTAGTCAATAGACTAAAATATACTTTGAATAGATCCTATTGAAGCTCAAGATATGTAGTAGCAAAGTTTTTCTTCAGAATAATGAGCAGCTCTGTTAACAAATTGATTTTATTTTAATGATTTATTTACATGGGAAAATTATATGATTTTTTTCCTTAGTAAAATAAAAGAGAAAGCCTTGACTTACTAGTATGATGAGAATTATTCAGCGCATATGGTAGGATGGTTTTCAGTCTACTTTTCCAAATAAAATTAGAGATGCCAATACAACGGTTAAAAGTCACTGATTGCTCATGAGTAATGTCCTCTGCCTGTTTCATACAATAGCAAACTATTGTTGTTGCAATCAAAGGAGTTATTATCTTAATTAAAAGTCAAGAATGCTGCAACTAAATTACGTTTGGCAAAAATACACAGTAAAATGATGGGATTTGAATATACTACCTTTAAATCATCATCATCAATTATTTGCATGGATATGCAGCTGGTATAAACCAACATGGCATCATTGATTTCAATACAGCCACCAATTTACATGTGCTGTGCATCTTGCCATTTACTGTTATTATTGGAAGCCTGTATGATGTCAATATTGTACTGGAGAGAGTTGCACTTTAAGTAGTTTTAAATATGAGCATTTGCCACACGCCAGGCATTGGGACAGTCGTTACGGACTCTAGTGCTAGTAAATAGGAAAAAGGATTATGTAAGAAGGCTGAATGTACACACACACGCGCGCGCACACGCACACACACACAGAGTTTAGTAACAGTCTGAAGTATTTCTTTAGCCAATTAAATGCCAAAACCCAAAGTTCAAAACACCTTGTCTGTAATATCTTATTCTTATTAGTTTAACTTGGCAGGCATCTTTGCAAATGCCCCTATACCCCTACTCAGGATTGTTCTCAGAGCACCTATCAGGGTTCTAGTGTCTGCACTGAGGGATATCTCAGATCTAGCCCATCTAAATAAGCTGGTTAGATAGAAAAAACATATGATGCACCATCTTGCAGGTTTTTCTTAGACACAGCACTGAACTGGAAGTGGTTTGGACCATCCAAGCATCCTCAAGGATATGTGGGTAGTAGGACTGCACCTACATCCCTATTGCTTGCTCCCAGTAGCTTGCTGGTCCTATTTCCCAGGGAAGAACAGTGAGAGTTGAATCTAAGGATCTATTTCCTTTCCTCCATTTCCTCTGGTGTAGCAGCCTCATGAGACATAGACTTCAATTCTGGCTGTTCCTTATGTAAGCTACACAATATATATGTGGGAGGGACTAGGGAAAGAGGAGGGATACTGTAGCCCAGTGCACCCAGACAAATGCTATGTATATTTTAGCTTCTACAGGCAACAAGATCTAAGTGTGAGTCACTAAAAACTTTCAACATGGGACTCTGAGCCATAGGATCCAATTCTACACACTTTGTGCTCCAGTGAAATTACCAGGATGTAAGGTCTATGGAACACATTGCTTGATTTTTCTTTAAATCAAGATTTTTCTTTAAATGCTGTTCAGTATATGCAACTTAGAACCAGAGATGAAATGATGCTGCTGGGCACCCGGGACAGCTGCCACGCATATGCACATATACCTTCTGCTGGAGGCCACCACCAGCAGTAGAGCAACTGTGTAGTTGCGGCTGCAGTCATTTTTTTGGCCCTCCCACAAATGGGCAACTGAGGCAACTGACCTAGTCACTGCACTCTAAGTTATTCCACTGGTCAACTTGACAAGGGTTGCCAGTGCTCGTTCATATAATTACTAATGCTTAAAATATACCTTTAAGGCATAGTTCTGCACAGGTTATAGTTCCTAATTGTCCTCCCAAAGAAGCAAGTCCCTGAGCTATGATCCCACTTCAAGTATCATGTTGTATGCCAGAGGTGTGCTGGCCACATTGTCATTTTGCCAACTGGCCCCAAGGTGGAAAGCCCATCCCTTTCTTACTATTACTCATCTTTTTTGAGAATTGTTTCCAAGCAAAAAAAAAACAGCAGTAGCATTCTGGCACCCAGAAAGACCTCACAGAAGCATTCTCCGCACATACCCCATTGTGCTACCAAATTTGAGCATAATGGTAGTTGTGTCTTGTTTGTACTGTGGTAACATCTAGAAGCCCCAGTCTGAAACCAGTATGCAAAACAAAATGACTCTCCCTGACTGTAAAATCACTTGGCTTGGGATTTTAGAAGGGAAGGTACATATTTTATATAATATTTCCTAATGAAGCAATTTATAATGCTTTTAACAAATAATTCTTAAGTGTTTAAAATAAAATGTCATTAAGTAATGCAAACAAGAACAAAAATGCCCTCTGTGTGACATCTTTGTTATAACAGCATTCATCATATCACTAAAGATAGAATCACAATCTCACAAATATTCATATGCGGCTTACAGTATTTTACATTAGAAGCAATCCATGTGGTCTGATTTAATATTGCCCTTTCTGGTGTTAACTGTCAGAGTGTGGAATTTCAAGAATAAATTCTGTTTTTGCCAATAATAACCTGGCATTTCGCCTTTGTAAACTAGGTCTTTATGTCACATGTAGGAAGAAAAGGCATTCACTGTAGAAAATAATGTGTATAGTGAATAGCTATTACTACAAGAATGTGAGCTATAATTTTAACTAGAGACATAGGAACAAATGGACAAACTGTTCTTGTGAAACAATTTTCATACTAACTTCTGTTTCAGCAGAACACATTATATTCTTGTATTTGTTCTGTTGATATACAGATATAGGTTGTTTCCTAATGCAGTTAATAAGTGATTGTATTGTATCATATCAGGGTATGTTGGATAATATTAACCCCACAGACTGTGACCAGTTTTTTTTTATAAGATTCAGATATGAGATTTGCAAAACAACCAGTTCTGTTAAAACTCACAAGCTTCTAGGTTTGGCTAAAATTTGCAAGAGGCTAATGCTAGACAGAACATCCAATAATTAAAAATATTTATATATATAAGTGCTTTGAGCAGGACAGAACTGCTTGATTTCCTAGGTTAATTAAAACAAAGAGACTATTGGGGACTAGAATGAGATCTTCTTCAGAGGTAAGGATTTCTTACAGCAGGGGTTTTCAACCTTTTTTAATAAGTGTATCCCCGGTGGTCCCCTTTTTAGTAAGTGTACCCAGGGGGGAAGGTGGCAAGCAACAAAGTGAGGGTGGTGGCAGAGAGCAGCTGGATCTGGAGCAAGAGGTGGTGAGCAGCCTAATCCTGAGCAGGGGCATGGCAAGGGGCAGTGCAACATCTGTGAGGCTCTGCTCTTGCCCTACCCCAGCCCTGCCCCTATGAGGTAGTGGTACAGGGTCATGGTGCTCCATCCCTGCGTACCCCCACATACACTCCAGGACCTTTCAAAGTACTCCCAGGGGTACATGTACCCCCAGTTGACAACCCCTGTCTTAGAGGGATGTTTTGGACTAACTACATAGTTGGGATA
Organism: Caiman crocodilus; assembly: GCA_030014935.1. Lineage (NCBI taxonomy): Eukaryota > Metazoa > Chordata > Crocodylia > Alligatoridae > Caiman > Caiman crocodilus. The sequence goes on from JAGPOW010001296.1 coordinate 67,692,754, forward strand.
CAGTTGGACAAGTTTTTGAGTGGAAGACATTCTTCATGACCTAGTGAAGAAAGACCTGATGTCTTACATTAGAATGCTTGTCTAACTCTATCCCAATTATGCAGTTGATCCAATAAAATATATCACCCTAAAAAATCCTTGCCTCTTGTATATTTCCTGGATCATCTGAGCTACAACATCACTATAACACTCACTTCACAAAATCTGTCTACCATGAATTCTTGCTTGGTTCTGGAGCATGTGGTGCTGGCCATTGTTATAGGAATGATATTGGAGTAAAAGTCCAATGGGTCTAATCCAGTAAGGTAGTTTCCTATGTTCCTAAGTCATAAATGCAAGTTTTCCTTGGATTCCACCTAGTTTTTAAACCTCTCTGAATGTTCTGTAGTAGTAAGCTAAAGAGAGCTGGGTAATGTGCTCTGCAGAAGCTCTGCAATGAACAGAGTGAGATCCAGTCAGAAGACAGGGGAAAAAAGCAGCTTTAGCTTTCTAAAGCTAATCATGTTTTAATATGATCCTTTAGATTCTTTAACAAGATTCTGTTACAAGAAAATTACTAACATTTTGATTCTTTCTGCATATGACACTCATCCTTTCTAGCTTGTGGCAGTGCTCTTCAAGCTCAAGCTTCCTGGTATCAAATTTAGCTTAATTTCTATAAGGTACCATGCAGGTTTCAATCAAAGTTTTACTTCTAATGAACTTCTATTTTGGAAGGGATTATGTAACATAATATAATAGATTCCATACTTATTATGCCTCAATGACTCCATATCAAACATGACCAGCTGATGAGAAGAAAAATGTTTTTTTAAACAGGCAGTCCTACCACTTCAGCCAAGGAGGCAAACTGCTTGCTTCCTATAATATAGTAATAAAGAATCTGAAGTTTAAATGGCACCTCAATACAGCTGTGTAGATGGTGGTCTCCGTGTCTTCAGAGGATACTGTCATTGACATCCCTGCCATCTTTTTGACACCAGTAACTTTGACTGTGTAATGCTTGACCCTGTAACTGGAATTTAGTTAATATTCATCTTGGTATTCTTCAAGAAAACAATAGAACCTTGTTCTTAGAGGTTTTATTCTGGGAGAAAGGTAGGAGGGAAGAAAAACTCTATTTTAAGCATTAATTGTAGTACATGTGACTTTTACTATAAACAACAGTTCTGTAGGCTGAAGATATCAATAAAGATAGGTTCCTAACTACTTAGGCCTTTTTATAAATCTCACTATATTCCTATCTTAGGTCCTGTGCATTTTGACAGTTATTCAATACAATGAGCCACTGATATCTGAATGTGGCTATAAACACTTCTGCTAAAAATGTATCTTTTTGCTTTTGTTTGTACAGCACTTAGCATGATGGGCTTCTTACTCATGAATAGTGCTCCTAGTCCTACAGTAAGAAGGATCCTGGGGGAGAATGCAAGTGCAAGTCTAACTTAGACCAAGGTAAGTTTAAAATGTTATCACCTTCCTACCATAAAGGTACCCATTGATGTTGCTTTCTGAAGCATATCTTATAATATAAATAGTTTACACTGTGCACAATTTTGTTGTGATATCCTATTATAAGATCCCAATTAATGAAAGATAAGTAGTACTATATTTATTTCTTTTTATGCCTTAGCTATCTGGTATAATTGCTCATATTTGTCACGCTGCACTTCCTACTTCTCTCTGACCAACTTGATATATCCAATTATAGTATAACTGATAGTGTGTGGAGTCTAGCTACTCGCACAGTATTCTAGACTTTACATTGTTCCTACCATCTGTATTTGTTTTAACATATATTGTGCAAATAGCCTGCTTCTATGTAGTCATATTTAGACTTTCGTTTTCTTTTCAATCCTTCTTTTACAAGGCTGCTTACAATTTTCTACCTTTTTTCTTAAGAACTCTCATATTTAGTTCTCCTTCCATCCATTCTTCCTATATTCTTCTTGTTGCCTACCTAGTGACCAACTCTTACAGGAGTATAACAAAGCAAATGTAGTAAGACAACACTTTGTCAAATGTAGGGTACTGTAGTCTTACATTGTCCAACATTTTACCACTGCATTCCAGCAAACATGTTTATTATGTATATATTCTACCAACAGTAGATATATATTTTATCAACTCAAACACTATTTTAATACATTCATACAATACACTATGACATGCTTTTGCATTTCTAGCAAATATACATATGGGTGCTTCTGTTTCATCTGGCAGGCGTCACTATAACTTTGTCCACCAGAAGAGAGCTCTTTGCACCTAGAACACTTCTTAAACAAACTTTCTTTCCTTGAGGAAACATAATATTTTCAAATGCTCAACTAATTTTTCATTATTTTTCTAGTAAGAAATTTTCAGATTGTAGGTAAGGGAGTTATAGGTCAGAGTTAAATATGCAAGTCTGTTAAGCTCTTTTACTAATAACTTTGGATGCCACCCTATTCTCATCGTTTCCAATTAGATAATGTTCTTGATCTTCTTTCTCTTTCCTCTGCACTTCACTTTGACTAATCACATCACCTCATTCACATTATATGTCTTCAATCCTCCCTACCAAAGCATTACATGGTGCTTTCATTTCCCATATAAGATTTTTTCCAAAAAAAATCAATCACATTCTGTTCATTCACTAATGTAGATTATTTTTATTCTCATCCTTCTGCTCCAACTGTCTCCAGCTGAAAAAAAATATCCATTTCCAAACAATTTGTTTTACTAATAGAACTATTGTTTCTCTGTACATCTCTTTACTTTTGCTGATTATACCAAGACTTTCTTTTTCAGTTACTCTTCAGCTATTATGGTGTTATGGATTTTATGGTGAATATGGGATTCAAAATCTTTTTCATGGCAGCATTATTATTGACCTGTTTTACAATTTTCCTTTTCATTTCAGTCAGCTGATTTAGCTCTTGTGTTAAACACTGGATCGTCTATCTAATTGAAGTCCTCCAGGTATGACTTTTTCTGTTGCAGAGGTTGATTTACATGGCTGCCAGTTTTCCAATTATTTGATTGCTACCAAGGTTGCATTGTTACAGTTTTTACAGTTTTGTAATTTTCTTAATAGTTATCCCTTAAGGCATTTATTAATATTTTGACTACGCTCCTTCTATTCCATGTACTTCCAAGGCATACAACATGTAGCTACACTGATTTGATCAGCATACACAAATAGTTTCTCTTCAGGGTGCCTTCATTTCTAAATAAGAGGCCAATAGGGGCAATATTTTCCCTTCAGCTCTCAAATTTATAATAAAGACTTTTAAAAACCTGGCTAGTTAGCTACAAAGCCAGGTTTGATCAATTTATAGTTAACAGATTGGATTAAGAGATGCACCTTTCTATTCTTTTTTAAAGTTTCCATATTTCAAGTAAAACAACAAATTCCAGTGATGGAGACTTATAACTAAGTGTGCCCACCTTCAGCAACAAGTATATCCCCATCAACTACATTTTGGGCTGCTGAAAACCAATTTGTATTGCTAAGCAACCCAGTAAGATTTACTGAAGCTGAGAAATATGCATCTCATTTCACTGCCTAATTAAATGAGATACAGATATTGAGCAGATTTTATATTTGGATCCAATATACAATATTTTTAAAAAATCACCCTGAAATAGTGCAACTCTTATGTAAGTAATTTAAAGCATACAAGTGGTCCAAATGTTTCTAGTGAAATTGCTTACATGCTGATATACTATGTTGGTTCAAAGCCTCTTTGGTGCTGAATGCATAGGTTGCTTTCACTGTGGAAGCTACTTACAAGTATTCAGGTCCTCTAAAATTATGTTCCTGAAGCTAACAATCTTGTAATGAACATTATTTATTATATAGTATAGTACACATGCTGGGAAGTTTACTACTAGAGTCAGTGAAAAGTGATCCTTTCCATCCTTGCCAATAGAGAATATACTTTTGAAATCCTAGCTGACATGATCTTCTAGAGACTATGATATTCAATGCATTCTCTTAAAAGCCCCATTATATATCAAACCTATATTATATTTCTACATACTTTCAGTAATAAACCATGATGCAGCAATCTTCCATACAGAATAATCTTGACCTTTAAACAGTTAAAAATCCCCAGCAAAAAGTATTACTTGATAGCTAGGGAAGTATGTCCACATACAGAACATACAACAGTTGCAAATGATCCTACTGTATACTTGCAAGTCAGAATAAAGCCTGACTCTCCCCTCTTTCTAATTTTACAATGTCTTTCTCTCTTTTTTACCATCAGAACACAATTTGCATTTTGAAAGGAAAAGCCTTGCTAGTGAAGCGGGGTTTATTGGGGCAGGAAGAGAGGATTTTTAAAGTGCCATTCCTCAGATAAAGGAAAAGGGCACATCATGCCTGAAAGCTTGTCCAAAATCTCTCCCAACAATACAGTCCAATAAGAGATATTACCAGAAAAAAACACACCTCGTATTTCATGGACCATCACAGCTATAACAGGATTTAACCCTACTACATCTTGAATATAGTATTTAACAAATCCAGAGGGCTAACTGGACATCTTAAATCTCTGGTCTTGCAGTACCTTTTCAAAACTGATTATTTCTTGCTTCAGAATGGCAAAAAATAAAAACAAATGTAAACCACAGAGAGAGTCAACCACACATATTTTATCCATTACATGCTTATGGATTATTTCTAAAAGAAATGAAAGATGTTATATAAGTAACAAATTACACTCAAATGCAAAGACATGGTAGAAAGCTTAAGTAAAAGTCCAAGAAACTGAAGTATATTTGCTACAGTTCACATCTCAGCTATACTTGACAATAAGAGCCCTAGTGGGCACTTCCAAATGAGTGCACATGTACATTTCCCCAGGCACAAATAGCAGTAGTACATAGTTGTTTTGCTGCCACTCATCCCCAAGGAACACCCTGTGGACAGGTAGCTAGCAAGGGAAGTGAAGGATAACAAGAAGGGTTTCTATAAGTAGGTTGGTAGCAAGAGGAGGTACTGATTGGAGGAAGGGTATCCCATAGAAAGAGGAGGTACTGATTGGGGGAGGAGGCAACCTTGTGACAAAGGATGCAGGAAAGGCTGAAGTGCCCAATGCCTTTTTCACTTCAGTCTTCACAGATAATGTCAGCTCCCAGACTACTGCACACGGCAGCACAGTTTCAGGAGGAGGTAAGCAGCCAACAATGGCAAAAAACAAAACAAAAACAGATTGGGGACTATTTAGAAAAGCTAGATATATACAACTGGATATATACAAGTCCATGGGGCCTGATGGGATGCACCTGAAGGTGCTGAGGGAGTCAGCTGATGTGACTACAGAGACACTAACCATCATCTTTGAAAACCCATGGTGATCAGGAGAGATCCTGATTAGAAAAGAGCAAAAATAGTGCTCATATTCAAGAAGAGGAAAAAGGAGGATCCAGGAACTACAAACCATTCAGCCACACCTTTCCCAACCATGGAGCAGATCCTCAAGGAATCCAGGTCTAAACACTGTTAGAGGAGAAAAAGGTGATTAGGAACAGTCAGCATGGATTCACAAGGGACAAGTCAGGCCTGATTGCCTTCTACAATGAGGTGACTGGTTCTGTGGATACAGAGAGACCAGTGGATGTGGTACGAGTGGATCAAGGCTTTTGATACAGTCTCCCACAACATTCTTGCAGGCAAGCTAAGGCAGTATGGGTTGGATGAATGGACTGTAAGGTGGATAGAAAACTGGCTGAAGCATCAGGCTCAGAAGGTAATAATGAATGGCTTAACATCTAGTTAGCAGCCAGTATCACATGGAGTGCCTCAGAGCTCAGTCCTGGAGCCAATATTGTTCAATATCTTCATCAGTGACCTGGAAGATGTCATCAGCGAGTTTGCAGATGACACCAAGCTAGGGGCAGTAGTAGATATGCTGGAGGGTAGCACAAACATTCAGTGTGACCTAGACAAATTGGAGGATTGAGCCAAAATAAGTCTTATGTGTTTCAACAAGGACAAGTGCAAAGTCCTGCACTTAGGACAGAACAAATCAATCCCATGCGCCAGTACAGGCTGCAGGCTGACTGGCAATGCAGCAGCTCTGTAAAAAATGACTTGGGAGTTACACTGGACAATAAGCTGAATATGAAAGAAGGCTAATGGCATACTGGACTGCACTGGTAGGTGTGCTGCCAGTAGGTCAAGGGAAGTCATTATTCCCCTTTATTGAGCACTGGTGAGGCCACATCTCGAGTACTATGTTCAGTTTTGGGCCCCCATTACAAAAAGGATGTCAACAAATTGAAAAACGTCCAGAAGAGCGCAACAAGAAAGGTGAGAGGGCAGGGGCACATGATTTATGAGGAAAGGCTGAGGGAAGTAGGCTTATTAAGGCTAGAAAAGAGAAGAATGAGGGGATTTAATAGCAGCCTTCAACTACCTGAAGGGGGGTTCAAAAGAGGATGGAGCTAGACTGTTTTCAGTGGTGGCAGGTGACAGAACAAGGAGCAACAGCCTCTTGTTGCAGCAAGGGAAGTTTAGATTAGATGTTAGGAAAAAATTTCTTAGTAGAAGGATGGTAAAACACTGGAACAAGTTACCCAGAGAGTGGTGGAATCTCTGTCCTTGGAGATTTTTAAGACCCAGCTAGACAAAGCTTTGGCTGGCTTGATCTAGTTGGGCCTGGTCCTGCTTTGAACAGGAGGTTGGACTAGATGACCTCCTGAGGTTGATTCCAACCCTAATCTTCTATGATTCTATGACTCTACCCCTGTACATACGCTTGCACGTGTGGCAAAGTTCTTATAGTGCAGTAGGAGATCCTGGAGGGCTCCCAGGGTTTCAGAAGCAGAAATCCAGGTGAATAGAGCCTGGTCAGCAACCAGATTGTCGGTCTGGTTGTCCAGGCTCTGGTTTTGGGTGGCACATGCTGCCTCCATGTGTACTGCCCTGCTTTTTTCTGTCATGGTGTTTTTTTAACTCCAGGATCTTCAGGTGTCAAAAAAACCTACTGTGTTGCAGATTAGCAATGTAGTAAAAGCCTGCATGTGTGATATGTGCAGACAAGTCTGCAGCACCATAAACCACATGTGCACTCATGGGAAGGTACCCAGGGACTTGGATGTCATCAGACTACCTAAACTGCTTGCAGACACGAAAAAAAAACAAACAGCACTTTACTTCTTGCTCAGTGCACCCCTGCATTGACTGCAGTCCATTCCCAGAGGAGGCATTGCATTAATTTGACCCAGCTCACCCAACACCTGTATGGATCATGTGCTTCAGCATGGCTTTTTGGCACTTTTATCTAATATCTGATTGAATCAGCTTTAGATAGAAGTGCCAAAAAGCCCTGATGTGTGTGATCTATACAGATGCTTGGGGGGCAAGGTCAAACAGACATGCTTCCTCTTATGGTAAAGTGCTGGAGGGGTTGTCCCATATCTGTAAGCAGCCCTAATCTACAGTCATTGAATGACACTTCTTATGTCACACAAGAAGGTAAAACATAAATGAGAAAAGTATGATATAGGTGAAGAATTTGTATATATATATGTAAACCTTCTGCCAGGCACCAGTCAACAGCAACAACGGCCATGTTCAATTTTGGAGTATAAAAGATATTTTACCTTTGCTCAAGCCCCCACACAGACCACCTGGGAAACATTAAATGAATGACTAGGTTGTCCCATATAAACAAAAACACCCTCCTTGGAAGCAGTGTGAACACAAAAGACAAATTCATTACAGAAAGCAGAAGAAAAAAAATGCAATTTAAAACACTAATAACTACAAGACCTCGTCTAAAAGTTGTGCCATGCTATGGGAAGCTGCTAGAGAGTGTGGGTACTTCTGTGGTGCAAAGAGCCCCTCATTGCTCTTGGAGGAATGGTAACATGCCAATCTCAGCTCCCACAAAGAGACTCTCTGTTAGGGCTGTGCAAAATTTCAACAGGTGTTTCATTTCAAAGTTGTTTGACTCATTTTGAGCTCAGAGCAGTGAAACCAAAATGAAAGGCTTCAAAACAGCTTCAAAATGAAACGAGGGCACTCGAAGCTTTTTGAAAGTTTCGAAACATTTTGAGTTTCGAAGCCGGGCTTGCTTGCAGCTAAACAGAAACTAGGGACAAGGAGGGGGGATGTGGGAGAATGACTGCTCTGATATTGACATCTAGCTCTCTGATCATTTTCCCAGATCTTCCTAGGGCATGCAGGCCCCAGTGTGCACATGGAGTTTCAGCAGGGGGCTAGGGATTGAGGAATTGAACCAGGGGCTGGGGAATTGAACAGGGAACTGTGGAATCAATCCAGGGACTGGGGAATCGAACTGGGGGAATGTTCAGGGACCTGAACATTTCCCTAGTTCCCAGTTCGATTCCCCAGCTCTCCAATCTTTCCCCCAGCTCTCTGATCACTTCCCTCAGCTCTTCCTGCGGGGTGCGGGCCCCCGGATGATCCAGGATAACAGCAGACTACCACTGCCAGCTGGGATGGCAGAAGCTCTGGGCTATTTCTCCAGCCAGCAGCCGCAGCCTGCTGAAACCCCAGGGAGATTGGGGGCCTGCACCCCCAGGAAGAGCTGGGGGAATGATCAGAGAACTGCGAATCAAACTGGGAATTCTGGCTGACATGTGGAGCCGCCCCAGCTCTGGGACAGCATGCAGTGCCCTGCTGAACCACACTAGAGATCCCCGCTGCTCCGCATTGTGGAGGGGATTCTGCCACAAGCCCTCTGACGACTCAGTCACCACTGCCAGAGTCAGTGAGTGCAGCCCTTTTTTTTTTTTTTTTAATAAAGGTCTGCACTCACCGCTGTGGAGCATGTGGATGACAGCATACTGCTGCTGCTAACTGGAGCCAGTGCCAGCACCTGAGTCTGCCCGATGCAGCCCAGACCAAGCACCAGGAAGAACCCAGAGCTGGTACTGGCGCCAGCCAGCAGTGGCAACCTGCCAACATCCCACATGCAGATCTAAGAGTCTTCAGCCCTTGGGAGGGCTGTGGGGCTGTACAAGACTCCTCCTGGAGGGAACACGCACCCAGATCTGTGTGTGGGATGACAGCATGTTGCCACTGCCAGCAGGTGATACAAGTGTTGCTTTGAAAAGTTTGAGGTACAGTTTCACAAAATGCCCTGCACCTACTTCCTTGCAACTTAGCAAACCTCATGCCCTCAGAAGGGGCTTCTATCCCTGCAATTTGCATCTGACTCAGGCAAGAAATGACAAACTTATAGGCATTTTTGTGATTCCCCATTATAGCCTATGGGCAAAATGTCAAAACACATTGATATAGGTCAAAACAGCTAAACAGTTTCAACTAAACAAAATGGAACAGTGCTTCAAAACAGCAAAATGAATCTCTGTCCCTTTGAAATGGCAAAATGGAAGTCAAAATGAAATGGTGCTGTTTCTCACAGCCCTACTGTCGGTGTGTGTGGGGAGTGACTGCAGCTCTAGACAGTAGGCATACACCCCAAAATTTCTGGGCTGGATTGTATGGCATGCTAAAATGAAACTGCAGGAAAAAACTCCAAAAAGAACCAGGTTGATTAATGGATACAGCCGGCCCAGCCACACAGCATGACTAGAGCAAAGGACCATCACAAGGAACAAGGGGAAGAACCAGGCCTACCCTCTACACCTGGGCTGCAGGTAGTCTGGGTTACAGCTCCACTGGGAGCACAAATTTGCAAACCTCAACCCCAGTGCAAACTAGCAAGCCTAATTCCTAGCCAGCAAACCCAAGGAACCAATACTCTTTTTCACCAGTTTTAATTTCTTAAAAACCTCAAAAGAACAAAGTGGGGGTGGGGGGAGGGAAGGAGGATGGAAGAATTTGCAGACACTGGGACAATTCTCCCTCTCTCTCCCTGTTCAGACTGGGCTCAGGGAACCTGAGCTTTCCTTTTCACTATCTGCAAACTCCTTCTCCCAACTTCACTCTTCAGCAGCCCCTAGCAGCTTCTCTGTCCCCAAACCAGGGTAGCTCACCTTATATACCTTTGCATAACATCACCTTGACCTTGTGCAGTTGGGGAGTGCCACACTCCAATTCCTCTCCCAACCAATCAGTCTGAAGAATGTCCTGCTTCCTCTGGGCAACGAAGCCAGAGAGTTTTATGTATATTCAGATACAGGCCCCAGCTTGCCACGTGCTGAGCACATGATCAAAACATAGAAGCCATCTTGCCCACATAAAAACCATACACAAAAAAACAGACTATACAAACCCAGTGTGTGTGTGCATGTTATATACAAAACCTTTAAAGTTTTAATTTAAAACATCTATTCTTTTCATTTTTTTAAATGAAATCTTCATATTTTCCCAAGCAGGAAGCAACTGTGACCACCTGAAACCTGAGATTCTTCTCCTGCCTTTGTCTCAAGGTAATTTGCATCATCACAGATCCTCACAGGAGGCTAGAGGCTCCATACCAGCTATGAGCTGACTGCCCAGAGCAGTTTTCCATCTATTGACTCTTCTGTGAAATCCTATGAAACATGAACTTTCATTTCTACCAAAGAGAACTTTTACAATCTTTTCTCCAGTGCCTAATGCAGGGTGTTTGTGCCTGAAAACCTGCAATTAATCAATTTTTTTTTTTTTGCAAAAATTTTGTGTGTCTAATAAAAGATACCATTTCTACTACAAGTCCTGGTTACCTATTCATTTCTATCATTTATGTTTTAAATATGGATGATTCAGTACATAAAGCTGTAATTGTTGCCTTTACAGGTAAATATATGTATATATATATAT
>JAGPOW010001296.1:67703582-67715792 GCA_030014935.1 Caiman crocodilus
TATATATATATATTATTGTCCACTGACTATTGAATAAAAAAGACATCCTGTATACAGAGGGTCAATCATATATGCATGCAGATTCAATGAAAATAACTTGTATAACAGCTTAAATTAGTTAATCTGACCAGGTACATAATCATCCTGCCTCTGTGAAATACTTTAATCTCAGTGAAATTGCCTATTCATTCATTCTGCTCATCACCATGAAACTTTTTTTTCATTAAAGACAACGATGTATTAAATTCTAACACCTTTAATATACTTGATCTTTGGAAGAAAATTATTCAAGTAATCCCATCTTGAACAAGTGATTAAGAAACAAAGAACAAAACTATAAAGGAAAAACAATCATGGGTTTAGCTGTCATCTCATGAATCCTTGGAAGGCTTTACTTAAAATGTATAAAATGAAATGGTGTCTCAGAAACAAGATAAACAAAGAAACAAAAAAGAAGGTCATCACAAGGTACAAAATACAATTCAAATAATTTGAAGAATATTTTTTGTAAGACTTACAAAGCACTGAAATGCTACATATCACTTCATGCAGAGGAAATTTTCACATAACTGACATTGACTTCTGAATAGAAAGGGAAGAGCAATTAACTGCTGCACTACTTGAAAGCCAGAAAAAATTAATATAAGCAATAGATGTAACACAAAGGAGATAGCAATAGAAGATTGTGAGGAAGAATAAGTGCCCAAAAGAATGAAGAACTAGACAGGAGTGTTTGTATAAGATAGGCAGGGATCACTTTGAAAAGGGCAATGGAAGTCATGAACACACATAATAGAAGGAAACAAATGAAATATGACAGGCATTCTGACCTTAGAGCAAGATGAGACATACACTCTTAGAAGTTTATTTTACAGAATTATAGAATATTACCAAAACATTGTATATTCAGTAAGGTGTCCTTACAGCTTCAAAGAATTGCTCAAAACAAATTCACATTACAGCACATTTCCTCAGATTCAAACAAACCCAGCATACCTGAGATTTGCATCACATGTTTGGACATGATGTACAGTGAATAAATATGCACTAGTCAAAGGAAAAAATATTCCTCCAAGATGTTAAAGAAGAAATCCAACCATATTTATACCAGCATATTGTAGAACAGTGGATTCTTTCACATACTTTTCAACAGCAGAATATCCCATATATCTATCTTTCACTTTTAACAAAACAAAATAAAAATACAGAACTTGCCATGCCATTACAATGTGATGATCCATGTAACCCAGCATAATGTTTCTGTCATCATATATACCAAATAGGTTCATTATAAATTGTTTTACTTTCCTTTGAACCAGTCAGCACTGGCCCCTGTCAATGTATTAAACTTGCAAAGGTAACCATAGGAAATAACTATTGATCAACCTATAGTTTGAAACATGCTGTTATCCTATGGTTATCTAGCAATTGTTAGCAAAGTAATTTATGTCATTCACATAATGGTCTGATCTGAAATTTTCCATTTTGTCTGTCACTTACTTACCTTGTGTCAATGAATTCCACAGGTTGCATGTTTTTTTTGTCTATTTTTTGAAAATATGTCACAATTTTGAAATGTTTTAACTCTGAGTGTGTTTGCTAGCTCTCCATATTAATCCACATAATCTTTCATAATTTTCTGGAACTCCCAATTTTCTGGGAACTAAACAGCCAACTCAAAAGAGGGTCAACTAGATGAATGTTTCAATGGTGTTCAGGTGTACAGCTAACCCTGCTTCTTTGCAACCGGTAAGTGTTTCACTATTCATTCCAAAGGCCATAGCAGAAGTGTTCATAGCATGGCTGTGACAGATTCGAACAAATCAGCAAATTCTTCTAAATACCTTGTCACAAGGATGCAAGAAAGGGTAGGACCACTGATTTCAGTGCGAGCACCTCAGTCTACAGTGAACACCAAACATTTTTTTTAAACTTCACTTAGTATATTTTCCAGCTACAGTAAAACTCCGTTATCTGGCATCCATGGGGAATGGGGGGTGCCAGGTAATCAAATATGCTGGTTATCTGAGAATTATACTTATGTCCAGCCTGGTGGGTGGGAGGCATCTTTGCCTGTTGGGGCCACCACCCCTCCTGCCACATCCGGAGTGCCAGGGCCTTCACTTCCTGGTGTCAGTATGCCGGGAGACAGGTAGGGGTGCCAAAGCGAGACTTCCAGTTTCACTTTTGTTGTGTCAGTTGGCAGGTGGTTTTGCTTTTGCTGCATCGATCAGCAAGCCAGTTAATAAAGCATTCTGAATGGTAAAGTGCCGGATAACACAGCTTTTACTGTAATTCAAGCCAGGCAAAAACTATAAAGAGGAGCCATACTGTTATTGATTGTCTGAAGCCAGCAAACAGCTTTTTTTGTAGGATGAAAACAGCAATTTTCTTGGTTTCTACCTTATAAAAAAATCATTGTCCTTTATTATTTATCTTCTTAAAAACATCAAAAGGGACTTTACTATCCTCTTTTGGATGCTTGTAGCCTCTTTACAGAAGGCTAAATTCTACTACCACAGTAATCACAGCAATAACTACAGGAATGCTCAAATATGGAAGCACTACAGTATGAAATAAATGCAGGCCTGCAAACTACTCCCAAACTGACTTACTACTATAAGAAGCAAGGGGTCTTAGGTGGTATTTTTACTGGAGCAACTGTATAGTTAGGAGAGACTTTACACCAGCTTTTGAGCCCTTTGTGCTCAAAACCTTGTCTAACACCTCTCCCAAAACAAGATACAACCAAAGAACCCCTGGTTTCTTGCATGCTTCATGGACTAACACCACTCCAATCCTACTAGCACTGAAATCCAGCCACAAACTAAATAGGTCACCTCTAGAAATGAATAGGAAGTTTAATCTCTACACCACTCTGCTGAGTTTGTTAATAAGGCTTCTAAGAGACTGGCAGTTCCAATGGCATTTTATATACTCAGCAGTGGATTAAGAATAGGGTAAAGGGGGTGCATTCCCCACACTTTGGCTGTGAACTCTGAGCTTACTGCCTTGCCAGCACAGGCTCTTGCCAAAGCTATACATAAGCAATGAATTCACCAGGTGATTGGGATGAAGTCTGTCAGGAATTTCAGCTTAGGAGATTCTAGGGCCCAAGTTTTTTAATATGTCCTAGTGATAAAATCATGTCTAATCTCTAACCTAAACTTTCCTTGCTGCAACTTGACACCATTCCTCCTTGTTCTGCCATCACTGAGAACACTCTAGCTCCATCCTTTTGAACCCTGCTTCAGATAGCTGAAGGCTGCAACTAAGTCTCCTCCTCAGTCGCTTCTTCTCTAGACTAAATAAGCCCAGTTCCCTCAGTCTTTCTTCAGAAGTCGTATGACTCAACCCCCTCACCATTTTTTTTGCCCTCCACTCAACTCTGCATTTTGTCTACATCCTATTATTTGGAGTGGGAAGTCAAAAACTGAACACAGTACTCCAGATGTGGCCTCACTAGTGCTATGTAGAGAGGAATAATTACTTCCCTTGACCCACTGGCAACACATGTACCAATGTAGCCTGGTATGCCATTAACCTTCTTGGCAACTAGGGCACACTGCTAGCTCATATTCATTCTATTGCCCGGTGTAACCCCCTTTTTTGAAGAGCTGCTGTTCCCAGCCTGTACTGTTGCATGGGATTGTTCTGTCCTAAATGCAGCACTTTGCACTTAAGATCATTGAACCATTTCTAAAAATGATAGAGAAAAACAGCACTGGACATGTTTAAACTATTTCTGTGACAATCTTTGGAGTACCACTGTGAAGCATGTTCCTGCAAATTTGTACCCTTACTCAGAGAAGAGGCAATACAGATGCTTAGAACAGTGCTAGAAATACTATTATGTATAAATGCATTGCTGCTGCTGAGTCATAGGCTCCCTCAGTTTCCACTAAATTCTTTGAAACTTAGATACAATTTATAAATCTATGCAATGTCCCAAGAATGTTGAGAGGCTATGTATTTATATATCCTGTCTTCCCCAATTTTGATCTCCTTCAATGACATGGTACTTTCATTGGGTAAAACATGCCCAAATGGACACTAAATGGAAGATTTTGCAATGTCATTTAAAATCCTTTCAGCATACTTCAAGTGTAACCAGAAGGAACATTACAGATTCTTTTAATCCCAGACTCTTACATTACAGTTCTTGGATACTAAACCATAGGTATTTTGGAATTCATTATCATTGTCAGCTGTACCTCAATACAAGAATGACATTTGTCCAGTGAATAGGGGAGCCATCAGTGAGTCCAGAGATGACTAAAGAGACCAATCCAAGATCCAGCCATAGCAAATAATTCTGTGAGGAAGGAGAGGATCCTGATGCCATAATCATCAAGACATGATTTCAGACATATCAAAAAGCAGCACTGGACTTTTTGTCCTGTGTTGACTATCTTTGTCTGTTTAATTTTTGGGAAAGACTCAATATTCTCCAAGAACTGTCCTCTACTTCTAATTTGTAGAGAACCAGTTGGTTGGTTTGGTAGGTCAGTAAAGGATCTCAGTTTTCATGAAGATTGAGGTGAATTGATTACTAGATATAAAGGGAATGATATTAGAAACACCACAGATCTTTAACAGCAGTTATAGAATGGAGCACTAATATAAATAGCATATTTTTTCTATATGTTACACGCTGACAGATATTTTTATATACTTAAATCCATAAGCCAAGACATGGCTCCAGATTAAGGCAATAAAAATATAATACTATACAAAATGATCAAGTAAATATAGGTTGAGTCTTCCTTACAAGTCACCATCTGGTCCATATCTAGGTTTGGTCTCCATTTTATCTACAGTGAATTTTTTGATGTCATGTATGTTTACATGACTCTGTAGTGATACAGTTTTTAGAAGTGCATTAACCAGGTAAAACTACACACAGCCAGTAGTGTGGAATCCAATTTTGACAGTGGATAGAATGATTTTATTAGGTAGACTCCTATTCCTTTGTAACCTTCATTCATTAGCTCCATAAACTTAGGCCAGAGGTATCAAATGGCACATTTCATCACAGCTTATGTTTGAAATGAAACCTTGGCTTTGTTGAAAGTAGAGCACAAGTAGGCTTGTGCTTGAAGTTTACTGGAATGTCTATTCAGCTTTGCATGTGGATACATTTATATGTGGAATCATGACTCTTTCTGTGTATTGTTATGCATCCCATCAAGTGTGTCTACCTCTAAGAGAAGAACAAGGCTTATCCATGAAGAAGCAGGAAAAAAGATGCTCTATGTATATAAAAAAATCAGCAGGTTTTCCCTGCAATTATTTTAGTAAATATGCTTTTTCAAAGATATCCTTATCTACTGGCAAACCCACAAGAATAGAGATCTGTTTTAATATTCTGAAGATCTTTTCTCAAGAAAAACTGAGCAATTAATCTTTTTGGAGAAAAAAAGAAAGTATCAGTGAGTTAGAGGGGTGGTATTTGTGGAGTGTACAATGTACAAGTTATGTGGAAAGCCCCTACAATAATTATACTCTGTTGCACTCCAGCATTATCAGAATATTCTGGTATTTTAAATCTTATTTAGGTTTCAAAGCTTAATGTCTTTATAAAACCAACTTGTAGTCATGAGTTGAAAAAAAAGGCTCAGAGAATTAAACAAAATCTTGGAATTTTGGTTTAAAAATATTTCAAGGCAGAAACTTTGCATGAGTAATGTCATATGAAATGGGATAATTTTCAGAAAAATATGGCTTACAACTGAAACCATCCTTCAGGCAAGTAACCCATTTAAGGTGCTCCCACTAGACCTATTACTGTGATATTTGAGTGTCTCTAATGTAAATAATTAGAAACATTTTTCCAACATAGCCATAGTACACGTGTGCGCATGCATGCACACACACATACACACAGGTGGAGAGAGAGAGAGAGAGAGAGAGAGGTGAAAACAAAACTGATTATTCTGAGTACTTATTTTAGTTTAAACTGTTCTACAACCAAACCAGCTTTACATCAAGCCAACTACTGTGATCCTTTTGGGCATGGCTATACTACTCCTGAGGCAATGCTGGAAATGCCGCATACCCTACCTACACACATCTGTTCAAAAAATTCTAAATGCTTGAAATGAGGCAGTATGGCTAACTTAGTATGGCTCTGAGTCTATGTAACATAGCACAGAGAGAGGAGCTGGAAAGTAGTTCTGGGTATGTGCTTGGCACTTCATTTAACTGCCTACACTTCTAACTCTAAGGCTTTTGCACAATGCATATGATAGCAAGCAAACAGGGCATTCTTAGTGACACTTCTGAGTTCACAGAGGCCATGCAGGCATTCCCTTTAAAGGCAACCAGTATGTGAGGGTGCATAGAGTACTGTTCACTGCTCTTCAGATTAGGCAAGGTATACCCATGAGTTGGAGTGTCAGCCAGCCTGAGGAAGCTCACCAGCAATACCTCACTGTACTCTGGGTTTGGGAAACCAGAACTGAGTTTTGTAAATGTAATTTCCCCAAACAAGACATTTTTACTTGTGATATTTTAATATACTCTTACCCTAAAGTTCAGAATTAAAACTGATCTCAGCTATATGCCAGCTTTACAAATCTGTTGTCTAACTTATGTCTAAAGCTATTATTAAGTTTTCAGTCAAGCTGCTGTCTTACTTATTCACATGTGTCTGCCTTGATATTTCCCCCCATTGTTAAACTCTTGTTTTGTATGCTAACTGTTATGGAAGGCTTGTATTTTCTGGAACACCATGGTTTGCAGGCCAAATTCAAAAATGGTATGTTAGGTTTTATCAGGTAGAGTGGTTCCCAAACTCTGACAGACTGTGCATCCCTAATTTAAAATGATACAACCTTAAGTACCACCAGGAAATTTTTCAGTTCAACCTTAAGTACCACCAGCAATTTTTTGTCACATAAAGTAATTATAATCTGTTAATGCATACCACTGGCAGGTTGTCTGTGTACCATTGGTGGTACATGTAGCACCAGTTGGGAACTACTGAGGTAGACCCAATTATATTCAATTGGGTTCCATTAGAATTGCTTATGCCAGCTTTTGCAATGAGAAATTCAGTGGATGCATCTACACATTCATTAATGCACTTTTGGTTAATGCTCATTAAAGTGAGTACAATTTAGTTCAATTGTGAGGTACTAGAAAAGGTTCATTAGCCCATTTTAATGTGCATTAGTGAAAGTGCATGGATTTCTGTGATGCTTTATTAATGCACATTAAAATAAGCTAATGTGCATGAAAGCACATGTATAGATGTGTTCACTGTAACTTTCATTCTGAGAAGCTGGAATAAAA
The DNA here is from genome assembly GCA_030014935.1 of Caiman crocodilus. NCBI lineage: Eukaryota > Metazoa > Chordata > Crocodylia > Alligatoridae > Caiman > Caiman crocodilus. The sequence goes on from JAGPOW010001296.1 coordinate 67,710,879, forward strand.
ATAAAGTATCCTTACTTTACCTGACATCTCCCTCAAGCATTTTATTATATGAGTTGCATTAATTTAGGCCATGTCAACATGGTAAATTTACTGTCCCATGTGGTATGGCCCTCATGCATGCTGAATTGCTCTGGGAAAGCTGCCTTTTGAGCCAGAAAAGGGCAGGCTATTTAGCAATGCTGAGTGATAAACCCAATTGTCCCACCTCAAAGCCAATGACCAGAGGGAGTCACAGCTTCTTCAACACCCAGATTGGAGTGGAGAGAAATATATGCTGATCACTGAAGGTGGGGGAGGAGGAGATCAGTGAGGGGAAGGGAATTCTTATATGCCTCAGCTCTCAGCACCGCGAAGGTAGCTGCATAGGTTTGGGTGGCAGCAGCCCTGTGGCATAGGTTCCCCAGGAAAAACCCTTGGGGCCACATTTACTCTCCACATCCCTCCTCTCACACCAAGATATGATATTGAGTGCTGTGCTATGCCTGCTATGGAAAAGATTCTCGGGTTGGGGAGAACCGTTCTGCTTGCCCCACTCACCCCCTAGCTCCCAGCTGGGTGTGGAGCTGCACCTGCTCAGCTCCTATGGTGGGGACGTGCAGCCGCCATGTCAATAGCTCCCATGGAATTAATTCTGATACCTCCCTCACAGTTGGTGCCCGAGGCTGGTACCTTGCTCATGCCCCGCTATCTATGCTACTGTCAATGGCCCTGCATGCAACAAGTTACACTGCTTTCTGTTTAGGCAGTAGCATTACTAACAGGTGGGTGAGTGTGACACAAGATCTGGGTGCTGCCTAAAGGGAGGGCACCATTATAGAAATAAAGGACCCCCCACCCCACCCCGCAACATCACTCACTGTCTCCCCACCCGCTTTACCTCCATCAGTCAGACATAAGACAGGCAGAGAGGACAGAGCAGCAACCCTGGAGTTTGCACTTTACTAGAAGCTTTCTTCCATGAGAAACCACTAATATGGCAGTAGGTGTTTCATCTCCATTTTTGGCTGCAGAATTTTAGCATTTAAATTGCCACTACACACAACAATTGGCAGTGGATTCCATGTTAACCCCTGAAGCAGCATCTTGCCCCACTAGCAAACCATACAAGTTATACCTCTGTGTTTAGGAGTCAGTCCCCTGAAGCAATACAATGTGTTAAAAGCACCATCACCAGGGACAGCGAGTTTGCCATGGAGCTATGCCCTTATCCACCTGTAGAACATGTATTGACATGTTTACATAGGTCTAGGAATGGCTAAAACAATGAAAAGGAGTTTGTGTCACAGCTTACAATACTTCTACATCACTTTTTTTTTAAAAACCAGGCCTGAATTTTAGTAACACTGCACATGTAACGAAGACAAAAATTATCTCATTTAGAAGCCGAAGTGAGGTGCTCACCATAGGTATAACCTTTCATACAAAAGCCTTTCTAGGCTCTTCTAAAAAAAAATAATTGGGTCCCACTCAATTTATTGATGAATTTCATTCACAAGAGATTCAATTAAATAAATAAAGTGGTGATGCTTTGCAGTAGCCCAAAAGAGCCAGTACAAGTGTCTAGGTGTATGCATTGCACTGGAAGATCCTCATATATAGAGCATTTGGTGAGCAGGAGAGAAAGTAGGTTTCAGGAAACTGTGGCTAAAAGCATTTAAAAAAATAGATACCAATACATGTATGAGAGTTGTGCAAACATACCGAAAATGTAAAGAGTGAGAAAATTAAGATGGACTGAAATTTCCTATGAAATATAATTGCCTGTGCTGAGAAAAAAGAGGAAAGCTATGAAAAACCTGCTGCTTCAAAATTAGTGGACTAGATAGCAGGGAGCACTCACAAGATTTCAAAAGACTCTATTAAAGAAAGAAAGGGAGGTTATGAAGGTGGTGTTTGCAACCTCTAACTGCTGCACTATTCTAATCCTATCTTCCCTAGGACTCCCCTGCATTTTATGACTCTGACAACTCACATTACACCAGAGAGTAACTTATGGGAGCTAGAGCCTACATATTAATAGGTTTTCACATTTTCATTGTCCACAGAAGGAGAACCTTTTATTTTTCAATAGCTAACAATCACTCAAATGTCTTTGCCACAAGGGCAGCAAAAAGCATCTGAACCCGTAAAAACCCTTTTGGTAAATATGCCATAATATAATTATTTAAATGTTGGCTATGTGACTGCTGCATATTGGATCTCTACTTGAACATACATAAAAAGAAAGAAAAAAAATAGCTAACTAATTAGTGTTCTGTCTCTCTCTAATAATGTTTTGTGTTGTATATATTTTTAAAATAAAACTCAGACAAAATCTATTTTAATATTATTGTAATGCATTGTATAAGCTTCTAATAGGTATTGTTTGAACTGTGTTCTCCCAGCTGATTATTCATGGTAACAAATGCCAGCAATGTTTTGTATTTTGTTTTGAATATGAAAAGTATGTAAGAATAATGTGAAAATGACCCGGTAGTTAAGCCAGCCTCCCTTCACTGGACTAGACAAATTCTGTATAGAGAGCCAAGACAGAGACAAATGCAAGATGCATACTGTGACATCTACTTCCTGCAGCCCTCCTATAGGTATATAGCTAGACTGGAATTATTGATGAGTATGGTTGTGGTATTTGGGTTATGAATGCACTTTCATTATTGAGTTATATGTTTTTGACCATTAAAGTTAAAACAAAATATTAAACTATAAAAAAATAACCTACAATTCACCCTGAGACATCAATCCAACATTGGTACATAGCATGACTTCTTGGTATTTTCTTGGTTAAGCATATTTTACCCTCCAAAAATTAAATATTTTTTCTTTTCTAATACTTTCATGAAAAATGCTAGTTTAGACTATGAATTGCAATTTTAACAAGACATCTCATTAGTCACTATATATTTTAACAAATGAAAATCTCTCACCTAACAGTGCAAACCTGGCAAATTCAAATCAAGGAGCAATGCCAGGCATTAATGAGAGCTGACATTTTGTGTACAAGGCAGAACTAGAATTTTGCAGAATCAACATGATGAGAAATTAAATCTCCTTCGCTGACTTGATCATGTTGATGTAAAAACTGTACTAGACAGTTAAACATATGTGCTTGGTTGTAATAGCCCTGTCAATCACATATATTCCTTGTATACACTTAAATCCTAAAGATTATTCCCTATAAAACAAGTGCAGTGATCTTAGATCTTTCAGAACATCCATATTTGATCCCCTGTTTTCAAACATATACTTTCTTGCATGACATTCACTTTGTTTACCTCATCAAAAAATAAATAAATAAAGAGAGATGAGTATGTGGTCCAGTCCCTAATCAGTCAATTAACATACATTGAGCAGTTATTTTTTCTGTGGCAGACCTGCCTATAATTGAATTAAAGTCAGATAAGATGTTGTCCTTATACATCTAGTGAGAACAGAAATAAAGACATTAGCCATAAGGTATACAAAGTTTTCTCTACCCTTTAATCTAAGTGAAGCAGCTGCTATTTATTTTGGAGTACTTTGCAGATGCTTAAATGAATCAGGATCTAATTTTCTTGACTTTTCAAGACATAATATTCTTTACTGCACCAGTTAAGAGTAATGAGGTTAGGACCTCTCTTCTTAGGAAGAAAAACTTGTTATCAATATTATCTCAATATATTCAATTTCAACAGTAAGGTAAAATCCATGAGTAATCCCATGAGTCAGTATGATCAAGCTCATGCTTATAACATTTCTGATAATTCCCACTTCCAAGCTGGAGCAGAAATGCCAAGTAATCAGGTGTTCTGGTGTTCAGTGGGTGCCTCTAAATGAAACACTACTGTGCAGTCATTAATGCACATTTATTTAGTACTTGTGTTAGCAAGCACTAAAATGCTCAGTAAATGGAGTTACTGCACAGTAGCACTGGTGAACATCTTTTAGGTGACACTACAATTTAGTAACCTAATATAATAATATTGTCCCATTATCTGCCCGTGCTGTGATGCAGTCCGGTGCAGTATTTTTCTGCTACTACATAGTCAGTGTCTTGTGTAAAGTAAATCCAAAATAGCAGATAAAGTGTAAAAAATATTTAATATCAATGGGTACTTATACACCTACATTTTCGGCCCTCAACATGCCAGAGATCCACCTGCTAGCTGATGCACATTGCGCTGCTTCAAGTGCAGTTGTGCAAGCAGCAAAATGTGCATCACCACACAGAAAATGGCAGCAGTGCACTTTTGAATTAAAACACCTCTAATGTGTTTTAGTTCAAAACTGTGCCACCACCATTTTCTCAGCAGTGCTCATTTTGCCATTTATACAACTGCATGCACTGCAACGCCAGGAGCTTTTAAAAGCTCCTGGCGCTGCAGCACAAGCAAGCATACAAATGCTCAATTTTTACTAGGATATGTTGCTTGTAGCTGAAAGGTGAACACTGCCGCATGTCCTGGACACCGACCACCTATAAGAAATCTAAGGGGGCAGAGGGCTGTTAGGCCTCCTCACACAGCCAGGGCCTTTCGTGTGTCATCACTAGTATAAAGGCTCTCTGCCCTTCAATGCAAATGTGACAGGTGGGCGGGGCTTCCGGTCCTGCCCCCCTTCGCACCGCCCCTTTCCCCTTTTATGGTGTGTGACATCACCAACTCCACCCCCTGACCCCGGTCACATGGTGCATGACATCAGCAACTCCTCACCTGATGCCGATCATGTGGTGCGTGACATCAGCAACTCCTCCCCTGACCCCAGTCACGTGGTGCGTGACATCAGCAACTCCACCCCTGACCCCAGTCACGTGGTGCGTGACATCAGCAACTCTGCCCCTGACCCCAGTCATGTGGTGTGTGACACCACCACCACATGGTTCATGACATCAGAAGGACAACCCAGGCAGACCCTCAAAGCCCAACCCCTCATGCTGCA
>JAGPOW010001296.1:67719679-67743982 GCA_030014935.1 Caiman crocodilus
GTCATAGAAGGCGACCAGGTTGGTCTGACAGGACATGCCCTTAACAAACCCGTGCTGGTTGCCCTTCAGCATAAAGTCCCCTGCCGGTCCCTCACAGATATGGGACTTGAGAATTTTCTCAAAGATCCTTCCTAGAACTGAAGTGAGACTGACAGGCCTGTAGTTCTCCGGGTCCTCCTTCCTCCCCTTCTTAAAGATTGGCCACCTTCCAGTCCTCCAGCACTTGTCCAGAGCTCCAAGAGCTCTCGTGTAACTGATCCAAGGGCTCAGCAATCACCCCCGCCAGCTCCCTCAACACCCTTGGGTGCAGGTCATTTGGGCCCACCGACTTAAAGACATCCAGCCCTTCCAGAAACCCTTCCACCAGGTCTACCCTCACCCTTGGCCTAGCAGTGATTCCCAAGGGGGAATGCAGGCTTCCAGCGGGAGGGAAGTCCCGGTCTCCCCTCAGGAAGACTGAGGCAAAGAACTCATTGAAGATCTCAGGTTTCCCATCGGCAGCGAGCACCAGGTTGCCCAAAGAGTCCCTCAGGGGCCCGATGTTTCCCGGGGCTCTCTTTTTGCTCCCCACATATTTGAAAAAGGACTTCCTGTTGTCCTTGATCCTAGTTGCCAGACGGAGCTCAACTCCCACCTTGGTCTTCCTAATACCCCTCCTGCACTCCTGAGCACAAGAGGAGTACTCCTCTTTAGACACTGCTCCTCTCTTCCAAAGATTGTATGCCTCCCGCTTAGCCCTCATGGTCCCTCGAATATCCCTATTAAGCCATGGGGGCTTCTGGGCACTTTTGCCCATCTTGCATTGGGCAGGAACGGTCACGCCTTGGGCTCAGAGGATCGTCTCCTTTAGCAACATCCACCCTTCATAGACACCCATGTCCTCAATCCTACAGTCCTGCAGCGTCTTCTCAACCAGCCTCCTGAGCTTCCTGAAATTGGCCCTTTTGAAATCTGGGACCCTAGTCATTTTGAAATCTGGGACCCTAGTCATAGTGTGGGCCATATTTACACTGCACCGGACAGCAAATTCTGTCAGCAAATTCTATCATCTATCAATGATTGCTATCTCCCAGGGAGTTCCGTACCTGGAGATCATCAACCAGATTGTCCCCCGAGGCCAGGACCAGATCCAGCAGCGCATCTCCCCTGGTAGGGCCATGCACTTGGACCAAGCGGAGGTCCTGCAGCTCTGCCAGGAACCTCCAGGACCTCTCGGACTTGGCTGACTGCTCCTCCCAGCAGATGTCCGGGTAATTGAAATCACCCATGACAATGACATCCTTCATCCTAGCTGCCTCTTTGAGCTGGCCAGCAATATGGAGGTCCAGCTCCTCCCTCTGGTTGGGTCGTCTGTAGCAGACACCCACCATTAAGTCCCTTTCCCCTCGTCCTCCTTGCAGCCTGACCCAAATTGATTCTGCCTGGTCCTCAGTTGCCCCCAAGTTGACTCTCAATGCAGAGAAACGCTCTTTGACAGAGTGCAACCCCTCTGGCTGTTTTCCCTGTCCCCATGTATTGTCATGCTTATGAGGCTAGAAGCCTATGGCAGCATAACCAGGCAGTGCAGCCTAGCGCCAACCAAAGACGGAGCCGCCAGTCCCCCAGGATGTGGTCGGCCCAGCACTAGCCTCAGCTCTAATCCGTTCTATATGTTCCTGACCCCCCAGAATTGGATGACAGTAGGCCAGAGCTGAGCCCATGGGACCTCACTCTGTTGCCAGGTGCCACTAGGAAGACAACATGGTGGGTGAGCAGTGATTCCAGCAGCAGCTGTCCCTGTTGGTGTGCTGTAAGTCAGCAGAGGAGGCAGGAGGCTCTAGGGCTCCTGTCAAAGCACAAGAGAAATCCCCCTTCACAATGGCCTTCAAGGGAAGGGGACAGCCCAGTGTGGGCAGGACCTTTGCTAGTAGCTCCCCTGCATCTCTCCCTTGGGGCAAATTTGCTGGCTAAGCAATGCAGCCCTGCAGGGGCAGGACACCTTGCTGCCCACCCAAGATTCAGGTGCCCTTAGAAGCCCACACCGGGGCTCCCGCCTGGGACAGTAGGCAAACTGGGACTGCATCTGCCCCCAACGCCTGGCGTGGCTTTCCCTGACCCACCCACCTCTGTCCTGGGCAAGCTCCTGACCTCTGTGACCAACACTGCAGGTGGAAGAGGTGATGTCAGCTCCTGGGGTCTATGTGCAGCTCAACCCCAGCAGGCTGGGCACAACATGGGCAGGGGCTCAGCCTTGGATCAGGCGGGTTAAGGAGAGAGCCGAGCTCCTGCACATCTTGCACCCAGCCTGATGGGGCTCAGCTGCACAGACCCCCAGGAGCTTACACCTCTTTCCCACTAGCAGTTTCTAGCATGGAGGCCAAGCACTTGCCCAGGACAGAGGTGGGTGGAGCAATGAAAGCTGTTCTGGGTGCTGGGGGCAGATAGTCTCAGCCCACCTGCTGTTCCAGGTAGGATCCCAGCACAGGCTTCTAAGGGTACCCGAATCCTGGGTGAGCAGTGAAGTACAATGTGCTTCCCTGCTGGGCTGGAGTAGACTGCTTAAATCTAGAGGGAACCTGGGACAAAAGTTCAATAAACCAATTTAACCTAAATGAGTTAAATCTGACACTTCATCCATCCAGATTTATCTTAAACCAGTTTCAGCCATTTTGAAAGTAGTTTATGTGCACTGAACTACTTTTGTGCTACAGATTTGAACTGGTTTATGATCACTTATACTCATGTATTTGTAATATGTATCCCTAGCCTAGAAGTGATTAGGGTAGAAGTTAGCAAGGTTTACCAGCAGGGTGCTAGAATGAGCCAGCTTGTGGTAGAGGTAGGTGGGCACTAGGAGATGGCCACCTGTGCTGCTTTTCCCTATGTTTGGGTTGTAGCATTTCATAGGAAGAGCTCCCCACCTGTCAAAAGCCCTGCTGCCCTATTGCTGTGGAGTAGAGGGAGAGCTCCCTCTCCACTGAAACTCTGGGTGCTTGACTACCGGGTGGCATAGTGGGGGGCTCCTCACCACCAAATATCTCTAAAGCTATATTTCAGGTACGGCCTGCACAACTCCTGTTTTAGTGTTTAGCTAGATAATGAATTTGTCTCAACCACTTTTCAGGGCACTGTAGAAGAAAAAAAAATCACCAACTGCAATACAAGGAAACCAAGGTGTCAAAACTAAACTTTAAAAATCAATGAGGCTGGAGAGAGAAGAAAAAGCTGACAGAAGCGCACAGGAAATGTAGGAGCTGGCAGCAAAAAGATATGAGAAGAAAGACTAGGACCTAACCCAAGGAATACTCCAGAGTACTTTGGAAACTGAGTCAAAGAAATCCTGATAAGGTTTATTATTCTGTCTAAATCTAATATTTTTCATGTTTTTTTCAGTAAAAAAGTTGTTAAATAGTTGTATCCTAAATCTGTGTATATGTTATATGCTATATTTTCCACAAGCTTCTGTATATTTAACTTGTGAAACCAGACCACCCATATGGTTGCAGTTCTAGGAGAGAATGCTTGAGTGTACCTGCTAAAGGGTTGTATCCTGTGAACTACGCAATATTGCAAAAAGATGATTTCTCACTAGGTTCCAGGAGCTAGGTGGTTGGGTCATCAGTTGTTAATTCTCAAAATAAAGTGCTAAACAAAGGATCTGCACCCAGAAAGCAAACCGAGAAGCTCCAACCACAGGGAACACCTGGACTCCCTTTAGATTTGGGGAAGCTTCATTGAACACGGAGCATAACAGTAAGGTGAATTGGCGAGCTTAACTCCTTTCACTGCTTTTGAAAATCCCAGCAAAGTATAGAAGAAAATAATAAAAGACAAAGCCTAAACTTCATCTATCATAGTACAGAGCGCAGCATAGACAGAGAGATTAATACCCTTTAAAGTGCCTTCAAATCAATTTTCTGCAAATCAATTCTCATGGAAATTGCATTTATCTAGCTTTCTGTTCATCCTGGTCTAAACAATAATCCTATTATCTGCTATTCTCCATGACCTCCTCTGTTTGTTCTACATATCCTGATAGTGATGTGTTTCCCTTAGTGTGTGCACTTTTATACTTGAGTTTTATAAGGCTTTCATGCGTTTGTTAGAGACAGGTACTTCTTCACTTGATGCTGCAGTGTGGCATATTTCATGGGATACATTTTATTCCCTATGAAGCTGGAGAAATTGTTTGCATATCTTTGATTAATTTCTGGATGAAGTTTGTAGATGGACCAAAACTAACAATGTATAGGCACCTTTAAAGCTTAACATTGTGCATTGGACGTGTGTTCTACACAGATATTTGTACAGTAATTGCTAATGAATGTGTTTGTTAAAAATAGCTCTAAGATGGCCTTAAATCTTTTATTATACTGATACATTACCACATGCAATTTAATTGCACCTTAGGTAGCAGGCAAATATTCATTAATGCGGTCATACATTTTCCCTCCTAATCTGAGAAAACAGAAGGAGCCAACCACATTAATTCTGAGGAATGCAAATCCTCTCTGGGCAGAACAGTTGGAAGACTAAAACATACATTTATGTCATAGAATAAGTACTCACGGTACTATCTGCTCTGTCAGGCCTCTTCTACTGGGCACTGCTTTGGTTGCTCCATGCATTCTCTGACCTCAGACTTTGCAAAAAGGAAGCAGATGCTTCTTATCCCATGCGCCCAGCTTCAAGTTCAAGGCAGCTTAGGCACAGAACTATGGTGAGAACACACATAATAGATCATTTAAAACAGGATTTAAATGGCAAGTACCCAGACATACAAACCCATTTCAAACAGTTTGAACTTTCTGGAATGTTTTAAAAGTAATCAGGTATTATTTTGAACCAGTGCTTCATGAAATGGTTAGGTGTTATGTGCAGACACCAAGCTTTCTGGATGCCTGTAGACATGTGGGTACACTGCTCTAGCATGCTGCAATTTTAAAATGTATTAAACATTAAAACAAATTAAACATGCTGCACATCAGAGTAGACTTGATTAATCCATGTCTCATGTGTTCAGTGTCCCCATGCTTCAAAATGGCTGAGGGAGTGCTTTAATTAAAGTTCATCAAACAACTTTAGTTAAAGTGCGCCCTCACCATTTTGAAGTGTGGGACTCTGAATATACCAGATGCTGCAGGCACTTCAATTAAAGCAGCTCTCAAAGCCACTCTAAAGCACCTGCCCCACCCCCCAGGGCATGTGTAAAGATGCCCTCTGTGACTAACATCTAGCTAAGCTTCCAGGCATTCTGCACTGCACAGCTCCTTTCCTCCCTCTTCCACCCCACCTGACAATTCACTATTCTGGTACTATTCAGGGCTCAGCTGGGTAGAAAGGATATCCCTGAGAGGAACAATTCATGGACCAATTCACCTTGACTAATCAGGGAATTAACAGCCATTCTGTAGTATTAAGTGACCATTGTGCAATGGTTCATTTTTCCCTTACCCAGATGAGGGTCACCCACCCAACCATCCATCTACCTATCTCATAGTGCTGGACTGAGGAAGGGTGTGAACAGAAATTAAGTGGTTTTCTAGGCAAATTCTTTTTAAATATGCAGCCTGAGGCAGAGAAGAGACATGCGCAGCTTCCAATATACCCAGTCTCCAGGAAGCACAGAAGCAGGGGTCCAGGCAGCAAACCCTCACTCTCTATTGGGGTTCAGTCAATGAGAGTCTTCTGCCCCCACTATTGAATTCCTGGAGAATCTCAAAGTAGGAGACATGCTGGACTGGGTTCGTACTCCAACCCTCTGGTGATGGCTTGACAGGACTGCAATGCCCAAATGGTGGTCATTCTACTTGGAATCCTTGCCATTGTGTGGGTGGACACCCCCAAATTGTGAACTGGTTTCCAATCAGTGGAATATTTCAGTTATGTGTATCCCTTAAGATCAATGTTTCCTTACTATCTTGGGATGATGCTAAATAGAATGTATTTAATAACTGTAAAGTTCTATGAACAGATGAAGCAGCATATACACACACACACATATACATACACACATATGCATACATATAATTTATATCACTTAAATATATCATTTAATATCACTGAATGTGCATACATATATATAGGATATAAATATACACACATATAAACATATATACAATCAGAGTGAACACACACACACACACTTATATATGTGTGTACATTCAGTTATAGTAAATAAGAATTATAGTTTGACTATTTTAAAGTTTACATTAAATTCAGTATTCTTCAAATAACATAAAAACATTTTCTTATTTAAATTTCCTGTGCTTTTATATGTATTGAAAAATGACTACATAATATATAGATGATTTTGAAGTAATGTATAAGGCTCATAATCCATACTGCCAAAACACCCCCAAAAATCCCACAATACCACAAAGCTAACATCAGGTATATCATCGGGTAAATTAGAGTCCTATTCCCATAACATGCTGCAGTTGCGTAGATCCCTTGTTCAAAAACAAAAGGTCCACTTATGCAAAGCAGCTTGAAAGATTAGGGCCTTCTTTAACACAATATGCGTATTACATTTATCCAATGGCATTAGTTTTGTACTTTCAGTCAAAATGCCTAGCCATGAATTGGTGAAAAATCATTACCACAGTTCTGTGCATATATCTTATTAGATAGAAACCTCAGTTGCTTGGTAGCTGAAATAAAGAAGAATATTTATATAGCAAACTCTCAATAAAACTGAAAACATGACCATTGGATGATTCCTAGACTTTTCATCTTTTTAAAAATTATGTCATTTAACAAGATCTTCACAGAGAACAAGCCTATACCTATCAATTGACAAAAAACCCAACACAATATAAATGCTGACAAAGCATTTTCCTGCTTGTAGATTATAAAGTCCCAGACTTCATTAGCACAGTAAAACAGAGGGGGAAAAAAAGAATATTAATTTTGTATATAATCCAAAACATCCCTCCAAAATCAATACAATTCAAGCCTAAATAATCATACCTTTCTTTATTTTATAACATTTCGTCAGAATTACGTTTTCTCTCAAAGCATGGCAGAAAACATAGTATATTGATAACTCATTAGCAACATAGTAAACCACTGATTTTACTATAGTTTTATATAAATAAATTGCTGGGCTGTTACATTATCTTATGGCTGTTTGACTATGAAGACTTCAGCCTGGAAAGAACTTATAATGCATGATTATCTACATATGTTCTTCAGTCATTGGAAATTTGAGTGTACAAAATGTTGGAATAAATTGAAGTGAAACATCATCATAAACCAATGACCTTTTTCCTTGTTTTCATTCAGATTTCATTCAGACAGGCGTCCACTGAAGCAATGGGATTTGAAAAGAACTAGCTACCCACATCTTGTTCACACAGCTTACACTATGCAAAATGTATCTGTATGACTGTTAGTTATAGTGCTTGATTATTTGTGTTTAGGTGTCCTTTGTTCATTGTCATTAAAGAAGTAGACTGCAGACAGTTACATATTCTGGATACCTTCTTACGCTTCAAGTGTCTTCCATGTCTGCTCCTTTCTGCTCCCTAGTCTGGTCACTAACATTTTGTATCAATTTGGCATCCATGTCTTCTTAATGTTGAAAATTATTTACATTGGAAATACAGAATCATAAATCTTAGACAACAGACAGTTATTTATGCCTTAGGAATTAGACCCCAGGCAGTTTAACTTTGTTGTGTTTTGCATCTTTGTCACATGGTATAGCCTATGTCTGTACCTTGGCAGGTGGAGAAACGTAGGCAGCTACTTATGATAAATTGTTTATTGGGTTGTGTTATACTATTCTGTCAAATTTGTTTATACTTATTGTGTACAATATGTGCAGAGGTATGCAGAACTGAGAACTATTATGTTTTTAAACATATCCTTATTATTTTTACACATATGGTATAATGAAATTAGTACTATGCTTGTTAGACAAGACCAATGCCTTAAAAATAATTAAAAGGCTGTACTGTAGGGCCCAGCCCTGAAGTCATAAAATACGACCATGGTCTACAAATGAGAGCTACAAAGCATCTGAAACAGAACTATGGGTTCTTCTTGTTTTCTTCTATATATACAATTCTATGAGTGTAAAAATCTATATTACATTTATTGATTTCTTTGGTGATCCGTGAAGCTTTCATCTCTAGTCACCAGAGCCCAAATCCTAAGAGGTATGCAGATATCTAAGAAAAATATTTTGGTACACAGACATCCACAAAATCACTGCTCTCCTGCCATCTACCCCTGTAGGAAATAAGGTTTCCACTAGTAAGAGATAAATCTGTTTACGTGCTGATGCTCCACATTCAGTTGATTTCTTGCAGCTAGTCCAACAAGAGCTCTGGAGATCCTTTAAACACAAATGTCAAACTAGGTGTTAGCCTTCCTGTTCTACCACAGGACCTTGCCCATAGGCATGAGGAAATCATGGATAAGGTGAAAGCTAGTTGCAGACAAGAGGTATAAATGCTTTTCACACTCCATAGCACTCATCTGAGAAATTTAAATAGCTTAACTTAGAGCAGGGACTTGTACCTGAGCCGCCCATTGTACAAACCACTGTTTAATACCTTGGGAAAAGTAAAGGATTCTTTTGCCCCCTACTCTCTTGTTGGAGCTATTTCACTATGTATAAATAATAGCATTGCCATAGGGATTTTATTCTTGGCCTCTTATATCCCAGGTGCATTTAGCACTTCACAAGATGAAGTATTGAATTTTTATTGCTTCAGAGACATCCCACAATATATTACATTTGTTCAACAACCTTTAGGACTAATGACAAGTAGCAAACACCTCAAGTCAAGGATGGAGCAAATATGAACTCATATACACTATCATTTTGCCACAGTGATACTGAAAAGATGGTCTCTCTCACTGTATGTAGGTGTACCATATAACCAAGTATTGCATGTTTCTAGCACATCTTTTGTTGCACCTAGTACAAAAAACAACTGTAGATCTAAATCCTGCTCTTTCACATTTTTTTTATTTTATTAGTTATTGCTCTCACTAATCAACAGGTCTGTTACAGGTTTCACCTCATTGAATGAGCTGCAGAACTGTTGAATACTATAAAGCACTACTTAGCTTCATTTCTGTCAAACCTGCTATACATTTGCCCAGGTTCTAAAAGAGATCATTCACAACAATGTATTGATCTGTTCATAACCATTTTAGCAGAAAGACATCTCCATAAAGGGAACTTCCACTGCCTGTAGATTCATAGCCCCACTGTAATGAGATGTTTAAACTGCAAGAGAGACTGCCAATGTTTTTTTATGAACCTATTATTTGAAGCCACTGTACTTTAATGTGGTATCGAGAATGGAATGAAATGGTTTAATTTTATTTGTTTTACTTAAAAGTTTCCACTTATCTGTGCAGCTGAGAGACTAAAATCATGCATTTCCTTTCATATCCCACAAAGATAAATCTCTGGCAAAGCCCTGTCCTACTTTAACAGAAAAAGTGTAAACGTGTTATTGCCTCATTGCCTACCATGAGTGACTGGTGCCTCTTGAATATGGTGGGAGGGCACCCACAGAAGCCACTGATAGTGGTGGTCCTGTCAGTGGGGGCACCAGCCCTGCCTACAGCATTGGTATCAGCTGTCGGGGGTGCACTGCCCCATCAGGGGTGGAGTACGTGCAACCCCATTCACCTCCTACCAGTCACCTATGTTGCCTACGTCTCTTTTCAAATAATCAATAGCAGGAAAAATATCATCCTTACATCAGTATCTTCATCTGCTTCTGTATGGTTTAAATAAGATTTTTGAAAAAATAGGCATCGTTTTAATGTGATTCTGAGCAATGGATAATACCCGACAACATATTTTGGGCCCAGAGAGGAGGCCCAAGGGGATACTTTACTTCAAGGGGATTTCCTCCAGAATGGAGCATCTTTGCTAGCATCCCAGACAGGCAAATGGGATGCACTGGAACAACACAGGGCCTGCCCACTCTTGTCTGAGTAATCTGACTGACTTATTATAGAGCGAAGGCACTCAAACATGCCAGTAGGTTAAAACTTCAGCCCAGGCTAAGGAGTTTTCAACATCTTCACCCTGCTGAAAAGTTTAGGATGCCAGGCTTCAAGTATAAAGCTTAAAGTATACTGACTCTGGCCCAGGATATTTCAGTTACACCTTGGTATAGTAAAACCACAGGTTGTAGATAAAAGATTAAACTTAAAGTATACTGACTCTGGCCCAGGATATTTCAGTTACACCTTGGTATAGTAAAACCACAGGTTGTAGATAAAAGATTTTGCAAGTTACTGAATGCTGTACTAAACGTTACTAATTCTGGTGTTCAACAGTCTAATAACTGAAAGCTCGCAGCTAGCATTGCCACAGCTGTAAAAAGTCACTGATCATTTTTAAGGCAGGAAACGCATTCAGAGATGTGTTTCTTCTAACCATTCAAGATAATAGAACAAATAGAAAAATGCATCTATGCTGCATTTTAGAAATGTAATGACATTACAGATACAGTTGTATATGGTTACACTGTAGCCTTCCTTTATATCTTCTCTCTCCATGGTATCCCCTCAAGGGACTCTGGCCAAAAACTCAGGAAATGGCTAACAGAATAGTTTCAAAGATGTTACTAGCAACCTATCATGACGTGTTTACTATGAAGGGTTTTAATCCTAAAGGCTATAATTCAGGAATGTGTATTGAAAGTTAAGCAATACATAATTCTGTGTCCTCATTTCTCTCTCTCCTTCTGATCTTTGTTCGCTGAAATATTCCACTTGCTTCAAAATTGCTCCTTGCTTGCCAACATTTAATAAATAAAAATATGGAGAGATCATACCCCTTTGTACTTGATTTCTCTGATGTCCTGGATTGAGTTTCACAAAGATTAGTTCTTAAACTTATTTTTGTTTTAATAATACTATCTGACATTCCTACTTCATATACATAAAAAGAAAAAAGTATAGGAATGGGAGACAGGAGAAATAAGACAAGAAAAAGGGAGCGAGCAAGAGCTAACCACATAACAGAATTGTGAAGAAAAAGAGTAAAGTAACACACTTTTGGGTCCATTTTTTTTCCTTTTCCCTCCTTCTCCCCACCTTTCTTCTCTTTCCATGCTTTCCTTCACTCTGCTTTCCCTGGTTTCTTCTTACTCATTGATTGTCCTTCTCTACAAGCAAGGTCTGATTCTGCCATTCCTTCTCACATTAAATACATTTTTTCTCAGCAATAATATGAGTAGCACTTCTTATTCCACTGCCCTCAATGGGATTCTTTGGCAGAAGAAATCATTTTCTTCCACAAAAAAGTGCAACCATTCAGAGGTATATTTCCATTGCCCCCGGACAAAGGACAAAGGTTTGCAGGATAAGAATTGCTACAGTTTGCCCAGACACATTGCAAAGTGTATCTGAAAGGTTGCTTCAGGATTGTGGCAGTACATTCAGCCACTCACTAAATCCTGATAGGAAGGGTGATACGTATATACACCAAACCTGTGATTTCTCTCTTCAAGGACAAAACCAGGCACAACTGGTCCTGAGACAAATACAGCCCCTGTTTGTAGCCTAAGGGTAACTGGAATTGGGTTTTAATTCCTCTTCTTCATTGTTTTTCTCTCCACTCTAGATCCTCAGTTTGCATATAAAAAATTCTTAGAAGTGACTTCAACCATTTGAGGTTTTTGAGTAGTGATTTGCACTAGACAACCCACCACCATTGTGCAACTCCAGTTTTGATTCTGTTACACTGTAAATCTCTAGCCCTACAGTTAGGCAACTAGGATTTAAATGGCCATACCATTATTGGGCACTAGGGCTATGCGAAGCTTCGGTCACTGATTTGATTCGGCAGAGATTTGGCTGGATTTGGCAGCCAAATCTCTGAATCCAAATTGAATCAGGAGACTCTTTCATCTCTCCAAATCAAATCAGAACCCTCCAAATCAATTTAGAGAGATTCTATGATTTGGACATAGACACAGATTTAAA
Source organism: Caiman crocodilus (assembly GCA_030014935.1). Taxonomy (NCBI): domain Eukaryota; kingdom Metazoa; phylum Chordata; order Crocodylia; family Alligatoridae; genus Caiman; species Caiman crocodilus. The sequence continues at coordinate 67,731,629 of JAGPOW010001296.1, forward strand.
TGTTTTTTCTCCATACCTCAAGGTACCAGGTGTGGCTTGTGAATGCTGAGATGGTGGGGCAGATGGAGTGTCCCATGGGAGTGCAGGGGGTTCCTCCGCATACTCAGCAGTGGACGTGGAAATGGACCACAAGCACTTTTGGTCCATTTGCAGATCCACCACAGAGCATGCGGAGGACCTCCTCCCCTGCCCCCTGCTCAGCGACTGGTACCTTCTGGATCTGGGGGGGAACCTGGGGTCTCCTCGCAGCTGATCACCAAGCCAGATGAGCATGCGGAAGGTCCCCTGAGTCTCAGCAGTGGACCTGGAGGTGGACCACTAAGAATGCAGCACCCGCCCTCCCCCCCCCACACACACACTCCCGTGGGATGCTCCATCCACTCTACCATCTCAGCACCCACAAGCTGTACCTGGTACCTTGAGGTATGAAAAAAAAAAAAAATAAGCTGTGTCTATGGCCGAATAGCTGATTCTCCAAATTGGCATCGAATCTTCAGATTCGGATTTGGCCTAAATGAATCAGGACAGTGATCCGAATCACTGAATCAAATCACTGTACTCTGAATTGGACCAAATCCAAATCAAATATGGCCCACTTCACACGCCCCTATTGGGCACTTCTCAACCATTTTTTAACTGGACACAGTCACTGTGCCTCAAAGCAATGCAATGCATTTTGCAGTGACAATAAATGCCATTCTGAACAAATTCAAACCATGTCCCACATTGTTGACTAATAGCCACTGGTGGCCTGGTGGCTATTATACTACCTGGTGGCCTTCAAGCTCTTCACACTGGTGATGACATCGCCCTAACATGGTTGAAACAGTATGTTGAAACTGCATATGCGAAATAAATAACTGCAAAGTCCAGGTAGACATAAGTGGTATTCCGGAGGTAGCATTTCCTTTGCCTTACCTGAGAGCAGCATACAGCTTTAATCAGTGCAACTGACTGAAGTCTTTAATCTCCTCATTATATTTCATAGATTTCATAGATGTTAGGGCTGGAAGGGACCTTGGAAGATCATCAAGTCCAGCCCCCGGCTTAAAGGGCAGGAAGTCAGCTGGGGTCATAGGATCCCAGCAAGATAAGCATCCAGTTTGCTGTTGAAGATGTTCAATGCAGGTGCTTGAACCACCTCCGGTATATCTTAATATACAGGTTTAATATTTCTAAATTTAGTTATTTGTTAAATCTGACTACTGTTTAACTAGACTCTGGTGCTAAAAAAGTTTTATTCAGTCACATCAGATAAATAATAATATTAACTGGTGAAAATATTAAGAGTAGTTAATACAATGTATGCATTGTATTATTTCTGTCATTTTAGGAATGAATGAAGCTCCCTACCTCATCTTGCATTGACAAATAGGCTTGACAGAAAGAGGACTAATATGCTTCCTTAAATGGGTGATGGTAGGCTTAAAGAAGCTAGCACAAGGCTTCAGATACAAGAGGAACCCATCTCAGTGCATAGGGACTGTATTGGAGGTAAAGAGAACAAGGATGGAATTCAGTAGATCTTTGTAGTAGATCTGTGTTAGTGATCTATGAAAAGTCACCTGACTGAATTAGCCATATATAAGCATACAGCAAGCCTATCAGAAATCCATTAATCAGACCCTTCTTACTCGTGGACTGAATTTGGTCCTAAAAGGGAAAGAAATACAACTGGCCACTTTAGCCAGTAAAAATCTTTTATATTATTTTGTTTTACTTTTTTGATTTATAAGAAGGTCTCAAAAAGATTTGATGCTGGCATTTGGAATGTGTTCACTGAGATTTATGAATTGGGCTTCCAGCTTTTGACGTTCATTTTTCAAAACAAATTCAAATGATATTTCTCAAAAAGTAAGTGCAAAATGGAATGGTCAATCTTGTAGGCATTTCACATATTTTTTTTTTCAACTTGAACCATTTTCTCCCATTCTTGGCCTGAAACCAATGGCCCTCTGAATTGTGAAACTAAGAGCAGCATGAAAATGACAGATTTAGAGGTATGTTTAAAAAGGGATTTTTTTTTGTTAGGTTTGATAAACTGTAACTATTTGTTAAGCTCTGTCATCATCTCTACCTCTGGAGAAAAAGGCAGCAATAGCAAAGTGCATATAGTCAAGAGAAGAAAGGAAATGGGTAGGCTTTTCAAGGTCATTATGCTTCCCATCCCATGCACTACAATTCTATCTCTTCCTATAAGTGTTCTCCAGGATTCTTATTGCAGAGCTGGGCAAGCAGCAGACTTGGACTAAAGCAACTCTTACTGAACCATCTTTCTTCAACTAGGCAAATCTTATGGGTAAGTTACTATTGTCTGTATGAACCGTAATTAACCTGAACCTCCAATTAAATGGACAGCAGAGAATTCAGTGATTGCGTGTTTCTAATAGAAACCATTCTTTCATGGAGCATAGAGGGAAACTAAGATCTAGTCTGGAAGTATACAGCTTATACATAGAGGACTCTATCTTCCAAAAATATCTGGGGATCAACCCAAACTCTCTGTTTATTTGTCTGAGAGAAAAAGCTCAAAATTAATTCTGTTATCTTAAAGGGCTATCAAAAATTTTTACTTTTGAAACTTGCAACAATAGGAAGGAAGGTCCGATGGTTTGCAAGACATGGGGATAATAATAGCTTGTTATGCCTTCAGGAAGGAAGTCTTCTGATTCTGAGAAAGGTCTAAAATCTAACTGAGCTGTGGTTACAGTACTTTTGCAAGAGTGAGGTCAAACCACTCAAAATACAAAGATGTTTATCTCAGTTCCTTGGCCTAGACCTGACAAGGTGCAAAGGGACCACAACACAGCTTTAATGGGACAGTTACAGGATTCCTTCTGTGCTAAGTAATGACCAGTGCTACATCACCCCTGTAGAGAAACTCTGCTTTCAAACTTCTGTAAATTAAGCTGAAATCAACTTTCCCCCATTTCCTTGTCTATTGCCAACTCCAGTTCTGTCAGACCAGAGAATCAGAGCCATAGACACTACTGTGGAAAAAGAACAGCACATAATTTTGTTTCTATCAGCATGATTCACAGAGATTCACAAGTGGTTACAGAAAGCTTGATTTAAGTAAAAAAAAAAAAATATCTAGCACCTTTCTGTGAACCAATGTTATTTTGTTTAACAAAATAACATCATCTATATATATATCTTCATCCTTCTCATGCAGTCATTTTAAGACAGTACCTAACTATGAATCAGGATGATAGCTAGTGATAGAGTAAGCTTGGAAGTAAAGCTTAGCTTGGGTAAACCTCTAAAATATGGATGTTTAACTGAAGCTTATTCAAACCTCCAGAGTCAGCAAAATTTGGCAGCAAAATCTCAGTCCAATTCTAGTTCTGGCTGGATCCCAAAAGTGGAGAAGCTTGCAAAATGATAAATGGGACTAGAAGGGAGAGAAAGGGATAGCACACTTTTCAGAACTTACAGAAAGTTCAGCTTTAGCAATGGAAATTTGTGGAGGCTTTGGAGAGTCCATGCAAGTTTGTTTAAACTAGCTGGTGTATTGCTTTTAAGTGAGAGTAAAGTAATATCCCAAATATCCTAGGAACACTATTCCTCAGAAAGGACAGAAGCCTTTGAAAGTCTCTTTGAGGTTATTCAAATAACCATCCTGAATATGTGTGCATAGCACAATGTAGTGCTGTTCAAATACCCAAGACACCACAGATCCTGGAAGAACGATAGCAATGTTATCATGGCACTTCACCCAGTCTAATATACCCTGCTTCTCAGTGGGACTAGTTAGCTTGGTTAGAGCAGTACCTAACATAGCAATTCTGTTTCTAAGACCTGAATTAGCTTGGTTAACTTCCTATTGCATTAAGCTGTGTACAGCTACTGTCTGACTCACTTTCACACTGAAATTACATATGACATTTTTGTAAGCATGGGATTACACCTCAATTCTTTTCTTTTTTTTTTGTTTTTTTGCATGGCTTTAATAAACATCCAGTTGACAGACACAATAGATCCTAAAATTACTTCTCTCTTCAGCAACATGGACTACCACAAGCCCATGAAACCTGTCTACTGCTCACTTCATTGGTTTCCAATATTGAGTCACGTTCAAGATGTCAGTCTTTATCTTTTAATCCTGGGCTGAGAACTTCTGAAATACAACTTCAAAGTCCAGGAGGAGTGTTTTTGACTGTGGTTGACAAGCACAGTGGAACTTTCTAGTAAAGGGGCAAAGTTGTCTGTGCAGGAAACAGATTTTGGGGGGTTGATTCAAACCCATGGAATGAATTTTCACAGGAACAAAACCTCACAAGTTTTGCAAACTATTCCAAGATCTGAAAAGTTATAATAGGGAGTTGGAAAGTTTTATTTTTTCCTTTTGCCACTCTAACTTTTAACATTTCCTCCTCTTTGAAAATGATGGCAAAAAGAAAAATGAATCTCTGTAACTCTACTACCTATCAACTTTTCAAAATATCTCCAGGTTCTAAAAAGTCATGGGGAGGACGGAAGGAAGGAAGACTTAGAATTAGGATTTTTTTGCTCTCATTGCCAAAAAAATTTTTGGCCTTATTTGACTAGCACAATGGTGAAATTAAGTTCAAAGTAATGTTTGAGTGATATTGTAGCCATAATGATCCAAGAAAAATGTGACAGACAAGAATTTTTGTGGATATCTCTTATTGGATCAACTGCCTGATTGCTGACTTGGAATAGACTTAAATGAGCTTTTGCATACCATAAATTCTTCTTTAGGTCTGAGGAAAAAAACAAACAATCTAAACTACAGTTAAAAAACAGTCTGCAGGGATGTGAAATTAGAGAAAAAATATTCTGAGGATTAGCTGAAAGAACAAGAGTAATGCAGAAGAAAGGATAGTTTAGTGGAAGATCAAGACCATTATAAAGGGGAGGTGATCATTAACACCTGTGAAGAGAGATTAGCAGGAATCAGGTCAACTGTAACAAACATAAAATCAATGTCAATGTTCAGTCCTTGGTTCTTAGTGTCCAGCCAGCTTATATTTTTTTTCCTAAGCTTGATTTCTGAAGGTAAGTTGTAAATTTCCCCTAAGCACAAGAATAGTGAAATCAGAAAGTGAGTGGTTGTTCTATAAAAAATGTTCTTCTGCACAACTTTGTGTACTTGTCCTTGATTTTTTTCATTCTAGCATGTAGTTTTAGTTTCATTTCACCCATATATTTCCATGAAGTCATTTGGTGTGTTGGACTCTCCAATCTGTTCAAATCTTTCTTGAAATGTGGGGACCAACACTGGACACAGAATTCCAGGTGAAGCTTTAAGAATGCTGAAGAGAGCAGAAGAATCACTTCCATTTGCAATCACAGGCATGTAACACTCCTGTTAATACAACCTAGTATGTTGTGGCCCTGTTTGCAACATGAGTGCACTGTTGGCTCATATTCAGCTTGCAGTCTACTGTAACTCCCCAGTCCTTCTCTGTAATACTGCAGCCTAGACAGTCATTCCCCAGCCTGTATTTGTGCATGCAATTATTCCATTCTAAGTGCAAAACCTTGCACTTGTCTGTTGAATTTCATCTGAATGATTGTATCTATCAATCATTTTTTCAGTCTATCCAGGTCATTTCAGAGCCTAGCCCTCTCTTTCAGAGAGTTTGAAACTTCACTAGAAGGCTTTGTTCAATTATTCTGCTTATCAGTGCAAGTATAGGGTGGTAAATGATTACCAAAGGTGTGTGGTGGGAAAGAAGGAGAGGGGAGTGGAGGGTTTGAACCGATTGGCTAGTCTAGCACAGAGCAACAGACAGAAATGCTTAGTGGAGGGGAGGCTTTTTTTTTATCATAGCAAGTTACCATGGAGTATTTGGGTGACTATTTCAAAGATGCTGTCTATTTCTCAGTGTCCCTGTTGTATAAAAGTATCCTCCTCAGAGCAGATGCAGTAGTATCTGAGGACATATCTTTTTTCAATGGTTTGTTGGAAGCCATCCCAGATGTGCATCTTGGGATCTACAAAGTTTATATTAATGTAGGAGTATTCTAAAGAAGGGGAAATAGTTATTAAATCTGAGGTGGAAGTCAATAAGCAAGTCAAGGTGTTATGTCCAGGTGATGCAAATATGCTTTATGTAGCATGGGTATAGTGCAGGTTTGATGGTCCATTTTTCTAAAAATTCCTCCCACATGTGGCTCATGAAAAGGTTGGCATGTTGGGGGGTCATCTTTGTTCCCAAAACTGTGCCCATGGTTTGGAGGAAGTGTCAACTCTTGAAAGTTAGATTGTTATGAGGATAAGTAGATATTTGTGCAACATATTGGAAATCTGAGTGTAGTCTACATTACTGTAGATAAATATTTCAGACAGGCAGCTGTGCCTTCATGGTAGTATTTAGGCTGGTGACTTCCATGTTTGCAAGTATAACCTTCTCAGAATGGTGATTGATGTTCTAGTCTTGTTGATGAAGTCTATCATGTTTTATAGAAAACTTGCTCTAAGTAACAAATGTTTTTAGGATAGTTTCTATAAATTATGATAGCTCTTCCATAAGGGCACTGCAGTTGGATACGATGGGATTTCCAGTGTTACCTGGCTTGTGAATCTTTGGGAGCATATAAAATGTGCCTGGGATAGGGAACTCTGGGATTAGTGGAAGCAATTTTTCCTGAAGCTGCTATGGAAAGAATCTGATATTTTCCAATTCCAGAGTTAATACTGGTATAGGGGTTTTCCCCAAGATCTTTATAGTAGTTGATATTAAGAGAGTAGTCTGTTAGCCTCATGATATATTCATGACAGTTGATGATAACTATAGTAATGGAAAATGACTGAGGTCAAAATAAGATTTCTGAACATCAGTATTTCTTTTCTGAACTGTTAATATGGTAGATAGCATATGGGACTTAGATTCTTGATTGCAGTTGCCAGATTCTACAATAACAGAAATGGAAGATAAGAAATTGTGAACTGTAAAAACTAATTTTTAAAAATGGAGGTATTTGATCTTTTGCCTTAAGTTGAAACTTGCCTGTGAACTAATATTTGTAATATATACAAGCAGAGATTTTTAAATTCTAGTACTGAGATCACATTCTTTCTCCACCAGCTATGAATGTATATGCCTATTCATGTTGTTACTGTTCACAAAAAAAAGCAGCCTAGTTCTATTTCTGCAAGTCTTTTGATTTTTCTTTCACTGGCTATAAGAACTGCAATTTTCCACACTTTTCTCCAGTCTCACTAGTCTTAATGCAATGACAGGACTGGCCCTCCCAATCATAAATAACATTGCAAATGATACAAAAACATTGCCCCATCACCATCATACTTGCCATGACTCCTGGCAAGATCCCAAATCTCACTCAAAGCTATAACAATATGTGAGAGAATCACAAACTTCAATAACCCTTTTTCTCCTTTTGTCAAAGCAACCATTAGGCTGAGGCCTCCTGCCTCCCCTTATTTGTTATGGTTGGAGAAAAAAAATTCTTAGAGGAAGCCTTGGATATTCAAATCATCGTACTTTTTTTATCCAGACAGCCTTTTATCCCTTAATTCGGCCTCCTGTTCCAAACCAACTGCCCTGAATTTATGGGTGTTGGGTGACTCAACCAAATCAATCCCAGATTGCTCCAAAACCAACCAACCTCCAAGGAATGGCATCTAAATATGTAAGGTATTGTACAACAAAGTGAAAAAAGAGGGCAGAGGGTGGTCAACAGGTTAACAGGGCTCCCCTTTATGATTCCTCAAGGAAGGAACTGTAACACTTTAATGATTTAAACAGCCTGATGTACATTTTCAAGGCCCATAACTCAACACCAAGTGATTATATACAATATACCCTATAACAGTTAAAAAACATTTGACAAAAAAAATGACAAAAAAATGCTAGTTTCGATCCTTAAGGAGGTATGCCCACTGTAAGAAAGGTACCAGTCTTATAGCTGGTTATAGTTAAACACTTCAGGTGTAAATTGACTTTAATATTATACTCTATCATAGAAGTATTTACTTACAAATATACCTTTTCTCTAGTCTCTAGACTATTTTTCACCAGCACCAGAGTATTTACAAGTAAGCAATTAAATCTGACTATAAAGTATCTCTTTTTATGTAACATGTCCCAGAATACTTAATATGCAATTAAATTACACCAAATAAAATTAAATAGGTGTTATAACTAATTGATCATTAAAACAACATTAATGGGAAAATTCCTGACGTTCAACAGCAATGGAAAAATATGCATACTGGAAAGAAATGGCTTCCACCTCTTTCTGCTGGGCTTTTCTCAGCCAGACTTGCTGACCTGCTCAACAGGGCTTTAAACTGAACCTGCTGGGGGATGGGCCACTGCAAGCCCATTAGGAAGTTTTTTTAAACCCCACAGGCTAAGGCACTCAAAGGAACCCACTCCTATCCTAGCTCCAGCTCAATCTGTAGGAAAGGCAAGGGCCTCCAAAAGGCATCCCTATCCTTGTAGCAGCCCCCTTGGCTCTACAGGGAACCAGTGGACCTCCTGTGACTAAAAAGAAATGCCTATAAAGGATGGAAGGCTGAGTCCACCCCAAAGTAGGATTACTCTGCACTAGTCCAGACCTGTAGGGAGCAAACTGGAAAAGCCAAGGCTGTGACTGAACTCTAACAGTCTATGCCTATCAAGGACAATAAAAACCCCCCCTTTTTTTTTTATATATGTGGGGAGCCAGAGGAAAAGCAAGGGTAACACTGGACCCCTGCTAAACTATATGGGTCAACTGACAACCGACACCCAGGAAAAAGCCAACCTGCTTAATGGGCATTTTGCATCAGTTTTTCACCAGCCCCAAGGGATGGCCCTGCTCAATATTGTATGGGATGGCAAGGGTGAGGAAGAGCTGTTACCCTTCATCAATACTGACCCTGTGAAGGAACATCTTAAGAGGCTGGGCACCTTCAAGTCAGCTGGCCCAGATAGCATATACCCCAGGGTACTTAAGAAGATGGCAAGCATCATAGCTCAGCCACCGGCACAGTTCTTCAAGAACTCATGTCACTCAGGCGAAGTGCCTGAGGATTGGAAGAAGGCCAATGTGGTGCCTATCTTCAAGAAAGGGAGGAAAGTAGATCTGGGGAACTATAGGCCCATCAGCCTGACCTCCATCCCCAGAAAGATCTTGCAGAAAATCATCAAAGAGACCATTCTTTACAAACTGGCTGAAGGCAACTTCTTGAGGGATAGTCAGGATGGGTTTGTTGTGGGTAGGTCTTGTCTGACCAATCGCATAGCCTTCTATGACCAGGTGACATATCACCTGGACAAGGGAGAAGAGATTGATGTCATATATCTTGACTTTAAAAAAGTTTTTGACCTGGTATCCCATGATCATCTTATAGACAAACTGGCTAATTGCAGCCTTGGCTACATCACAGACTGCTGGCTGGGGAACTGGCTACAAGGTCGGACCCAGAGAGTGGTAGTTGTCGGAAGTCAATCATTATGGTGCACTGTGACCAATGGGGTCCCCCAAGGCTCCATCCTTGGAACTATCTTTTTCAACATCTTCATTAATGATGTGGACATTCATGTTAGAAGCGAACTGTCCAAGTTTGCTGATGACATCAAATTCTGGGGTAAAGTATCCACACCTGAGGACAGGATAATGATCCAGGCTGACCTTGACAGGCTCACAAAATGGGAGGACAAAAACCTGATGGTCTTCAACTCTGAAAAATGCAAGGTACTCCACCTTGGAAAGAAAAACCTGCAGCATGGTTATAGTTTCGGCAGCTCTACGCTTCCTAGCATCATAGCTGAAAGGGACTTGGGGGTCATGATTGACCACAAGATGAATATGAGCCACCAATGTGATATTTGCAGCCAGCAAAACAAGCAAAATTCTGGCTTGCATCCATAGATGCATCTCTAGTAAATCCCAGGATACCATCCTGCCACTGTACTCGGCTCTGGTGAGGCTGCAGCTGGAGTACTGTATCCAGTTCTGGGCTCCACAATTTAAAAAAGATGTGGAGAAGCTTGAGAAAGTCTAGAGGAGAGCCACATGCATAATCAGAGGACAGAAAAACAGGCCTTATGATGAGAGACTGAGAGCTACGGGACTCTTCAGCCTGGAAAAGTACAGGCTCAGGGGGGACTTGGTGGCTACCTATAAGTATATAAGGGGTATACATCAGGATCTGGTGAAGTGCCTGTTCACCAGAGCACCCCATGGGATGACAAGATCAAATGGTCACAAACTCCTCCAAGACCATTTCAGGCTGGACATAAGACAGAGCTTCTTTATAGTCCAAGCCCCCAAGGCCTGGAATAGAGTGATGCCAAAGGCGGTGCAAGCACCTACTCTGGACTCCTTTAAAAGTCAACTGGACATTTATCTTGCTAGGATCCTAGCAAGCTGACTTCCTGCCCCTGGGGCAGGGGGCTGAGCTCACTGATCTTCCAAGGTCTCTTCCAGCTCTAATGTCTATAAAATCTATGAAATCTATAAGCTCATTCTTAAAACTCAACGGGAAAAGCAATTAATTGATTAGTGTGTTACTCGTAACAACTCTCAAATCAATCCTTAATTTAGTTTTTAAAAAGTAAGGGATGCAATTATGATTCCTTATAGTAAACTAAAGGAAGTGTGGCAATAGGGAATATCACCCCTAGATGTGGGAAATCCAGGATCATTGTCCTGGTTCCCTCATGTGGAAATGCAAAGGCAATATGAGCAGCACAAATGTCATCATGTCAAGACACTTCTGAACCGAGCAAGATGAGGCTGTTGCCAAAGCTTACCTTGTGTTCCAGATAGCTGTATCTATCCACCAGTATCTGCCAGGGCTGGACCAGAGGAAATATATATTGTGCTGGTGCTGCAAGAAAAATCTCCCTTTGCAAGTTTCAGAGGCATAATATTTTCAGAATTTCTGCTTAAAACTGTGTCTCCTCTGAGTCATCAGAATAAAGACTAATAAAACTTATGATCATACCTGGATTTTAACCCCATGCTAACTGGCTTCATTAGGTTCTTAAAAGATATAACATGTCAAAAATAAATTTCAGCTCAAGTTAAGGACATACGTAGCATATTGGGTTCTCAGAAGTGGCAGTGATGCCCCCTGGTGGCTCTCAACTGTGTCCCACTCCATGCCATGTGCCTGCCCTTCTTACCTGCCATGCCTTGATGTAATAATAATAAATACGAAGGCTGCCCACAGGCTTTTGCATGGCCCTAGTTTGACTGAACCCCTGCTAGGGTTCCCTGGCATCCTACCGGTCCTCATTATTTCCCAGGCCCCTCGCTGACCCTCACTAGTTCTCAGGCCCCTTGCTGAGCCTAGTTCTATAACTGTGCTGCCCCAGGACACCTAAAGCCATAAGGGCTAATTATGTGGCTCCAACCCTGCCCTACATAAACTCTAAGCCTCGCGGGTGTCATTGTAATGTTGTTCCCTTGTTGAGGCTTTGGCCTCCTTCCCTTTACTCTCAGCTAGGCCTTCTAGCCCAGGCCCATTGGGCATGTCTACATGAAATGCTATGCTGCCATAGCCTCCGCAGGCATGAGCCATGCTGACACTGCCACTGCTACTGCACAGTAGGGTTGGAAATGACCCATGTCGTGCCAGGACTATGCAGTACAAAATGACTTTAGCAAGTTATTTAGTACGTGCTAAAGCTTGCCTTATGTTTCCAGTAAGGCAACAACTAAATGACTGCACAGTAACAACTATGCAGTTGGGCACACATGTAGATGCACCTACTGTGTCAAATCTTGCTTTGAGGCAGTAGTTCTGGTTAGGCCCTTTCAGGACAGTACCATGCCCCTAGTCTCTGTCTGCTTGGTCTCTGTGTGGCTGTGTCCCTCTTGAGCACCAGGCCCCTGGCCTGTGCCTGGCTCTGTGGCCTCACCTTACACCTGTTCCAGGCTCAATAGTCATTTGAGCCTTGAACCTGCCCCGGCAGGGCTCAAGGCAATCATGTGCCCCTCGGGGACTAATAGGACCTCCGTATACCACTCCTACAGTCCCAAACCAAAATGCCATAACTGTTTTATGTTATAACATAACATTTATAAACACAGTTATAAACTGCAACAAACTCTAAGCCCCTGGGCTATAACATAGAGGGGAAATGGCCCTCTGCCCCTTTAAGAGCGTAAGCTTTTACTTAGTACTTAGCTAAGCTAGCCTCCTATCCCTGGGCTATGTCCTAGTGAGGTGCCCTAGCCCCACAGTGGATCCATATGCAGCACCACAATCATTTCAGGAGCCCTGCTTCCAGAAGCTTTTCATCCTGTGGCAGCCAGGGACAGACTAGTTTGCCACCTCAGGCTCTGGGCTTATATCTTCCGAGGGCCTTGTCCCCTTCCAGTCAATAGGCTGCCTACAGGTGCCTGCTGATCCACCTCAAGGAC
>JAGPOW010001296.1:67753154-67772801 GCA_030014935.1 Caiman crocodilus
AACTATTTAATATGGCATTGAGGCAAGGCTGGGCACAGGTATGGGTGAATTGGGCAGCTGCTGAGGGGCCAGACAGAAAGGGGGCCCAAAAATTGCAATTTTTTTATTATTATTATTATTATCATTACCTCTGGCAAAGGGAGGTGTAACAGGGGGCCTGCTTGGGGCAAACCTCACTCTGGCCTGCCCACCTGTTTCTGGGCCAACCACCCACATTCTTGTCCACCATGCCTTAATGTTAATTGATTAGTAGATGTCAATTAAGTGGGAGGCTGCCCATTTACTGCCCCAATATCAGGGGCCATTATTTGCGGCTCCATTCCTCTCCTACACCGTAGCCCAAGCCTCACAGGTGGCATCTAGATGTTCTCATCATCACTGGCCCCCACACTGGGCCCCAGAACCCTACTATTGAACCCCACCTAGATTCCCTCCCTTCAGGCAGACTTTTCTGTCATCATATGAGGCAACATAGCTCCCTGAACTGATCCCCCTTTGGGTGTGTGTGACGGCAGGCTCCTCAGGGCCGCACTCTTCGGCCTGCCTGCCTGTCTCTGTGGGCCAACCACCCGCTTTCTCGCCCCCCACGACTTGATCTTAATAGGTTCACTAATTGATGTCAATAAGCGTGAGGCAGCCCATTCGTGCCCTGATGCCAGGGGGCACTCTCTGCGGCTCCTATCCATCCCCAATACAGCAGCCCAAGCCTCGCAGATGGCATCTTGGTGTTCCTATAATCACCGGCCCCCCATGCTGGGCCTCAGAATCATCCAAACAGGACCCTTCAATGATCCCTCTGATCAGGCAGCCTCTCCATTGCCATCCGGGCTACCTAGTCCCCCGAAGCTATCTTCCCCACTTGGGTGTTGTCCCCCAGCACCTAGCTCTGGCCCACCTCCAGGCCAGTCGGGACCCCAGGCACCTGGCTTTTGGACATCCCTCAGGGTGGGCCTCTGGCCCTTTTGGCCCTCCTGGCCCTGGCCCCAGCTTGGGCCAGTCAAGAGTACTCTTCTCGCTCGGGTGGGTCTCTAGCCCCTCACTCTCTCTCTCAGAGTCCGCCCTCTGGGCCCTCCACACTAACCAAATGGGGTTATCCACCCGGCGGTGGGGGCAAAGGGGTTATGGTGCCCCAACTCACCTTTCACCAGGGTGGTAACTGGCATTTCCTGGGGGCTCCTGCGCCACTGAGAGCCCCACCTGGCCACCCACTCCCGGCAGGGTGCAGTTTCAGGTCATGCCCAGGACCAGGAGCCTCCTTGCCAACCCCTACAGCTCCCCCTTACCTCCAAGTGATCTTCTTAGCAGCCCTCCAGCCAGGCGGTGTTGCTGCCTGGGCTCCAACAGCCAGACTGTCTTGCTTATATATGGTTGCCCTCATCAGGCACCTGCAGGCTGTCAGCTCCAGGCCCTTAAAGAGGCAGGCACACCCCATGCCCTGCCATCATCTTTACCAGTGGCAGGCACGCCCCATGCCCAGCCACACGCCCTCCCCCTTCAGAAAGTGACAGGCACGCACAGTGCCCAGCCCCGCCACCCCCTTTCTGGGGCTCTCATCACTGGCCCCTCTCTGGGGCTCTCTAATGCTGCCCCTTGTGGGCTCCTCTCAAATGTTGCCCCCCATGGGCCTCAGAAAGTGGCGGGCATGTCCAGTGCCCTGCCACACACCTTCCCCCCTCAGAAAGTGGGGCCTCTCATCATTGCCCCCTCTCTGGGGCTCAGCCAACATTGCCCCTCATGAGCCTCAGAAAGTGGCGGGCACCGCCAGTGCCCTGCCACAGTGTGATCCCCACACTGGGACTTTTGGCTCTCTAATCCTGGCCTACCTCCAGGCCAGTCAGAGCCCCAGGCCCTTAGCTCTTGGGTGTTCCTCACAGTGGGCCCCGACCCTTCTGGTCCTGGCCACAACATGGGCCAGTCAGGAGGAGTTCAGAAAGGCCTGAGTCTATTGCTGTTTTCTCATTCTCTGAGGGTCCACCCTCTCAGCCCTCCAAACAAAAGGGTCACCAACCCAGTTGTGGAGGCTAGGGTTAAGGCACCCTAATCAACCTTTCACCAGGGTGGTAACTGGCTTGGCATTTCCTGGGGGCTCCCGCACCACTGAGAGCCCCACCAGGCCACCCTCTCCTGGCAGGGTGCAGTTTTAGGTCATACCCAGGACCAGGAGCCTCCTTGCCATGCCCTACAGCTCCTCCCTTACTTCCAGATGATATTGGCATCCCTCAGGCCCAGTGATGTCGTTGCTTCACCTCTAGCAGCCGAGCTGCCCTGTTTATATGAGCAGCCCCAGATCCTAAAATGGCTGCCCTAATCAGGCACCTGGCAGCTGCCAGCTCCAGGACCTTAAAGTGGCAGGCACAACCAGTGCCCTGGCCACAGGGGGCCTAATACTAAACATTTGCCCAGGGCCACCAGGAGTCTAGGTATGGCACTGCATTGGGGTCTGCATATTAATGGCAGATGGAGGCCCGTTTTTTTCTTGATGTTTCTTGATCTCTGTAGCAGAGAACCTCAAGCTCTCTTTAAAGGAGAAAGAGGCCAAGGAGAGCCCCAGGTAGGAGGAGACAGAGGGAGAAGCTGCAGGAGAGCTCGCTCTAGGGAAGTAGGGACTATGAGTAATTACTCATACAAAAGGACAATGCTTGTGTGAGCAACAGGAAACATATCTGCAGTGCTAGCTGCTTGACAGTAGGACTATAGGTTGGAGCCCTTCAGGGGAGAGAAGGAACTGCTATGGGGTTGGCTACCATAAAGTCCAGTTAGTAAGCCTAATTACAAGACATTAGAGACCAGACTTGTGGAGTTTTGTGACTGGAAACAGGCAGGTGCTGAGAGAGATACAAGCCAGGGCCAGAGCCAAGGCTGTCAATCTGGACCTGAAGACTTAAGAGGGAACAGCTCTGCTGTGAGATACCTGTTTCTGAGAGAAGACTGTGAGCATGCTATGCCTAGAAACAGCAAATGAAGGGCTGATGGCTACCAGTGAACTAAGCCCCAAGACTGAGTAGGATTTTTTTGGTATAAAGCCAGGGGCCTACAGGCTTGTGGCTTGTGCCCTGCCCCAGAAGGCTTACGCTTCATACCTCCCTGGCACCCTGGGACCTCCAAGCCTCCCATACAGATGCAAGCCCAGTCCACTGGTAAAACTCAAATGAAAAACATAAGCAAAACTCAAATGAAAAACATAAACTGGCCTATCAGAAGAGCTGAGAGTTTGCATTGGGATGCTTAGGCAGCTTTCCTTTCTAACATTCAATAGTTACATCAAGGCAGGTCAGGCAAGAAGAAGGGTACCCAGGAGCCAGATCAGGGCAAAGGTTACATGCCACCAGGGGGCATCACAGCCACCCTGAAACACAACTTGCTGCAGTCTACTCTGCCCTTTGATAAGGCTGCCATGGGTTTTTCCCCTCTACCCAAAATTACAGTACCTCCTTGCCTTTGTCCAGCTTTACTGCAGTGTCCAAACAAAACACTTTTATTCTTCAGGAATTTTGTTACTGGACTTCTATTTCCCTTGTCACCATACTTAGATGAAGTGCAAGATTTCTTCTCTAGCCCAGACTGTTGTACAAAGATTCCCTTCGTTTCTTTTTCATTAGTGTGGCTTTACATGAAGCCATATTTTTGTGCTAAGGTACTAAAGCTGCTTTGGAGAATGGTAAATGTTTATAGCAAAATCACAAATACTTTTGCTTAGTCCTTTTTCAGGACTATGTAGAATCTTCTTCTCATTGGATGTATCTACATGAGATGCTACACATGCAACAAGCTACAGTGATGTAGCATCCACAGGCATGAACTGTAGTGCAACTGCTACTGTGCAGTAGCAACAAGCTACTTGTTCCAACTGCACAGTAGGATTGAAAACAACCCATGCATCGCCAGGACTGTGCAGTAACAACTATACAGTCAGGAATACGTGTAGACATGCCCACTATGACCTGTAAGCAGCAAAATTCAAAATAGTTGTAGCAGCATTAAAATTGTACTCTCCTGAAGGGATAGGAAGGGCTGTCCTGCAGAGGGACAGAGTGTAGAAAAAGAGAGAGAGAGAGAGAGTTAGTCCCAGTAGAGACATGATTTGCCCTGAGGGCAAGGAAAGCTGTTTTAGAGGCACCCTCTTTGAAGTAGGAGGGGTGATGTAACCCCAGCAGGGGGTTGAATGAGAGAAACATTGGCAAAAGCTGGGAAGGAGTGCTGGCCTGGGATTGGCTGAGAAAGTTTGTTTAAAAGGGGAAGCATTTCTTCCTGTGGGATGGGCAGAACAATAGGGGAAGAGAGACAGGCTGGAGGCCAGGAATAGGACCGCGCCACAGCCATCCTTCAGAGAGCCCCTGTTGAAGCCCTGAAGAGGTAGCTCAGAAAGGCTGCACCAGACAGGGAAACAGTGTATCCTTTCTTCCTCTCTTCCCCCTGGGAGCCCTGCCAGGGCAGGCACAAAGGAGGATCTGCCTGTCAAGAGACTCTAAGCCTGGGAAGACCCTCCTAAGGGGAGGGGGATGCAGGACCAGGGGGAGACTGCCCTGTTTTTCTCCATGAGTGAGAAGGGGAGGGGCAGGCACAGGGTGCTGGAGGGAGCACTGGGATAGAGGGAACAGGGAACAGCTCCAGCCCACCAGAAGCCCTGGGCCAGGCAGGGTCCAGGGAGGCTCTGCATTTGCTGAGTGCTGTGAGGCTGTGCTGGGTAAGGGGAAACTGTCACAACTTGCATCCCAGACACCACTCCCTGCTGAGCCAGGGGCAAGGGTCAGGGCAGGAATAAGCTGTCTTGTAGGGATCACAGGAGAGGAACCACCACCTGCTACACTGAGCCCCTGAAGTTCATGCAAGGGACACCAGCAGCAGGGACCCACCCATGGCTCCTGTGCCAATGACCCAGAAGCTGTCCTGCTCCCTGAAAGACCAAGCCAAGGGGCAGTGTACACAGGGTTCTCATAGTTACCCTGGAGCATACAAGATATAGAATACGTGTTTAAATAAGTTCTTGATGGTTTATTAGTCAGTGTATCAATTTATTTGTTTATTGATTCCTTATTTGTCATGGCTAATTTGTAAGCCTTCCCCTGGTGTAAGGTGCATCAGAGAAGCATTAAAACTTAAGCCACCATCACCGGGTTATATTGTGTAACGTTATTTGTTTTATTGTATTAGTTATATGTTATCTTGTAAATAATTCAGTTCTGTAAATAGTTTTACAATGGTCTGCAATGTTCTTTTGATTGCAAGGGGGGCTTTCCATTCGGGGACCCTGCAGCAACTACCCAGGGAGCTGAGCAGGGCCACAGGCCATCAGGTACCCCAGGATCCCTCTAGTTAGGTAGCATCACACCCAGGGTTACATAGTTCAAAGGCATTATTATTTGTACTGGGACAAGTAATACACCAGAACTGTAACAGGGCAAGAGATCTTACATGGTCAAATTACTTCCATTCCCTGAACTATCAGAAACTTAGAGTTTTAAAGGAAGGACTCAAAACTGAGTGGATATTAACACAAGGATAGGCTGACAAAGGTAAACTAGAATCTGGTCTATTGTCCTCTAAGAGAAGTTCTGCGTCCTGCCATCCATTCTAGGCAATATACAATGATGATTACTAGGCAATTTACCATCTGATGATTACAATTAAGCAAAACAGTGGCTGCCTGCCTGTCTTTCTGGTTGGGAAGAGATCTATCACAATTCAATGAATTCAAAGAGGAAATCTACAATGCTAGTTAACTTTTTCATGATTTGTTTACTTGGAAAAACTGCATCCAAACACAAAGAAGTCTACTTCAATTTTAAAAAATCATACATATTCCAGGAATATGTTGTTTGTTTAAAAATATGCTCTCTCTCACAAGAATAGGATTGTGCCAGGATTTTCTTACAATTTCTCAACGTTTGGCATGAAAACATTCACCTTTTAAGAAATTACAACAAATGCATCTGCAGCTTGTGTTTGTTTTCTTAAATATGCAAACTAAGATTAAAAACTACTTTTCTTCAGTATCAATCAAAAACAATAACATAGAAATAAGTACAGAAGTTTCCTAGATGGTAAGTGCCATAAATCCACAGTTCATTTTCTGTAAAATATTTTGTTTATGCGTAGAAAATGTTACTGGAGAAAACAATAGGAACTGCGGTATCATTTTCATCAAACCTTGCAGAGAGTTGAACTGATTTAAGGGTCAGATATACAGCCTAGCTATATCCATGAAACTCTACTGAGCTGAGAGGTTCAAAGGTGGGCAAAAGTTGAAAGTGACCTTAAAGAGTTGGGTTTAGTCTAGTGAAATAGCACCAATTTATCTTTGTAACTACTAGATGGGGCTTATACAAGCATATATAGTTTAAATCACTGCATTGATTCAGTTTGCTAAAGGTCCCATTAGAGGCCTCATTGATGCTAAGAAAGTCCAGCTGAATCCCGAATCAAGCACGTTCATGATAAGTCAGTACCTTCCCCTTTCATGTTCTCAGGGAAACTAAACTCCCTAAGGATTCACATAAACAAAAGAAACAATTCGGCTTTAGGTTACTATTATTCTGAGATCGAGAGAGAGAGGAACTTCAGATTACATTATTTATAGGTAAAAGCAATGAACATACAAGTGAAACAGCAATCTCAGGAACTTATGAATATTTAAATATAATTTCCCTTGTGAAAATGCAAAGTTGTGCTGAGCTGGTTGCTGAACTCCTGTGAAGAGCATTGGATGTGGCCATGGTCTGCATGCAACTGAGAGCTTCAAACAATTTTCAAATGTCTTTCTCTCTCTGGGACATATTCCATAAACTTTATATTTCACATATGACTTTCTTGTTTCAGTCTAAACAAACAGACAAACAAGGTGCAAATCCTGATGAGGAACTGGGATATTCACAGGGGCCATTCTCTCACTACTCTCATGTGAAATCTGAATGTACTTGAGGTCCTATGAATCCTTCTGTAATACAGTACTCAATTCAGCTGTGAGGTGACTAAAAGTATATTTTGATGGAAGCCCCGACAATTCTGTGGGATGTTCAACTAGATTAAAAGGCAAGCATTTTATTTAATTAATTATGAGTAAGATACTCAATCTAGAAGTTGTTGTTTAATCAGATCAGAGATATACTGTTCATTCTTCAGTTTATATGAATGTGTGTATATACATTCAGTGTATATGTATATGTGCATACAAGGCATATATACACACACACATATGCATACAAATATTTCTATTTGGCTTATAAGACCTAATTCCATCAAAAGAAACTGTTGGCAGGACCCTAACAGGCCCATTGAGATGAGTGGCGACAGTCCATAATTACCAGAGCTATTGTTTCAGGTTGGCTTCAGACTCATAAAGCCAGCACTGTATCCATTACAGTCTGTGATGTTTTCAAGGTTTTTGGAACTGACACTTCCTAATAGGCCCCTTTTCTAAAGGTGATGATAAACCCATTATATTATGGCAGCATAGCAACCAAGTATGGAAGTAAAGAGAACTTACCCCCTTCGTGTACAGTCTTTGTATTCAGGCTCAGCCATAGGAAACCTAGAATGTCATGGACTCAACAGCAAAAGGCTCCCTTCAAAGGACAAAATAGGGGCATCATGGCAATTGTAACCAAAGAATGAAAAAATGGCTATGAAAAGGCTTCAGGTTAGATTGGCAGCTTTGGGTTGGATTCAGTTCACACCATATACCAATTAAAGAATACAGGAAATTGATTAATTCAGGCAGACACACATAATGAAGTAAACTTGAGATACTGTACAGAAAAATATTCTTTACCGAGATACAAAACAGAAAATAATGAAAATAAAGCAGTTAACAGAGCTTCAGGGAATGGATTCAAGTTAAGTGAGATTCATTTTCTATATTTAGCATTTTATACTAAACTGCAAGAAGGAATAGGTAAGAAAACAGCTTTCTGTAAACAAGACTTAGGGAAATTAAATCTTTTTTTTAACTCTATTACCATTAGGTCCACAAAGATCCTTTATAAAACTGGATGAACTGTTCTCTTAGTTCCTCTGGGTAGAAACTTAAGGGAGGTTGGTCTGCTTTAGTAATAGTTTAAAAATAACATGAAAGAAAGAAAAAAGTACAGAATACACCCTATAGCCCACAATTTTACTGTGAATTAATCCAGGTTTCTCCAAATGCTTTTGCATATCTAAAGATATTTAGCTTAAGAAAATATAAACACGGAGCAATATTTTTTAAATATGACAACCACAAATAGTTGATCAAAAATGAAAAGGCCTTGATTGGTGAGAAAGAATTCAATAAACAACATGTACAGGGAAAAATAGACTTCTGTGAACAAACTATTCTAGAATATACAATAAAATACATCAGAAGTACTGATAAATATGGAGATGTCTTTAGATATGCAAAGGAACTAAGAGAACAGCTCATCCAGTTTTATAAAGGATCTTTTTGTAATTAATTGTAATGGAATTTAAAAAGATTTAGTTTCCTTAAGTCTTGTTTGAAATCTTTCTGTGGGTAAAGAATGAGGGAGTTTTCAGTATTATTATAAATGATGCTATGTTTCTCGACTTACCTACTTGATAATAGTTTGACTGATTGTGGGTGCATCTACAGGAGACACTACGACACAGTAGCAACAAGCTATTATGCCATAGCTCGTTGCTACCATGCAGTAGCATTGCCAGGCACTAACTGTGTGGCAACAAAACTGTGCAGTAGTACTGAAGTATGGCACAGTAGCATCTGTCAAAAACTGTAGGATGATGGCACTGGGCAGTACTGCCAGTTACTGCGCAATCATTTAGTACTCGCCTGAAAAACCGTGCAGTCCACTACTCATGTAGATACAGCCACTATGGAGTTAAATTGCAGAACAAGCTGTTGGAGGAAGAGCAAACAAGATAAATGACAAAGAGGTTATAAAATCCCAAAGAAAATAACAGTGAGCTGTTTGCTAGAAAATTCCTACCTGTTTGTTGGTACAAGATTGACAGGTCTTTTTTTTTTCCAGGGAAAAAAAGGGAAAAGGTGCAACAGCTTCTCAAGAAAAGAAAGGTAAGCATGCAGTAGGGCTCTAAAATTAAGGTAGAAGCTCTGAATTAAGTGCCTGAGACAGCCCAGTGACCTAAGCTGTGATTGAGGCATGGAGAGATACACAGCTTTAACCCTTTCTTCCTGCTTGTAGCAACATCATAGTAAAAGGCAATGTATCTGTTTGGAAGCTGTTCTGAATAACGTTTATCAACCCCTGGACACTTCCAAAGCAACGGCATCCAGCTATCAGCTGCAGCTAGGTCTGTCATGTACATGTATTTGGAAATGAGATGTAATTCCATAATTCAGCCTTAGGGCCCAACAGTGGTTTCTTCCAGAGACAGGGGAAGGAACAGAAGCTTGTCACTTGATACATGCACTTATGAGGGACGTCAAGGGAGAAGATAAAAGGTACCTCTCTGTAAGAATCTCTCTCTGATGAGAAAAGGAGTTTCAGAGGCTGGTGATCCCAACTAAACTGGAAAAAGTCTGAGTAGAGGCCCATCACTTGGGCCTCTGAGAACAGAGGAGAGAACAAAGTGAAGCTCAGATCAGGGCCACAGAGATCTATGTTACCCCATTGTGGCACTATGGAGCATCCCACTGGAATTTGCTGCACTTGCTCCACATACTTTATTTCCCACTTCAGTACTCTGGCCAGCCCTTGTGGCACTAGATACTTGTCAGGAGTGCTTACTAGCATATATCCAATGCTATATTAAGTCAGCTACACTATTTCCATTTCAGGAGGTAGCATGAGTAGAGCAGATATAGTGAGTCTCACTATGAAACTCTGTAGTATCATACTGAGGCAGTGTTGACATACCCACAGGGTGCAATTATAAAAGCTTTACTGAACTCTCAGGAAAAGATCTGATAAGGCATTGTCAAGGGAGGCATTCCCCAGATTTATTTCCCCTTGCAGGGCTTTTGTCAAGAAAGACATTTCTATCTTCAATAGGATTATTTTCCTCATGGAAAGACTCATTTTATGCTGTAATTTTCTTGATAAATTTTAAGGTGTATCATATTTTTGTATGATATGATATTTTTTGCACACTTGGGATCTTCTATTTTATCTTATATCACAAATATTTGTTATTGTTGTTTACAAATAATAGCTTGGTCTTTCTAACAATCCTTTGCCAGAGATAAGTAAATATTAATATCGCCCCTTTACAAAAGAAGAAAAGCAAGCAGACAAAGCAGCTTAACAAAGAAAACTTATGCCTTGCATGAAATGGAAGTATTATGTAAATTGAACAAAGAAATGCAGAGTAGAGTATTAAAGGTAGGAAACATCCATTCACATCAGGATACATTAGAGAGAACTAATTTCTGAAAACATTAGGTGTGCCATTTAGATGGACCTGGCAATACTAATTTTCCACTGCTTTGTGGGAAGCACAATAGAAATAAAAGCACTATTCATTAATATGCTGATAAAGTAACTTCTAATATATTAATGTATTATTGGTCCTTACTGAAGAACTAACTTCCATTTTAGCCTTATTATAAGACTAGTAAAAATGAACTTTTCAGCTTGCAGAACTGAAAAAAATAGATCAGGTTAAACCAATACGGACATTTCTCTGAGGACAGAAGATATTAAGAAAATACATATATAAAATTAAGGTATTGAAAAGTATAGTTTAGTTTAGCTTTTTAAAGTCTTTTCTCTCCCATCCTTGATGTACCTAATGACTTTTACTCCTTTTTAAAAATGTTCCAATTTTTTCAGTCAAAATTATCTTATGAGTTTGATTCAGATTCACCAAATTTTCATTTTGTGTCTTCTTTTGCCTTCTTTGACATTTTATAAAATTTGCCAAAAGTCTTCCCAACTATAAATCAAGAGCTATTGTATTTGTCCTTTGCATTTCAGGGTCCCTTCATGTACCTGTCTGGGTCTCAGATTGTTACTTCAATCCATGACACCATATGGACCATTGAGGAGAAATGGTGCTTCAGTAAAAGCCAAGAATACCAACTGAGCCCAAATTTATCTTGGGGTGGGTCTGCCCCACTTTGAAAGAATGCAATATATACCCTCCTTTTCTTTCAAATGGTGCATCTCAGATATGGGTAGATTCACAGCCTTCCATTTTATGTAGCAGCATTAAGAGGAGACATTCGCAGCAACATCTTTGCATTGTTTAATGTTTTGGTATGTTGATGTGAGATAAAGTTCCTTTGACACCTAGTTTCTTTAAAGATAGGCAGCCACAATGTTGCCCCAGGTTTGTGAGACAGCTTTTCCCCTCGTTCCCTGAGTCTTCTCAGTTTGCCCACTATCACATTTCTACTGTAACCAAAACCCATTCAAAACATAATTCTGTTCCTTTCACTGAGCCAGCAACAGAGAAGCAGGATGTCCGGTTCCAACACGCTGTATGCATGTCCAAATGAGAGCCATCTGTAGACACAGAGCAGGATATATGCTGTGCAGCATGCCCTGCAGCACATGTGAGGTTCATTTTTTTTTTCAGTTTAAAAATACCACTTTTCTTAATGCAGCATTGTTTGTTTTGAAGGAAAATGAAAACAAGGAAACAATAGGTTGTGCAGAACAAAACAATTTAGTTAGAAAATAAGCATCAGACAAGTGGGATTCATGCCATATTGCAAAACACATTTTCCATCAGTGTATTTGAGAAATTACAGAGTGTGCATTAAATACAAATGAGTTTTTGGAAAGGAACAACGCCAGGTAACACGTACTTAGAAAAAAAATCTTCACCTCTCCATTCAGGAATAGATGACATAGCCAAACCAAACACTGTTAAGTACTTATTCACGTATAACAAAACTACAGAAAGCTCTGAATAAGGACTGGCTCTCTTCCGTGGCTGTCTGTTATCATATTTATAAAATGAATTATTGCACCAAATACAAGACTAGCTTCCAACTACTAGCTTAACAATGATATATTAACAGCCCTCTTACTTCCTGTTTATATCTATTGTCTGCATAACCTTCAGAACTTTCTCTGTGATTTTCCATAACCATCACTTTCAATCACAGTCAATTGTAGAAAGAAATGTACAAATAAGGGCTCAATACTGAACTTCTATTCAGGAAAGCTTTCATTTTAGTTAAGTATCATTTCAAGTTCCTTTGCAGTGAAAACAGTGTGCAGACAGTGAAAACAAATTGACCAGTTTCCCCTTCTGGTTAACCATCATTATGTTTCTTTTATTATTATTATTTGGAGCCATTGCAAAGAATGTTTAGACTGATAAAGAAAATAAAGGAAACCCAAAATCTAAATGGTTTGACTGAATCTTGTCAATCTTCATCCAAATTAGGAAATAGGAACCTATGTTACAGGAGGGAAGAATTTGAGGATGATAGCTTGAGAAGGGTATTTCAAGGTTTGTTTTTTGGGAATTGGCTTATAAGTATATATCTGGGTCCTAAATCCAGAGCCAACAGAGGAAACACCAGAAAGTCAGTTTGGGGGCACATAGCTATAATGTAGCTGCAACATTTTTGTAAATATGTTATTTAATTTTTTTTTTAAATTAGATTTAGAAACAAAGTGGCCTCTAACATTTTTTACCTAACTTGTGACACAAAGAATGGGAGCACCCAAGGAAGAGATTATGAGGAACACGAAAACAAAATAGCAGCTAAAATGTCAGCATGCAAGAACCCGAATCATTAGGAAAGATGTTTTTCACACCAAAAACCTTGCAAACCTGAATTAAATTGAAGCAAGAGTTGAGGATGTACATAGAGCTGTCCTTGGGAGGATAAGAAAATTATAAGAGAATAACAGTAAAGCTTTTTAACTATCTCACTTGCAGTAAAATGGTTGAAAAGTGAATAATACACTGCAGTCATCAATAATGCCCAAAACAACCGCTAAGTGATGAGTGCTATAATCCTAGACTGAATGAGACTTTAGAGAGATGCTGTTTTTTAATGTGAAACCAAGCAGAAAAGGAAGCAATGCCTACATTACAGAACTGAGATTCACATGTAACTTTACAAACATAAAAGATTCTCTAATTAAAGATAGGATCATTTGTGGAACATGTGATTTAAGTTCATAGGAGAGATCCTTGAGAAAAAACAAACAAACTATCCAGAGAGAAATTGCTTTAAATAACAAGGACAGCTGAACTGTTCAGGGAAAGATAAAAATGATACCAGACAGTGCAAAAAAATACCCAAATTCAAGCTAAAAGAATTTAGGAAACGTGGCTGAAACAGACTGAACAAGAGTAGCATTCCTGTGACCCAAGATAAATGCCATGGAAATCAGTACTAAATGCAAAAAGAAAATGGACCAATTTTGGATAATGGTGCAATGGCTGTGAGAAACAGAACTCTTATTTGTCCTGATGCTATAACTGTAAACCCCCAAACAACATATTCAGTGATTGAGGATGCAAATGATTCTAATGAGGTAAAAAGATGACCACCCAGTTTCAATGCCAGCACCAAGGCCAGCTCCAGCTACTCCGGGGACCCCAGCACCACGACATGTCCCTGAAGAGACATCTGGACCCAACTATCCTAGCCATTTTACAGTCATGATGGTAACCCTAAGCATTTTTTGATCTGTACTATTCCAATTATAGGTTAACCCTGTAGCTGAGTTGAATCTAGTTTTTATGCCCCCCCACTTTTTTTTTTTGGTTGTGGTGCTGGCATGAATAGGGCAGTTTGACCATATGTCATTACAAAAGACGCACTGTAATTTTGGATCTCTTTTTAGGATAAAAGTGTATCTTATACACCATAAAATGCAATATTTTTAGAAAAAGTTATATTATTACTTATTATACAACAGACAAAACTAAACTTAAGGTCCCTAAGTCTCTCTTTAAGACTGGTATGTGCATCACAGCAAATGCTCTCATGCCATACTCACACAACTGATATAGGAAGAACTGAGAAAACTCAGTTCTCTATATATGTAATAGGGTGGACTGTTCCATTAAGAGGAAACAGTTAGATGTACTGAGAGAGCTCAGCTGCAAGGCATTTAACTAATGAGGGAGTGCTCCACTGGGAGCTTAAACCTCCAGGGAAACAGAAAGAAGCAAAAAATGAGGCAATAATTTGCAAGCAGGAAACAAGCATTGAGCAGAACAAGTTTGCCAGGGGCCAAACACAGGTCTCTCATATCCCAATCCAGCCCACTATACTATAGTGCCCCCACACTATGCAAACATGTTTCCCCTACTATCGAGCTTTTCTGTGACAGGGTGTAGAATAGATATTCTAGCAGCTGGTTCTGCAGTAGCTTGCCTTCCATGCAAGTGGATACAAAGGAGCTTTGCCCATCTTGACTACTGTTCAAATTATTTCAGAGAAACAGAAACAACAGTCTTCATCCTGTGCAACTTGTAGAAAACCATCCTATATAACCCCTGGTATACTCTCTATTATGCATAGACTGAGTTTACAATGGGGTGAAACACAAAAAGCAAAGGTGATTTAGTTCACCTTTTCTTTTCCCAAATTTTCAGCCCCATCCAACTACAATAAAAGCAAGAGGAGCTTCGCCTCTTCTTTATGTTACACTTTGGGTGTCACAACCCTCTAAGTAACTGGGAATATCTGAAGTGAAGCAGAAGTTGTACCTATGGTCCCTGAAATTCCAAATGCATAATGGCCTAATAGTAAGCTACTCCAGCATCTCTGTGTCACTCAGGGTGCATCTACATATACTATTAAGGTGTCATGATAAAGTCCAGCACAGTTCATGCCAGGGATAACTGCTCCCAGGTGCAGCCTCCACACCTGCACCCAGGACCACAGCAATTATAGCCAGACTGGAGCAGCCCTGGACTGGCAGAGGGCACAGGGGGTTAGCCCCAGGATCTGCATGGCATCATCAGGCAGCAGAAGGGCTGGCAGGAACTGGGGTTCTGATCCCAAATTGGATGTGCTGGCCAGCTGCAATTTGAACTTGATGGCCACCATCTAGGCATGAGTTTGATCTCACATAATGACTCTACCATAAGATATTGCTGCCCCTAGCAGCACTATATTAGGGCAGAGTTTATTAGTTTACTGCACTTTAATACTGGTGCGCAGCTAAGCGGTGACACTTTACCACAGAGCTAATTAGTGAACTTCACAGAAAAGCATATATAAGAAAAAAAGGACAAGCGATGCAATCCAGTGGCTGGGGGAAGATTAGGCAAACTTTGAAGACCAGATCTAAAGACAGAATAGCCATTCTGTTGATGAAACACGTGTAGGCATTTATGTGGTGACCAATGATAAGTGGGGTAGGAAATAGGGGTGCAACTTGTTTAGGTGCATCTTCTATTAGTCATGGCTTGTTTTCCTACAGTGCTTAGGAACCCTAGTCATGGATCAGCACCTTACCAATTTTCAGATTTTCAGATAATAACTTTTCTATGCCCCACATAATGTAGGAACTTCCTTTGAGCTTATAGAATTTAAATCAATTAACGATATTACTTTTTTGTATTCATTGTGAAATATTATGAAATATAAATGGTGCACACTAATGTCAAATGTGTATAGATATCTTGGCCAAAGTTATTTTGGTATTTGCATCACCAGATGAGTACTATATTTCATGGTGTATAAATTGAGGTTTGGAGCCAAAATATTTACTTTTGAATTTCCACCTCAACTTATACATAAAATCAATACTTTTGACCCTCGCCCTAGCCTGGCCCTGACATGACACAACCTTCTTCACATACAAACAGTGTTCCTGTCACTGAAGGCCATAGGACCTGAGCCCAACCCAAGTGCAGCCTGCGGGCATTGCCGTCACCATGGAGATGCTGCTTCCCTTGTGAGTGGCACTGCCTGGACCATGCCAAGTCCAAGTGAGTGCCAAGTCCAGCCCTGTCCCCTGCAAGTGGCACCAGGCTCAGAACTCAGCTATCCTCTACAAGTGGTGCTAGGCTCAGTTCTTAGCTGACACGGCCCAAGCCACATCTCTTGCAGGGGATGAGGCCACACCAGCTGAGTGCCAAGCCTGGCCCCATCCTCTGCAAGTGGTGCTGTGGCACATGTCCACCTCCAGGTGCCTAGCCTGCAGTGGGCATGTGCAGAGGCTGGTACAAGTTGACCCTATATTTCTGATACAAAAATTAGGTCAACTTATACACCAGATAGATGCAACTCCTACCTTTCTGGATCATAAAAGTGGGGTTGACTTTTACAGCTCATCAACCTGTACACCATGAAATATGGCAATTCTTTTTTTGACTAAGTAGAAGGTGGCAGTATAAGCAATTTGCAAAATAATATATTTTGCAAATATGAAAATAATGACAATTCAATATGTATGTGTTTCCCTATTACAGTTAAAGCGCTTAAGAAATTTCACCAAATCTATTCAGTAAAGAATAAAAGAAGAAAAACAATGAAAAGACTTGTTATATTCATTATAATCAGGGATCAGCTTAATTCCAGCTAAGACAAGACAAAAAAAATGTAGGCCACATGCCGTGCACCCCGCTATCGCTGATTGACTGAAGGGTCCTGGGGGCCCTGTTCCTCACTGCTGATTGGACAAGAGGGCTGCCCATTGTATGGTCCCACCCCTCACTGCTGATTGGTGGAGAGGGGTGGGGCTACAGAGCAGGCAGCTCTCTCAGCCAGTCAGCAGCAAGGGGTGAATAAGATGATCTCCACCTTGGTTGCTCCCTTTCATACCTGCTCCTACATCCTCACCCCTTCCCATGTGCTATGAGGCCTGGCCACAGCTGGCCCACTGAGGAGCCAGCATTTTTTTTCAGGTCTTATTTTTTTTCCTGGTGATTCTGCACCTAAATCATGGGGATCATGGAACCACCTTTTTCATGGTTTCCACAAAAAAAATGTGAAATCACAAATAAGGTAGACCCCTAGTTATAATTCCACTAGCGACACATATCTGCCTCCTGCCCACCCACCTTAGCTGCAGCTAGATAAACTGGTAATCCTCTGTGTGAAAAAAATGAAATATCATGTTCAATATATCCCTTTTTAGAGCATTTGTTGGATTCTAAGCAAGGATCCTAAAATGGAAGGGAAAGACAGCATAATTTACTCATCACCCCATAGATCTGCAGCTAAAAATTCAGCAGATGTAGTCACCAATACCTAATGGAGTATGAGACTGACTATAGCATAGCTAGTCTGTCTACCTTTGTATTTGTATAACACAAATAGTTAGGACCTTTAGGAATAGCAAACATATGAAATTTAAGTTTCTGATGCTTTTTAGTTAAGTGACTTGAAAAGCTAAGGTATAGCTCACTGCACAAAGCTTACTTAACCTCTAAAACTTGGGATTTTTTTTTCCCAAAGAAAGACCCCTTGCTTGCCACTATAATTATAGCAAGCTTCTCAACAGCAAGTTATGTCCTAGATGATTTAGCTTCCAAAAAACTGAAAGGACATTGCCTAAATATGTCTAATGTTCTATGCATCATGCCAGTGGTTCCAATTTGTGGTCTCAGTTAGAGCCCTCCCCACTAATTCTTTATGGTCAGAGTCTTACTCCATTGTCTTGGGTACTACCAAATGCACAGGAAAACATAGTGTGAGATTGCTCATTAGTGTTAGCAGATACTCATTCTAAGGGAAGTTAGTTTGTGTTAATGTTAATAAGTACTAGCGACACATTTGGGGTTAACAGCCCCTCTGATGCACACTGTTCAGACTCATTGCTAGAGGGCTGGTGAGCAGGGGAGTGAGTCAGGGCTGCAAGTCTGCTCCATGCCTGACCCTCTCTACCCCCCAAATCACCTCCTATCCCCCAATAGGCTCTGGATAAGCCCTTTACCCCCTGGCCAGTCTCTCCACCCTGGATCACTTCCCTGCCACCCCAATCAGCTCAAGAGTATTGGTGGCAGTGGCTGTGGCAGTGGTAGTAGGGTGGTCCCCTCCCCTGCATGTCCCTAGTCTCTCTGCAACCCACACCATCCCCAAGAACCTAGATCCAGCCCTGCACCAGGACTTGCAACTGCCCAACCCCCAACAAGCCTTCAATTGTGGGGTCTGGCAGGGGCTGGATCCAGACATGTAGGGTTGGCATCATCTGCAGGGTCCTTGAGAGAAGGGAAGAAGGTAGAACCACTCCCAACCCTGTGTCTCCACCACTCTGCAGCTGATAGGGGCATCAGGGCAGTGATTTGAGGGTGGAGGAAGTAATAGGGGCAATAGGGGTGACTGGGGTGACAGAGGAATAATCTGGGGGTAAAGGCAGTGATTCCGTGGTCAGGGGTCATTTAACAGGCAGAGGAAACAGCAGCCTAGCAGCTCCCCCCAATCTGGTTCCCCCTCTCTCTTCATCCCTCCAATTCTTCCTTCTCTCACCCCTTCCCATGCCCCATTTCACCCTGTTTCTCCCACTCACCCATCCCCTACCACCTGTTGCTAAACTGTTCCCAGCTGCCGATCTAGGGCAGTGGTGTTCAACCATTTTCCTTTAACAGCTGGATTAATAGGGCCCAGTCTGGGCATGAGATTGATATAGCCTGGCACCCAGGGTGGGCATGGGAAGTGGGGTGAGAGGTAGATTGGCCCCTTATGTGGCCCTGAAAGGGAAAGGGCTTTGATCTGGACCCACAGGGGAATAGAGCATGGCCCAGTCCAAACCTGGCCCCACAGGAAGAAGGGGGCATGGCCTAGCTGCAACCCAGCCCCTTGTGGGACTTGTGTGGAGCCCCATTGGTCACATGAGATAGTTTCATAGGATGAAAGTTAAGCACCCCTGGTCTAGGGGCAGATAGCATACTGGATGATAAACTAGTTTGCCCAGAGGCTGGAAGACCACAAATTGATTTAATTAAATTGAATGTATGATCATTCAAGTTTTAAGTGCTCTTAAGGTGGTCTAATTGGAAGGTATAATTGTACCCTAATCCCACCCTAAAAAGTTACCTGAGCATTCTTTAGAGCACCCCTAGTCATAGAGTAGCAGGCTATGGGCGACGTTGGTGGGCCTCACGTCCTGTAACACCCTTCATCAGGTAGCCCCTCCACTCCCCTTGTCCCACCTGCCATGACTTTGATGTTATGGGTGATTCGAAGGAGGGGTTTAGCAGAACTCTTCTACCAGAGTGGTTTCCCCAACGTGGGTGTACTCACAGTTGAGGTTTCCATTGTTCCACGGGGCTCCGCCACCCCTACACCCCATCCACTTGCCAACCGATCACTTGCTGGTGAGATGGTACCTTGCTGCTACTTGCAGGCCTGCTAGCCGGTAAGTGCTCCTGACCACATGGACCTAGGCTGATGGTTGCCTTAAGTCAGCTTGCCTTAGGATCCTGCTGATCCTACCGCTAGCGTGGGTCATCTCCCTTTTCCTCCCCTGGTCTTAGAAATAATATTCCTCCAGGATGGGGAGGCTTCCTGGAACAACGTTTTGGCCCTGGCAATCCCTGGGGACCACACCTTCCACCCCTGCCAAGGTTCCTGTTTCTTGCTTCAGCTGTTGAGCTAAGGCAGAGTTGCCTCTCCGAGGCGTTCGCTCCAGGGGAGCCGCAGCACCACCGGCGTGCTGCCTGTCTCCTCTCTCCTTCCCTGGCTCCCCCCTGCTGCAGGGTTTGCTGGGGTTTTTAAACTTCCCCGCGGTGGCCACTGCGGCTGCCACAATTGGCTCAGGTGTTCCTCTTGCTGGGAACAGCTGTTTAAACAACCAGCGT
>JAGPOW010001296.1:67772901-67915018 GCA_030014935.1 Caiman crocodilus
GCCGGCTCACGTGGCTGTAATGGCAGCTGCAGCTGCTGCCATGGTTCCGGCTCCAACGCTGCCATCCTCCCTGAGGGTAAGTAGCTTGGCCTGGGGTTTTCTTGAGCAGTTGTTGCTGCCCCCCAATCTTCTCTGTTCCCTGTCTGTGACCATGATGGCAGCATGCCGCCATCACACTATGGTTCTCCTTAGATTCCCTATAACATCAGATTTTAAACTCCAGTATAGAATCAGATAAGGCAGCAGATGAAAAGAGGACATTGAACAGGTGCAAAATTCTCCCCAGTGAAGCAATGTCTAAAAATGTATCCAGTTAAACATCTGTTGGTTCATTATATGGACATTTCTTCTCATCTTAAAAACATTTAGACTATGACTGAATATTCTGTAATCTCACCAACCCCTTTGAAAACTGCTAATCAGCAGTCCTTTCAGTTCAGATCAGCTCGGCATCCATAATTCTTCTTTGTTCTGCACTTTCTTTCAATTACAATTATTCACAATAAGTTTATAGGCTAAAGTGATGTTTCTGCCCCCTTTCAACTCCTGTGAATAATTTATAACTTTAATTCACAGTAAGGTTTGACACAACACTTCTTTCCTTTCTCTGTTGTTTGTCAGGTGCATTTATTGCACCTCATTTCAAATTAGGCTACAAACTCTTTGGGACAAGGGTCATTTCTTGGAGTATGTTTGTACAGCTTTCACCATAAAAAGACCCAGATCGCACTTTGAGCCCTACCATAATTCAGAAAAATAGATGCTATTAAGAGTTGCCACCATTGAATTCAAAGAATATGTTCAGTTATGTTTGGAAACAAATGTGCTGATCTCATTCTAATTCCTAATGAACAGTGATATACTTCACAAAGCTATTTCACTATTACCAGCCTTCACATAAAATATCTTATTGATGGAAATTACAATATATTTCAGTCATAACTTGATTGTATAACATTCAATAGTTTTTCCCAGTAGTTCCTATTTCTGTCCAACAGTGTTAATCCTTCATTTTCATTAAATGCATGCTTTTAGTTTGTTGATTGCAACATACAGTATTTTTGGCAGTGCTATTCTTTTCTCCTTTACCGCTCTTGAAGTTGCTGTGTTAACATGCTATACAGTTTTTTAAAGGTACAAAAGCTTATGATCTATATTTGCAAGTTTGTAAATGTAGCCAACACAATACCCCCAAACTGGTCTGAATCCATCTAACACGTTTTCCTCTTTGTATGCTGATATAAAATTTTAAAAAGAGCAAATTGCTGTATTCCAATAAATCCAATTTACAATAACATAATTAGTAGTGCCACTTAGACATTTAAAGTTGAGAATAGCAACATACCATTTTAAACCTAATTTATAGCGATCATCAATCAAGACCCATCAGTATAAAGATTTCAATAACGTCATGCAAAATCAAGTGCAAAATGTGAATGAAATAACAAACTATAATAGCAACAGCAAGATGACTCATGGAAAATTAATATATTGGCTAGATGGAAAAACTGGTTGTGCACAAATTATTTATCAAGTAATTCAAAGAAGATCTAAGATTTGTGAGATAGAAAAAAGTATCCAGATGGAATACCACAGAAATTTTAGAGAGAGAAAGAGAGAGAGAGAGAGATTTCCATTATGCTATGATACTGGGAAAACAAACGCATAATCCTTGAAGATAGAAAGCCTTTCCTGTTGTCATCAGGTGTTAATTTCTATCATAACTTCAGTTAGTAACATAAAGAACAATAGAAGTATGTCATTTCGTGATGCAAGTCATTTTTGAATAGTATAATAACTCTTAAAAAAACTAGAGAATGTTTTAAGTCTTCATAGAGCATCATAAACATTTGTTACATAATTCCCAAATCACTCCTGCATGAATGATTTAGGGAAGTTGTATTACAGAAGGAAAAGCTGAGGTGAAAATTTTATAGGCTTAATTTTGGAGTTACACATATAGCTGTATGCAGAAAAGATGTAGACTTTCACATTGCTCAGAAGAGCCCTGAGAGAGATTATTCCAATCTTTTGGTTTGCATGAAAATTCAGGGCCCTGCTTTCTCCCTTTGAGGTTTCCAGACAGGAGCTCAAAAAGCTTTTCTGTAAGGTCTTTTAGATGCCCATCCAGCATCCATACACAACGCAACACACAGCAGCGCATGTCCAGTGTGTTTGGATCCATGCAAAAATATCTAACTGCATGCTGAAAAGAGGATCCTCAGTTTATAAAGTATGCCACCTATGTCCCAACATAGTGCGTGTTGCTTTAATTACATGGCTTCTGTCCAGTTTAATGGTATCCCAAGGTTAACTCTCCAAGTATGGCTTTGAAAATGTCTTCAATTATGATGGGAACAGCTCCAGTTTATTTTAAGGGTAATTTTTATCGTGCATTATATGCCATTAGTTTTGTGGACATTACATTATAGCATTTTTATCTTCTGTTTTTCTTTTTGTGATGCAGTTCATTAAGCACATTTCTTCCTAGATCCTATTGTATTCATTCTGGTTTACTAAAGTCCTCCAAGGCAGAGAAAAAACCTCCAGGGCATATTTGCCAAAAACAAACCTGAAACTCTAGAGAGCACTCATTTTTCTTTACATGTCAACATACTCAGCTCAATTTGTTGCAGCAATATTAAAATTAAACAATGATAAAACAAGGTCTATTTAGATATTATGGCTGCTTCTTAAAAGACATTTCTGTTCCAGTGACCTTTATTACTGTTTGTAATTTTAACAAAAATTTTAAAATGTAAAAACGTACTGTAATACAGTGAAAACTACCTAACTATGTTTTTTACACAGTTTCCCAAAGGTTTTGGCCTGATAGGTATGGTTAACCTTGAAAAATCAGTAAATGGTAACAGAACTCAGCTGTAGCAGACATATGTTATAAATCATTTCATTAATAAAAAAAAATGAATTAGAAACCCCTGGTATAAACAAAGACAGCAAAGCAGACATCTGGTACCAACCAAGCCTGTGTAATTATAATGCCTTTCTGAAGCTGTTAGACTTCTGGCCAGTATCAGTTTCTGTTGGACTGAAGCAAATCAAAGAGTAGGTGAGGTGATACAAAAGAGGGATTTATTTCCCACAATATTTTTGTCATGGCCATGTTAGACCTTCAAGATTCAAATTCTGTAAATGAGAACAGAAAGCACTTAAATGGTTTACACAGATTTAAAATATTCACAATACAGAAAGGAAAGCAGGGTTTCCGAGTTATGCATTTGCTTCTACAAGGATCAGAGTAAGGGTATAAAGGCAGAGATACTCAGGGAAGGAAGTGCCTAGAAGGAAAGGAAATATGGTCTAGGAGAAAAGATCATTTTTGAACTTCAAAGAAAGCAAAGGCTGTCAAAGTTCCCATTTATGGCTCCATACCTGCTATGATTCTAAAGCAGCTCCTAGGGCACAACCACTATCAAACCATGGATTTGGATTTGCATGAAAAACCTACCTAGGGTTAAGATAAGAATATAATAGCCACTTATCTGCACTTCTGCACCTCTTCATTTCAAATCCTCAGATTGCAGTGTCTCACATCTCATTAAACTGGAGAAGCTCATAGGGACCTAGTGGTAATTATATTCAGGCAAACTCACTGAACCATGGCTTTAAGGAACTACTTCCTTCATTTCCTAAAGATTTTATAAAATAGTAGAATCATAGAAAATTAGAATTGGAAGAGACCTCAGGAGATCATCTAGTCCACCCCTGTTGAAAACAAGACCATATAACTAGATCACCCCAGCCAAGGCTTTGGCTAGCCAAGTCTTAAAAACCTCCAAGGATGGAGAGTCCACAACCTGTCTGGGTAACCTGTTCCATTGCTTTACTACCTTCATAGTGAGAAATTTTATCTTAATATCCATTCTAAACTTGCCTTACTGTAACTTGAGACCATTGTTCCTTGTTTTGTCATCTGCTACCATTGAGAAAATTCTAGCTCCATCCTCTTTGGAGTCACCTGTGAAGAATAGGAAAGAAGAGAGATAATGAAGAAGAGATGAGTGATCTGGAAGCTGTGGTTCAGGAGCAGCTGCTCCGTGAGACTAGAGTGACCCTGGAAAGCCAGAAGAAGAGTGTACAGGGACCACAGCGAGCCAAGGAGTGGGGATCAGTGTCTCAAGCCCAGAAGGCAGGACGGGTCATTCCCAGTGAGATTGAGCCAGTGGACAGCAGAAAACTAAGCTTAAAAGAGCTTAATTAGGCTGTGAGACACTGGACAGAAAGATGCCACAGAGTGGAGCAGTGTTTGCAGCAAGACAGTGAAGCCATGGAAAGGCCACCTGGAAGAAAAGCAGCTGAGCTCCGATTGTTAGGGTATGACTTCTTTTTATTTTTGCTTTCTTTTTATTTGTAGCTATGAAGCCTGCTGTGCCCTCATCTCCATGGGTTGGCAGAGTGTTGCATCAGGAACCCCAGCCTGAACTACTTAAAGAGGAAAATGACCCAGGCAGATCAGCATCCCCTGGGCAGGGCTTATCAGCCCAGATGGACTTTTGTTCTTTTTGTTTGCTTAGATTACTTTGTTTTGTTGTTATTATTAGAAGGCTTAACCACCAGGGAGAAAGAATAAACAAAAAGTTCTCCCCTTACCAACTGTGACTTAGCTGAGACTGAAGAAGTCCACTAGTCCACGCTGATTTTGTTCCATTGAGACAGTTGTCTAGATTCACACAAGCATGTGAAAGAAAAGAAGAGACACCAGTTAAGATTGAGATAAACAAATGGCGGTATAACATC
Source organism: Caiman crocodilus (assembly GCA_030014935.1). Lineage (NCBI taxonomy): Eukaryota > Metazoa > Chordata > Crocodylia > Alligatoridae > Caiman > Caiman crocodilus. The sequence goes on from JAGPOW010001296.1 coordinate 67,777,660, forward strand.
TGGGTGGCACTAGGCCAGGGTGTAGGGGAAGTCGGAGCCCCAAAGGAAACCTACTTTGAGTGACTGCCATCCAATGGTGGTAACCACAGGATAGGGAGGTGGGCCTCACATGGCCCCACACAGCTTGTTATGCCCCTGGGCCATGGGGTCTCAGAGAAACAGGAAGTGCTGCAGTTTATCTTACAAGCTGGCACGCTGGTTAGTAGAGCATGCCGGCTTGTAAGATGCTGGATAGCACAACTTTTACTGTATTAGAGTGGTGCAATTAACTTAATTTTTTTTTATATTGACTTTCATTCCTAAAAAGTTTACTAGCTTGGCCTCAAACAGAGCATTTAGTTCAGCCTGAAATACAATTTTATATTTTGCTTTCAAGCTTTCCTTGAAAGCAAACAAATACATGTTGGAAGGAAAAATCCTTTTGAATTTAAAAGTAATTTAAAATATATCTTTAAAATATAGTAATTAAAAAACCTTGTTTTTTTTTCTTTTTGTGACCTTTTTAACCCAGCTGATTTGGTAAGGTCAGTTGACATGATAAGGTCAACAAAAATTTGTGAAAATGTCTTAGACAACATGAATCCATATAATTTTAGAGGGAAAAAAATAATCTGAAAATTTTTGCCAAGTTCTTCCAGGAAACTCTTAAGAAACAAAACTTTCCTGGTAAAGTAGTACAAACAAGGGGCTATACCTAATGACATGATTGAGGTTTGTGCACTTAACTTGAAGTAATTAATCAAAAGTATTTAATTAATGCATTAGCATATATTGTAAAATTAAACAAACCATAGCACTATGCTTGCATTGTTAGAAAACAGTACCAGGATAACCAAATCAGCTGATATTGTTTTATTTTTCTCTTGAGGAAGCTCCTAAGAGAAGTTATTTAGGGAACAGGCAAAAGAGGCAGATATATATAATTCCCTTTAAATAAGATCCTTCTATTGATTCTATTTTGTAAATTTTATTACCAGAATATTTTTATGGCTTAGCATACCAGTAGATATTTTGCAAGCTTTCAGCAGTTCTTGTTTACATTTTCTATACTGATTCTAAATAAGTTACTTCCAAATAGCACTGTTGGCTGTTCACACTATCTGATTATAAGAGCTTATGATATGATTTGTCACTGAATTGTTAAATAAATTTTGGACAATAAATGGTAACCAGGTTAGAGATAAGAAGACAGCTCAACGCTAGCAGGCAAAATTAATCAGGCAGAATAACTGATGGTTGCTATAATCTCCTGTTACTGCAATGTATTCCTTGAACCAAGCTGTGAAAGGAACATTTATAAGTAATTCATTTGCATTATGCTTCCCACCCGAGTATGCACATCTGCAAGCAGAAACATAAATGAACTGTATTACACTTATTATGTAAATCAGGTACGTATCTACACGTTGCTGTATGGCGATGTTGCAAGGGCACTGTACTTTAGTACTGCCTTTTGGAAGTACTGAAGCACAGCACAGTATGGGTAGATACTACAGTATGGGTGCACCATGGGCATGGCACACACTTAAATTTCACTCCTATGTTAACATAGCAGCACATTATACCATAGCATGCATAGCACATTATACCCGAGATGTATGCGACTATGGTGACATAGCTAGTGATCAGACACACATGATCGCTATGTCACCGTAGTGTGCCATACGGTGACATATAAACACACCCCAGATTAAAGGATGAAAAATGCCAAACCAGTGACCATTTCTTGAGGAACACACCTTGGACACCGTACAAAACTGAAGCAAGCACTTGACTCATGTATTTTTTTCTCCAAACATGAAGCAGTCAAGACAGAAGAAGAATTTCTTATTCTTCCTCATATTATCCTTCAGAAAGAGGTAGGTAACCATGTTAGTCTGAACTCAGGCAAAAGTCAAAGTAGAGGTGGCACTTTATAAACTAACTGAATCAGAAGCATAAGCATTCAAATGTTATGAAGTGAAGCAAGTGATTCACGGAAGTTTATGCCTATCTCATTCATTAAGTCTGTAAGGTACATATCTACCCAAACTTCTTCTGCCTTATTATACTTGGGCAGGCATGCAGAACAAATCACAGTCAATAATTATAAGGAAAGAATGGAAAGTTCTTCTGACCAGTGGTTACCTGAAGTATTTTCTTATGGAGAACTTCCAAAAATTATGTTCATGAATATAGTACCCTTATGAACAATTTTTCACAATTGGATAGTTATTAAATTCCTTCCTTGAATCTGAACCAATACACTATCCAGATGAACCAGTTTGACCAATGTGCCAGTGGACACATACTCGTGTACTATTGTTATTTTCTTTTTTCTCTTTTAATTAATTGCTTTTAACTATACTTGGTGTGAAGGGAGTGAGGAAGGAAGGACTTTGACTTTTTAACTACTTTATTTCAGGGAAGGCCAGGTACAGAAAGCAAAAAACCCCCCAAAACCATCAAACCCGCTGCGAGAAGAAAAACCATTCCAGTACATTCAGAACATCACACTACTTCACAGTAGTACACATCATGCCTAACAAGCCATGTAGCCCTCTAGAAATGAACAGTTCCACCCTTCCCTGTCCCATAGCGCATGTGCAAAAACCTTCAGCATCCCACCTCAAGAAAAACAAAAGCATCCTCGTGAGGGCCCAGGGCACGGAACATGCCAGAAGCCACAGTCTGCCACCGCGCGTGCCCGGTTGACCAGACCAGTCAAGATGTCAGAGTGTGTATTTGGGACAGCCATCCTCCACATGGCACAGTGCTCCCTCAAGGGCCCAGAGTGCCTCAAAGGTGGGTACCCCCCGCCGGAGCACAGCGTGCTCGAACTCCCGCGAGAGGCACGCCTGCCCTAGGAGGCCAAAGAGCCACAGGGCATTGTCTGAACCGGTGCCGGCAAGCCAGTTGCAGCAGCTCTTGAGGACGGCCATCTTGGTCTGGCCCAATAAGAAGTTGTCCAGGCAGATTGCATCCCGCTCGACCACCCAGTACAGGTAGGAGCACAAGTAGGTGGTCTCTGAGAAGCTCCTGCCCAGCACGCACAGCAGCAGCTCGAGGGTGGCAAAGAGCAGCCACAGGAGGGGACAGTCCAGGAAGGCATGAAAGAGATCCTCCTCCATGCCCCCAGGGCAGAAGGGGCAGGCTGTCCAGGTGGCTGGGTCCAAGTGGGACGCAAATGTGCCAGTGGCTAGGATGCCGTGCAGCAACCGCCACTGCAGGTCACCAGTCTTCTTGGCAGTTGGCGGCTTATACAATGTACGCCACACTGGGTGGGCCAGTGGGAAATCTGGTGGCTCCAGGCACCATAGCCATGGTGTATCGGGGCAGCCTGCCAACACCTGAGTATGGTGGACGCAAACCACCCAGGCATACAAGCTTCTATGCAATAGAGAAGGAAAGGGACGGCCCGTGTCACTATCGGGAGGCATGGGGAGCCGCAACAGAGTTCCCGGTCCACTGGCCAACTCCGTGGCCACAGCCTGGGTGACTGGCAATGGAGGGAAAGCCTCACTCGAGGCACCCATGGACCGGGGGATCTGGCGTGCCTGGAGATGTTCACCCAAGGCAGCCGCCGCCTCTCGCAGGAGGGTGTCGCAGATGTTCCGCAAGAGATGGCCCATGCTGTGGACAGAGTGCATACCCAGCTGTGTGGCCAGCGCCTTAGGCAAGAGCCAGGCTGACTGAGCGGAATCTAGGAGATGGTGGAGGTGAAGAACACGTGCCTGGATGAGGGTGGTTGTGAGGCTGGCAGAGGCCAGGCTCGGCACAGAGAACCACAGAGCTGACTTGTGCACCACAGGCTCCCTCAGCAGCTGTGGGAAACACAAGGTCTGGGCTTGAGGCTAGAGGTGGAAAGCAGCCTGCCAGGCTCATACCACACTGCGGTAAAAGGCTGGAAGAACCGCCCAGTTCAGGAGCATGGTGTTCAGCAGAAAGAGCTCCTGGTCAAAGCCAAGGGCTCCGACCCTCTAAAGGAACCGGCACACCAGTTGTTGCCAGGGCAGGTGCCCCTTGCTGTAAAGCAGTTGCTGCAGGGCCTGCAGGCGGAAGGCTGCCACCCTGCTCGCCAGGTCAACCGGACCCTGGCATCCCTCAGTGACAGGTAGGTGAAGGATGGCTCGCGGGAGCCAGTGGCACCCATCCCAGAAGAAATCTACCAGGATGTGCTGGAGTCTCTCAAGTAGATCTAGTGGTGGGTCGAGCACAGCGCACTGGTGCCACAAGGTCACTGCCGCCAGGTTGTTAGTGATGAGGATGCATCTCTGGTAGGAAAGGCTGGGCAGGATCCAGCACCACCACTGCGGGCAGGCCTCCACCCCCTCCATATGGCTGTCCCAGTTGCGTGCCATAAAGGTCGGTGGCCCCAGGAACATGCCCAAGACCTTGAGGCCCTCATGGTTCCAGAGGAGGCCCCCAGCAAATCCGGGGCGGGGGGGCATACCCGTCCATGTGCCAAGCAGCAGAGTATCGCTCTTGGCCCAGTTGATGTGGGCAAAGGAGGCATGCTCATAGGCACTCTGGCAATCTGCCAGGGCCTGCACTTCTTCCTGGGTGTTGAGGAAGGTGGTGAGATCATCTACATATACCGACAGCCAGAGAGGATCCAAAGGATGGGCCCATGGCCAATGGCAGGGCTACACCACTCAGGTGGTGCCACAGTGTATGTAGCAGCGGCTCAATGACCAGGGCGTAGAGCATCCCCAACAGCAGACACCCCTAACAAATGCCCCTGCATGCAGGGAATAGAGCGCAAAGCAAGCTGTTCACCTTCAGCAGGCTGGAAATGTCTTGGTACAAGACCCGGAAGGCCATGGTGAAGAGGGGCCCAAAACCAAAAGCTTCCAGAGTCCAGAAAAGATAGGTGTGGCCTACCCCGTTGAAGGCCTTCTCCTGGTCCAGAGAGATGAGGCCAACATCGAGGTCAAAGAGCTTGCTAGCCATGAGCAGATCATGCAGCAGGAACAGGTTGTCTTGAATGGTCCTGGCTGGCACACAGTAGCTCTGCTTGGGCCCAGTGAGAGAGGCCATGATTGCATGGAGGCAGGTAGCCAGTGCTTTGGCCAGAATCTTAAAGTCCGCACACAGCAGGGAGACCGGCTGCCAGTTCTTAATGTAGTCAAGGTCTCCTTTCTTGGGCACAGGGTCAGCACCGCTCAGTGGCAGCTGATCGGCAAGACCTTGTTGGTGAGGCTCTCCTGGAAAACAGGCAGGAGGCTGGAGCTGAGGAGAGACCAGAAGGTCTTGTAAAACTCAGCAAGCAACCTATAGAGGCCTGGAGCTTTGCCGGAGGCAAGGCCAGCCATGGGAGATGCCGGCTCTTCCAGGGACAAGTCCCACTCAAGCTCACCAGCCTCCAGGGCATCGAGGCACAGTAGTCCCTCGTGGAGTTCCTGCATGGCCCCAGGGCACGACGGCTCAGCTGCAAACAGGTCATGATAGAAGGTGATGGCATGGTCATGTATGTCGCCCGGTTCTATAATTACCTGGCCCTCAGGAGTCTTGAGATGATCCAAGACTTTGCTCACTGCCCTCCACTGCTCCAGGTTGAAAAACAAGCGGGTCAGGGCATCAGTTTCCGCCAGCTTGTGGCAGCGGGTGTGGATCCTCGATCTGCGGGTTGTGCTCTTTGCATAGTCATGCAGGCATTTCCAACAAAATCAGAGGTTCTCACACAGCACTGCATCACTGCCAGCAGCCAGCAGAATGACCTCAAGCTGTGCTACACCTTCCTCCAGCTCTCGGATATAAACACCCAGTTCATTTGTGGCCAGCTGGGTATACTGCTGGCAAAAAGCCCAGATCTGTACCTTGCCCATATTCCACCGTAGTTGAGGAGTAGCTCAGTCTCACGGCCTCCCAGTCCCACCAAAAGCAATCCCGAAAGTAGAAGTCTTGAAGGCTGATGTTGAAACACCAATAGGGCACCCATACACAGGTTCTCTCCAGCAGGCTCAATTCACAGCAGGCTAGGCCATGATCTGACAGGCCTGAAGGAACAATGCAGCCACTGTGCAGGAGTGGCAGATGGTGCCTGGTGACAAAGGCAGTCAAGGCAAGCCATGGTAAGACCACCAGCACTCATCCTGGTGTGCATCAGGATGCAGGGCTCACTGGATGTTGAGGCCTGCAGTCTCCAGGGCAGACTGCAGCTTGAGGGCTGAGGGCAGGTGAGGCTCAGGCCCCATGCAGTTGAACGAGGCATCAACGGTGCAATTAAAGTCCCTGCCTATGAGGAGCAAGCCATCATCCTCATTAACATCACGCAGGAGGGTAGCCAAGGTCTCAAAGAAAGCAACCCTCTCCTGGCCATCAGTGGGTGCATAGACATTGACAAGTAGCAGACGGTGTTGTGCTAGGGTGATGCGGACAGTCATCAGGTGGCCAGGAATGATATCCCATGCCACCACCATATCATGCTGTAGTTGTGGTGATAGAAGAGTCATGACCTCAGCACTCAGGTTGGTGCCATGGCTCAGGAACAAGTGGCTTGCCAGGCAGAGTGCCAAGCCATCTGCTTGAGCCTGTCGGAATGTATCTCCTGGAGGAAGACAACACCCAGCCACTTCTGATCCAGGACAGCTTTCCATTTCACCAGATATCGACAGCCATTGATATTAAAAGCACCAATGGTCAGGGGAATAGGAGAGGAAGAGTGAGGTAAGGTGTAGGTGGAAGAGTGATCACCCAAGAGTAGAGCAAAATAAGAGAGACAGGTTGGGGAAGGCCTATCATGCCCTACTCTACTCTAGGAATCACCCCTCCTGGTCCCACTCGTCTCTCACCCACTGTGCAAGCTTCTCCAGATGGTAAGCCATCTGCTGAGTGCCTAGATCTTGTTGCATAAGTTTGGCCACAGCTTTGGCAGCCTTGACAGCCTGGGTGATGTGCCCCAGTACATTCTTCTGCCCTTTGGTCTACTTCAAAAAGGCCAGGAGACCCTCATAGTTGGGGCTGACCCAGGGCAGGTCTGCCAACATAGACTGGACATTTCCAACAGAAGCACGGTGATCCTGCACCCCAGGTGGGAGCTCACCTATGGATGCAGTGTCTGCACCCTCAATGTCTAGACACATCAGCGTCCTTTCATCATCCAGGTCAAGGACTGGCTCCAAGAGAGTGATTTCCACCTTCCTGGGGCGAGAGAGGCTATCCTGCTCTTGAGGTCACTTCCAATGGTCAGAAAGATGGATTTCCATCTCACTAGCTTCCTCATCCAATTCAGTAGGCTGAGATAACCAAGAGGATGACCAAGAGGTTAGCAGACTCCTCTGCCACCCCACAGGTCAGGCCTCCAGAAGAGAGGCATTCTGTGTCACTTTTACTGCGCCCCCAACTCCAGAAGCTGGGAGATAGGCAAGGGGTTGGTGACCCCCACCATTGCATCCCCAGCCTCCAAGCTGACCCCATCCATGATCACATGCAACAGGGTTGCCGGCATGACAGCCGGAGTAGGGTCAGGCTCTCCAGCAGGGGACCCCAGCCCTGGCTGGGGAGGATCCCAATGGAGTTGTGGTATCCTGAGAGGCCCCCTTCACTTTCCTCTCTTTGTTCTTCTTCTTAGTGGCAGTCTTTGTAGAGAACAGGCCGGAATGCTCCCAGCCCATTGAAAGGGACTCATAGGAACCTCATTTGCCTCAAGTCTCTTGGCTAGCTCCTGGTTGGACACATGTGGAGGCACATTGGAAATCACCACCCTCACAGTCTGGGTATCTAGAGGCATGACAAGATAGTGTACGCCTGCGATGTCCAGGCCCTCCACACACACCCAGTTGACCAGGTGGCAGCGGTCAAGTAAATCACTGGGACTATGTTAACATAAGGAGACCAGCCAGGGCACCTATGCAGACCTTGACCCCAACATAGGGAGGAGTGTCTGCCATGGGTAGTGGGAAGGTCTTGAGAGGCATCCCCATGCCAGCCACTGGGTGTAGAAGCAGCCATTCCTGATAGGACAATGATAATCCCAAAAGCTAAAACTAAGGGAACAAAAAAAAAAAAATGTAGGTTCCTACAAGTCCCTTTCAATGGGCTGGAAGGAAGGTGAAGGGGGCCTCTAAAGACACCACATCTCCACTGGGATCCTCCCCAGCCATTGCCAGGGTCCCCTGCTGGAGAGCCTGACTCTGCTCCAGTTGTCATGCCGGCAACCCTGTTGCATGAGATCATAGACGGGGACAGCCTGAAGGCTGGGGACACAATGGCAGGGGTCACCAACGGCATCGGCCACATGGTCGTATAGACCAAAGCCCTCTATAAACAAAAGATTCCTACTCTACTATATCCAATCATACATGTGATAAACCCTTCAACTTTCCACACAAATTAAAAAGCAAAAAGCAGCCTTGCGAGAGCCCAGGATGTTGCAGGAGCTGGGAGACAGGAAGAAAAGTAAGAAGAGAGAGGGAGAATCCAGCCCTTTTCCCCATGGCTCTGGCATTTTCCTTATACATGGAGGAGGCAGGATGAAGTCTCTGAATTCAGTTTTTAGCAAAACAACTACTGTGGTGTCACTGCCTGAAAAATAGAAATTCTTCAAATGCCCCTCCAAATTATGCCACTAACTATTTTTATGTTTGAGATACTGGCAAGTACTAAAAGAGATCTTCATATTTAAAACATACTAAGTACTCATTTCAAACATATGGTTTCACTTAGTAATAATAATACTCATAATCTTTGATTAACAGGCTTAGATATAATTCAATTGATTTCAGTTCATACTAAAATTGTACAGCTCCTTTGACCCCCAAGACACCTAGATAATGTTAGCTGCATTTTTGGAGGCTCCAAAAGATAAAAAGCTCTAAGTTATAAACAGAGGGTTTTTTAGACAAAAATACCTGGAACCAGAATATAAAATTAGGAAACCTGTTTTCATTCTTGCTTTTAATAACCATCTGTTATGAAGTAACATTTTTGTAATGAATCACCACTAACCTGGAAGTATGCTGTATTCTGTACCCATCTGGCATTGCACAAGCAATCCAACTTGTCATACCAAGAAAGATGCTTTCAAGTAAATGCCACCTCTTTTTGACAGACAATGAGCAATTGCCTCAACTGCACAGAGAAACATTCAAAATTATATTCAGCTGCTTTGCAAAACAGCTTTACAAACCTTTACAAAGATTAACAAAGGTAATTGAGAACATACTAAACTAATAGGCTCTACATATTACTAATCTGTAAAAGAATACTGACTAGATACATTTTTGAAACTGTGAAAAAATAAGTTTAATAATTGAAATCTTTCATTCCCTGACTACATAGAGATCTTTGAATAATCAACCAAAATAGGTGTGCAAAATATTATTACTATTTTTCTAGTGATCACATTTGTGATCCACATGTAAATGTGTAGAATAACTTTATTTGGAAATCTGAAACAGCTAAATACTTGGCCAGCCTTGAGATGATCCACAAAGAATGAAAACCATTTAAATGTATAGTAGCCGATTTATTTCTGTCTGAAATGTTTAGGAATGGTGTGGAAACCTTTGAAGGTTAAAAGACACAGCTACAAGAAAGGAAGCTTAGAATAACAGTTTCCAGCATTTATGGCAGAACTGTGTGAGGTTTCTCGCTTGTCATACTATTTTCATCTCACAGAATGTGTCTAGCAGGAGAAAAAAAAATGGTTATTTCAAAGAGAACTTTACCTGTCAAATATCTCTCAGGATTGCAACATTTCATAATGTTCTCTAATATTTTTGTTATCAAATCAATATACACCCAACTAGAAAAGTTTCCAAAGAAGAGTCAAATGTTTTTAATAGTTTTATCAGTCCTGTACCTTTGTTACAGTTAGATTTAACATAGGACAGAACATCTAGGAAATGAAGCCATAACCTGTTCAATTCTATTATTGGTTATGGTGATGATTTCCTGTACGACTTTGAGCAAGTCACTTACAGATGGAAATCTGTAAAATTAGAGGTGGACCAAGACCAGAATTTCCACATCTTTCCCACAGAGCTGAGTATGATGAGTCTATTAAGTTTTTTTCTTGAGAGTCAAATGCCGTCTCCATATACCTCAACAAAAAACAGGTCCACTGAAGAATGGACAGGATCATATATTATTGAAACACACTTCAAGTCCTATCCAAAATCCACTGAAGTCAATGTAGAAACTCCCACTTACTTGAATTAGTATTGACAGGGCCTGTGAGCAAAATGTTGTTGCCTGATAGATCCTGACAGTCCCCTTCCTCTGCCCTCCCTCCTCCCAGCCCTTCTCCCTCCTCTTTTGGGAACAAGAAATAGTGAGTAATCCCATTTGAGTGGCTCCCTGATCTACCAGGCCCCATCCTGTGCCCCTATTCGCACCCCACCCAATGCCCTGGACATTGGATCAGATTTAATTATAGCATATATAAAAGTTGATTTGACATAAATGTTTCTTAGGAAAACAGTCATTGAATAAGGCTCAGGTCTCTGTGGTCAAAGATTTAAATGCCAATTTTAAAAAAATTCTGTTTTGTAATTTGCTGGTAGACAGATTAATAAAATGTTTAAAGACCCAGGTTTACAGCACAAATGAAATCTTATATACTATTGCCTTTTAAATGATATGGGTCCTATCAACAATCTGAGTTATTTTCACCAACAACCCAACTGCTGCCTGAAAGATTTGAAGGCAAAACTGTGCCTGTTGAGGCCCCATGCTTGTGCAATATTTTCCTCCATTTATGAACCATTCTGGGAACTTTTTACTCAAAACATCAAGAAATCTTCTCTCTCTCCCATTTGCATGTAAATTATTGATTATTTAGGGTACAATTGAGCGTTATTTGTACTACTATTTCTATTTAATCGGTCCTCGATATTATTGGGTTATGGTGCTTTAAAAAAAAAAAGCTGTATTTTTGCTTATTGTTGTTAGGCACTCAGGGGTGTATGTTTCTGAGTACCTATTAATAACAGTACATTATAATTACTCTTACTAAGATTGCCCTGATTTTGTCGTACAGATAATATATTAACCACCCAAACTTGCTTGAATACAATGTTAACTTACTAAGACTGAAAAATCAGCTACCTTCTTAAGAGAAACTAGAAGGAAAGAAACAGTTCAAAGACACAAGTGTGGTATATATTAGTGAGGTAAAAGACCAAGGAGAAAATGTGTTACAAGTGCAAAATAAAAAAGGCATATTTTATATGTAGGATGAGATTTGTATTTTCCCTGACCTCAACAGAACAACACAATCAACATATGAAGAACTGAGAGATATAAAGGATATAATGCTTTCACAGATCAAGCAAAATAGGTTTAATGGTTTTGCATGGTAAAATTTGACAGTTGCAGTATTATATATTTTTGTAGAAAGTACTAGGTATGAACAATAATATGCAATAGAGTTTTATTTACTATTTGATGATTCATTAAAATATATATTTAAAAAGCATTTTACAACCTTAAATAATACAGGTACAGATTTGACTAATAAATAATACAATAGATCAGGGAGAAATAAATTAAAAGGTATTAGCAAGGGAAAAAGATTGTTTTTCTAGAAGGCTTTAAATAAGCCAGAAATTCAAGAAGATGGAGCTATGGATCGGTAGAATCAAGAGGCTTAAGTGTGTTGAAAGGCTGCTAAGTGAGCGTTGAAAGAAATAGAGGTTATATGAGGTAGATCAAAGCAGGTCTATGGAGAATTTTGAAAACAAAAGAAATTTTGATTTGTTTTGTTTTTACCTAGTTGTTGAAACCTTTGATCCCTGGCTTCTGTTGATGTATACCAGAGTACTGAAGACTATGTAGCTTCCTCGTGGATTGGAATACATTAAAACTAAAAGGGTTAGGTTTTACATTTCGGCACTTCAGTAAGGCCATACAATTTCACATAAGGGGATCAAATCAGCATTGGATAATCAAAAAGCATGTACTACCCAGACAGGATCTTAATATGAATCAGAGACAAAAATGAGAATCATAATACTGTCCTCTACTTGTCTATGCTACATGTCTAATATTTTTCTTTGATCCCTGAATTAAGTGCTTCCTTTTCATTTTTTTTTTTTTTTTAAGATTTCAGGCTCTTCTTTGATTTCTGCATCAGCCACTGTTTGAAAGGGACTTAGATTTATGAATATGGATGGGAGGAAGGACAATTCAGTCCAGCAGTTCTGAACCTTTTTCAGTCGATGTACCCCTTGGTCTCAGAGTGACACTTCATGTACCTCCTTTCAATGGGAAATTAATTTTTTAGGCCCTTCGACCTATGTTAGACAATGTATGAAATATATCTTGTGTGCCCTCTAATAAGGCTCCACATACCCCCTCGGGATACATGTATCCCCAGTTCAGAACCGCTGCTCTAGTCATAAGGGCACTTGCCTAAAATTGTTAAAACCCCATCTCTCAACAGATTTCTTGCCTGACCTTCCAGATTGCTGAGGTCCACATCCTCCAAGATACATACTTGCTGCAATACTACCATTGCCATGCATAACTCCCATATGCTCTGCTGCTTAGTGGAGTCTTTGACTAAAGGTGGGATGCAAACGCTCCTCAAGCATTATAAAAAAAAACTAGACACCTAAGAAGGTGCTACCTAGAAGCTAGCTGCCCTAAATTTGAAAGCTTGTGCAATTTCATCCCAACTACATAGTTGGTTTAATAAAGAATATTACCCTAAGAAATCCTTGCCTCTTGCAGTGATACCAAAATAAAATAGTAAAATATTGTAACAGTCCTAAACTATAAGACAGTGTAATGCTTTCCTCAAACTAACTTATTTTTCAATGAATCCCTTTTATTTTTAATTCTATAATATGTTTTATAATGTATCATTTTAGTTACCCTTATTCAGAGTAAAGGAGGAGAGGGTTTATATTTTGTAATTCAATACAAAGAGATTAAAATTTGTTTAAAATTAAAAAACAGCTTTATGTGGTCAGGATGCAGCTTTGAGCATTTTTCCTTTTGTTAAATATTGGATTCTTTTTAAACAATCATAAAGCAGGATTCAATATTAGAATTTTCCAATTGATAATACATGAATGGCTTTTTTGTGTATGAGAATTATTTTAGCTGAATCAACTGCACTTAAGTAGTCAAACATCCTCCCAAATCTTGCAACATTATTGGGTTGGCATGGCTAGGGCATGCCATTGTCTGGAGTCAATAGCACATACAAAGAAACATCACATCCAACTCCCTTTAACTCCTCACTGTACATGACCAGGCACCCATTTACAGGTGGGTTAACTGGAAGTGTCCTTTGGCCTGAGTCAGGAGCAAGGCTCAGATTCACATCTCCAGAACCATAGGTTTTGGATAGGGCTTAATAAGATTATGAAAGAGATTATGTAGCAAGATCATCTGTAGTAGCAGGGGTTGGATTTAGTAGCTTCTTCCAGCCCTTCATCTTATGTTCCCAAAATAATGAAATAAAATGTCTCCTATTCCACACCAGTATGGCAATGAATCTCCTTAAAAGTCTTGTATCTGTTCCTCAAATCTGAGTTTAGGCTACTTCTGTGTAGCACAGTGCAGTGCACTGTGGGGTAAAGATAAGCGTTCTAGCTCTAAAAAAATAGTTTAGACAGTGAAGGCTCAATAGATACATTAGCAGGCACATTTACTCAGGTAAGCTGATTTACTCCGATAGAGTAAAGCTATCTTGGCTCTACTGCATCTGGTAGCTAGCATGGGTATCTAATTGATATGCACTGTGCTGTTTGATGGGTTATTTTTAGTTGTGATTTTTCATGTTTTGCTGTTCCTCCAGACCAGCATTGAGTAGATTTATTTCTTGGGCCCTGAGTAAGCTAAGAACATCATGATAACAGATCTTGCTTTTTACGTGACCACCAAAGAAATATCCCTTCAACATTTTGGATGTCATTTAACCTGATAAGATTACTTTAGCTTATCAAAGCCATCTGTGCACCCTATCATTCCAAATGTTAAGGTCCAACTTCAAAACACAGAAACAAAGAATGTGGACTACAGACCAAAACAGAGCATGCTGTTATTAACCAGTCTGGTGAGGTGTGCCACTTCTGAGCAAATATTCTCCTACTTCACCACAAAACCCTGCATTTGCCCCATGCAGCATCTAATTATCATTATCCATCATCAGCATCCGATGACAAAAGACATATTCATACAGAAGCAGAGTTCAATCACAGATAAGGAAAGAACCAGGGACAAGCCTGCTCTCTTCCAAAAGATCATGGAGATAAAGGGAGACATGTATGTTGACCCAACTTAAAACTAGGTTTAGATAAAAGAATCCCCCAGACATAACACATATAACCTAATATGCACCAGATGCAAAATGATGGGAGTGTGCAGTCCACCCATACTATATAGTATAGCTTTCTCAATTCATAGAATTGAATTCCTGTATCCAGTGAATCATACCAAATAGTACTGTAACAGAACAGATTTAATTATAACCTCAGGAAAGTTAAGTTCACTTCCAGTTCCTCTGGCTGCCTCTGGCTTAATCATAGTGTTACTTACGGCAAAAGATGGAGGGAATATGTAGTTTTTCAGACAGACTATGTCTTTGCCTCCACATAGTCTTTATAATTCATATTAATATAAATTTAAATTGTATGTAAAAGGAATAGCCTATACTGACAATGCAACCAGGGAAAAGAGACCTCCTGGGATGGGGATGTTATTAACATGCTAATGGATTTTACTTTGAAAGGAATATTTCCTCAAATTCCTCTCTCCTTTTGGAACCAAGTATGTGTTTTCAAGGTTTGATGCTCTTTCATGTTCTTGGCAATATTTATGCTGAGAAATTAATCTTTGGGCCTTTAGAGATTTTGATATGGCTCTTATCAGTGTTGCATGTGAGTACCTCACATACATGAATGGATACATCCTCAAAACAGCACTCATGAGAGTGTGGGGAAGAAAGTATCATTCAATAATTTAGGGCTTGCCTATGTACAAGACAGCCTTTCCCTTTATGACATCACCACAGCTGTGGTCAGCAAAGGCACTCAAGCTGAAATAATTTCATTTAAAAAAAGAGGCAGCTGCTGACAGAGCAATCACTGGAGGATCCTAAACTTGAGAAGTCAGATTCCCCACCATGGTCCAATTTTGCCTGAATATGTTGACCTTCAGAACATGACTTCAAAGCTCATTTCTTTTCTCAAGGAAGATGTGTGATACCTTTGGGATGATTTGTTGGAATCCCTAAAGACAAAGAGTTGCATACAATATTTGCCTATCTCGTGGCTGATTTATAAGGTTATGTGGGTTAACATTACATCCGGCCAGCTGCATTTGTTTCCTTCCTCATTCGGATTATGGATTTTTTTTTCATTCTTTTAAAAATAAATAGTTATTAAAGGACAAACCTTCTTGAGTCTGGGACAGAAATTTTTTACACAAAATGGATTAAAATAAATATTTATCTCAAAAAATAAAATATATTTGACATCTACCATGGCCTTTATTTCAGATGGAGTTTGGATATACAGGGTTGAAAAGCGTTCATTTGACCATTTATGGTCAAATGAATTGACCATAGCTAAATTCATTTTTATATGCTTTGATTCAAATGAAGCAGCCACTTAGTGCTGCAAGCATCAGGAAAACTTCCAATCCTGTCTTAGAATTGAGGTATGAAATTACTTGTGCTTTGGATGTTATATCTATCCAGCACATGTCATGGAAGGATTTTGCCCTAAGTATAAGAATTGCTAAGTAGTATTTTTTACTACATGTAAAACAAGAATAATTTTACTTTCAAAACCATCAAACAAGATGGTAGAATCAAAAATACGTTAATATAGATGTAAATGGGTTAGTGAGCCTGCTGCCTATTGTCAGCCTGGCGTTTCCCCGAGGCGGATCTTCAGATGATTCTTTTTCAGATTAAAGCACACTCCTTACTAATACAATAAACAGATCAGTAAACCGAACTGATAGCTGTTCTCTGGGTTGTAGGAGAACCATTTTCCTCTGGCCCATTCCTACTGTGGAGCTCATCTAGCTTTTAGTCTGTTTCATGCTTGTGAACTGTTTTTTCACCTTTACTCCAGATCCCTGTTCTTTGTCTTTGGGATTTTAAACTGCCAAGGTGCGTCCACACATGCAAGCATGTGTGCTTTCAGCAGCTCAAAAAAAAGTGTTGCAAATTTGAGCTGGGCCTTTTTGCCTTAGTAAACATGCCCGGACATGCACTTTGGTATGGGGCAAATTGATTCTGCCTGGCTCCTTCTGGATCTACAGCTAAGGGGAGCCAGAGCCTGGGTCCAGCACCTATGCTGTCCCCAGTAGTATAAAAAACTGCCCTTTCCTGGCCCTGTCAGTACAAAAAGCTGCCCTGTCAAGTGTCTCAGGGCTACTCACTCTCAGGAGTTTCTGGGCCCAGCCAATTGGTACCTGGGACTACTATCCCTTGTACCAGCTGGACTGCTGAAGCAGCCCTGAGAGTTCCCTGTACCCTTTACCCACTGTAACAGCTTGGCAGGTGGGGTTGCTGCCTGGCTGTGACCTGCTGTGCACCTGCCAGACCTGGATGGGGACTGTACAGCCAGTAGAGGCATCTGGGCCAGCTGCCAGTGGGCTGTGGCTGCAGAGTTGGCCTTTGTGTGACACTATTGCCATGTGTGGCCCCGCTTGTCTATTTGTGCTACTATTGCCCAGAAGATGCTCCAGGTATGGTGGCCTGCTTTGAACTGTTAGCCACCTCCAGCTGGGACCAAGATGCCAGCTCTGAGCAGGCTCCTCTGCCTGGGTCCTGCCACTGGCCTCCCTAGCAGGAATTCTGGTGTTCCCTAGTTGAAAACTGAAAAATCACTGATAAAAATACCAAACTCACTCTGTGAAATACCCCGAAATCCATGATCCTCCACAACTAAAACAAAAGACCATTATATAGAGACAGAGAGCAAGACACAGAGAGACACTGATCAGTTGGGCAATGTTTTATTGATATATCTATAATGTTAAAGCAATTTGGAAGCCTATTAGTATCTCCACCATCAAAATAAAATGAATTCTAAATACATATATGTTTTGTTGTTTGCCTTTGCTTTTGTTACCCTAGAGCGGTTAGAGCTCCCTCTGACCCTTTCAGTAACCAGAATGTGAGGACAGCTTCCCCTGTAGCTACTGCTGCTAGCAGCAGGTTTCATCCTGTCTGGCAGCTGGGTATGCAGGGTGTGTGCTGGGGGGATGTGGGGTTTGCAGGAGGGGGTGAAAAGGAAGGTGGGGAGATGTGGGAGGCTATGGGGTGTGTAGGTAGATCGTGAGGGGACTGTGCTGGGGGGGGTGCTCAGGCAGGGTGCATTCCCTGCCCCCCACAGGGTGAAGCCCTCCTACACAACTCAAAGACTGCCCCAGGGGCTACAGCTCCCCAAAAGGGGTTAAAGCCCCCCCAACAGGGGCCAAATGGCCCCTGCAGGGGCTACTATCCCCCTGCAGGGCCCACATGGCCCACCCATGCTTGCTCTCCCAGCCCCCTGAATTGCTGCCCCACCTCACCCCATTCCACACTGGCCCTACAGCCCCCCAATGGCTGTACCACCCAGCCCCAGCCCCTGCTTGTACCCCCAGCCCCACCAATGCCCCCCCAGCCCCAACCTCGTGGCACTTAAAAAAAAATAAATAAAAGCCTCGCACTCACTGGCAGTAGCAGGGGCTATAGGGCCACATGGCAGAGGTCCCCCATGCAGCATGGGGCAGTGGGGGGGCAGCAGGGCCTGGCTTTGGCTGCTTGGCACACACACTGCCACTGTGTGTTCCATCACACAGGCGTGGCCGGGGTCAGCAGGGCACTACATGGCTCCACACACTGTCAGGTAGCTAGGGTCACTGCAGCTGTCACCTGGGCACCACAATGCATGGGGGGGCTCTGCCATGAGGCCCGTGACTCCCATGGTAGCTGCTTCTGCTGGTGACTGGAGCTGGGTGGGGTGGATCAGGGTGCTCAGGGAACTGGCAGGGGCTGGGGCTGGGTTGGGTAGTGATGCAGGGGATCAGGCCAAGGGATGCAGTGATCAGTGAGGGCTGGGGAAGCATGTGAGGCATGGGGCTGGGGGGCAGTGATCCAGGGAGCTGGGGGAGCGGGCAGGGCCAGAAGGGGTCCCCCCTGCCTCTAGCTCCCCTACACCCGCTACTTACCAGCAGAAGCCCAGATCCAGCTCCTGGATCCAGCTCCTTGTGCTGGGGCACTGTGTGCCCTGCATGCGCAGGCAGCATGCTTCAGCACTGGGGCAAGGGCCAGCCATAGAGATGCTCTGACTGGCTATCAGAGTGTCTCTGTGGAGTACTGAACTTCCACTCCCCTCCCGCCGTTTTTTTGGACCCCTGGATATCCAGGGGGTCAGGATCCCACTTGTACCCAATGAATCTTGCATTCAGCAGGAATGAGGATGATTTAGTGCACTCTCCTAGGAAGTAGAGGTGTGGGTTTAAAAGAAAAGAGTAAGCCTTGCCCAAAAGAAAAAGCCATTATCCTTTATTTTTCTTAAATTACATAATAAAATTACACCTAAAGATAGGTAAATAACAGAGGTGAATAAATGTATGATTTATGTATGTAAATTAACAAAAGTATTATGAGCTTTCAGAGGAAAAAAAAATCAAGGGTTTATTAAATACAGCCAGTATTAAAAAGATAGAAAAAAATAAACCAGATCCTCCAAAATGAAGTGAATCAATAATGTATTAGATTAAATGGCAGTAGTGGGGTTTTCATGTATAATAAATGGACATATAAGAATAAGGATATGATGATTAAGCTCTTTTAAGATTCACTGCATACCCAATACCTAAATCTGGAGAAAGAATTTCAAATCTAGTCAGGTAACTAAGAGTTCATGGGCAGCCAGCGCTCATCATCAATACAAGTTTTCAAAAATTTATAAAAAATATAATTTAAAAATTTGTCCAAAACTTTCATCATTTAAGACCTGTACATAGATTCAGGGATAGTTTATTATTGACTGACTTATTTTCACATTTATTCAGTCATAACAGATCACATGATACTTTCAGCCACTGAGTTACTGTTATTGTTTCTTTAAACTTGCTCAATTACTAAGGAATTGAAGTTGACTGACCATTGAAGCCCTATAACAGGGACCCAGAGGTTACTGAAAGGAGGGAAACACTGCTGAAATGGCTGCTGTGTAAGCCAACAAACAGCCAAGATAAGGGCTGAAGACCATAAACTTAAGAGGCAGCATGAAGGACAGAATGGCTCATTAGTCCTAAAAACAAACACTTGTGAGAGCTTTTGATTTACCCGACCTGGATATGGCAGCAGCTGGGGTTAGATAAGGGCTCACCGTAGGGGTGGACGATTGACCAGAAGTCAAGCTCTATGAGAGGAGCATCATCCATGAAATCCTGGTGGGAAGCTTAACTTTCTAAAGGGAGAGTGACCACCTGGGAAACCTGGGGCAGAACCAGGACCCTTGTGAGCTGCGTGATGACAGCCCCAGGTTGGAAGAGGGGCATGTCAGTAAGCCCTACCTGGGGGAAGTGACACAGGACACAGGAGGAACAACTTGCTCAAACCCAAGAGAAGGAAAAAAAGGAGCTGGGTCCAGAAGCTGAGGCCCCAGGCCATGGGCCTAAGGCAAAAGAACCCATCTAGATAAAAGGAGCTGAGGGCCAGAAGTCTAACACTCATACAAAGACTCAGATGCTAAAGGGCCAAGTAGTAATTAGGGTAAAAAGCCCATTGAGAATGACTTATAACATCTGCAAGGCATGAGTAAGGCTGTAGAGATGGTCAGAGACCACAAATGCAGCCCTTAGGGCACCTGTTATCAGGAGACATCAATAGAGAAAGACTTGACAAGGGGTTTCCCTCTGGGCCTTGGGCAGTCTCCCAATATTTCCAAGTTCAAATATCATCAAAAGTGTAGCAGACAAGGGGAGGGAAGGGCTCAAGGAACCAGAGGAGGCATGAGTCCAAAGGTTGCCAGGGGATGCTACCACATTGCTTGACCCTACCCTGTCATAGGTCCTGCCCCAATTCTCTTTCAAGCCATTTTAGAAGCAGAGATTATGGACTGCTCACTGGCCTCCTGATCCACTACAAACTATAAGCACCTCTTTTGTCTCCTCCCACTAGCAAGCATTGCCTCTTAGCTCTCCTTTACAGCTATACTAACTTGGTCCACCTACCAATTTGACTTTCTCTATCCTGGTGTGCAATGCAAATGTAATGCCAGGCAGAAATACTCAAACTAAATAATTCAGAGCCAGCTTGGGTACCAGTGGAAGTAGAATCACAGTAGGATAATACTCCGCCTAGACTAATATACACTGATTTTCTTGAACCTTAGCCTTTTTCCTCAGTTGAAATCCTCTTTTAGCATCACAGGTGACTACAAGCTCATAAACCAAAATAATTCATTCTGGGCACCCCTTCCTTATCATCTTACCACAACTAACTTCTAAACAGTTAAAACTTTCACCCTTTCTGTTCCTGTATCTGGTTATTGCCTAAACTCAACACATCCATAATTCAGGCCTGGCCTATTCTGACTGCTCTCTTTGTGAGCATTTAGAAAATCAGTTCAATCATACATTGATTAAAACTAGATGCTTAGTTTATTCACTTATTAATAGAGAAGTCTGAAGGATAGTGGCTTCAAAATTCCTTCCTATATTTTTATAGGATTCAGTAAATACTGTATTTATTCCAACAGAGCCTTAAAAGCAAAATAAATAAAATAAATATAATGTAACATATCTATTTCAAACTAAGAATTGTGTCTTAAAGCTAATACAAAAAAAACACAAGAAGCTTATCACATTAGTGCTATTATTAAAATACTACCATACTAATTCTGTTCTAAATTACAAAGGGACAATGCCAGCTGAAGTTAATAGGAAACGTACCCAAATAGTGAAAGCAGAACTTGGTTCTGAATCGCATAATCACAGAGGAAAACCCAACAGTAAAAGAAAGTTAATACGAGTCCCTGAGCAAAAGGGACTGTAGCAACTTGCTTCCAGGTCTCACACTGCACCAGGGAGGGAATAAACACTGACAGGTTTACAACACTTTACCAAGAGTTCTGGGAAGAGAAGCCAAGAAGCCAACCATTATACCTAGCCATTCACTTGGACAAAGTCGGGAGAATTAATGAAGCATTTTATCCCTCACATGTAAGGATACATAGGGGGCTCCTATGTATCCTTATGTAAGCCAGGCTATAATGTGACCCTAAGGTAGCTCAGGTGTTAAGAAATGAGAAGCTTCTCTCTCTCATTGCATAAAATTGAAATGGTAGACTGCAGAGCTGGGGTAGGGATTTAAATAGTGATTTCCAGGCTTTTGGTGGTAGATATACTTAAACAACCATAATTATTATTTGCAAACCTTTTGTACCTAGAAGAATATTAATGACAATAGTGATTTGGTAAGTCAATTTTTATCTGACCTTTAGAATATATAAGATTCAAATAAATATCAGCATGTCATTCACCCTACCACGGCCTACTCTTTCATGGAAAACTTCACCTGTGACACAGAAACAATCCCTTTACTTCCTTTGCTCCCTTCCCTAAGCTCTTGTCCTGTGGGGGTGGTGTCCCCAAAAGGATCAGTGCCCAAATATCCTCTTCCCAGCTTTAAATTGGAGCCGTCTACAAAGTACAGGTGGGCAGCAAATAGTGTATTTTGCGAAGTGGTTGGTGATGAGAAAGAAGCATTCAACTCCACTTTGACAATGCTGGGGATACTTGCCAGACTTCTCCCTAATCTCAGCCTTACCACAGTTCATCAGTGACAGTGGCAGTCCCTCAATTAGATTACCTCTACCACAACTCATTGATGGGCCTTGAAGCAACTTAGGAGTCCAATCCTTTAGCTATAGACCTGTCTGTAGAAGTTGCAGGCCTTCCCACAAAGAAGAGTAGGGCTGTAGGCTGGAATTCCTCTCCTTTTCCTTCCTCTGTGCTCTCTTCTGTGCTTCAAGGGCAAGACCCTTTACCTCAAATTGGGCGGCCACTTGGTTGAGTTTGTAGTGACATTGAAATCAGTTGGCAGCCAGCTCCTCCCAACTCTTGATGTTAGCACACTTTTTCATGAGATATACTTTCAATGTGGTCTTGTAGTGTTTCCTCTGGCCACTGTGAAATCTTAGGCTATTACTAAACTGGGAGTAGAGCACTCGTTTTGAGATTCAGGAGTCAGACATCTTCACACAATGTCTGATGCAGCAAAGTTGGTATTTAAGGATCACTGACTCATTTCTGGCAACATTGGCTTCAGCAAGCATGCTGGAGTTTGTACAGTGATGTGAAGGATTTTCTGGAGGCATCATTGATGGTACTTCTCCAGGCTCTTGAGATGACTGTAGGTTATTCACATTTCACATTAACAGAAGAGGGTGAGGATGATGACTACATGGTAGACCTGGTGTCTTTCTAAAGATTGTAATGAATAAAGACATGCCAAAGCAACTTCCCAGAGGAAGCACTTGCACACTGTATCCTGTGCTGGATGCCCTTGTCAGTTCACTCCTTGAGAGAGACAGCTACCAAGTTAAGGGAAGGGATCAACCTACTTACAGGGTCTTTCTCTTAATAGAAATTTGGGAAGGCAAGCCACAAGGATGGCACAGCTGTTGGCATACTGAAGGTCAAGGATGGTTGTTTTAAGTACTTCGGACTTGTGAGCAAAAATGTTCCAGATTGAAGTGTCCTCCATCTATTCAGTATTCAATGTCAATTCCAGAAGGAAGGCACTCCTTAATCAGAACCAGGATGATTGTCAAATAAATGAAGAACAGATGTAGGGCAATGACACGCCCTTGTTTAATGCCAGTTTGGGTGAAAAATGGATGCGTCTCTGATCTGCTACTTAAAACAGTCAGTCATCTGGTCACAGAGAAATCATTCCGTTGTGAAGAATTTACCTACTAAATTAACATTGAAATACCATATTAGGGACGTTAGTATAATTTACACTTTCTTTTTCCACTGGTGTAATTTCCATCAGCATCCTGAAAGGATAGATGCTCATCTATCACAGAGCAGCTACACCAAGAAGGAAACTCTTACAGTGCTTTGCCGCTAGGCAGTGGTGGAGCATGCAGTATCCTGTTTGCATTGAGGAAATGGCTACCCTGGAGCAAACTGTGGACAGATGATATTCATAACACTATAACTTACACTAGTTCTGTTTTACCCTTGACTTTATGGCTTTACTCAGCTGGCTAAAGTTATGGTGGTATAAGAATTTACATCACTGGTTTATTTCTTTCATTTGCACATGTAAAGGTTAATAACTGCCCAGGTCCTACAGTTCTAAATTAAGGAAAGATATCTCCCTGAAAAGTCCTTGTGATCGGTAGTGACTCCAGAAGTAGGAAGTATTTTCACTTACCAATTTGATGACTGCCATAGTCTGTGTGCCTCTTTCCCACTTTTCTGAAGCATTCTGGCCATTGTTCCGGTGATTTTGTATTAGATATCTAAGATAATGTATTTTATGCTTCCAAGAACTCTTTAGAGAATAAGAAGGGACCACTGGGTCATCTAGTCCAGTCCCCTAAATTCACAGGCAATTGTTAACTGAAAGAATCTCCCAGAACATGCAGATCATCACCCAGGACAACAAGGAACAATTCCCAAAACACCAACACCATATTAAATGCCATAGGTAAAAAAGTACTAGAGACACACATTGCCACTACTGCCTACTAACTACTGCAACAGGGAAGTAGTTAATTAAGAGCATATGATATGATGAGGATTAGCTTCCTCAATCTGTTTAGCATTTCAACTTTAACCGTAAACCTGCTAGTCCAGGGGAATCACCTGATCCTGAAAACTTAGACCTTTTTCCCCAGATATTTACACTTATGTTTTCTCATAGCTTTGTAAGAGAGTGCATATGGCATGACTAAGTGGGCCAGCAGCCAGCTAAGCGGGTGACCTTCTCAACAGGAAGACTGAATACAATGATGCTCAGGGTTGTCTTACAGCAAGCAGCCTGATCACTTTCTGTAACCATGCTCTCCCTGCCTTACCCTTTCTTCTAAAAAGAAAATACAGTCATGTTGCTTAATGTACTACTGAGAGTCACATAGTACTTTCATGATAAGTACAACATAAACACAATGAATCACACCAAACAGAGAAATATGGTAGCAAACAAAAAGAGTGGAGAAGAGATAAGAACAGTCATGCTTTTTCCTCTCACTTTCCAATGGGCAACTGAGATCCATTAATACCTACCATCCTCATAATGCCTTATGCTTCCTACCAGGCCAAGGGTTTCTGTTGATCATTTAAAAACCCTGATAACCCTATCTCAAACAACAGTCCAATTATGACCACTCTTTGCTCCCATGTCTGTCCAGGAACAATTTTATTTCCAAGCGAGAAGCCAAATGTAAAGTTTCCTCCAAAAAGAAGCAGTTTCCTCCATACAGTGATGTCAGAGACAACTACTGAAAGCTCTTCAATATTAATGAAGTGACAGTAAGACTTTTCTCCATGGTTGCAAATAGTTCCAGCCTGTTTAATGGCCTTGCCCAATGTCTGTTTAGCCCCAGTTCCTTTTTTAACCTTTTGGTGAACTCTAAGCAAAGGATACAATTGGTTGGTTTCAATTTACATTCTAAACATTTCATATGACACTGCAGGCAGGATAAGTTATTCCAGTCCTGACTCATAACTAATATAAATATGTGCAAAATATATACATGTGTCTACATTTCTAAAGGCTTGGTTTTGATTGATATATACATATATATACATATGTACACATATATTAATGTAGATTATATGCAACTTCTTAAATTTTTGGCAATTATAATCTTCTTAAAGTAATTAAAACACAAAATCCCCTTTTCAAGGCATACATATTTCTCTGTGGAGTATTTTTTCTATATTGTACCATAGAAATGAACCCTTAAGGAATGTTATAAGTAAGTGTGGCAAAAACACTGATTGTGAATTTATTTTTCTTACAATTTGTGTGTGTTTTCTTTTTCCTCAGAACTTCTGCCCTTAGTAGGCCAGGGATTTGAACAATTCTTTCCACAATGATGTCTCAGATTCGAAGGTCAAAAGTTTCCAAGGTGCAAGCTAAAACCAGACAGCAAGAAAAATTATCAAAATGTATGGAAAAATAAACAGAAAGACTATTGATCCTATTAAAGAGAAAGCATTGGGAACGTACACCACTTCAGGGAAGAGGTTTAAGCACTCTGTCTTGCTAAAATAAATGTTCTAGAAAACTAATATTAAATTGCTCTACAACGTCTGAATTTATTTATACATTTAAAAGACTATTGATTAAGAATATAATTGTGGCTTTGCCATAAGCATTTAATAAAGAACAGTATTTGTGTTGCTCTAGGGCCCCCTCTACATATGCAGGTAAAGGTGTTATTGGATCTAATGTGTGATCCATACAGTCATGCCCCATACCATGCCACATGTGTCTTATTGCTAATGTAGGGCAATCCTGGGCTCTGCCTGCATTAGCAAGAAGCAAGTTTCCATGGCTGGAAGCCCCCCTGCTGACAGGGCTCCCAATCACAGGGACCACATGCAACCAGGACCAAGAGTCCAGCACCTGCCAGTGCTCACGGTCCCAGCTGTGCCGCATATGCAGCCAGGACCAAAAGCCCTGTCAGCTGCAAGGATTCTCAGTCCCAGCTGAACATGTGGTGCAGCTGAGACTGAGAACCCCATCAGCTTTGGGACTCTCAGTCCCCACAGCTCTGTTGCAGTCTCCCAACAACAGAAGTGTATGGGATGCCCTACAGCTGGAAGACCACAAATGCTGGGAAATCATAGCAGCTGTGACCTCCCAGCTACATGTGTATATTAAAGCAGGATAGAAACTAGCTATAAAGTTGTTATACATTTTTAAGTGATAACTTTATACCTGGTTGGACTTCTTAAATGCGCAACAGATAATTTGTACATGTAGCCAGTCTAAATGTATTGTGCAGTTGAGAAGGTAATTATGCAATAGATAACATGTAGAGGGGGCCTAGGAGTATACCATAGATTGTGGCTGAAATGGAGCCTATATTACTCATATTATGATAAATAATTCTACTGGAAGGAATTTCTTCTTTATCCATTTCAAAGTAACCTCTTGCAATTTTGCCAAACAAGAATGTTTTATCACAAAACTGAAGTCATTTAGGCCCAGAGTCTCAAAGGCACTCAGGTGTTTATACTTCATCTGAGTTTTGGTGGTCTTCATGAAGTCTCAGATCCTGGAATCATATTATTACAAGATACTCACAGATTTCTCTTAAAAGAAGAATAATGCTTCCACTCACACTTGTAAGAAAATAAAGTTTGAAACCTAAAGTTTCAAGAACAAAAATCAAATTAAAAAAATCAGGAACAGCAATCACTGAAAACAATCAAAGAACTGAATAAATCTTGGCAAGAATTCATAGTGCTAATACATGTCTGCTGAGTCTGCATAAAAAAGGAAAATCTCAAGAAACTTTAAAATCCAGTTTCATAGAACAATTGTTCAACCTGTCCTTTTGTCAGCATCCAGAATTCACATATGTATAAAGTCCAATGGAAAAAAGCTGCAAGTATTTGAAAAACAAAGTGCTAGGGAAAATATTTGGTGCAGTACAAGAAAATGGAGTATAGAAGAGGAGACAAGAGTTTGTGAACCTTTGCTCAGGGATTCCATTTTTTGCAAGATAAGAGCACAGAGAATGAAAAGGACAAGAGATAGCATGAGAACCAATAAGAGAATAAGGCAGATTACATAAGGCAGATTTTGGAAGCTGAGGTGGAAGGTATCACACCTTGAGGTATACCAAGGCACAGATGAGAAGAAAACATAAAAACTGATCTGGAAGAGATGGGTGAAGATGCAATAATTTGGAAGGAGAATGCACAAGAAAGGAGGACTGGAGGCTGTGGTTAAGGTGTTATAGAGCCCCAAGGCCTGTGAAAGCAGAGAGAGGGAGCTTTAAGGCATCTTTTTGATTTTGGGTAGATAAATCATGTTTGTTTGTTTTTAACAATTAGAGTTAGCAATACTTCTTACCCAATACAAAAATAATTCAGTACACAGAAGAATCTAACCTTTCAGGTATTCATGTAGACTGGAAGCTAGGGCTGCATTTTGAGCTTGTGACTGGTACAGAATTCAGCTACTTGAGTCAGAACCAGGATCTTCTCTTTGCTTTAAAACAAAATTAAACAATGCTTATTAGAGTGTGTTGAACGTTTGCTCGATGTAAAACTGTAACACAGAGCCTCTGCCCCTATTTCTAGTGAGACCTGAGAAAGAAGGAAACCCAGGGACAGGAAAAGCAGTTACGAGTAGCCACCCAGGTGGACTGAGCCCAGGATTAATAAGGCCATGCGGCGGGGGTTATGTCTGCTTGCCTGCCTGCAGCTGAGAGAAGAGTTCCTAGGAGTGAGGGGCTGCTGGAGATGAACAGGCATCCACTCAGGAGTATGGGGGGTGAAGAGCAAAGGCTACTGCCAAGATAGGGTCTGTAGGTGACATTTACCCTGAGGAGGAGAATATTTGCTTTATGAAGTAGTTGGCTTGTGTTTTTGTTCTGCTTGAACTTGTTATGGGAGGGCCAGGTTGTGGCTACAACAAGGGAGGATGCCATAAATAGGGGTGCCAGGGCTTGCTCCCCTGCTATAGGGACTGAGATCAGCCCTAACCTGAGAGGCAGAAATGGTCATAAGGAGACTGAACCCCAGGAGGGGCTCCCATGGAAACCAGGCCAATACCCAGAAGCTACGGTCTTGACCAGTGGACAAAGGCATAGCCAGAAAGAAAAAGGGGGCCCAAACTTTGATAACTGGAACCCCAATAGGCCCTCAGAAACCTATGAGAGCACCAAAAGAAAGACTACAGAAAGGCAAAGGACACAGGTAGGAGGCTGGCCTGGCTGAATGGAATAGGCTGGTGTAAGGTTCCTACAAGCCCCAAGGACCTTTTCCTCATAAGAATAAACAATATCAAAGTTATGGCAGGAAAGAGATGGGAGGTAAAGGGGCAGTGGGAAGGACCAGGCCAGTGGAGTGAACCCCTATCAACCCCTATCAGTCTTACAAAAACATACTATATTAAGAAATACAACCACACGTTTTCTTTGAATAATAGTTAGGACTCACTACTGTGATCAGTGTTCAAGTCTTGAATCACAGAAAAGTCATTAAGCTAGTGTGACTACACACATCGTTTAAAAATACCTGTGATATGAATTTTCCTTCTGCACATGGCTGAATATTCTAGAAAGTAGCTTGCATCCAACATGATTAAGAGGGGTCTGAATAAGAAAACATGACTTTTTAGATTCCCTCTCTAAATATACATGGCACATAGGCATTTACAGAAGTCATTTCTTCAAATACTAATAGGACCAGAGCACGGAAACTTGTGAGCACCATACTGCTATTGTATATCTTAGTTCTCCACTTCATTATTAAACCATGCATCTTCCCTGAAGTGTGTCCTAATTACAATCTTAAATCACAATTTACAGAAAATTTAAGCAAATGTCAAATGTTATTTTACACTTACTTAGCATTTGAAATACTTACATACACACTTATTTTTTCCCCATAAACTACATTCAGGGAATGACTTTTTTCTGAATTTTAGAATTAGATTAAACACAAACATCATGGATATCCCTGATCAGTAAACTCTATATCCATGACAGTTACTGTTTCAGCAGGAAAACAATTTTTTTCCAAGTAACCCTTCTAAAAAAATGCTAACTAAATTTAACATGTAAGTCTATGGCAGAGGAGATAGAATGTGAATTAAATACATGGACTGTTGTTAAAGCAGATTCTCAGTTAGCAGAAAATTACATGACTCTTAAGTGCACACAGAATTTGTCTATACCTTCCCCCTTCTGAGGAACTGCTACTAAGAAACAAGTCCTTCACCCTCAGATCCCATCCTGTATGTGCTCAAGGCCAGAAATTAGGCAGAGTAGACAGGTAGAGGGGTTCTAAGTATATATGCCAGTTTTCTAAGAGCCAGTGAACAGCACTGGTAAAGAACAGTGCTCTGAACCATCTGCTTTAACTGCTGTCTTGGACACAATGTGTGTCTACACATGCATTAATACACTTTAACTAAATGTCCCTAAATTTGATATGTGCATTTGTGCAATTACCTGAATTTCTCCATTTTTAATGTGCATTAAGGGTATGCGCATGTAGATATGTGCACATAATGCATATTATATTAGGCTAACAAGGTTGCTTGGGTGAATCTGATATCTTTTATTAGACCAACCCCAATAGTTGGAAAATAATTTTTAAGTAAGCTTTCAGGTTCAAAAACCCTTTGTCAGGCAAAGGAAGTTGCAGCAGTTGGTGTGTGCCCTTCCTCGATGGGCACACACAGTTTTAATTGGAAAATTTAATTCCATCCAGGAAGGGCACACACCAACTGCTGCAACTTCCTTCGCCTAACAAAGGGTTTTTGAACCTGAAGGCTTGCTTAATAATTATTTTCCAACTATTGGGGTTGGTCTAATAAAAGATATCAGATTCACCCAAGGAAACTTGTCTGCCTATGTCCTTCGACCAACACGGCTACAACCTACACCCCTGTAACATATTAGGCTAATGCACATTAATGTGTCTCATGGAGATGTGTCCATAGGGAGATGACACTGAAATATATAGGCTCATTTCTTAGTTTCAGGTTCAGCAGGAAAGCATTCTAGAAATGGAGATAGTGTACAGCCAGTGCCAAAATACATAGTGGACTTCCTTAGATGGTAACAGGAGCAGGATCAGAGTGATTTTTATAGTCAGAGGTGAAGAATTATGAACCAAGATTGAGGGCTAATTTATGCCTAGTAGGTGCAATGCTGAATATAAGGTAGATCAAAGCTGAGTCTCACAAAATGGAAGATGGGGAGGAAATCATATCCCAGGTTCTGGTTTTGTTATAAGTAAAGCACAGACTGTTACATTTAGTATGATGGATTCTTCTTCTCCCAATATGCCTAAATACTGTCTTTGGCTCTCAATATATACAAAAGCTTCCAGCTGAGAAGGGTTTTGAACTTGGAAAAGGGGCTGGCCAATCAATGGACAGTTGAGCATTTCACAACTGCATAAAATGGCAGGCTACCTGTTAGGAACAGGTATATCATTCATGGCTCTGAAGCTTGTAAGGCTGACTGAAGCCTAAGACTCGTAACTAGGAAATGAGGTTATTATATAGTCAGAAAGCTGGATCTTACATTTTGGAATATATAATCTGCTTCCTCAGAGCCAGTCAAAATGGATATGCTTCTAAACTGAATAGAACCCTAATAAGAACAAACAACTTTTTCAGGCAGAATTCCTTTCTAAACCAGAGGGAGATATGTTCATGGCAAGGATAAATCCAATGCCAGAAAAATAAGTAAAAATATTTTCACAGCTTATTATGATATTTTTCATTCATTTATTTAGCTTACTGGCCTCTTTGTACTAAGTGTTATCCAACAGAATAAGGAATTCAACTACCTACTCCAAGGTGAGGGACCAGTAGTTCTATGGAGGAAGTAATTTGCTTCCTGCTTATTCCAGTAGCTGATTATCTCCCCAGTGGCACTGGCCAGAGCAGACTTAGGACCAAGGCCTTATCCTGTCTCCATCTGTGCTCATACACTCATGACAAGGGGAGTAGAATGCCACAGAAACAGGTACTCCTCCAAGCTGTTATCAGGAATACATGTATCCTGTGCACAGGAGCTCAAGGGCAACTTATACTGCCTAACTTTCTTGAAATTCTGCTTATGACAAAAAAAAGATCGTCCATAAATATAATAATTTGTACAATTTAAATACTATTTTAAAAAACTGACAGTTTTAGTTACTAGTCCCCAGGAAGACTCTTTAATCAGAGTAATTTGCCACGAAAGGATTTACATTACATGTGGTAAGCCAAATGATTACACATCCAAAGGCCTTGTTACACATTGTTCTTCGAGCTGGTCAGATGTTGATTACCATTAGTGATAGCTCAAGTTTGCAGTAGTCACAACTTAAGGCTAAAAACCTTTTCTGGCTCCCCCCCTTCTCTGGCTGTTTGTACAGTTATAAGTTGCCACTAGAGGGCTGGCAAGCAGGGGCCTGGCTAGGAGCTACAGCTATGAGGGCCCTATAGGGCTGGTAAGCTAGGACAGGTTTCCATCCCTGCTCTAGGTTGGGGTTTGAGAGATGGGTTGGGCAGGAACATGAAGTTGAGAGGTAGAGAATTAATGGGATGTGGGTAAGTAATGAAATGGGAGATGGAAAGGAACCGGGTGGGGGAAGGGTGATGAAATTAAGGAAGTCAGGCACTGAAGGATGAAATAAAAAGAAAAAAATTAAAATAATTTATAGAGAAATATAGAGCAAATAAAGAAGTGGATAGGGGACACTGCATCCTGGGATGCTGGAGGACTGCAACTTCAACAGCTTATCTGTGGTGAGGGGCCCACACATTAATGGAAAATGAGCTGGGTAATGCAGATCAATCATAAACCTGCCCAGGAATGGCAAAACTATAAACTGCCTAAAGTGTGCTTAAAAGTAGTTTCAGGTGTTAGTGTGTGGATAATCCAAGGGGTTAAGAGTTCCAGCAACTGCCTAGAATTAATGTGCAACAAGGTCCTAATTTAATTTTTACCTCCTAATACAAATATAATATTACATCTGATAAAGTTTTGAGGGGTTTGGCTTAAATAAAGATAAACATTATAAAAACATCAATGAATTCCCAATTTTAACAAGAGATGGAGACATATGGATAAAAAGAAACTTGACTGACCCACTTTTGTAACACAACTTCTGACTAAATATCCTACAATAAGTATTTGAAATAGAGTGATAGTCTTTGCTAAAATATACTGTCACTATAAAAAATGGATCCCGGTGACTTAGTGGTCAAAAGTCACAAGATCTCAAGTATGGGCTCAATCCTGTTATTGTTTTAGGCGATGGAAATCTTCCATTGACCGCAGTGAGAATGACATCAATCCCAGTAATACAAAATAAATTATTGGGATTGAAATGTGTCTATGCTTCATAAGCAAAGGAAGAAGACAACATCAAATTAATTAATTCAAAAGTATGAATTCCTAGAGAAGTAACTATAATATAGCACAGCTAACAAGGGTAACAATTATCAGCCTTATTTTGGTGAAATTCAGTCAGTCAGGTTTCATTTCTGCTGGGAAATATTATTAAAACATTAACAAAATATTATTACGTAGATGACCTGTCATGAAGTGAATTCAGATTTGGAATGACTGAGTTATGTACTCGGAGTTGTTCAAAGAACTCACCAGCCCTAGAGTTTTTTTATACATTAAGAGTTCTAATTCTTCTTCCTATTATATCTATTCAAATCCAGATACATGTTATGGAAATAAATGGATTAATGCTAGATTTACATGAGGGTAAATGTGAACAGAATATAGGCATTCATTTCAGGTCCTCAGAAAACACATATTAGTGTAGCTAATTATTGTAGTGAATTGTCTATGATTACGTTCATTTAACTCATTGAAACTGATCTGAAGTACAGGTAGAAAAAGAGATGGTTCAAGAGAGCCATCCATCAAAAAGAGCCACTAAGAAACAGTGCCCAAAATGTTAGCTGTAATCAAGTATAACTCCATCTCTGGACAATCTACAAGTCTTGTTCGGACTAGGAACAACCAAGGAACTGCCGAACACAAACAGACAAAAAACTCTGTCAGGATTTAAAGGACACCTACTTATTCAGTTGAACATAGGGACTTTCTGCAAGTGACCCAAATTATACCAGTATACTACATAAAGGCCTTACGCAGTATAACTAAAACTTCCTCATCTCTTCTAAAAATACTCAGACTAATCCAACCTGGATTTGCATTAATCTTTATTCAGGGTCATGTCACATTGTATTCAACCAGTATGATCAGGTCCTTCTCTTCCTCTGTTTCTTTCATCTTATAATAAATGTTGTTGGTATTGCTCCTCAGCTGCGGGATTTTCCACTTTGTATTATTGAACCTAATGTCACATTTATTGCTCCTCTACTCAAGGTTACCATTCTTCTAGTATAGCAGTTCAGTGTCCCTCCATATTGGCAATTCCTTCCAGTGTGTCTCATCCTAAATACATATCTAGTTCTTTCCAAACTTGCTAACAAAAATGTTATTCAGCACGGGTCCCAGGAACAATCCCCAAGAAACACCAGAAGTAACTTCTCTCCAATCTGTTAATTCTCCTTCATCATAATCTGTTGTATTCCCTTTAGCAAATGCATAATCCAATTTACAATTGTTCCACTTCATATTTATTTCTATATCCTTAATTATTCATTCTTTCAATTTCTCTTCTAAGGCTTTGCATGAGATTGACCTCAATTTTACGAGCCTATTTTTTCCTGGATTTCATTTTTTCCTCCTTTCTTTTTTTGTTTTTGTTTTTTTAATATGGGCACTACATTTGCTACTTTTCAGTTATAGAGTATTACTTCTGTGACAGATCCATTGAAGGTCCATGCTGCAGGACTTTTTATTTAGTGACTCATTTCTTTCCATTCTTTGTGATGGACATGATCTAGAACCCTCAATCTTATCATAACCAATCCAAGTTTTGTTCTGACTTCAGATTCAATAATTTCTGTTACTTCTTTCCCATTTGATATATTGTCATTATCCTCATTTACACTTTCATCCTTCTTGAAGATGGAGGCAAAGAATTAACTTGATACTTAGGCCATATCTAGCTAATCCCAAATCTCCTCTCCCACTTCTTTCTACAGTGGCTCCACTTCTTCCCTCCTGCTCTTCTTTTTGTTTGTGTGAATTAAATACTTTTTGCTGACAATTTCTTTGAAAAGTCCAGCTAATCATTCAGCCATTCTCTCTACAGTTGCTAATTTCTGAAGAGCAATAATGGTTAAGTCATGATTGTTTCTACTAATTCATCTCAGAGTGGCATGGAAACAGGAGAACTCAAGAGACATCAGAAGGAGAAAGGGGTTCAGTTAGCTTTGCATTTGTGACCATACTTTTCTTTGTTTAGAAATATTTAAATATTTTCCAAAAAAAACCCAAGTCCATAATCTCTTCCTCCTCACATCTTGATTCCTAAGTAGATAGTGATCTCAAGTTTCAGTACAGTACAGAACAATTTATGACTAGGATTTTTTTAACCTTATCATTTAACAGTCATTTCTAGAAACAGTAACTGTGCCACTAAACTGTGTCACTATTTGGATGTTGTCATCCTCCAAAATTTGCCTGAGGTCAGATGTGCACATCATCTGTGCAGGGTATATAATATCCCCAAATGGCCATGACCATTTAAAACAGATGTACTAAAAGGCAGTGTTTAGAGTGAAATGTATTCCATACACATGTTGGAATAAAAAATGAAAATGAGCCTCCTTAGATGCCCAGACAAGAAGGCACATGCCTATAGGCGATTTTAAATTTTTCTGATAATTAGCGACCCAAATGCAAAATAATATTTAGCTTAGAGACATGATGCAGATTTGTGAGGTTCTTTGGATCCATGACAAACAAATGAGTACTATTTCTCCATTATACACAAAGCTTTTATTTGTGACAAATAATATTTGGGAAAAATAACAAGAAGTATATAAAATACCCATTTAACAAACTACCCAAGTATAATTTGTTAGTGTAACATAGATTTATACAGATTGGGGAAAGCAGAAAGAGGAGATAAATACTTTTGTTCCCACTGGCCATGTCTACATGAGACACTGACTGTGCAGTTGTTACTACATAGTCATTTGTATAAGCAAGTACTAAATGACTGCACAGTAACCTGGGTTACTGAGCAATAGCACCAACAAACAGCTTTTTTGTGATGTAGTATCAGTCTACTGTGCAGTCAGCATCTTGTGTAGACACAGCCACTGCGTAGGGTCCTAGTTTAAGCTGAGTTGATGCAGAACCTAAGATCAGTATAGTAAAAGCTTTGTTATTCAGCACTCACGGAGAATGGAGAGTCCCAGATGACAAAATAAGCTGGATAACTGAGCGGCCTGAACAGGCGTCTTTGCCTGCTCGGGCCACTGCATGTCCCACTGCGTCTGAGATGCTGCTGCCCCTCCTGCTGCGTTGCCCTCCCTCCCACGGGTCCCATGGGCCCCAAGGGACAGGAGGGGGGACCCGCACAGGCTGCCATGCCCCTAACTGTGGGGCTTGGCAGTGCAGGCTGCTTTCCCCTGGGCCATGTGGGCTCCACAAAACTGGAAGTGCCATGGTGGGCACTTACAGTTTCACTTTTCCCTTACAAGTCCTTACAAACCAGCATGCCAGTTAACAGAGCATGGCCGGCTTGTAAGGTGCTGGTTAACACAGCTTTTGCTGTACTTCATTCTCAACTTTATATACATCATTCCTCAAATTCAGGTATATCAAGCATTATTTATCAATGCCCTTCAAATGCTAATTCTCTACCACCTAAGGTCTGATTCTCTACTTTTTGCATCTTGTATTACAAGTGCACACAAGTTTGAATAAGGATTCTAACCTGCTAGTAAATCAAAATGATGGAGTTTAACATTTTGCACAGATGTACATGGCTACCCAAAGTCAAAGTAGTATGTGAGCCCTGAATCTTTAACAGACAGATGCCACTTTTTAAAATAAACATCCAGGCTCAAACATTAACTTTTGGAATTAAAAAGAGAGTGCATGGTTTTCTTCTTTTTTTCTTTCCTTTTTAATAATCACCTTCCATCTGACTGACCATGTGTGTTAACTTTGGCATTCAGTGCTTCAGAATGAATTTCAGCCTGAAGCCTTGTGAAACTTTAATTATGGGTCATCCATAATGATTACATCTCAGTTAAATAAAAACCAACCTGAAAGATACTTTTCAAACATTATTTCCTGTTTTAAAATGCAAAGGTTTGTTGAGCTACATATGGGTTTGCTCTTGGTTTCTAACACTAGCCTTTGTATGAGAGAAAGAAGAATTCTTGTATTAGAACATTGATCTTTCAATCACATCTCCCAGCTTCAAGTCAGGATAACCTTAAAGTCTTTTAGACATGCTCTCTCCTATTATATTACTATAATATTATTCTATGTTGGAGAGAAAAAGTGAAAAAAAACAAAGAAAATTCTGGAAATCTTTCCAGAATGAAGATCTAGAAGAACACAAACTTTGGCCTGTAATTTAATCTGTTTAAATACTATAATCCTGTCAGGCCAGGCTCTCTTGGTCTGCTATCTGGTACCAGTACAGCCTGTTCCATGGTCAGGTTGTTGGTGACTAAACTGGAACCCCCACCTGGGCTAGCCTGGGTTAGGAGGGTGTGTGGATACCCAGAAGAACAAAAAACAAATCCTATTAAAGCCAGCCACCTGTACCTGGATAAGAAGTGGGTGCCACCTGGTCACTGGGCCTGAAAAATCACCAGTGATGCAAAGTAACTCAAGGAACCTCATACCAGATCAGTTGCTACCCACGTCTACAAACATGAGCCGTAGTAGAGGAGGGTTGTTACAGCATCTAAGGTGCAACAGGCGCAGCAGCCTTGGGGCTGACTTGAAATACCGTAATTTCCCAGGTTTTATTAGTATATTGTCCAATACAGAGAGTGAAAAGGGAAAGTGAAAATAGAAATCTGTTCTAAGTAATTCATAAATTTAAAAGGATTTAGGCTTTCACTCAAACTTTACATTATATGGATCCTATGAGGAAGGTAACTAGGTAAGGTTAGTTACAGAAACTGTGCTTACCTGGCAGCTCAGAGCTGCACAGACCATTCTTCCATAAAACATGAAAAAGCACATGTAGAATCAAACATTTAAATAATCTCAAATAAACAGATTTAATTCAGATGCTGATCTCATTATAGCAAAACAACCAAATGCACAACCTTTTTCATCTGAATAGTTGCCATTGAAAGCTACGTAACTGTTCATAGTTCTTGAAGGTAAGTGTGTGATGAAAGACCTTTCTGGTTCACAGCTTCAAAGGATAATTTTCATGCTAAAAAAACTCATAAGAAAACACATATATAGGATTTTACCATCATTTTTCGTTATCAACTATCAATTGCCATTTGCACTTATTATCTCCACAGTCTCAGAGCTAAGAAAAATCTTTCACATTTTTCACAGAATTAGGAAAGGCTTAATACTTGGAGATATTCATTTCGACTCACCAACAGTGTGATGAAAAAAGCACTCTATTATATTTATATTCAGGCTTCAAATGTCCAAGAAGTCAAGCAGAACAGAATCCTTAGTTTGTTGGATAGCATAACATCAGCCCAGGCCCCTTAAGGGCTTGACAGCATTGATGCCTAGTTAGGTATAGTTATGGGCTGATTTTTCTTTCAACATAACCTAGAAGGAAATGTTAAGATCCTCTTTACATGGGTAACAATGCTTTCATAAAAGGAACCAAACCTCTTTATACACTGGAAACTGGTGGGCAGTATCCCCTAGGAAGCAAGTCCAAGAGGAAAAACTTAGCCCACTGTATTATAAGAAAGTCCTTTTAAGGACACAAAAGCATACTACCCTGATGTAGTGGAAGAATGGGAAGTGCAACAGGAGGCCAACATGGCTAGACAGCAATCTCTTCAGTGAGCTGAAACTCAAAAAGGAATCTTACAAAAAGTGGAAATTTGGGCATAGTACTAGGGAAGAGTATAGGAGAATTGCACAGGCATCCAAGGAGGAAATTAGGAAGGCCAACACACAACTTGAGATGCAGCTGGGAAAGGATATAAGAAAACAATAAAAAGGGGTTCTACAGGTATGTCAAAAGAGGAAGACCAGAGAAACGGTAGGTTACTTATGAAATGTGGAAAGCAATCTAGTTGAAGATGATGCCAAGATGCCTTTTTTATTTCAGTCTTCAGAACTAGTGGCAGCTACTAGATGACAAGCATAGCTGGAAGCAAAGATATGGAAGGAGACAAATATCCTAAAGCAGTGGAAAACCTGGTTAGAAATTAC
Source organism: Caiman crocodilus (assembly GCA_030014935.1). Taxonomy (NCBI): domain Eukaryota; kingdom Metazoa; phylum Chordata; order Crocodylia; family Alligatoridae; genus Caiman; species Caiman crocodilus. Next base: position 67,815,576 of record JAGPOW010001296.1, read on the forward strand.
TTAAAGAAAGTTTCAAGTTGGCAGGGTTGAATAGCAAGCACCCTAGGGTAAAGAAGGGACTAGCTAAAGTAATTTTGGAGCCATTGAATTTGTAGAGGTTAGGTGAGGTCCCAGATGATTGAGCAAATATAGTACCCATCTTTAAGAAAGGAAAGAAGGAGCATCTGGGGAACTACCAATCAATCAGCCTGACCTCTATATATCTAGAAAATCATGGAACAAGTGCTCAAGGAATCTATTGTGATGTACCTAGAAGAGAACAAGGTGATCAGCAATAAGGATATGGACCATTTGCAACAAAAATTATTAGGGGCCTGGGATGCAAAAATTACAAAGAATGGTTGAAAGGAGGTAATTTAGGGTTATTTAGTCTGGAGAAGTAAAGACTTAGGGAGTATTTAATAACAGATTTTAGATACAGAGAACAAATACTGAGAGAATGGAAATAGGCTGTTTTCTGTTACCACAGGGAACAGGTCTAGGAGCAATGGCCTCAAGCTGCAGCAGGGGAAATTTAAGCAGGAGATTAGGAAAAAGTGTATGATTATGAGGCTAGTCAAGCATTGGAAGAAGCTACATAGAAGAATCATGGAAACTCTGTTTTTTGGAAGATTTCAAGAGCAGATTAGACAGATACTTGGCCAGGATTGTTAGTTAGGTGTGATCCTGCCATGAGTCAGAGGCTGGACTGGATGAGCTCATGAGGTCTCTTTTAGTCTTACTTTCCTAATTGCTATCCTACTTTCTGGAGCATCATTTTTCATTAAAACAGTATAAACACAAGCTTTAGATAAATAAGGATTCTCTTCTTTCCTGTGCACCAGACACCTTTGGTTTTGAAAGTAAATGTTCAATGCTCCAGTTGAACAGTAAAGGTGCTGATTCTCATAAAATGAGGATTCACATACATATATTTGAAAAAGAATCACAGTGTTTTGAGCTCAAATGAAGTAACCTCATTTTACAATAGGTGGTGTTTAATTTTAAAAAGTAACAGTTACTACAACAAGGTAAGAATGAGTTAACAATGAGGTAAGAACCTCATCTTTCCTTTTGGAAAAAATGACATTTCGAAATCAAAGGACTGTGGTAAAAGGTAGGGCTATGAAAAACTTCACACGCTGGTTCATTTCAAAGCTGTTTTTGACTCGTTTTAAACTCAAAACAGCAAAATCAAAATGAAACAAAGGACTTCAAAACAGGCTCGAAACAAAAGAAGGCTAGTCAAAATGTTTCCAAAATTTTGAAACATTTTGAGTTTTGAAGCAGCCACCAGGTGATGGGATGCAGAGGAGGGCCAAGGCTGCACACCAAGTGGCTCCACAGCCCCATGTGGCTCAGCTCAGTGTAGAGCGCTGCCCTGGCTCGCCCCACCTCCCACTACTGGCCTGTGTTCCCTGGGGCTGGCGGAGCCGATTGGAACTGAGTTTCCCTGCAGCTGAGCTGAGTTTCCCCACACTGGGAATGGATCCCACCTGGGGGAAGTGCCTCCCCCAGCTGGGTTGAGTTTCCCAGCACTGTGAACCTCTGGAAACTGAGCCATGGTAGTGGGAGGCACTTCCCTCAGCCAGGCTTAGTTACTCAGTGCTGAGTCCCAGGCAGCAGGAACAGCCTCCTGTCATCTGGCAGGCAGATTGGGGGCCCTTCTGTACCCCCAGGGGGGCTAATGGGGTTCTTCTAGACTCCTCCCAGGGGTACAGGCCCCCGATCTGCCTGCTGGATCACAGGATGCTGCTCCTGTTCCCCAGATTTGTCAAGCTTGTCAACAGCTTGAGGTATAATTTCCTAGAAACCCTTGCACCTATCTCCTTGAAGCTTGGCAAGCTTCATACCCTCAAAAGGGGCTACTAGCCCTGCAAGTTTCAACAGAATTGGGCAATAAATTACAAAGTTATAAGCTGTTTCATGCTTCCCCATTATAGCCTATGGGCAAAACGACAAAGCAGCATTGAAACAGCAAAACCATTTCAATGAAACAGAATGGAACAGTGCTTTTGAAATGAAATAAGACTCAAAATGAAATACTGTTCCATTGAAACAGAAGTCAAAGTGGAATGCTGCTCTTTCACACAGCCCTAGTGAAAGGCTTGAAAACTTGAGCTAAATGTATCCTTAAGTTCCCAAAACACAATAGACAAATAAAAAAGAACCCAAAGTTTTGCTTTTCAAAGTATAAGATACCTTACGATGTGGAAGAGATCTTGGTCAATGACTTCTGTAGCATGTAAAGAGGAGTGCTATATATGGAGGAAGCAAGCTCTTTCAGTGCTTGGGACCATTGTGGGAGGGGTAGAATTATGCTGACCACTGGAGAGCAGGAGGGGAGGGAGAGGAAGCTTTCCTGCCATAGGTCTCCTCACTTGAGTTGTAGCTGCTACTGTTGCTCCCGTAGCAGCATGGGCTTGGGCTGCTGCTGCTGAGGGACAAGCAATAGCAAGGGTTCCCCAAGAGGTGCTTCTGGTGCCCCATTCACCTCCCACTTTCAGGTGCAGAGCAGACTTCCTATGGCAAAAGGGGTTTTCCACCTCTCTTCCCCTTCAGATATACTGCTGGGCATGGGGCTATGCCAGTCTGGCTCCCATGCCCGGGCTGTATCTGCTGTGGCAAAGATTCCTAGGGGATCTCTCTCTAAGTTGGTGCTCCGGACTGGTGTCCAATTCACCCCACTCTGGTTACACTATTTATAAAAAACAATCCTTCCACCCTACAGAGCATTAGTAGGGCCTCAGCTGGAATATTATGGCCAATTTTCCACAGCATTCTTCAAGAAAGATAAACCACAGAGAATCCAAAGGAAAGCAACAAATATCATCAGAAGTTTAGAAAACATGGCCTATTAGGAAAGAATTAAAAAGGTGAGTTTATTTTAGTCTAGAGAAGAAAAGAAGACATTAGCGGCCTCAAATATCTAAAAGAATACAGCCAAGACAAGTACCCACAGAGCATAGGACAAGAAGTGATGGACTTAATAAGCAACGGGGGAGATTTAGGTTGAACATTAGGGAAAAAAAACTTCATGGCTTTAGGGACTGGTGAATACTGAAAGAAATCATTTCGCGAAGTTTTGTAATCTCCCTCACTGGAGGCTGTTTAAGAACAGTCTGGGCATTTAGTGAACTGCCAAGAATGGTTTAGTTATAGTAGAGCTTGACTTGGGGCAAAGGATGGAAACTGGGGGTCTTCAAGGTTGCTTCCAGTTGTATTTTCTATAATTCTATTAATATTTTTCTTAATTCTAACAGGAAGAGCACTGAAAGCATAAGGCAGAAGTTCTCCGGTCTTAGTCCCTGTGCTTATGCCTGCTTGGAGGAATATTCTGCTTGTACTCTGCAGCTCTGAGCTAAAGTGCATTCAATCCAGATGTAATCGATGGAAAATGTAGCTGTCAAATATTAATCAAGCATATGCAAACAGATTTTAAGTTGACAGCTTGGCCAAATATGAGCAGATCTTCACAGGGGTAGCCAAAGGACTGCTCATGATGCTCTGGTGACCCCTCTGACAAACACCAAATTTCTATGCCAAACCCTGCAGGCATCAATGAAATGGTTTTAAGAATTTTTAGCATAATCAAAAATATTTTTCCATAACTTTATATTCAGGCATCATGAGCCCTATTTTGCTGGGAATTTCCTTAAAAAAAAAAAGAATTATTCTTAGCAAGTAAAGGCACAGAAAAGGTTTATTTGAACAAATAGCCAAGTTTAAAGAATCCAAAATTAAGGTCATACAATGGACTGTCAGGCTACCTTAACTAAAGGCATTTGTATCCGTTTCATCTGTAAAAACATCAAAGAAACCCTCTTGAAAAACCCCAATCTAACCCACCTGAAGTAATATCCTATTTCCTTAGGTCCCCAAAAGGGTGAAGGAGAGAGTAAGACTGTATTTCAAACCCATTCCACAGAAGACCACACAGGGGAAATATCATAGCTGAAGCAGTAATGTGCACCTCATTAAAGATTGCAGTAGCATATGTACTCTTCCTGAAGTGATTCAGTCCATGCCTGTCTTTAACACACAACTTTCCATAATGTGTATCTGGCCCTATAGAATAAAATACAAAGTCTTGAAATTTATAGTGGTACTTGCATCCCAACAAGTGAATGAGGAGGCTTTTTGTTGTAATTTTTAATGTGTGCACTCAACTAATTACCAGGTTTAGCAATTAAGACAATATCCTGGGAAGTGGAATAAAGGTCAGGATTTTAAATTGGATGCACAATTATACCAGTTGAGAAGGCTACAGAAATAGAATCTGATAATGAGTCAGTTGCAGTAGAGAGAGTAATAGGTATAGCACAAACAATAAGTTGGAAAAAATGATAATTACTGGCATTGTACAAGCACAAGATATTTTCTATTTCTCTTAAGTGGCTACAGATGACCTCCTTGGGAAAAAAAAAGCAAACGCATAAATAAAATGAAGCAAAACAGAAAGTTTCTTGTTGCCTGGCCATCTAGCAAATAAAAATGCAAGTGACGGACAACAAATTTGTACAGCTGTGCATGGGCTACTGTTCTTTTTCCTACAGAACAATCCTTATTGCATGGCCTATGACAAGCTGAAAAGGGAATAGTTAGACATAGACATACTTGCTTCTCCTTAGATTTATAGCAGTTTGAACCAGGAGTAATTCCTAAGTCAATGATACTCTGAGCTTAAAAAACAGAGGCCAGGAAGTATATAGCAGTAGGAAGGCATGAAATTATCTCAGCTTAAGTTTTTTAAATCATTTTCATTTTAGTTTTTTTCATTCTTGATATGTCCACTGAGTTTTATGTGACTACTATTCTTTCCACAAGATCTCAAGACATAAGATGTAGAATACCAAAATCTTCACTGAAAGCCTGTAGTAAAACATAAACAAACATCTTTTATAATCATTCATAATTTCTTACATTACTGAAATTTGTCCTTGACATATTTCCATTTACATGTAATTAGCTAATGTAAACATTTCAGATATATCTAATTCAATAGTCCCCTATATCACGGCTGTCCAGCTGAAGGGTTAACTTCTGGCCCATGGGCTCCCACTCAAATACTACTCCCTTCATTGCTTTTTGTGCTGGTGACAAGATTCTGGGCTCTCCCACCTTCTCTGGTTTCTGCTTCCTGCCCCTACAGGCTGTGCAATACAGGTGATAGGGACCTACAGAGTCTATGCAGTTCATGCGGCAGGGGGGCAGGGACTTCACACAGCCCACATGGCAGGAGATTCAGGAGTCAGGGGAGCCTGTGCTGCAAGAGAGCTCAGGGAACCCACATTGCATACAGATACCAACAACTCAGAAGTTGGACAGTCATAATTCACCTTAATTTTTTATTTATAGCAAATCACAAATCAAAATAAACCTAGACAAAACTTTATTTTCTAAAATAAAAGTATTTATTTTATACTTCCAATGCACTCATATGTTATTTAGTTTTCCACTTACTCATTCTGTTTCTTCATGGAAATAGTATGCTTTTTGACTCTTCTGTAAACCAAGGACAAGCCAATCAAATCCTCCAGCAGGACTAGACACTTTAGTGAACCTTAGTTTCCCTGGCAGTTTACAATCTGTAATTCACAACTTCGCTATATGTCTTTGGATTTTTTTCAAAGCTTTGGACAGGTCTAGTTCTAAGTCTTCATATATTAGGAAATGGAAACCCAATTTCCAGCTCCATCAAAATGATTAACTGGGGCATTAAGCAATAATGACTGACAGTGAGAGCATTTCCTAACAGTGTACAGCTATATGGAGGAGATGAGTCTCTTGGCATGACTGTCAGGAAATGCCTGACTCAGAGGTTATTACTGTGACTATGAACTATGGAACAGTGAAAAAAAATGAAACAAATCTCTTTTAATGTGTTGAAATGTTCAAAGTTGAATTTCACGTTGCTATGGATATTGACTTCTGCTTATAGTATAATAAAAGTGAAGCTTTACCTTAGTTCTTTAATTACTGACAAGAAACACCCAACTCAGAGCTCATTGTCGCTATTAAAAATCATGTAAATATAAAATTAATGAAATGATTAGAAATAAGTGTTATCTTGTTATAGGTTATTGAAGTTGTCTTTCATTAAGAAAAGCACAATCCCTCTCATGCATAGGAATGTGCAGTGAAAGATCCCAAAACATAATAATTTGTTTGTTTTACATTGAGGTTTTAAATGGTTGACTCAGCCTTCTCCTTTTGGGCACCCTTATCGTATCAAGTCTGCTTTTCAAAAGCTGAGTTCTCCATTTCTTTTGAAAACAAGCCCCTTTAATGTCTTGGGTTGATGCAAACAGAAATTTGTCCCTTGAAAGTTAGGCTCATGCCCCCTTTGGGTCAGGTTTGAGAGACATGTTGATATCATTTGTTTTTTGGAGGGTACATCTTTTTCTAGTACTGCTCATTCTCAAGTCTTTATCAGTATTTTAAGAAAACTTGATGCTTCATCCCATGGGTGACTGGTGCCTCCAGAGTCTGGGGAGGCACCAGCAGCCGAATGTCGACTAGGGCAGGGAGACACCAGCCAGTGCTTCCCTCAGCACTCCCACATCCTGGTGGGTGAGGCCCAATCTCGGGGGGGGCATCTGCCCCCCCCTCTACATTTTCCCCCTTGTGCGTTACCTATGCTCCATCATAACAGAGTTATTGTAACTACTCTTAGCAACCATCAGTAATTTCTCACTCTTTCAACCGTAGAAAATTCTGCCCAGTAACTTTCCCTTGGTTTAAGGAAATGTAAATTCTATAAATGTTCATATCTATGTTGCTTGTGATAGTGCAGTTTTTTAAATAATTTTTTAACCTAATATAATATGGACTTACATTTTGCATCTCTTTTATAATTATACATTTATGTACTGGAAGCCTATGTATACCAAAGAATATGTATATATATTTTGAAGCTGAAATACATTTGGAACAACAACAACAAAAATGGAAACGCTCGAAAGAATTGTTCAGTAGCTATTCAGAATTACCTGCTAAATACGCTTTCATCAAAACTAAATTTGCTCCTAGGAATAAAAAGGTCAACTTTCATAAAATTCAGAGGACCTAATTCATCCTTGATCAATGGAATTACAGAAAGGAAAATATAGCGTAGAGATTAGAACGGTCAGAAGTGCATGTTTGCCAGCTGAGAGCCATTATGCCTCACATTTCAAGACTTGATACATTCCTGTTTAAAAAAATCTTTATCTGGAACTCAATAGTTTTAATGGATAAATGTTACTTCCAAATCTTTAATCTGTTAACATTCAAATTAAAGCCACACTAAATATTTTGTACTTTTTAAATCAACCAAGAATATGGGAAATTCTACACGTGGGAATAATAGGTGAGTTTTTCATTCTTGTGCAAATGGATGTTTTTTTAAGCAACAAAAGATATGGTTCTCAGGCAGAAGTTCTTATCTATAAATAGTGAAAGGAGAGATATACAGACTACAATAAGCAAGATTTTCCTCTGCATTACAGCAGGTTTATACTAGCCCACTGATACATAGCTGACCTAACACCATTTTAGCCAACCATAGGATTATTTCAGCAAAAAAAGGATAGTCACATTGTTTCATACCAAACCCAACTTCCTAATTCCAGGACCAGGGAAAAGTGGTCATGTGTACAACGCTTTCTGCATACCATCATTCCCTGACCTCTATAGAAGTCCCTTGGAGTTGACGGAGGACTATTCCAACTTGTGACAAAGTACTAGGCCAGTACAGAGCAGTCCCAAGACTGAAAACTAATAAAAAGTCTCACTGTCACTTTTGCATCTAACTTGTGCAGCCAGTGTTCCTTATTCAGAGCCAAGGATTCAGATTTGTATTTTGAAAGGCATTGTACAAGCATTAGCTTTTTAAACCTTAGAAATTCCCTGTGAAAAAGAAAAATACCATATGCATTTTGTAAATAGGGAAACTGAAAGAAAGGGTCAATTTTTTCTTTAACTTAAAAATGTTAATCCCCCCTTAATTTTATATCAATTTCAAGGATAGGCATACATCATAATCAATGACAACCAAAATTAGTGGAACAGGATTTAAACATCAATATGTGGACCATATTTGGCCACCGATTGAAGCTTTCTGTGAAGTATCTGGTATTAACTATGTTCAGAGACAGATATTAGACTAAACAGACTTTGGGCGTGATCCAGGCATTTCTCTGTTCATTGAAGTTACAATTTTGATTCCAGGAGTGAATATGGCTCACAGAATTGATGTGCATCTTACTCTAACTCAGTTCAGAAAGTTTGTATGAAAGTTGTTCTCACACAGAAAATAAGAAAAACACTTTTGATTAAATATAAGATTAAAAAAAAGACTCTAAACTAAAAGTTGTCCTTCAAGAAGTCTTTAAATCGATACCAAGCTATACCAAGCTCTATCTTGACATAAGAAAACACCATAGGAAATGGTATTGAAATCAGTGGAACTTGAATATCCAAGTCTGTTAAACCAGCCAAAGCAGGCCCCATAAACTCATTCAATTCCTGGCTTACATGTTAAAGTCAAAATGTGTTTATAGGTTTTAGAAAGAAGAACATCCTAAATACTTTTAGTTTACATAAATTTAAAGATACCAAATTATTTTTTCTAGCCATTAGAAAAGGCTCTTCAAACTTAAAGCCTACAGTTTTGGACGAGCTCATAAGAATAGAATTTAACTACTGTGTTTCAAAACATGAGCTGCATTGGCATTTCCTCTATGGGGAGAATAATAGGTCCATAATGTTTCTGTGAGCCTAAAAAACAGAAACATCTGGCATCAGCATAGAGGCCTGAGAATCTAGTTGGCTGAACTCACCCCAAGTGCAATGGATAAATCAGTCTTCTCAACCTTTATCAGTTGGTGTCATTGCCTAAAGGAGAAATTAGTGTATATCAGGCTGCTCATTAATGGAAAACATGGGTTAACATGGTGGACAGATCCAGGATTTCCTAAAAAAGAGGGGAGGAACAATGACCCCCAGCCACTCCTTTCCCCACAAACATACAGATCAGGGTGGGCAGACCGCACCACAGGAGCAACATTAGGGGATTTTTAAAAAATCCTGCAACCAGGTAAAAATCTTCCCTCTCCCATCCCTTCTCCTCCATGCTCAGCAGCATTGTCCTAACACCCCTTTCTCCCCTTCCCTTCACCTCCCACCGCTTCTGCTACTTCTGTCCCCAGCGCACCAGAAGGCAAGGTGGGGAGGAAGGGACAGAGCCTCCCTTGCCCACTCCAGCTGAGCTGTTTAGGAAGCCAGGCTGGGTCAGATCAGCAATGACAGCAGCAGCAGAGGGCTGGTTCCCTTCCCCTTTGCCAGCTGCTGAGCTGTCAGGAACCTGCCTGCTACTGCCATTGTCCCTGCCTAAATCTGGCTCCTCGTGGAACATAGATAGAGTGGACAAGAGCAGCTTTGGAATTTCCCCCCGCCTCTGCTCTCTCCCTGCTCTGAGGCAGCCAGAGTCATCAGAAATGGTTGTCAAGGAAGGGGGGAGAAAGAAGGGGATGTGCCACTGAGCATGGAAAAGAAGGGAGGGGAGTATTCTTACTTGTTCTGGGGACTTAAAAAAAAATCTCCGTCTGCTGCTCCCACAGCATGGTTGACTGAAAAAGATCATGGCATTCATCCCACTGCACCCCTGAACAGGGGGAATTTTACTAGCTACCTTAGCTAGCACTGTACCTAGTCTGGATAGGAAAAACAATGACCAAACTGAATTAGTTGATGCCTCATGAAATTTGTTACACAAAGTTTCACTGCATATATTGAAGTAATGTGGAATAACCCCATGCAAATCAACCTCTGTATTATGGCTAGGGACAGAAGTACACATAAACCAGTATAAATGATTGGAAACTGGTTCAAAACTGTAACAGAAGTTCAGTGCACATAAACTGCTTTCAAAATGTCCAAAACAGGTTTAAGATAAATCCGAAGGAATGCAATATCAGACTTAACTGATTTAGGTTAAATTGATTTATTGAACTTCTGTCCCAGATTCAAATGAACTCACAGTCCCCCAGCATATCAGGCTACTTTGTACCTCCCTACAAACTACCCCACCCCACTCCTTGCAGGGTGGGTGGGCTAGCTTTGGCCTAAGCTGTCTGCTCCAACTGAGCAGAAAGATGTGCTCTAACACCCCCTAGCTTCTGGCCCAAGCCACTGTGGGCACACGTTTGCATTTCCAGAATCAAAAATGAATGTCTGTTCACTTGCTTACCAGGTCCATCTATGCAGCTTAGACTAACCTATAAAGATTGAATCAATTCAGCCTCAGGCTTTTTGACTGTCTGTATTTAGCCTATGAGTTGGCACTAGAACTTCATACATTGTTCCATGATGAGGATGTCACTTGGAATTGAGAAATGGGAGAGAGAGAAGAGATCACTTGGCCACAAATAGCCTGGGAGAATTGTAAACTTTTGGAGGTAATTCTCATGGCTTAATAATAAAGTTAAGACTATTTTTTAATAGTTAATTTACATATGGAAGCCAAATTCAAGTCTTACAGGAAATTTATGTATCAGTAGCACTAACTCTCTTTTGTAAACCAAATGAATTTGCATCAATTCTGTCTATAGCTAAGGTCTTACATGGGACACAGCTGGTCTATATCATGCATGTTCCAGCATCTCTCTAGAAACAGTGGAAAATGGAAGTAGTACCGCAATGTATAGTTACATTAAGTGAGGAGACGATAGAAAATTTGAAAAATGAATGCAAACTTATAATATTGCTTATGTTGCAATGTGTATAGTTACTATCATGAAGTCTAAAAACAGGAATAAGATGTTGTAGAGGTTTCTGTAAGCTACATGGAGCGGAGAAGTAATGGAAACTCCATGAAAGATCAATGAGCATAACAGGATAGAAGTCAGGAGCATAACTAACATCAGAATTTGGCCTCAGTTTTCAATAAAAATATGCATATACTGATGGGAAATCTACCCACTTGCTAATATGTGGCTTATTTTTTCTTTGTGAATGAGAAACTGTATTTCCTGAAGCAGATAATGATTTTTGAAAAATAGAACACTCTTTTTGGTACATGTTCCTTTTTTTTGCATGAGCATTTGAACATTTAAAGAAAGCTGGGTTGCTTAAAAAACTGACAAAATCATTTTACACAAAAACTGAATCCAATTTATTACTTATCAGTCTACACATTGCTATAATATAAGATAATCAAATGATGCAAATTAGCATAACTCTATGAAAGGCAGTACCTATGCCAGCTTCCACCAGCTGCATGTCTTGGAGCACGTCTGTCTCTGCAAAACCCAGACCACCAGACAGACTTAAATATTTCTTTTTTTAAAATCTTGCTGTTTCCATGACAAGGTGACAAGCAGAGCTTATATTTAACAAAGTATGACAATATTGGAAAGAGGTCTGTCACCACTGTTTTTACAGATTATTTGGTGTGAAAAGGGAGATAACAAGGGAAAATTGAACATTTTCCCAAAAACCCCTGGGTAGGCTGGACAAGGAGCAGGAAAACGTGCTTTACAACAGATTATGCAACAGTATTGTATGCTAAATTACAAATCCTTCTGATTTTCTTTGCAATTCAATTGAAGGAACACTAATTATAATCAACTCTTGTGGCATTAATGGGCATATAATGTATAATTTCATAGGAACTGAGATGCAAATTAGTAATAATTAAAAGACTTCTAGTTATTAAAAAGCTTAGCAATTTGCTACTAGTTCCAGCTTTATAAAAACCTATGGGACTAGTCTCACATGGTCTCGAGGTGATTCTAAAATGTTTGCTAGAATTCCTGATTCGAAAGAGACAAAAAGAAATGCAAATTGTTTGTTCTAATCTTAGTTCTAATCACCAGTGCATCCCCCTAAAGAATGTCATATAAGTGAGTTTTAACCGTTCTGTTCTAAAATGAGCTGAATTGGTAAATAAAGTGAGGAATAAATGCGTCTAAAAAATGCCAGCTTGCTTAATTAATCTGACTTCATGGCGGCTAGTAGAGCTGTTACCTTTATGTTATGCCACATCAATGTGCTTTAACAGCTCAGAAAAATGGATCATCACATTTTAAATGACCTCTTTCATTTATTTTGCTAAGTGTTCAGTCCTGTTCCTAGAATTTAGTGCTATACTACCAGATTTACAACCCGGAGAAATAATGAAAACTGCTAACTTTTAAAAGCAGGAAAAAGATTTAGATAGAGTTCAAATGCACTAGTCAACTTAACCTAAAACAGCCCTATCAGCTTACATTTCCAGCATAAACTTATCACAGTTCACAATGAATCATATGTTTAAATCAGATTATTTTCCTCTAGTTTATGATGTCTGAGTTATACTACAGATGGTTTCTCCATGTCCCAAATCATGATCTGCTGTGTCAATAAATTGGGAGCACTGTCACAGCACATAACTTAGTCTGTGATATGTCTTACTGACAACATCACAGTCTTTTGATTTAAATTGACAGGACTTAAAATAAATAAGTGGAATATTCCCTAAGGCATATAATCAATCGCATCTGTTGCAATTCTGGTATTTCCTTTGCCCTGTTTATACCATTACTGTCTCTGTTGAAGCTGTATTATTATAAATGTTTCCAGGAACATATCCTGGCACCAGCTCACAGTGCTCCTGCTACAATACTAACAATTCAAATCTCAAAGGAATGAACTAGTATTACTAATGTTCCAATACTCTATTAATTGTGATAAATGGCATGACCAAAAGGAGAATACATTTATTATTATGCTCCTTTGTATCTCCTTGTTTTGTACAGTATAGGGTACTGATAGCAAAACATCTCTTAACAGTGTTAATGGAAACTTGATACATATAAAATACATTAAGAATGTTTTTAAAACATTTTTTTCTGAAATGTATATTTAAATATTAGAATCATTTGATTGCTAGTTAGGAAATCTTGGGAAGAAAATTTGTATACAAAAATAGGACAGGTTTGGAAACAAGATAGCCAACAGGAAAAATAACAGATTGTCATTTATAGAGAATAACATATTTTTACATACCTGCTAATGTACAGTAATCTGTGTTGACTACACTTTTTCATGATACTAAAAGATCATGTTGGTTAGGAAATAAATTAAGTAGTGAAGAGTTTAGTAGAAGGAAAGTATATATGATCTATTGCTCCAGAGCTAAACAATGCAAAGAAAAAACATACTTATTTTAAAGTGTATGATACAATTTCATTTAACTTAAATTAGAAAAATATATTGGACTTTGTACTTTTTAAAAGGTACTGGAACAAATATTGTGTTTGTTCAAACCTAATGCAATCCTAAAGACAAATCACATTTATAACATAATGGTTCATGACAATCTCTCTCTCCCCAAATTCCAAAAACTGTATATAAACATGAGTTACAAAAATATATGCAATAAAAATATGACCTGAAGAAGAATGTCTTGCATTGGAAAGCTTGTGTTACTTTATCCCAACTATGCAGTTGATCCCATAAAAGATATCATGAAAGAAATCCTTGCCTCTCACATAATTCCTGGACCATCATGGCTACAACATCACTCCAGCATTATAAAAATATATATGCATTGCCATTACTACTAGTAGTGAATTGTTTTACAGTAGGGTTAGATGTCCCCAACTTCAGCTGTGACCAGTCTCTTCTTTCAACCACTTTTTTTTTTTTGGATAATGCTAAATTCTTCAGCATCTTGCAAGATCAAGTCCTATGATTTAAGACAAGATTTAAGGTTTAAATTTGATGTGCTAACAAATGGGAAACCAGAAAAAGTCTTCAAATAGGAGTGACACAGTCAACATGGATGGGCAAGAGAGATGAGTTTACCAGTAGCATTTTGTGTGCCCTGGACATTAGAAGGTAATATTTTTCTGGGAAGACAGAAAGGAGGTTATTTCAGAAGTCAAGGTAGGACATAATGAAGAGGATAGATTATGCACACCATTAATCTCAGTTGTATACAATTAATTTATGATGGGTTCTGAAGGTGTCATTAATCTTAGTTGCATGCATAAGTGGATACACATGGGAGATATGTTGAGGCCACTGTGAAATTTGGCCCATAAAACAAAAAAGTACAGGAAGATACGAAATTACAAGCAAGTATCATGGAGTAAAAAGAAGCTGCACTTAAAATATTACGTGCATTTCCAGGTACAATGTTTATTTACAGAGACTAAAAACTATTTGCATGATTAGTGTACATAATTTATACTTCTTTTACCTCAGCATTATGCTTTGCTGAGAGCTGAACCTTCTTTAGATAAAAATAGGACCTGTGTGAACCTGAATTCAATTTTAATTTCAGCAATTATTTAACAAGTGTCACTTTAAATGACAATTTAAGATGCTCTAAAAACCTGACAGCATCCAATTTCACTGTGGTCAAAAGAAGCAAAGTGCTTAGAATTTTCAGTGTAATGGAATAAATATTTTCAGTGTGTGCATAAAAATGTTTTCATTTTAAGATTAATTTCTGAAACTAAGGCCTGGCCCTGATTGCATTATTTAGGTTATATAGTCATTTACTTCCTTTAGAAGTTCCGGATGCTTTGAAAGTCTTTCTGTGCATTAAAGTAAAACTCCTTGGACGTAGTTTTAGTTTGGCTCACCATGAGTTAAAGCGTCCCGTCCATTGATTTGTTGCATGCAAACACAGACACACAAAGACATGTAATGAGCCACTTTGTCCACTAGATGGCACTGCAAATTTTTTGTAGTTCACTTCTTCAAATTGCTTTTGCTTTTGAATTGCTTCCATTTTTTTTACTTGTGCCATTTCCCAACTCCATGCTCCCACAGCTGCATGGCAGGGGTGGAGGGCCTTGGGACAGGGAGCAGCACTGAACTGTCTTTCTCTCCTGCAGTGCCAGTCGGGGTCTGGGATTAATTTATTCAAAAACCTAGTGCATGCAAACACTGGTGCAACACTCCAAAATAAATAGGTTTAAATGCTATAAATTTATTTGATTTAATTGGGATTAAATCCTGTGGTGTGTACAGGCATCCCAGGCAGAATCAAAGCTCAGACCAATTCCAATGTCTATGTTTCCTATTTGCAATCTGTTAATAAGTCTCTGTTCAGTGTTGATGTGATCTGGGAGTGCATAAGATTACACACTGAGAGTATCAGATAGCTATGAGCCTCCCTAGTAGAGCAGGATCAGTCTCCTGAAGTAAAATGCATATTCTGGGAAAAACTGCCATACATAGGTTTAGGCATCTAGTAGGAGGCATAAGATCTGAGCTTCCTACTCAGGGATGCACATTAGTTATCGGCAACATCTAGAGCACTTACAGAGGAGGTGCCTACCTGAATCAAAACATCTAACAGGAGCAGCCCACCGTTAACTCAGTACCAAACACTTACTCTTCAGCCCAGCCAGTGGTTGTGGTGGCCACCTCTTGTACAATAAGCTAGTGGCTAAAGCACCCACCCAGGAAATGAGATATTTGGGTTCTAGGCATAAACAGTTCAGGGACCAAGCAAGAAGGAGTTCTGGGACAGGCACTTCCTGAGTTAAACAACAGGAAGAGTTTTCAGAACTACAGTTTTGCATTGAAATAACTCAGTTCTGTTAGAGTCCTTTCTGGTTCTTCCCCTAAGTTATTATTGGAATGGTGCCCAATATAACAAAGATAGATCGACAGATCTTTCACTTACCTTAACCTTTTACCAAAGTTCATGTTGAGATGGCATTTTGTATAAATTAATAAAAATTTCAGGATATATAGTTTATAGGCCAGAGGTCTTATATTGTACTTGTTAATGAAGCAAAAAGCCTAGTCATGTTGGCTGCTTTTTGGACAGACAAATACTATATAACAAACTGACCCTAGACCCTTTTCTCTGGAGCATTTTGGGATAAAGTTTTGCATGGATCAAAATATATTTGTAGCTATTTATTGTCCCCTACAATAAGGTTTTATTGGTTCTCTCAAATAATTCTGTTTTGTTGTTAAGCTATAAAATTCTGATGACTTATCTTTAGTTCATTGATACTTCAAGATGATATTACATTTCAGATGTCAGAGCCAAACTATTCATATTACAATTAATCACAGCAGTGCTCAAAGTAGCTCAACCTAGTCATGCTTTATTCCAAGTCCCCATGCCCAATGAAGGGTATTGCTTAAAGGTTTTAGTCATGCTCTCTTTTGGAACTAATCTGTAAATTCATCATGATTTCTTTCAGGCCTTTAGATAAGCTTTCTTGAAAGACCCCCCTATACAGAGATAATACTAAATTGTAAAAGCAAGTATAAGATATACAAAAATGGAATGGCATAATATCAGCAAGTAGCACAACTAGATATGGGCGGGTAGGACACCAAGTGCTACCCTAGGGAGGGCACAAGAAATCATTCCCAAAGAGTCTGCACCACAGCAGCAGCAACCCAGGAGAGAAGAACATATGGCATGAAGTAAGACACTTCCTGCTCCTCCCATATCCCTTCATCACTTCCCAGGGCACAAAACCTGCCTGTTATGCCTCTGCTACCAACTTTGAAAGTCACTCAGATTTTACATATTGAAATAACAGATCTCAGCCAGCCTACATATGATATATTCTGGCACTTCATTGCCCTATCCACAAAGGTTTAGCTTTCAGATCTTCAGATCTTAAACCCACGGATGCTTACATTTGATGGCTTGGTTGAGGTGCGCTTGTGGATTACATCTTTAAATTCATCCAAAAAATCAGTCAAGCCTGAATCCATAAGTGTGTTCTATGGCCAATATAAGCCCTTTTATTCCAATTCCAAATATAATTCTAGAAAGAACAATGAGATCATTAGTATTCTAATATTATAAAAGCCTAGGTCTGTCTGTCTGTCCATAACACTTTATTCACAGTCTGATTGGCTGATAGAAACAGCCAGTCAGAATGCTACAAGCATGGGGGACCACCTGCCATGATTCTGATGCCGCGCCAGGGACCAGACAGAAGGTGTGGGAGCTGGACTCAACTCCTCCACTCCACTCCCTTCATGTGGTAGTGAGGACGGAAAGGGGATGGGGAGCACTGCTGGCCTCGGCTCCCCCACCCTGCTCCCTACAAGAGGCAGAACAGCAGAAGCATGGGGCATTAGGTGGAGGCACTCCATTCTAGCCCCCTCCACTACCTCCCCATCATTCATGATGAGCAATTGGATAGTCCATATAATAAAAATCCAGTATCTGCATAGAATATTTGCATGGGGTGTCAAAATCAGATTTTCTATCCTGGCCATTTGATTCATGAAAGGTTTTAATCTGTGCCGTACTGTATAATTTTGTGCCTAAAATGTAAGCATGTATGTACATAATGGGTATTCAAAAAGGAGAGTTATGTCTTCCATGTCTCCATGCCTTGAGTGGAGGCATCCAACATCTGGCACACTGTGCAAGAGATACATAGTCCAGTCAACTGGAAATCTGGAAGAGGTCGGGGGTGTTTAAGACCCTCTTCTTCTCTGTAAGAAAGTAGTAGGGCTGTGTGAAATTTCACCCAGAATTTCATTTTGAAGCTGTGCTTCAAGCTTGAATCAGTAAAATTGAAATGAAACAAAAACCTTCGAAACAGCTTCAAAACAAAACAAGGGAACTTGAAACATCTTAAAAGTTTTGAAACATTTTCAGTTTTGAAGCCAGGCTTACTGGCTTCAGTGCTGATCTCATCTGGCAGCACCCAATTCCTCTCATCCAGCAGGCAAAGGAGCTCATCCGCATCCCTGGAAGGGCTGCAGCAGCTGTGCCAGAGCCTTCCCAGGGGGGTGTGCCCCAGATCTGCCTGCTAGATAACAGTAGCTGGAGCTTGGGACCAGTGCCGGGAAGATTGGTGCTGCCACTCACCCCAGGTAGGCCCCTGATCTGTCCTGATTGCTGCTGCTGGCCCCAGGCAGCAGCACACTACTCCTGTCATCCCGCATGCAGACTGGGGGCACGCACCCCTGGGAGGACTCCAGCACAGCCCCCATAGCCCTTTTTGGGGTGCCAGCAGGCCTCCAATCTGCACGCTGGATCACAGGAGCCAGATGCTGCCATCCAGGACCAGCAGCACTAATCTTCCTTCTGCTCGTCCCAGTCAGCAGCACCTAGCTCCTGCATGGGATGATAGGAGCCACATGCTGCTGCCTGGAGCCAGAAGCTCCTGTCATCCTGTGTGCAGATCAGAGGCCCACCGGCTATGGGGGCTATGTCAGAGTCCTCCTGGGAGTGCATGTCCCCAGTCTGTGCGTAGGATGACAGGAGCCACGTGCTTCCACCTGAGGCCAGCAGCAGCACCAATCTTCATGGCACCAGTCCCAAACTCCCAGCTCCTGTTATTTGGCAGGCAGATCCAGGGCATGTACCCCCCCAGGAAGACTCCAGCATAGCTGCTGCAGCCCTCCTCGGGGTGTGGGCAAGCCCCCAATCTGCTTGCTTGTCACATTTTATGATTCCCCATTATACTCTGTGGTAGGGTATTGGGTGTGCCTGCCACTTTAAGGCCCTGGAGCTGGCAGCCTCCTGGTGCCTGATGAGGGCAGCCATTTTGGGAGCCATATAAAAGCAGGCAGTTTGGCTGCTGGAGGCCAGGCAGCAGCATTGCTTGGCTGGAGAGCTGCAAGGAAGAACACTGGAGGTATGGGGGAGCTGTAAGTGGATGGAAGGAGACTCCTGGTCCTGGGCATGACCTGAAAACTGCACCCTGCCCAGAGTGGGTGGCCTAGTGGGACTCCCAGTGGCATGGGAGCCCCCAGGAAATGCCAGGCCAGTTACCACCTGAGTGGAAGGCGAGTTGGGGCGACTTAACCCCTTGCCCCCATCACCAGGTGGGTTACCCTCAGAGTTTGGAGTTTGGAGAGTTTGGTCCCAGAGGGGGACCCAGAGATTTAGACAGTGTGAGGTGCTAGAGACCCACCCAACCATGGGAGTACCCTCGACTGGCCCAGGCCGGGGCCAGGACCCAGGGAGGGGTCAAAAGGGCCAGGGGGCCCACAGCGAGGGATGCCCAGAGCTGGAGGCCTGGGATCCCGGCTGGCTTGGAGGTGAGCCAGGGCAGGTTGTCATAGGTCCAGGAGAGACCACCCCCAAGAGGGGAAGATGGGTTTTGGGGGGTGAGGTAGCCCGGATGATGGCAGAGAGGCCGCCTGATAGTATGGACTATGAACGTGTCCTGTACGGGTTTCTGGGGCCCAGCATGGGGCCGGCGAATTAGTGAAGATCGAGATGCCATCTGCAAGGCTTGGGCTGCGGTATGGGGATGGAAGGAGCCGCAGATAGCGCCCCTGACATCAGGGCACAAATGGGCAGCCTCCCGCTTACAGAAGATCTAAATGAACCAATTTAGATCAAGTCGTGGTGGGCGAGAATAGGCAGGCGGTTGGCCCAGGGACAGGTGGGCAGGCCCTGGAGTGCGGCCCTGAGAAGGCCCCCTGTCACATACCCTATGAGCAAAACAGTGAAACAAAATAAAACAGTGATTTTTAAAGGGAACAAAACTCAAAACGAAACACTGTTCCATTGACACATCAAAATGGAAGTTGAAGCAGAACTGTCTCGGCTGCCTGACCAATCAGAGCTGGCCGAGGCAAGCGGTGGTTAACTAAATGGACGTCAGGTGGGCTGGCAGATGGAGGGGCAGAACAGCATATTGGGTTCAAAATAGATTTTAGTTACGTCGCTGGTGCCCGCGATGCAGGCTGCATGCTCACTTGCATAGTTACAATTTGGGTTACCGCATCGAGTGTACAGACTAAAGCGCGCAGGGAAGGGGTACATCGGGAGGTTGCTGACGGGGAATCGTTGGTGGGTGATCAGTCTGCCAAAGTTACCCTGCCACATGCTCAGAGCTCCTCACGGCGTGCTCAGAGCTCTGCGAGGATTTTCCTGCAATGTGGTCAGAGTTTGCTCCTCTCCAACTTGGGCGGAAACTGCACAGACTTTTATACTTTTAGACTAGCCAATGAAAATTTGCCAAGTAGGAATATTTAATTAGGCAAAACATACCAAATTTAGAACAATACCAATCATACAAAGGGGTGATCTCAATGCCAATCATATGGGGGGATGGTCTATTGTGTCAGGGACACACATTTGATTTGGGTTGTGTCATGCCCCCCCTGGCCATGACACAATAGACAAAGTACACAGGTAAGAGCAACTTTCATCTACCAACTCATTGTGTCGTTACAAGGTTAAGGTAATAAATGGATGTATACAAATTACAGGCTCTTTCTTTTTTACACATCATAAAACATAACAGTATGCATATATACAACAATGATTATTATGATCAATCAGAAACACAAAGCAATCAAAGCGTTGATTAACTTAGACAAGATAGTTGAGACCAGAATTTAATGCCCCCCATGCAGGGGTTCTCACGATTGTCTCAAGACCCATGAAAACTTAATTGTAACACTGATTTGTCATGCCATCATTACTAATTTATCTTTCATGCTTTTCTTCTTTTATTTAAAGTTCCCCTCTTTTCCTTCTATTGTCACTTCTCTTCTCTTTCCTCTTCACATAGTGTACAGGTCTCTATAGAACCTGATAACTTTTCTTTTTGTTTCTGTGACAGGGTGGGTTCCCAGGGCCACATGCTACTGCTTGCCTGTCTGTCTCTGTGGGCTAACCGCCCACCTGTTCTCGCCCACCACGACTTGATCTTACTGGTTCATTACTGGATGTTAATAAGCGGGTGGCTGCCCAGTTGTGCCCCGATGCCAGGGGGCACTATCTGTGGCTCCTTCCACCCCAATACCGCAGCCCAAGCCTCGCTGATGTATTAGATGTTGATATGTCAAGCACTGCCCACCTCTCGGGCTTCTCCAAGCGCTGCCCGCCCTCTTGGGCTCCTCAAGTGCTGCCTGTCTCTCTCTCGGCCTCCTCAATAATTCTGCCCCCTCTCTGGGGCTTCTCAAATACTGCCCGCCTCCTCTCGGGCTTCTCAGAGGTTGCTCCCTCTCTAGGGCTTGCTGTGCCCCTGCTGGGACTCTTCCTACACCGCTCTCCAGAGCTGGGGTCCACACACCCCACTAGCTGTTCCCTCACTGGTGCCTGGATCCCCACGCTACAGTGGGTCTCCTATGAGGCCTCCTCCATCCCCTCACAGCCTCACCCAAACCACCGGTTTAATACAAAACAAGGTCAAGCCTCTGGCTGTAACTAAAACACAAGGCACCTGGCCATAACAACCTAACCTGCCTGGCTATAACAAAACCGGCAGCCCACCAGCCCAAGCAACATTCATTCCTCCAGGGACCCCTTCCATTCTCTGCTGCAGCCTCTGCCTCTGGTTCCCTCTCTCCCCAGGTAGAGGGCTCTTTTCTCTTCGGTACCTGGCAGGGAACTGCCAGCCTGGCCTCAGCTCTGGGCTTTATAAGAGGCAGCTACCGTCGTCAGGTGCGGTCATTTGCCTCCTACAGTCGCCCTGGCAACTTGCAGCTGGGTTCTTTATCAAACTGCTGGGGCTTTTCCTACCATTTTCCCCTCACTAGGAGCAGGGCAGCGAGATGCCCTGCGATAATGTCTTTACTACTTGCCCCCTTCCATCATCATTTTCCCCATCTCTTTCTTCACATTCCGAACTCTTTTTGCCAAACACACACTCCATTTTCCTTGTCTTCATCTACGGTGTTGATGTTAGAAACAGTTATTGTCTCTCATCTTAAACTAGGTATTTACACTAAAGAGGTAGACTAAAGGTATGCACATGGGATTATCAACAGAAAGGTAGAATTGCAAGCACGCGGTAAGGCTATCTGTTGATGAGCCGTTAGTCACAATCCTGGCCCTAAACAACAGGAAATCCAGGTCCGAGCCGAAGGTCTCAAAGTTAGCTCTGTTCACTGAGGAACCCGTTGATAGCAGACTTGAATGTGTCATGGTCCGGCACTCAGGGTCCTCACAATCGGGTAGTCACGGATTGTCACTCCATCACTGTCAAGCCTGCAAAAGAACAAACAAACAAGAAAAAGTAGCAACAAGTGAACTCACGACAAAACTGGAAGACAACAAGACAATGAATCAGTTAGCCGCAACGAGCCGGGGTTGGTAATCGGTCATCGCCGTCTTTAGTTGTCGTGTCGTATTCAAAACCCAGTTCATTCGCCAGGTGCCGTTGGCCTTCGTCTCCTAGAAGGTGCAACTGTCGCTTGGTTAGTCCGGAACGCTGTAAGAGGAACCCAAACATGGCTCTTTCTTTTGCTGAGGCAATCGTTGCGATTTCCGTGGGACGTCAGACTTGTAGCACTTCAGTTTTTGGACTCTAATGGGGTACACTGAGGATCGATGTTCTACATCACTGGAAACCCTCATGGATGATTCCATAATGGCCTGCAGACGTGGAAGGTGACGCAAGAGATTCCCTGCCTGCTGTCCAGTCATTGAATTGAGGAGGAGTCTAAGTGCCATGGCGTCATCTCCCCCGTAAACTTCTATACAGTCTTGTATACTGTCCAAGATCGCAGGGACACTTTTGGGGTTCCACAAGTGATGGTGAGGCCACTCTCCTCTACACTGAGCCCGTGTTAGTCCTCGTTGGTGTACACTGGAGTTCTAGGAAGCATATGAAACTCCGATTATGGCTAGCAGGAGTTGTTCTGCACTGGCCTTTTTCGAACGACATTCATGCCAGGTGTGAAATTTGTGGGTCACTTGTCCATCGACAAGCGCTGGGAGCAGGATGGGCCAGCGAGTATTACTCGCTACCACATCCAGGTCGGTGACGTGTCCTCCGCTCCACGAAGCTTGACGAGTTCGATAATTTGCTTTTTCTATGTCTAACACGTCTGACCCGAACTCCACTACCAGGCATCCTAGCCACATGGCTAACGATTCCTCAAATCTTATTTTTGATTCTTTACACAACTCTTGCATTTCTGTTCTCGTGCAGATGTGGCATGTTGTGATGATACGGGTTACATCCTGTGTATCAGTGGCCTGCCTAACCATTATTATCAGGTGGACTGTAGTTAGGAAGGGGTTAACTACATAGGGCAGGAACTTTCCCCCCTCACAAAGGGGCGTCTCTACTGTTGACACCACGCCAGGGGGCGGAGCTTCTTTTGGCACGACTTTTGGGGGCGGGGCCAATGACCGCGCCTTCTTCTCCAAGGCTTCCCGCATGTTCTCTCTGGTGCCATCTTGAAATGGCGGCAACTCGGGGTTCTCAGTCAGCCCGAGGCTTTCTTCTACCGCTGCTTCTTTAGCTATCTGGGTGGCTGTGAGGAGCTGAACCTTTAGGTTTGCATTTTCCTGCAACAGAGTTGTAACCGTGTGGAACATTATATTTAACATTTTTCCTTTGTCCCACTTCAGGCCCGTCCACCGTGGTGCAATGCAGCCCTCTGACTCTAATTTCTCCTGGAGCTCTGAGAGGAGTTTGTGGCCCTTCGATCCAAGTGCCAGAGTCAGGGGATTGAATCGATCGGCTGGTGTCGGCTCTCCGCCCTCCTGCACACATCTTATACAATGGGCGTACTCCTGAGCGAGGGTTGGTTCTGCTACTCCCGCCAGCTTAACTTTAAAAGGACACTGCATTTACTTCATCCCAGGGCCTGAATAGGACCCAATTGTTGCTCATTAAGCACCTGAACGCCCTAGGGTGGAGATGGATTTCCCACTCTCTTGAAGCTTTTTCTTCCCCTCTCAATGAAAGGAAACTGATGATAAGCTTCTTTCTCGGGTCACCTGCCTGATGGTATGCAATGTGGGCCCACAATTAATTAGAATTGGTCAGAGAACACCCTCCGGTGCGCCATGCGCAAAAGTCGATTAAAATCTTTTCCACTGCAGTGCCCTTAGATCCTATTTGTGATGCCATGTCTTGGCCAGCTGACCAGTCAGAGCCGGCCGAGGGAAGTGGTGGTTAATTAAACAGACGTCAGATGGGCTGGCAGATGGAGAGGTGGAACAGCGTATTGGATTCAAAATAGACTTTACTTATGTCGCTGGTGGCCGTGATGCAGGCTGTATGCTCACTTGCGTAGTTACAATTTGGGTTACCGCATCGAGTGTACAGACGAAAGCATGCAGGGAAGGGGTATGTCGGGAGGTCGCTGACAGGGAGTCATTGGTGGGTGATCAGTCCACCAAAGTCACCCTGCTATGTGCTCAAAGCTCCTTGAGGTGCGCTCAGAGCTCTACAAGGTCTTTCCTGCAACGTGGTCAGAGTTTGCTCTGCTTCAACTTGAGCAGGAACTGCACAGACTTTTATACTTTTAGACTAGCCAATGAAAATTTGCCAAGTAGGAATATCTAATTAGGCGGAACATACCAAATTTAGAACAATGCCAATCATACACAGGGGTGGTCTGAATGCCAATCATACAGAGGGGTGGTCTATTATGTCAGGGGCACTCACTTGATTTGGGTTGTGACAGGAACAATGCTGTTTTGAAAAACCATAGTAAGTAGCATCTATGATGATGCCTGAAGTCATAGTTTGTGTTGCTGAGAGGTTAAAGCTCCTGAGGTACACAGGGCTCATAATTTGTTACTTGTTAAACTGGGAATAAGTCTAATGTGACCATTTAATTTTCTGAATTGTTGTACGTGACCACACTTTAAGCCAGTCCTGGGCCTCAGTACTGAGCCTTCTGCTTTTTCCTAATAAGGATTGTTGAAAGCATTTTTTATTAGCATTTCTTGTAGCTGCGTTTCAGTCACAAAAAGAATTTTCATGAATTTTGCTCTTGAGAACCACATTATATCCTTTTAAGCCAGAGGTCTTCAGCCAGTAGTGTGTAGACTACTGGAGATCCACAAGCTATGTTAAGGGGTCTGTGAAAGATGACCATGATCAATCAGAAGTATGTGAATACCCACACTTATCATTGAAAGGGGTCTGCACCTCCATTTAAAATTCCCAGAGGGGTTCATATCTCCATTCAACTATTTTTAGGAGTCTGCAAATGAAAAGTTTGAAAACCACTGCTTTAAGTAGATCTCTCATCCTATTTTATATGGAAAATGTATACTTTTATATCATGTGTATTTGCCTATCTGCTTATCTGAACAAATCTATCAAGACATTCGTAAAGGAAACTGTGAAAAATAAACTGTTGAATGCTGTTATTTTCATTACCTTAGTCATATTACAGTTTTCTCTGCACTCTTTGTTCAGGGTCCTGCAAAGGAAGAACACTATTGTCAGATAATATCTAACCATATTTGTGACAATCCAGGAAAAAACTTTGATTTCTCAGACTATCAGACAGCATGATACTCTTCCCCTGGGGAGACCAAGGATTTCTCTCCTCTTTCCTTACTGTTGTTGGATGCTGGAGAATTAAGCCAGCATGGGCAATAAATATGACCCCACAAATACTCTGAAAAAAGTTAGAGAGACATATTGAACAGAACCCTTCTGAGGTGAGAGCAAGAAAATATCATACCTTTCACACATAATTTATATTGTGTAAAGTAAAAAATAAACATGGCCAAGCATGTTAGGCCTCCTGGGGCAAGTATGCACCTGAGTATCTGGATCTAGAAAAAGAACCTCCCCTATGTTGCCATAGGAGTGCCCTACCTCCAGTCACGTGTGCCACAAGTCGTACGGGCAATCTCTGTGTCGGACATGGCAGACTGGGGAGGGACCAGGCAGCAACAGTGGCAGATAAAGCAGAGAAGAAGATAGGGCAGAGGAAAGGAATTAGAGTGGCATTTGGAGAAGGCATGGGACGTCATTTGTGTCACGCCTGCCAGAAAGGCTGGTCCCTACTGGTTTGCCAACCTTCAAAAGGGATCTGTCTATGCCAATCCTAGACAAAAAAGCAAGATGACTGCAATGCCATAATTAACCTAACAGAAGCAATACAAAATGCTTAAAACTTTTCATACAAAGTAATTGAAAGCCTGAGGGTGAAGGAACCAATAAGAATGCAGAAATTATGGTAAATAATAGTCATAATACATGGGTTAGCCAGAGAGGTGCTCTTAAGATGGCATCTAAAATAAATAGACAATCATGTGTCTTGTTCAGGGAAGCATTCAAGTTAATGAATTCCAAAATGGCTTACACTTACCTTGCATGTGCTCATATACATCTGAGTAAGAATGACAAATAATATAAACAGTAGCTAATTATTCCAGTATATAGCATTAGATGGCATAGCTCTACATAGGCACGTGTTTGAGATCACAAACACATCATCTTTTAGGTGACTAAGGTTGTATATCAGGGCATATTACTGAATCAGGCTCCACACTTCTCAAGAGACCCTTGTAGACCTTCTGAAGTATAAATAAATTACCGAGATTTTCTTTGACATATTTGATAAAGGGTATGCAATTTTTCCAAATCTAACACTGAAACATGGGCAGCTTCAGGATTTCCTTGATGCATTCCCTGATAACCTCTTGTAATGTTCAAGAATATCTAGTCTTAGTGTATTCTAAACTCCTGATAATGTTTCTAAGTCTTTTTAACATAATAAATAAATAAATAGATAAATAAATAAATAATTTTAGGGCCCCATTCTGCTATATGCAAAAATTTACAGTTTACAAGTTTCAGTTTGTAGCACTTTCTACCTCCCATTCTCCCACTCCACAGTTTGGGCCTGTAACAGGGGGCCTCCTCAGAGCTGATCTCACTGTGGTCTGCCCACCTTTTTCTGGGCTAACCACCTGCCTTCTCAACCACCATGCCTTGATGATAATTGATGTTGATTAAGCGGGATGCTGCCCATTTCTTGCCCTGATGCCAGGGGGCACTATCTGTGGCTCCATTCCTCCTCTACACTGCAGCCCGAGCCTCACAGATGGAATCCAGATGTTATCCATATCACTGGCCCTGCACTGGGCCCCATAATCCTACCAGCTGAACCCCTCTTAGATCCCTCCATTCAGGCAGTCTATTCTGCCTTCATTCCAGGGTGCTGATCCCCCTAACAGGTGTGGTCCCACCCCAGGACCTTAAGCTACTATCCTGGGCCCACCTCCAGGCCAGTCAGAACCCCAGGCCCTCCGCTCTTGGGCATTCCTCGCAGTGGGCCCCTGACCCTTTGACCCTTCTGGTCCTGGCCCCAGCATTGACCAGTCAGGGGTTGTTCAGACAGGTTCTTGAGTCCATGGCCTCACACCCTCTCTGGGGTAACCCACCCAGTTGTGGGGATTAGGAGTTAAGGCACCCTGACCCACCTTTCACTGGGATGGTAATTGGCCTGGCATTTCCTGGGGGCTCTCGCATCACTAAGAGTCCCACAAGGCCACCCACTCCTGGCAGGGTGCAGTTTTAGGTCATGCCCAGGACCAGGAGCCTCCTGACCATCCCCTTCAGCTCCTCCCTTACACCCAGATTATACCAGCAGCCTAGCCACATATTTTATATTTTTTTTATTACCAATTATCAACATCATATTTTGAAAAGAGACATCTTTCAAATATTGTTTGAAACAGCTAAACTAGAATTGCGTATAATCTCTCTTTATATCTCTGGTGGCATTACTAAAGAAATCAGACAAATCATCCATCTCATTTTATATTGTGTAAACAGCAAGCCAAGTTTCCTACAGTAATGTTACTATTGTTATATATCTACAATATCATGATTGGCTGCTCTACACATATGACAAAACTTTTTGAGCTGAAAAATACTGATTTATCCAACGTGAAAATGTTACTTGGAAATTTAAAATACTTTTAGAAAGATTTCTTTTATGTCCTGTTTCAATATTTTCAAAATAACGTTTCATTTTTTATTTGAATAAGCTTTCAATTCAGAAATGTAACTTAATGTATACTAAAAATATTTTAAAAATAAATAAAAGATAAAAAGCTAAATAAAACAATTCAGTCTGTATAAACTTTTCAGTTTTCTTTCCTCTGGGCGGGGGGTCATTTTGTAGAAGTTTTTGAAATCTCAACTTTACCTCTCCATTCAGGGTGAAAAAAAGTTGTCAAATCTTGCAAATTGTCATAGGAGAAGAAAAATATTTCCTACCAAGTGCTAATAAGGTGTTTGTCTGAAACAGATATCAGTTAGACTTGTAGTCTCACTTGAAAAACCAAAGGACACTCCCTTTGGCATGCCAGCTATAGTTTTATTTAGTCTCATCATTATTTTCGCTTGCTCAGAATTATACCAGTGCTAGAACATCCATACCCTTCTTCAGAAGTTGGTCCAAGATGCTCTCATTTCTTTTGGAAATAACAACTGTGTATAGGAAAGCACATTAAATTATAGATTACAACAGGATTATGTTAAATCCTCTGAAATAAGGAATATTTTTAAACCACGATGGTACTCATAGACCTCTAAAACTTTAAAATATGTCTACTGTTATTTTGATATATAAACATAAGTAAGAAAAGCAGCTTTTAGAACAGCTTTGAAGGAGACATGGGCACTGTTTTAATGTGATGTCCCTGCTTATGGACTAGGATTTCTTATTTCTAATATAATTATTATTTTGTGCACTGGCTTTGCAGGTGTTTCTGCAAATCCAATTTTTGTTGAATACTTACTAGTCTGAAACAATCCTCTAGCAAAACTGGCTCTTCAGAAGAGGCATTAGAGTAAAGTAAGCCCATTTCAAATTAAAAGCAAGTAACTTTAATTGAATTCACTTTATTCTGGCAAACCTGGAGAGAGATTTAAAAAGAAAAAGAAATCTAGCACACCAGGCAGATTCTCTTAATTTCACATAGTATTAATCATGGGTCCAGTAATGAGAAAATCCTGTTAGTTATTGCATTTAAAATGATATGCAGTAACACTGAAAATAGCTTATTTTAGTACTTATTTTATCTTCTGAGTTTTTAATGGAACAACTGGATTCAACACAATGAGACATATAACATGCATTTTATCATTTTATATACATTAGTATATTGAATTAAGACACAATATTTGCATGGATGTGCATACAATGGACAAGGACAGTCATGTTTTTCTTTTCATTTCTAAACTGGTAAGTTGTTTTTTTTTCCATTACAACCCTGTTATTCAAACAAAACCCCCACAATGAGAAACATTTTAGAAACTGAAAATTTCCTGCTGTATAATAGTGAAGGTCTTTGGCAGGCATGCCACCATCCCCAAGTGTCACTCCAATACCTATCCTACCCAATCTGCTACTCTTTCTGTTTCCTACCCTGTATCCTTGCAGCTCTGCTTTCTGCTTCCTGTCCTGTGCTCTCTGCTTGAACTGATCTGCTTTGCTTTCTGCCCCCTGCCCAGTCTGCCACTGTGCTCCCTGTCCCATCCCTAGCCTGGTGCATGCCAGACACAGAGGCTGCCCATGCCACTTGTGCAACCTCTGCTGTAAGCTGGCCACCCCTGTTCTATAAAAACTGGATAAATAACCAGGCAAGGTCATATGCATCTTTTGTTCTAGACCTTCTCTCTCTGAAGTTAACTGTTGAACAATAGCTAATTAAAATGTTGTCTGTTCATAGGAGGCCACAAGTAGACATTCAGTTTCTCCTGGGAGAGTCTCTACTATACCAGTAGAAATCACAAATGTACAGATGTTCAGTATTTTTCTTCGTGAGCAAAGAAAAGCCACTCCAGGGAAAAAGTAACCTGGGAACAACCAGGATTAAATCATTCCCCAGAAGAGTTTCTCCTAAGAGAGTGAATATTTATACATGCTCTCTTCTGAAAAAGCCACAGGACAGTCCTCCAGCATCCCAATGCCCTTTGTTCCTTCCTGCCCCCCCAGGAAGACAGTGCATCTCTTTTTGGACTCTGTACCTCTAGCTGAACAGGGAACAGAACACTTCCCCTTCACAATCCCTCATTCTGTTACAGGGAGGCACAGGGTGAGTGAGCATCCTAGGTCAGGCAATTAGGGCTGCCGTTCTGGCCAGTCCAGGCAAGACTGTAGAGCAATCTGTGTCCACAGGGGCCCCCTGGCTCCACAGCATCAGCACTGCAAGCGTTCTGCTCTTTAGGAACTCAGGATTTGAATGTCTGTTCAGGCATCTCCAGGTAAGTTTTTCTACCAGGAAAACAGCCTGGAGAATTTCACGCAGATCATTTGAATACATGTATACAACCTTACCTACGGATCTCTACAAGATGCCAAGGACTGTCAACTCCCTGGCTATTAGCACCATATTAAGGCAATGCCTGTCAAGCGCTGAAGAACATACTTGATTTTAATCAGCTGCTTAAGGTCCAATAAAGTCAGCTGAATCCACAAAACCATTAACTGCCTAAGTGATATCTTCCCTTGAACAGCTAAGAAACCTAGTAGCAAAATCGTTCAAGGGTCAGTCATATTTTGGTTTCTAGAATCATGAAGCACAGTGACTGAAGACCACTAGTTCAGCTGGCTACACCTTCGGGAAAGTATGACAAGGAAAGTACCACCTTTCACTCTCTCAGTAATACTGGACAGCTTACTAGACCAAAAGACTTAATAGTCCCAGAAACAATTGTTTAGGTACTGGACCTTCTTCCTCTCTACAGTACACATAGACAAGTAAGACATACAGTTGATCCATGTATTTCAAGCATTGTTACAAAGAAAAAAAAGAAAAGAAAAAGACAGGAAGGAAAGAAGAATTGTGTAGCTGTGATGATTTGTTTGGATATAATTTCCCAGTCATTCTTTGTTATTTTTTTTCCTTCTTTCTTTTGTGCAAGCAAAAACAAACTCATTAAGCAGACAGTCTGAAAGTTGTGGCTCCTGTTTAAGTTGTAAGAAATGCTTTGTGGTCATCTCACTGAGCACAATCACTAGAATGAAATGGGAAAATCTCATTCAATAAATGTGTTTCCAGTGGCTTTGATGTTTTTATGTAATTTATCTGTCTTGTACACAGGACTTTAAAAAGTCTTTCATGGTTTTTTATTTCTTATTATTTTTGGTGGTAATAGGCTTTTGACTAGAGGACACTTATGAATGGGGATCTTTTAATGCCACTTTAAATTAAGATTCCAAAAATATAAATTGAATGTAGATTTAATATGATTCTTTTTATTGGATGGCACATTCAATAAATACCAGCTGATTATTAAAAACAAATTCAGTGCAATGGAAATCTATATATTATGTTACTAGAAAACCTCAGTAAAAAGGATTTTACTAACCAACTGATCTTGTAGTGGTATATAAAACCAACTGTTGTATTAAATCTACTTCTTTATACTGAATTTGATGACTGTGAACTGCTCTGTAGTGCTCATTGCAATGATTAGTTTATATTGGGTCAAATCAACAGGGCTTTTAGGAAACCAAGCAATAATGGAATATAATAGCTGAAGATAAGTTATCACAAACTAAACACTTCAGTGCTGTTAGGAAAGTATATCCAAATGTCCTGTGAAGATTCTATTATCTGCCTTCAGTGAAGTAAAAACCGTGTTTTCCTAGGCAAGGTCAGTAGTAACCAAAAAAAATCTATTACCGCTCAGAAAGATTCTCATCTTTCCAGACAGGAGGCAGGAAGTTTGGAGGAAAGGCTGCTCATAACAGACATAAGCACTAAAGGTACCTATTGATGTGCAAGATGTCTGCTCTGATGCACTGTAGTTACAGCGTGTCAGAGCAGACTCAACTGAGTCTGCTGAAGCGTGCTATTAACACGCTCCAGCAGCCTTGGCATCTCGTGTGTTCAGTGTCCCTATGCTTCAGAATGGTGTCAGGGTAATTTAACTAAAGCTTATCAAACAACATTTAGTTAAAGGTCCTTCGCTGCCTTTTTGAAGCACAGGACACTGAATACACAAGACACTGCAGGCACTTTAATTAAAGCAAGTCCCAAGAACCACTCTAATGAAAGGACTCCTTCCCACCTGTGGATCATATGTAAAGACAACCTATGTGTGGGGTCTGAAGAACTTAGATCTACCTCAGCTAACATCCACTGATACATAGACATTTGTGTAGGTTATTTGTATTTACTTTCATTATTTTCTACAGATAGCATTAATTCATAAAATTTCTGTGACTGTTAGCAGTGTTGGAGTGTTTAAAAGCATCACAGTACCCCCCTTAAAGGAAGCTGCTACTGACACTGCTGCTATTGAAGTCCATCATGGCTTAGCAGTTAAAGAAAGGCAGAAGTGAGGTATATTGTCCCAGCATGGTCAGATAACACAGGGATCGTGTGAGATCCAAAATCAATATATTTCTCAAATAAAACAGTAAACTAGAATTAAGACAGATGTCAGGGATTTAAAGTTAAAATCATTGTTCATGTATGTCATGGTTATCCTTAAAATGGGAATTAGAAACCTGGAAAATTCAGAGTTAAGTTTTGTAACATATGAAGAAAGGAGACCTCCTGGTCACTGTATCAGCTAATAAAATGAATTATCCAGGTAATTAATAACAAGATTTCACCGTATTTCACAATCTCAGATAATTGGCTTCATTTTCAGTAAAAAGTTCACACCATCAGTTCATTAATTTTAGTAGTTAAACTTGTTCTCATTAAAGCAAACTCTTCTACCTAATCAGAAGAAATGCTCATCTGTTTAAAGCAAAGTACTACTTGTTATGTTTCAGATTCCAAATATGTGTAGAAAAACAGCATTAACAACAGCTGACTAGCATGTATTAATTTTTTTAAAATGCATGTGCAGTCTGAAATATCTGAATTCAGTGTATATGGTAAATCCTTCAAAATACCCTTCCAGTCAGCAAGAGCAAATAACTAATCTATTAAATCTATCAAAAAAGGCCAATGAAAACACAGTGATGGAAACCTGATTCAGCAAGGTACTTGTGTTACTTTAGGCTCACGAGTCATTACTCCCTTGCTTATCCTTATGTCTGTATACAAGCATCTTGTCAAGTTGGGATCTAAGACAATATAGCAGAAAGAAATGAAAAACACAACCAAAAAATAACAGTTCCAAATCCTGCTTGAAGATTACTGCATATACTTACTTTTTCTGATTTTAGATCTAGTCCTAGACCCTTTATAGTCAAATAATTCTAATAACATCATTAGTCTTTATTCAGGACTAGTTTAAGCACGTTAAAGATATGCAGAAGCAAAAAACCCTATGTTGCTAGCGGAGCAACATCATGTGATAGGAAGTAGCATGTAAAATGCCTCACTGAAGGGCCTAAAATACTGTCCCAAACCCCTGTGTGTTTCACCATAGCTCAAAGTGTGTGTGCATCACACTAATGAAATGAAAAATTCTGAAAACCAATATACCTGGAGAGCTTCTGGTCAGCCAGCACTAAATTATTCAGCCCAAGATTTGCTTTCAGTTGTGATTCATTGACCCAGCTCTTAGTACTCAGTGACCTTCAAAATAGACTAACCTTTCCAGTTGTGTGGTTTGATGATTTACTGTTAACACACTATCCTACAATAGGAAACACACCTTACTTCTAAAAAGGTAGGTCAAGAGATGTTGAAAAACTTCTTAGTATTTTCCAAACTACATTATCAATCAAAAGTGAATATAAAAAAATGACCTGACCTAAGTTGCCTATTGTGATGAATAGAAATACTAGTCCATATAATTTATTAAAAAGTAACAGGTCAGTCTGAGACTACTATAATGTATTACACAATTCAGTAGGAGTGGACCTTATTTTGCTTATTTGCTGAGTTAATAGTCTTTCCAGAAAATCCAATAATATATTCTTGGCAGATGTCTAATTAATATTCCAAGTTTTCAAACAGTTTTATGACTCACCAAGACTATGAAATCATTTCCATTAAAATGACCACCCCCTTTTGGTTTGTCAGAATCTAGTGATTTATAAGTCATTTATTGAGACTTGTTGTCTTCCACTTGCTTTTAATTTCATCATAGTGTATCTTATTCTCACAGTCCCCAGAAATCCTGCTGCTCTAAGGCAAAAACATGCAAAACAACTTCTGAGTAGTGGCTAGAATAAATATATATTTAAGGAACACACGGATGGTAGTGTTACCACAATCTATTTGTAACAAATGGATTCTGAAACCTCTTGACCCTGTTATGGCAATTATGTTGTTTGATGGAGTATCTAGTAGCTGCAATCTGATTAGAGGGCTGATGATATTACTGCTGACCACGGTTCTGTCAATATCTTCTTTTTTACTTGGAGTGTTTTTCTTTGTATGACTGGAATAGACTTTTAAAATCAGATAAATTACAGCAATTTAAATCTTATTATAAAGTGTAAACTAAATGTTAGGGTCACTAATGGTTTTCTAATGACTGGAGGTGGGATTTCATTTGCCTGATTGTTTAAATATTTTGAGGCAGAATTGGGAGGAAATGTTCTAAAGTAAGCAGCAAAGAATAAAGGTTGAGAACAAATCTAATGCTGAATACTATGGCACGCTTCCTCAGTGTGTACACCTACACACTGAAATTAGGGTGAAGCAATAAACTCCAGAGCTGTTTGAGCTGGAGTAAGCTGCCCCCAGGCACAGCATGTATACATGTGCTGGGAACAGCAGCAATTTGAGTTCTGGTAGAGCAACCCCAAGCTAGCAGGAGGCACCGGGGATCACTGCCAGGCTCTGGGTAGCAGAGGCAGGCTGCAGAGGGACTGGCAGGGGCACAGGGGTGCTGGCCCCACAAAGCAGCCTGACTAGGCAGCAGGGCAGGAGTCAGGCCCCCAACCAGTCACCTTCTGTCTACACATGCATTTCAGTGCAGTAAATGACCCTGTCTTAATTAGATTGAGAGATTAATTGGAGTTAATTAGATTACTGTGTCCAGCGCATGTGTAGAGGGTGGGGCTTTACTGTGGAGCTAATTAGTCTACTCCAAAGTAAAGCACATGTGTAAATGTGTTTTACTGCACCATGCTTTGTTTCTTCACATTAATAGTATATGTAGATAAACCCAGTGAGAATTACAATAAGTACTATATATGGGAACTCTGGGGGAGTTAGCTAAGTACTGATAAGAGTGCTCATTTTAGAAATCCTGGTCCCTGAAAGTCAGTTCATTGTTATTTGTTGTCACTGTGTTGTCACTGTGTTTATACTGTACCAAAGAGCAGTGAAGACACAGCTCATGTTTTCAGGAGTTTTCAGTAAACAAGGGATGGATTCAGAAGAGGTGCAGTGGCATAACCACAGATGCCTCTTTCTGACCATGCTACAAGGGTAGCAGCTGGAGACTTTAGTCCTGAAGAAGGTAAGACTTCCCCTCTACACTCAAAGACATATCCTCTCCCTTCCTCCTCCATCCCCTCTCATTCCCTCATTCCCAGTCTGCTGTCCCTAGGCTAAAGGGAGTTCCTGCCCTTTCCAGATAGGCTTCATGGGACCAGGCACAGCTTGGGACCATGGCAGCAGGGACAGAATCAGGTGGGTATGTCCCCCATCCTCCCTTTCCCCCCAACATCCTGACCCTCCTACACCAGGATGTTCAATGCCAGCCTGGGAGTAGGCACAGGGAGGAGGAACATGTGTCCTCCACTGCCACTCCAGGTATGCTCACCTCCCACGCAGCCTCGCTGGAGCAGAAAAAGAGCCCCCCTTTGCTCCTGGGGTAGCACAGACACTAACAGCAGCAAGCAGGCAAAGGGGGAATAGGAGGGAAGGGACTGCAGTTGGGGGAGGCATGGAAGGGAAGGGAAGGGGAAATTTTTACCTTCCTCGGGGCTTAATCCCCTGGCTGCTGCTGCTGCATTTCATTCTACCTGCACCAGTGGGGAGATGGAGGGGAGGAGGCTGGGAGTGGAGGTGCAGCCACCCCTGCAGCACCAATCACTGCAACTGCACCCCACCCCCATTTGTAAAATCCTGGATCCATTTCTGCTGCAAACATATCATACTGGTTTTTGCATATGAGCATCTATAAGGCCACTCAGATCTATTATAACTTGTGCCTAATACTTATGGAACAGGTACATAGGAAATGCTCAAAATGTGCCCCTTCAAGTAACAGCATGAAATAATTCTACCCTTCCTTGTCATTACAGCACTCATGCATTTTCAATTGAATTACTATATGTGTGTGTCTCACCTTTGGTTCCTTCAAAAAATATACAAAGTCAGTCTACTAAAGGGATTCAGGGCAAGAAAATCCAAACCAAAGGTACTAGTAACAGATTTCATAGCAGTTAAAGGCTTGTGTGTAGAAGAATTCATGGTTACAATGAAATACAAATACTACATTTCTTTGAACAAAAGAATAAGGTCAAGGTCTCAATTTGTACATGGAGCGATCTTTTGTACACATATCCATGGTTTTGCCCCAGAAAAACTCTGAATGTGAAAAATAGTTTGCATTAAATATGGGCATAAAATGTCAAACTACAATTTTGGAGACTAGCATTACAAATATGACTCTAACCTTCCAATTTATGACGTGAAGAAACTAGCATACACGATGAGTGGTTTTCTATCAGATTTTCTATTGTAAATCTGGATATACTGTAAAATTCTAGCTTTCTGTCAGCATAGGAAAAACCATGCTATCATTTATTGACTGAAAGGCAAGATTTCTGTCTCTAAAAACCTGAACCGTCTAGTTTGATGGAAGGCAATAATTTTGACTGCACCATTGTAGACACTAATTTTCTGATGAATACTGATAAAGGCTTAAGGAAAGACCTCTTCTAAGCTATAAAAATAGAGGACTGAAAAGGACTTTTTGGGTCATGAAGCCCAGCCCCACTGTTATTTCAAATAATCATGTCATATAATCCTTTTTATAAACTGATCAAACTACAGCTTTAGCAACATAGGTTTTGTTTTTCCCCATTACTCCTTTTGGAGGACTGTTGTAAAACCTTCACTAATGGTTAGAAACCATCTTCTAATTTCCAGTTTACATATCTTTATGGATATTTTATACCCATTTATTTTTATGCCAACATTGTTCTTCAGCTTAAATAGTTCTTTTCCATCTCTGTTGTTTATCCTGATGGTGCATTTATGAAAAAAATACATATTGCCTCCCAGCTTTCTTTTCCATAGGCTAAACAAGAGAAGATCTTCTTCCAACATATAGCAGAAATCCTTTTTATTAATCTTAAAGTATAGGATCCTGTACTTTTTACTATGGAATTATATCCTAATTCTATTATTTCAGTCCTCCAGTTCTTTCTTTTTGCCCTCAAGGTCAGACAACTTTTTCCTGTATGCTATCCATCCACAATAATGATGATGCCTTCTACTTTTGTGACTGTAGTAAGTTTGTGCCAGAACCCCCTACTTTTTTGCCAAGATCATTAACAAATATATAAAATAAGCCCTAAAACTGATCCTTGAAGAACTTCCCTGGTAACCTCCATCCAGCCCAACACTTTCCCTTCCATCACCACCTGCTGTCATCTTCATTTCCAACAGTTTGTTACCTACCATAGGCTTTTTTCTGTTAAGCTCCATTTTCTCCAGCTTAAGTAATAATTTCCTATTTGACAAGACA
Source organism: Caiman crocodilus (assembly GCA_030014935.1). Classification (NCBI taxonomy): domain Eukaryota; kingdom Metazoa; phylum Chordata; order Crocodylia; family Alligatoridae; genus Caiman; species Caiman crocodilus. The sequence goes on from JAGPOW010001296.1 coordinate 67,852,835, forward strand.
TAGGATGCTTGCCTGAAGTCCCAATAGTTGAGATCTACTGCATTCCTTGTCTAGAGACCAGAAATATTATCAAAGACAGATGAAAAGTTAGTTCACCATGGTCTACTTCTACTGGTGGCAAACTAATATTGAATTTTATCCCATTTCCATTTACCTCTAGGTCACATTTATTAACATCACTTTGCCAGAAAAATCTTTCCTTACAAATAAGATACATTTGCCTAAATTTCTAAAGGATTCCACCCAAGGAAAAAGCAGGTCATATCTCCTTTCAAGAAATGCTGTTAAAATAAAATATACAAGGAAGGGAGCCAGTTCATCTAATATATTGTAACTATTTATATAAATGTGTAAATTGAATCTTCTCACAATGTACTAAACTCAGAATATACCTGGACTTGAAAAGTTCACAAAAACAAAAACAGCATGCTCAAACAGTAGGACAAGTTTATTCACAGCTTCCCTGATAATGTGCCTTCACGCTGACCAGAGAAGATCACATACAAGAGCAAACTTGTTCAGTCTATATTTGCTCTGCCCATGGACTCCTCACTGAGTCGGCCAACAAAACCTCCTGTTAATACCCATTTAAGTAACATGCCTATGTGTTTGTGTGCTGTGAATGAGGCTGATAAAAGCAAATACATTTCAGATATCTAGGCCATTTAACAGATATCAAAACAAGCTAGCAAAAGACAATATATTTCTATCACACCAAACTGAGTCATTCATATCAGAAAGGTAGAGTTGAAAGTGGCCTGTATATATACAAAGATCAAATAAGTAAGTTATTCCTACTGTCTTGCTACCATATTTACCCAAATCCTAGATGACTTCAACTTTAAGATGATCCACCCTAATAATTGGATTCTATACATGGAAAATCATAAATATTTTTCCATGTATACAATCCAATTAATAGAAGATCATTTGAAATGCATTCCCCTCCCCACCCCTCAACTGCTGTGGTTGGGAAAGTGGGGTGACTCCTGCAGCTTCTTTCCTTGCCCCTTGTCCCATCATGCCTGTACCTGTTGTCCCCTGTGCTTGCCCCCCTGCAGCCTGTGCCTCCTGCCACATGCTCTCTGGCTCCCTTTCTGAGTGTCTGTGCCTAATCCCCACACTCCCTGCTTGTCCCTGCCTGCCTCCCCACACTGTGCCTCCCCAACCCTCTGCCCAAATCTGCAGCCTGCCTTCCCACTCCCTGCTCACCCCTCCCATTACCTTCTGCTACAGCTCTGGGCACTCACAGCACTCAGCAAATCAGGGCACTCAGCATCAGCAGTGACTTCACTTAACACCAGCTCAGCCTAGACCATCCATGGAGAAGCTCCAGCAGCTCCTGGCTGAGCCAGATCAGGGCTGGAGGGACCAGGACTGATGTTAGCAGGTTAGAGGGCGGATGGGTGGGTTTCAGGCAGCAGGGGGGACCAGGGTATGGAGGATGTAGGGGGTGGGAGAACAGGCACAGGGGGTGGGAGGGGTAGGCTATGTGTTCCCTTTGCTACCTACTGCCTCCCTTGTTCTCCTCCTGTTGCATGTCCTTTACTACCCCAAAATGAGCCATTCTAGCCCCAGGGAGTACACAGCTCAGCTCTGACTTCAGTCCTCAGCTCAGGGCAAAAGCCAGAGCTGGGATGCCACCTGCACCAAGCCAGTACTTGACTCCAAAATTAGGATTTTTCTGCCCTCGTTAACTGGATTAGATAAATATAGTAATTCATCTAATCAACTGATTCTAGTTCATTACATTTAAGCTACATACTCACCCAATTCTGAAAACTGTCCATTGATTTCAGTGGAATAACTCATGTAAGAAATATAGAATTGCAGGGTTCATCTACACATGAAATCAATGTGATGCAAAAACCCTGGAGCAGTTGCACTTGTAAACTTCTTCCGGGCACGGTGTCTACATATGAGCCCAGGACAGCAGCAATTTGAGCCAGGGCAGAGCAAGCCTCAGGCTGGCTGGGCTGACCAGGAGCAATTTACATCCCCAGTCACCATCTACAGGAGCATCCAGACATTCATGGACATTTGGTTCCCTGGTGACAAGTAACAGTGGCACACCTTGAGCTGTTTCTTGTCCCTGGGGAATGCCCATGCCACATATGCTTTAGCATGCAGCAAGTTGCCTCAGGTGGCATAAGGAAAACTGGGGCCAGGACTGTACTAGCACAGTAGTACAGAAACTGTACCTGGAGTCCTGGGGGCCTCCTGGAGCTGTAGCCACAGTGATCCTTCCAGGCACAGCCTGGCTGGCAGCCACAGCATGGCTTTGAGTGGCTCAGCTCTGCTTTTCAGGGCTGCATGCTGCCTGAGTATGTTCTGCTTCTGGTTTTTTTTCAATTTTTTTTTTTTGACCCCCTAGAGATCCAACCGTCAAAAAAAACCTGAGAAAAAAAATGGAGCAGTGCATGCACAGGCAGCATGTCCTTGCAGTGTGGAGAACTCCGGACTGTGCAGTATGTGGCACTGCAAACATTTTTACAGCACCACATAACACATGACCGCAATCATCTGCATGCACCTCCTCCATAAAATAGTATTGTCACCGATAGTACTATCCTATGACAGACTTAATTAGTTTACTGAATCCTAATACCAGTGCACATGTAGACTGTGACACTATTGCAGAGCTAGTCAACATTGCAGGAAAGCACACATGTAGATTCAACCACAAAGAATTATTCTGTAACCTGTATCTTATGGGAGACAGAATTGAAAGACAAATTACAAGATGATCAGCTTATATTTTAACCCATATAAAACTAGTCATTTTAGTTAATCACACCCTTACACTCACATTTAAAATGATGCTTTTTTCCCCAGAACAAAATGTAAATCTAGCTTAATTCAAAAGGTTATTCTGCTTTTACACTATGATTCACTTGCTTTTCAAGACATTTTGTGATAATGTGCATGCAGAACACTGTGTTGTATTATGGTTGTAGAAGTACAGATGAAAACAGGAGTTAATGAGCTGTAGAAAACTGGAAAATAATTATTTTTTTAAAGATCCTGTGGATATATAAAACTTGGAAAATGAAACTGGTAGAATGTTTTGATCAAGAATCTTAGCAGTATAATAGAATTTTGATCCTTTCAAAGTAGATGCAAGATGAGTTACATCTACATTGCTTGTTGGTAGGTTCTTAGAAGTATATGGCAATAATTATGAGCGATTCCTTGCTTTAGCACTACTGGATTGGGTAGAATGACTAAGAAACCCCAAAATGCTTTTTCTGGTAACAACATCTGTTAATTAACCACAAAAATCCAGGTGGTGTGTTTGCAGCTGAAATGCATGGTTTGACACCACGTGATTTCCAGGAGTTTAAGGATTTGGAAAATCTGAAGAACATTTATAAATAACATGTGTTATAGCCACAATTCAATAGAATGCATTATTCAATGTGCGTAGAATATTGCAAAATAAAAGGGAAAGCGAGGGCAGAAGAAACATTCTGCAAGGTGAAATGAGCAAAAGCAGGAAAGAGAAACAGCTTGTTTTTAGATTTATACTTGATTCTAAAGCTCATAGAGATGACATATTTCCCCACTACACCTACTCTTCACTTTTACATAACATGCTAAAAGAGACACCTACACAGCGAGGCAACATATTTCATTTACTATGAGCACACATGTTCCAAAGTTCTTCTTTTTCACAAGCAAGTTACACAAGAAACTAGGGATTAAATTGGGCCTGTTATGCTTTTGGAGACCTGTGAATGTGCTATGGGGAAGTAATTGGTTACAGCTCATAAAACAGAAGAGTGCAGATTCCTTCTCTCTGCAAAACCAGTCAGCTTTGTCGATAGTTAAAACCATGGTATGTTGACACTCTTTGCCTCCTTGACTTTTATCAGTTCTAAAGATAAAGCAACGCAAGACAACAAGGCTGGGGAATGCAGTTCTAACAGGCTGTTACATAAAAAATGTAATATTTTAATTTGAAGTGAATTCTCATTATCTGCTCCTCCTCTGCTGCCCCGCCACAATCTAATCCTCACTTTGCTATAAAACAAGAATTCAAGAATGGCTGAGGAAAATACAGTCACAAATTAGCCATAAGTATGCAAAATTCACAATTCTTCTACCCATAGAAAAATTTATAGTATCCACATTAAAAATTGCAGGAACCTCAGCAATATAGGTATTAGAGATTTAAGAAAAAATAGCATAAAAGATACCCGGAACATTTACATGCATCATTCTCCTAGTATGTCCTATTATCAGTATATCATTATTTTTATGCCATTCATTCATTTTTCTAGTTACCTGCTCCCGATCAACACTTAAATATCTAGAATATTAAAAGGTTTGTGGTAAATTACTCTTCTTACCATTGTAGGAGTCCTGTTGTCTGTCATGTGCTGAATGTTTGCCTTTACATCTTGTACACTGTATGGTACCTACACATCTGTCTGGTAAATTATTACACACACACAATATTATCATTCTGATAAGAATTTGCACCTAATATGGGGGTGGTTCTTGTTGTAGTCATAGCAGATATAAGAACAATAAAGATGATGATGTGTTTTCCCTGAAGTGTGCCTTAAAGTTCTACCTTCAGCAAACCAAGTTACATCATCTCTTTAATAGACTAATTAAGCTCCATATTAAAACTAGTTGAGTGGCCTTGGGTTTTTTTGGTTTGGTTTTTTTTTTGAGGGACAGGGGGGAGGGGGGACTCTACCTTTTGTATTAGAGTCCTGAACTCCTGGTTCTTATTCCCAGAACTCGTTATGCATTTTACATTAATTTAAAAAACAAAAAGAAATAACTGCGGCATCAGGATTCAGAATGCAGGACTCTACTTCCCCAAAGGAGTGCCATAACCATGAGGCTGCAGAGTCAGGCTTCCTCTTGCATGCCATCCTTCTGGTCCCTTGATTCTTTCATTCTTGCCTGTCCAGTGGTGCATCTTCAACAGGTGGAAGGTACTGAAACATAACTTATTCTATAGTTCCATCTTTTGCAAAATAGGCTAGTTGAAATGGGAAACCTTTTCACATAGGTGACTAGTGTTTATGTCACCTTCCTGGAAAGTAGGCCATGTGTACTTGAATCCCTTACCCTAATGTTGGGTCTAGGACTGAGGTCTTCCATTTCAACTAGCCTATTTTGCAAAAGATGGGTACTGACACTACTGTCTTAATTGCCTGACCTTGGAAGGAGGATTAGGTATTACCAAGTTAGCAGTGGTTCCTGAAGTACAGCCTGAGTCAAATATCTAATGTCCTGAGAAGGGAAGGAGTGGTAGTGAACAGAGAAGCCTGATGTCCAGAATGAGGCAGGGGTCATAGCAGATCCATGACTGTGAAAAGGGGTAGGTGTTGCAAAACCAGGAAGTTCACTGCACATGCACCTGGTGGCTGAGACTGGAGCTCTCAGCAGCAACATGGAAATAAAGGGAGGTGTAACTGCATCTCTGCACCCTGCTGAAAATTTGCCCTGATCATGAGCCTAACTTTGTAAGAAGGAGTTCTGACATACCCCTGTGCTTACTGTTTCCTATTGGCTACTTGATTAGCTGTTACCAACAGCCTTCCTGGATCATTCCTTAGATAGTTTCAATTCCCCTTTAGCATAGAGTTTATGCTACCTTGCCTATACATGTTTTATTCTAATATATGTAGCTAGTTTATGTCTTATGGTTGTGTTGCTCAGAAGTGCAAGGTATGCTTTCACATTAGGTTTCTATTTATCCCACCAAAAATATTTGCATATCAGTACACTGTGTGTATCTGGTATCCAATATATCCAATACACTTGCTGAGAAAACATTTTGTGTTGGCAAAGGAGGTTACAGACATGTTTTCCCCAACACTAGCTCTTTACAACATAGCCATGACACTGGGCAGCACACATTTCTCTGAGTAAATTTAATAACTGTAAATGTTAACATATGTTGAGAGTAAGATAAATAGCACTAATGAGAGAATCTTGCTTCATTTGCTTTAATTAGGATTAAGGCATGTAAGACATGCAAGTAAATGTAGACACTGAGTACACATACCCAAATTCATCTGTTTATCAAACAGATAGGCAATACATTCACAATCTGTGTAGCTTTGAAAACTATTCAGTATTCCATGTTACAAAAGAAATAAAAATAAATGTGCTATTACTGCTAGCAAATTGCCCACCAAGAATGACCGGGGGAGGTTGGGGGGAACAGAGCCGTGCATCTGCCCCCCACCCCCTCGTCTGGGCCCATTCCCTCCCTTCCCCACCTCTACTCCTGCTACTTGGGGTTCCGCCCTGCTCCCCGCTCTCCCGCCTCATCAGGCCCAGGTCGGATCCTTCCCTCCACCCCACTGCATCAGGCTTGGGCCCAGTTCCTCCCCTCCTCCCCTCACTGTGTCAGGCTGGGGCCCACTCCTCTACTCCTTACCTACCGCATTGGGCTCAGGCCTGCTCCTCCTTTGCTTCCCCACCATCACATCGGACCAGGGGCTCAGAGTCACTCCCACTCACCACCGCTTGGCGTCTGGGCTCACTCCACCCGCCATTGCTGCCACCTCCAGCGAGCAGAGCCGGGGTGGGATGACCTCTGTCCCCACCACCATGGTGGCACTCTAACACCACCTCCTGTCCGGAACACTCTTGGAGCACTCTGATTAGTTGTTTCAGACAGCATGTCCATGGCAATACCAGAAGATATACCTGGATTTGCTAAAACTAATGATTAGGCTATCTTTTATAGACTTGAAAGATTTAGTGAAGAAAGAAGAAATTATTTGTGTTGTGTCCAAATGTGATTTATATGAAGAGACAAGGCTAAAGTTCAGAATTCTGGCTTCATTTCAAGATAAGATTGCAGTTTGGATTCAGTACACCCAAAATGTCACAAATAGTTCTAGCAAGATATCAGCCCAAGAGCACAGAAGGCACAAACTGAATGAAAATTAAATGAAAGGAACACTTTAAGCTCAAATAGTCTTGTAAGAAATGCCCATGATTCAAGACAAGACAGGTTGCTTTCTTGAGATCATGGCCCCAGTTAAATGGAACTCAAAAAATGTTCCCTTTCAGTTTTGCATGGGACCTCTAACCCAAAGCAAAGATCCTGATATGAAATCCATTCTTCTACTAAAACCACACAGGACCATTCTTGGAGCGGGGTAGAGCAGCTTTGTTTACTTTTGGGGAGCAAATTTGGGATGCAGCAAAGCTTACACCACAAAACAAAACAGAAAAAAGAGGAGGAGATTTTTCAAGGGCACAAATAAAAGTTGGGTGCTTAACATGGGTGATGTTATACAAATCTCTCCCAGGATGTTACTCAATCTTGCTGCTAACTCTATTGTATATACTCTATATACTTATATATATTCCATACTTATTGGCCTACAATAGAGTTGTACAATAGAGTTATATTGGCCTACAGTAGAGTTCCCGGATGGGGAAATGTTTAGTTTCTACTTTCTGAATGATACAAAGAGTCAAAGAGAGCCCAATATCTATGCATCATTTTGGCCACCACTTAAAAGTCATCTCTGGGATGAACTGTGTCAGCCATTTAACAATGAAGAGAAGGGCTACAAGGAATTCTTTATCCATCTGAAACCTGTTGAGGAATGTAAATAATCAGGATTTAATTAGCTATGCTGGGATTTGGACACAGCATGAAGTTAACACCCTTCCTTTGCTAAATCACCAGGAAGTTTTTAACAACTGCAAATAATCAGGATCGTGATTATATGCTTCAGCCAAAAAAGGTCATCTCCAGCACCACAGGCCATTATACAGGGATATTATACGAATTGGAAGAATATTACCCATTAAAATGCCAAATACATTTTTTCAGCATCCCATTAGTGTTAAGGGTATTTTTTACAAATGACATGACCTCTACCTGTGATGCTATAGCTGCCTTCTATAAGACCCATTTCCCAGGTAACTGAACACAAGCTAGAAACAGAACAGAATACATCCACATACAAATAGAAAGGTATCCAAATCTGTCGTCTTAAATTTGGAGGAAAATATTTTGGTTCTCTTCACTTGATAAATGGATGGAATTTTGTATCTATTGATTATTTAGTACATTCAAAAACAAACTAGTTTCCAAAACAGGTTCTTCTTTTGAGAGGGAAAAAAATAATCTAGAGTTATCTGATCTCAGCAACACTTCCTGTCAACCGCTTTGCAATAAGATCCATTGGGATAGATGCTGTCCAAAGAATACTAATCAGGTTTCTATATAAATAAAGTGCATGCTGCACTCCAGTTTCTGGAAGCTCATTGTCCAAACATTTTACTAAAGAACTAAGTGCCTTAGAAAAAACCTCCTACAGCAGGAACTATCAAAGGGCCTGTGGTAAAAGATAAGATTGCACTTTATTTTTCATGATGTGTTTTTGCAAGTACCAGCTCAGTAGATGTTATCAAGTAATTGCTCAATTTGTTCAGCTTCACTGTTCCCACAATCAGAACTCAAGGCTTAGTTTCTGCTCTTCTAATGTTAGAATAGTCTAGGCAGCATGTGCACATGGGTAGTGGTACGAGATGGAGGAAGAATCTTTTTTGTGAGCTGTGTGTTGATATTTGAAATGTAAAGGTGGATTCCAATAAAAATATTAGGAATCAAGGGCTGTAAAGTTAGGTCTCTCATTTTTTTTCCTAAACTGAAGAACAAAGGATGTTGAACACATGCTTACTAAAAGCCACTTGCTGAATTGCTAAATGTCTACATATGAACCAGCATTCACAGGAGCAATAATTTGTCTGAGTCAGTACTGCATTGTGCAAATTCAGCAGCAGGAGTCCAGTGAGCCCAGTTTGACCCTTGAGGCCTTGGATCTCTCAAGACACAAAGTTTAAGCCATGCAAAATATATATCAAAGTGAAAATGTGAAGTTTTATGGCCTTTCTCTTTGTTCAAAAAATATTTTAAAGGCCCTATAGGATTTTTGGAGGTTTAGTTTGCATCTCATCTTCTTGAAATCAGTCAGAGAAAATTATTTCTGTTACTTATAAGCAAAGGAAACAAATTATATGTAAAGTGAATATATTCTTATGTGTTGTATCCGAGATGCTAGCGCTCTCCTTTTTGCTATCCATCTGGACAAAGGGACACTGACCTCAGGTAGCAGAAGAGGCTCTTCAAAGAACCTAAAGGCTATGTCTGTACTCTGTCCCTGTTGAAGCTGAGACCACTTTTGAGAAAAAAAGCCCTACCTACCCATTCTTATTCTGCACATTTAGCAGTTAGACATTGGACACAGGTTAAAGTGATTCTGAACACATGCCTCAGCTCTGCTCAGGACCACATTAAGCTATGAGCATTGTCTAATTGTCAGGTACGTAAATATTACCCCAGTCTTGCCAGGCTCTTGCTCCTGCTTCCCAGGATCTCACCCTGTTTCCTCTCCTGCCACGACTTGTTAAACATAATGAGGGGAAACTGCCCTCAGAGGCTGGAAAGTGGAGGTGCTCTGTTTGTCTTCCTCAGTGTTCACTTCTTCTGGCCCTATGAGCCTTAAGGACTTGCTTTGTGGCCTTCTTCCACTCCTACAGTCATGCCCATGCCTTGTAGGTGTTACAGAGTCCACAGTTTTTTGTAGAGGTATCAGCCCTGTGGGCTTTATCCCTGCTTTTCTCTGGCTATCAGATTCCAGCCTTGACCCACTGATTTGAACCCAGCTGTCTCAGCCCTCTCTCTGGGTATCTGGCCTCTGAGCCACTTCGCCCAGTCTTGCATCCTGCCTCAGCCCCACTAGAGCTCCTGCCCAGAGCAAGGCTGCTCTTGGTTCAGCCCAGCCCTTCCTAGTGTCTCTGACCTAGGGCAAGGTGGCTCTTAGCTCTGCCTCCTATGTTCTCCTACTCTTTGTTTTGGGCTTCTGCCCCCATGCAACCCACTGGGTTCCAGTAGAGAAAGTAAGGGACAAATATGGTGTCTGAATTACTCTTGGCATGAATAGTGTTACAAGCAGATGAGTGGAGCCCAGGTGAGGTTCTGTACCTTCTGTCAAATGTGGAAAAGTTAGGCACATGTTCACATGCTGTCCCCTCACAATGTACTAAAAATCTGAAACAATAGAACATAGAACAGCAGAGTGCCAGGAGTCCCTAAAATGTACTCTTTGCAAGGAAGAGGGGCACTTGTTTTTTAGGTGCCCCAACACCTTCGCAATTATAGTCAGACCCCCTGAGGAACAGCAAAATCCTGGGAAGGAGAGTAGAGGAGACAAGGGGTTAGACACAGAGGTAGAAATGGTAGAAGAAATCCCACAGGACGGTGGAGCAGAGAAGGAGGGGACAAATTTTCTTTGATTGAGGCAGTTGAGGAGGAGATAGGCGACAGAATGAAAGACAAGGCAGGAACAGCAAACAGCTCAGACCTGGGGGTGGAGGTGGGAAAGAAAGAAGAATTCTACAGACAACAGATGTGAAGATGGAACAAAAGGAAGAACTGGAGAGACAGGATGGGAAAAGAAAGAAAATGCAGGGGCTGAACACCAGGAGAAGAAACCTGATAATGGGGGATGAAAGTTGTAGAAAGACCCAGAGAGCATTTTTCTGCCACTAATACCTCTGGGCTCCAGAAGTGGAGACCAGTAGTAGGAAATGGTAGGGAGGTGGGAGTGTGCAAACCTTCCTAAATGCAAAAGCAATCTGGCAGCTTGCAAAGGCTACAGGGATGCACGTTAGGAAGAGGGAAGAGTGGACCACTCCAAGTCGCAACATAGATTAATCTTACAGGGACAGGTGCACTCAGCTCAAAGCAAGCACAGACTAACCTTAGAGGGACAGGTACACTCAATTTAAAAGAAGCATAAATGGCACTGGCAATAGTTTCACTTAATGTCAGGAGTATCTTGACAAGAAACAGATGGGAACAGACTGAACCAGTAAGGGCAGACATAATTTACCTACAAGAATGTGCTATACCAGGGGAGAGAGATTATAAACAGTTTGAGAAAGGGTAGAGATGGGGACCATTCTGATGGTCAGGGACAAATGAGAACTAAGTGGCAGTGATAGCAGAGCTGAGGAGGAAAGCAGGCAGATTGCAACAAATGATACTATAAATCAGGACAACAGAATTAAACATTTTTGACATATATGCACCACCAGAGAGAGAGGGAAGGAATGCACTTCTTAGAAAGCTAGTAGTTTACAGGATCAGAGAGAGACTGCACATAATAGCAGGAGATTCAATTTTATAACTGAAGTTTGTGACAGAACAGGGGAAGGAAACAGAGCTTTACACAGCTATCCAGACTGCTAACACATATAATAAAAGAAGAGTCACTAACAGGTGTATGGGCAGGGGAGACAGTTTTCACTAGAACACAACCTGGTGAAAAGAAACAATCAAGAATTGACTTTGTGATTATATAAAAAGAAAGGGATAAGAAAGAAAAAAACATAGTGATAGCCAGATGCTGAAGGTGGAAATAAGTCTTGGTAAGAGCCCCATGAGAGAGAAGAAACTGAAAGTTAACTGTGCAGCTGTTACAAGATGAAGAGATATGTCAAGCATATAAGAGACAATAAGAGGGCTGGCAAACACTGAATAAATATTTTAAGAGCACCAGAGAATAGTGGATGATGGTGAAGAATGGGATGGGAGAATTCTTCAGGAAAGAAAGCTAAAGGTGCACAGGGTAAAGAATGAAAGGGCTAAGAGAGCTGCAAAGAAAGATGCAGGAGCTGCTAAAGGAAGTCGCAGAGGGAAGACAGGTACAAGAAGAGCTTGAAGAAACAAGGGAAGAGTTAGAAACCTGGCTTAAAAGAAAGACAAGAGAGATGTTCTTAGCACAAGCACCCTGGCTTAGAGAAAATAAAGAGTGGCCTTGATACTTTTCAGCCAGAGCAAAGGTGGCAAAAGGAGAGCTTAAAGAAGAATGTAGGGTCCAGTAGAAAAGCAGGAGGAGATATTGGAGGTAATCAGATTTTATGAAGTGCTATACCTGGAGAAGAAAACAGAGAGCAAGAAGACGAAGGATTTCTTGGAAGAGATTGAAGAGAAAGTAGAGGAGGAAGAAGCAAAGAAGTTGGAAGAAAAGATAACCTTAAAGGAAGTAGAAAAGCATTTTTTTTTAAACTTTAAAGAAGGAAGATCACCAGGAACAGATGGACAGTCTGTTTTGATAAGTATTTGATAAGAAATTGTGGGCATGAGTAGACAGGGATATAGTGGAAGCATTCAAGGAAACTGTGGAAACAGAAGAGGCAGGGAAAGATTTTACAAGAGACATTACGACCTTATTGTTCAAGAAAGGTGAGAAGGAACTCTTGAAAAACTGGAAATCAAATATGTCCCTTAATATGAACTATAAGTTAATATCCAAGATGCTGGCTTTGAGGATGAGAAAAAACCTGCAGAAGATAATACATGAAGACCAAGCATGTGTTGTACCAGGTAGAAAGATCTCCAAAGAGATCAGAGTGATCAGGGATACATTGTCCCACATCCAAAAGGGGAAAACAAACATAGTTATAGCAAACCTAGATTTAGAAAAAAATGTATGACAGAGTGAATCATGATTACATATTCAAGGTGTTAGGAAAAATGGGGTTTCCAGAGAAATTTATGTATTGGATAAGGAGAGTCAAATCCAAATTAAAGGGCACCTATGATGGCTGGAGGTCCTGAATAAAGATAAGAAGTTGATGAAAGTGATGAAAGACAGGATGGCGCCAGTGGGAAACTTCCCAGAAGGACAAGTGAAGAAGGTGTGTGGAGTGGTGAGGTGTAAATAAATAAAAGGTGAATATGCTGACCTAGTGTGGATTGTTATATCTTGCCTGTAAGAAGAGAAGAGAAGTATCTTGCCTGCAGCACAAACGGAGCCTGATGAGCCAATAAAGGTGTCTAAGTTTAAACTAAAATTATGCACTTTACATTACCCTCTTTCAGTCAGAAAATAAATGCCATTTTGCCTGAGCTCTCCCCCATGTTGTCTGTATAAAAATCCTTCATACTCTCTTGTGAATCTGATTTAAATATAAAGACTGGCAGTAATCAATGAATTAATGAGAGTATAGATTTTCTACTTCCTGAGCTGCAGTAGTACATCAGGTAAATAAGAACATAATGAATCAGTATGCACTCAAATATGCGATTGACTAGAAGAATAAAAAAGGAATATCATAAAACATTAACAGCAGTAGGCCAATGGCATTAATACATGTAAATCCTTAGGTTTAACAACTCCCATCTTTTCTCTTCCAGCAACCATAACCTGAGATTTCAAAAGCTGATGTTAATTTCTTATTCCATAACTATTTAAAATCATTCTTATGTTTCTGTTTATAGGTAAATGGGTCTATTTTCATTTTGTGATGATAATGCAATATGCTTAAAACCACCCACTGTATTAACACAGTGGACACTACTAGGATTCCACTTACACCAACCAGAATGCCAACAGCAGATTGAAAATCCCTCACAATAGTAAATAGTTATTTGCATAATAAAATACCATTGGACACAATAAGATTGCTGATATCAATAACAACTTAATCATTTGAATAAGGAGTTTGTAAATTGGCCTTAAAAAAAACTCATACCCATTTTTCCTTTAGCAGGAGAATACATATAGAAATTAAATCACTTGTCTCAACTAATGCTGGAGAAAGATTTTCTATCAACACCAGATTGGTCTACTGCTTCTTTACAAACTGTGCCACAAATGGTTAGCATTAATTCTCATCCCTCTATATAACACACAAGCAAAGAAATCATCACACTTGCTTATATACATGCGGAGAATGACATTGTATGACAAACAAAAGAATGGATATGCATTTCAGCATCATGTTATGCCTTGTTTAGAGTAGGTTCATTGCACCAGATTAGTGCCCTACCCTTTCTCTTTTAAAAACATTAATTCAAACCATGTGAAAATTAATTTAGTCCCTGGTCTCATACTAAAGCTCATGGATGCATATCCAAGGACACAGTTCAGCATAATCGTTGACAGCACTTGTTTAAAAGAAGAGAAAGGAAACTTTGGAACCATTTAATCAACAGCAAAATACCCATTAACTTCAACTGGTGAGAACTTCACCTAAAGGTCCATAATACAGAGGTCACATCTACATGAAATGTTTACTGCAGTTGCTTAATTAACTCCGCAGTAAACACATCACCATCTAAACGTATGGCGCTATTAGGCTTCAGGAAACTAACGAACTCCACAGCAGGGTAGTACTTGTAAACACAAATACTATTCTGCTGAAGAGTTTTTGATTCCAGAGCACCACACGTGTAGACACTGACACAGGTGGTTGGAGCATGAGGATGTTTCAAAGCAGGGACTGCCTGCCAGCCAGCCCCACACTGGAAAACCTCGTGCCCCAGCCAACCCCTCAAAAAAAAAAGGGCCAGAAGTAAAAAGCTTATTATCAATTACCACCCAGACATTTCCCTAATTATAGTGGATAAGGATATATAAACTTAAAAATAACCATAGCCTTTCGGAAGCCCTCTGGGTTACAGTAAGGAAGGAGAGGAACAGGGGGAAGGTCATGGTGGGTGTCTGCTGCTCAGGGAGCAGACAATTTGCTTCAGAAATTATATGGTTAACCCATGTTATAATTTCAGTCTGTGAAACTGCAAGGCATGCACAGTAGCAGCATCTCCCCAAGGCCTCTGGAAAGAATGAACTTTTTACCTGTTGACCCATTTTGCCCTGAGCATGCACAATTGAGTAAATGTTTGTGGTGGGAAAGATGTACGTTTGTTCTGAGGTGAAGCCCAGCAAAAGAGTGTGATCGACAGTTAAAGGTATCTTTTGAGAAAATGTTCCGAGTGATATGATTGGATTTGATATGATTGACATTGAGTGACAGGACCTTTGCCTCAGGACTGGCTGATGAAAGTGGAGTGATTGTGGTCTAAAAAATCCTGCTTTTTTGGATTGGTCTGTGTGAGTTGGGTTGTTGGATTGCTTGGATCTGGTTCATGTGCTTCTGGTGTGTGTCTAATTCTATATGGTATATGTGAGTTGGTTTGTGGAGTTGTGTGGGTCTGGTGCTAGTAGATTTGCGTACTTGTGATTTTGTCTGTAAGTGGTAGTTGATTGTGTATGACAGCACAGCTGATAGCTCTTTTCCATGGAGGTAGAGAGACATGGCTCGCTGAAGCCCAGCAACCTGCAACCTTCTCCTGAGATCTCCTTGTTCCAACTCTTGTTTGGATTATCTCCTGTCTTTGACTCAGTTTGACATTGGACTCATTGACTTTGAGCTCATTCACTGTTTTGTTGTTTAGACCTTTGGTAACATACAGATTGATTGTGTGTCTGTGGCCAGTGAGAGACATTCTAAAAGCCTGAGCTTAAATTGATTCAATCTTTGCAGGTTAGTCTAACCTGGCTAGGCCGAATCAGTTTGTAACCACATAGGCACCCCCTCTGGACCAAGAAAATGTAGGCACATGCCTGCAGTGGCTCAAACTAGAAGACAGGGGCACTACAGCAGCCCTCCCTTCCCTTCCTCAGTACTGAGCTGAGATGGCATGGTAAGGTCCCAGCAGGAACTCTGATTAGGGAGGGGTTCTGCCCCTCACCCCCACACTGGTCAGGAGGGATTTACAGCAGGAATTTATAGCATATTCTGTTACACTGCATTTATCATCAAAACAAAAGCTCCTCTTATTAGTTCAAGCTCTTCTTAAACAACTTTTTCCAAGGAAGGAATGGAAGGACATTACCAGCTGACCTGTTGATTAGGTCCAAAACTCCCTAAATGGACACTCTCCTGTCTGCCTTACACAGACACCTCTCAGCATTAGCTAGCAGACCACATGCTGGCTATGGTCTGTGTTTTGGGAGAAGGGAGGGAAGAAATCCCTGCTTAAGTAGAGACTGGTGAAGGGGGGGATGGGGTAGGAGGAAGCCAGGCAGACCCTGCTGTGCCTGCAAGTCTCTGCTGGAGCTCCAGCCAGGGAGCAGAGAGGTGGAGCCAGCTCTGCTGTAGGGCAGAGAGCCCTGCCCAGGGCTACAAAGCATCTGGGATGCTGGTAGACTCTAGTTTAACTTAAACTAGAAAGGGGTCTGGGACAGACATTGCATAAACTGGTTTGACCCAAATCAGTTAAGTCTGATACTACACTCAACCAGGTTTATCTCACACAGCTTAAAGCCATTTTCAAACTGGTTTATGTGCACTAAATGTCTGTTCTGTTACAGGTTTGAACCAATTTCTGACCACTTAAACTGGTTTATGTGCAATGTCTGTCCCTAGCTTGTTTGTGTTCCCTCTTAGTTATATCTGTAGCTGTTCTAGTGTTGTGCTTCTCAATCTTTGGGTCACAAACCCAGAAGTGGATTGCAAAAATATATGAAAGGGTCACAAACAAGCTTTAAATATGGAGTCTCCTTTAAAGGAGAAAATGTGGGAAACTGTGGCTTCTCCCTTGCAGGGTGTAAGAGTTCCAGCCTTCAAGGGGCTGTTTGGGGGCCAATATCCCTCACACACTTCCTGACCCGCACACTAGGAGGGTGGGTGGGAAGGGGACAGCATGGTAGGAATGAGGGGATGTGGGTTGGGACCGATGTTTAGAAATGGGTCCTGGTCCAAAAAAGGTTAAGAAAGAAAGTTCTGGTGTTCTTACTGTTATTATCCCTTACCCTTTGTTTGACCCCTGTTGTTCTTACAATAAATCCTTGTTTTATATTTTTTTCAACTTTTAATCCTCTGTCCCTGTGCACGTGTCAACAAGCTCTGTAAAAGTTAGGCTGGCATGCACCATCTGTCAGCGTATAGGGATGCCTACGCTGACAGTGAGTCTATTACTAACCTGCCCTACTCGCTTACCACCCCAGTGGGTTCAGGTTCTAACTTTGTATCCAGTATACTACAGGCCTCCTAATGAGGAGAAGGTGAGTGAGGACCTCTTTAAACAACTGCCAGAAGCTTCCAAACCATAGGACTTGGTTCTCATGGAGGACTCTAACTACTGGAATATCTGCTAGGATGGAAACACAGTAGTGCACAAGTATCCAGACAATTCCTAGATTCCAGCATTAAGTTTATGGAAATGGAAAATAGTTGACCCTTCATAAAAAGTAGAACCTCACAATGGGGAGCTGTTCTCCACTTTAAGTGCCTTCTTGGTTTTGATAGTTAGAGATTGAACTAAAATCTGAAGCATGAAGTTTAATGACAAAAAACAAAGTTAGTAATACCAAATAATCAAAAAAGTTAATTATGATCAAGTTAAGGATAATATTGCTATTTATATGTATTCCCCTTTTGAAGGGGTCTCCCTTTGATAAATAAAATATTGCTATGTTCTGAAAGATATTCTGTTTTCCCTTGAGTATTGACCTGAATTATATTATATTCACAAATACTTAGGGCACTTGTAAATGTGAATGTTTTCATGATGTACACATGATGAAAATGTCATTTGTGTGGCTTAATGGCATCACATATTACACGTGTGCCAGTTTTGGGGGGTTTAGATGAGTTTGCATTGTTGCAAACCAAACTACATCCAGATGTAGTTCAGTTTGCAATAAGGCATTGCAGCTGTCAGCTGCCTCTCTCTCCCACCCCCGACCATAGAAGAGGCAGGAAAGGTCCACAGAAAAAAAAGGATTGGGGTCCCTTACCACTTCTGCTTTTAGCAGGTGCCTGCTGGAGGCAGAAGTGGCCAGAGGCCTGTTCCTTTTTTTTTTTTTTTTGGCAGAATCTGCTCACCTCTCCCATGGATGGGGAGTGACCTGCCAGTGAGCCAGACAGACCTTGAGTTGTGGAGGGCCCCCGTCCTTCCCTCCATGGTGGTGGTACCCCTCACAGCTGTCCAAGTGGGCTGCTAGTGGGTTGGGTGCTGCCCCAGCTTGGAGGCAGCACCTGGATCAATCCAACTGTTCCCTGAGCCTGACCACAAGAAGCCTACCAGGCGCAGCTCCCTGGGTGGGTTTGGGGAACAGTTGGATTGGGCTGGGTGCTGCCTTCAAGCTGGGGCAGCACCCAACCCACTAGCAGCCCATCTAGGCAGCCCTAGGGGTTGCTGCCACTGCAGAGAAAAGGACCAGGGCCCGCTGCAGCTCAGGGACTACTAAGACCACCAGCAGCTAATAAAATCCTGGGGATTAAAGCCCCATCACATGTATAAGCACCCTATGTGTTTATCTTTTGACACTTCGTGAATTAGTTCTAAGTAACATATAATAAAACTAAGTCAGAAATAGCATCTCTTGTGCTTCTATGACAGCTTGTTATTCCAAGAAACAATTACTTCCAGTATCAAGAAATTGCTTCTGAAAATTTTGTCCAATTGTGCTATTTGTCTTGTTTATATGTGGGTAGCTGAAGTTCCCTATGATTATCATTTTCTTCAGTTTTTCTGCCTTTTAATCTCACAGAATTATGCATTATTTTCCTTTTTCCTAATCAGTTTCTTTTTTCCTAATCTACAGGCTAATAGTAAAGCCTTACTAATATACTCTTATCATGTAGGAAATGTAATTTTACCTTCAGAGAAGATGGATAGACAAAGGCAAAACACTGAAAATAGCTGACTTCTAAGGTGCATATAAGTATCACATTTCTACCAGTAGAATTGCAGTTCTTCCAGTAGAAAAGTTAGGTGTAAAAAACATTCACAATATTTCCTCTAGGCTAAGAATGGCATGCAAGGTGGAAATCTCAGCCATATTGCATGAAGTAAAAGTTGCCTGTGGTAGATATTCTACAGGTAAAATAAATCCTTATGCTCTTCCTCTATTGATAGGGGCTAATGTGCTACCCTTCAGTACCCAAGCATGCATTGTTCCCAACCCCCTTCTCTCCAGGGAGAGGTTTTGTGGCTCTGGCTGCACTCTACTGCTCTAACCGAGCATGGAACAAAGAGGGGCCCCCATCACCTGTGGGGCCAGGAAAACCCAGAAGCTCTCCATAGCCTCACACTGAGCTCCAGAACTCCAGGGGAAAGTGTGGGAAGTGGAAGGTAATTGGGGCACCTATATCCCCTGTATGGGGCCTAGACTTCTGGACTGTAATACACAGAGCCAGACCAAAGCGAGACACCAAGACCCAACCCCAAAGCCTTCCTCCCTACCCAAGACCCAGACAAACTCACACACACAGAAACAAAGACCCCAAGATTCTGACACAGACCCAAAGACCCAGGATGCCAAGATGGAAACCCAGACCCAAACACCCGAGTCCCCAGCACAGATCTACTCCCTGCATGTTGGAGCCAGTTCTGGCATTTTGGGTTGGGGGTTAGTAGATGGACCACTTTGGGACATCAGGGACATGAATCTGGAAATTTTGCGGTGGAAGGTGTATGGCCAGCCCATTAGGGCTGTCATATGGATGCCTCTCTAAAATGTCAGGAGTTTGGAGGAAGTGGCCAGTGAAGTTGGGGACACTTTGGACTGGGGGACACACTGAATCACAGCTGAACCCAGTCAGGGTGAAAGAGAACCATGCACCTGGACCCACACTCAGGAACCCTTATCTACACCCTGGTATCCAGACCCTTACCACCTGGTGATATCTTCACCCATCTGAGGACACCCAGACCCCAAATGCCCAGTCAAATACCATGGCAGAACCCAGATCTTCCTCCTCTACTACCTACAGCCAGGAACAAAATGATTAGAGAAGAAATGAAGGACATCATTAACCTCTAGGGTGAGAAAGAAATCAGGAACAACTCCTCACTATACACTGCAACCAGGAGGTATTCTAACAGATTGCTATGGCCATGAGAGTAAGTGGCCATGACTGGAACTGGGAGCAGTGCAGGGCACAACCAAATAGATGAAAACCTGATTCAGTAGGGCATTTGGCACTAAAATGACCTCTGGAGGCAAGATATACATTGAATCCTTCTATGAAGAGTTGTTTTGCATCCTTTTGAAGGAGTCTCAACACTATACTAACATCAGAGGAGGTAGTACAGTAGGTGGCAGCAACCCCCCAAGAGCAGGTGGTGCATGAGAGCCTTGGGGACACAGGAAAACCAGGGGCACAGGAAGAGATTCCATAGGGACACAGGGGAACTGGGGCCCACATAGCTGTTGGAGATATATCTCAGCTCCCTCAAGGTGTTCCTGGGCAGTGGAGCTACAGGCAGTAGCAGTAGGAGATGGAGCCTAGCTCTGACAATATGGTGATCTCTATGCACAATGTGAAACTCTATGCTGTGCACTCTATGTCAGGTGTGGCCTCTTTCCTATTCTGTATTTCCCCATATCCAGATGCTTCTCCAGTGCAAGGCTGGCATCCAGCCAACCAAGGCTTCCTCCACCTTGGGCCTCTTGCAATACCCCAAGGAAAAAGGCAAAACTGATGTGTGTGCAATTGACCACACATAGGATAGGCTGTTTTCTGGAGCCACCAGGCAGGTAGGGAGGGAGGGATTACTGTGCCCCCAGGGGGGCATGGTTGCCCGTAGCACATAGCCAATCAGGGCTGCCCTGTGCACTTGGCTGCTCCCAGCAAGCTTCAGCAACTCTCAGAGCCAATAGTGGAGGCTGGGGTGTATGCACAGGGTCCTCTGACTATAGGCCATGACCAGCGCAAACTATCTGTGTTGATCCAGCCACTGACACTCAGCACTTGTACAGTGCTTTACTAGTAGCAGCTCCAGTCACTCATTCTTAAACAGCCAACTTCAGTCAGCTGATCTGAACACCTGCACACACCCCATGCAACTCAGGGCTCATTTACACAATTAAATATGCAAACATAACTATATTGTTATACTGGTATCACTTCCTACATCTCAGAAGCTGGAACAGGGGCTGATGTGGAAAGAATAGGCCTACATGAAAACCTTCAAATAAGGAAAAATTACTGTCCATCCTCACGAAGGACAGAGAGATAAGAAACCTCCTGTGAAGCCATTGCACTATAGAAGGACATCCATCTGCAAATTTCTACAAAAGTTTTTCTTTTTTATTCACATTTGAAAATGCTTTCCCATTTGATCTCAGAGGTTGTCTCTCCCAAAATCATATCTAGTTTACAAATCAGGTTTAAGATGATTAGGCAATGCATGTATACTTGGGTCTCTCTTTATGCAAGGGTTTCATTCCAAAAACCCTTGCATAAAGCAAATTCACATAAAGTGAATCCATTATTACATGTAATTAATAGAGATACATACCAGCCTCACTCTATTGCCTCCCTAAACCATGACAAATTCAAACAGTAATCACAATACAATACCATAATAAAATAAAAATTCACCTGATGTGGTAAAAATAAAATTTAAAAAGAAATAATTACAAATACTGACTTGAATGCAGTCTAGTACATGGACTGTACTCACCATCAACAGGGCATGTAACCACTAATGGAGATGAGAGGTTGTGGTGGGGGTCATTACATGTGCTGAGGAGAGTATGGCGATAGATCATCAATGCCCGATTCTATATCACAGGTTGGAGGCATCGGCCAGGTGACATTAGGATTAGAAAGTGGTGACAAGGGGCTATCATTGCCTGGCAGCAACAATGGAGATGGAGTGGTGGAGAGTAGAGGGATACAGGTTGATGGTCCAGGAGTGCCAACAGAGTCAGGTGTGTCTGAGTGAGGCTTGAAATATTGAAACAATGTTGACTGTTTTGCCATTCATTGTTTTTGTGCATATAGCTCTTTGTAGAGAACAAGGGCAGAGGTTAAAGCACACTTGAAGCACAACCTTCTTTCTAGACTAGGGTCCATATCAATTGTAAAATGTGCAAGAACCTCAGCACATGAAAAAAAAAAATCAACCATTGTTCATCTTCCTCCTGTTCTTCATTTTCTTCATCCTCCTTTTCAATTTTCAAAGGAGCACCAAACACTTAATTAATTATCATAGCAATCAATTAGGTCTAATACATCTTCATCCTGCATATCAGAGAAACCCTCTCCCCAACACCTTATGTCCAACGTCAACTACCTGTCACACTGCATTTGAAAATTTAGGAAAACATTTAAAATCATTTACACATTCTTTCCATAGGAATTTCCAACAACAGTTCATGGTTGACTCTTGCAACTCATCCCATGAGGCCTTAATATTATCAATAGCGTGCTTAATATTGTAGTTTTCTACCACTGATGAATGTTCAGCTTACTAGATCCATGAGTGCCTTCAAGAAGTTGAGAGATTGTCCTCCTCAGGTAATAGGATTTAAGAGTTGATAAGATTCCTTGGTCAAGAGGTTGAATTAGTGATGTGATATTAGGGGGGAAGACCAATATCCTGACATTTGGGTGAATGTGTCCAGGGGCATTATCTAATAGGAGAAGCACTTTAAATGCCAAGTTTTGCTGCTTGCAGTGCTGCTCTGCCTCTGGGATAAAATGATTGAAAAAACAGTTCTCAGATAACTGCCCTGTTGTCCATACCATTTTATTTGCTGCCCAATGTACTGGCAACAAATTCTTGCTAAGTCCTTTCAAGGTACAGGGGTTGAAGTAGTGATAAACTAGTAGCCACTTCATTTTGTAATCACCTGCAGTGTTGCCACATAGTAGTACAGTAAGTCTGTCTTTTGCAAGTTTGAAACTCAGTGCTACTAATTCATCTTTGGAGATGTATGTCCTAGTTGGCAATTTTTTTCCAATTAAGCACAGTTTCACAGTCGGCACATGTTGTAGATTCCCCTTTTACCTTTAAATTGTGTGGGTTTCTACATTTAATAAACCTAGTCAGCCATCCCTTACTTGCTGTGAAGGAATCATTAGGTCCACCTTCCATTTCTACAAGGCGCTCATAGATCTTTAAGGCCCCTAAATCATGGCACTACTGAGATCCACCTTTCTCTGGGTTTGGTCTTCTAGCCACAATCCCAGCATCTTTTCCATTCTCTCCAGCAAAGGATTTTTTTTTCTTGTGGTTACCTTGGTTGATAGATTAGCTGAATGCATAACCAAATTCCGTATCTTGTTAGCATTCTTCTTAATAGAGTGTACCATACTCTCCCCAATGCCATACACAGAACCAAGCACTGATGCACATATGCCAGCTCCAAACCTCCTCAAGGTCTCTAACTTCATTTCTAATGTCATACAAGTCATTTTTTGCTTCATGGCTGGCTCGGGATGGGAGTTAGGAGATGCACTAGAAGGTCACTTAGATGACATTTTGCTAAATTCAATAATAAAGACAGATCCACCACAATACAAGTGCAAGTAGCGTAGCACCACATGGACAATGGACGACATGAGACAGAGGCAAGTGAGTGATGGCATCGCATACCCACCTCAGTCACCCTCCCACAATGCTTCACTTGTATCCCTGCATAGTCACATTGCATGCCTCTTCACATAAGATTGAATTTTTCTCGCACAAAGCAAATTTCTGGTATAAATAAGGTTGTCACCTGTAGGCAAATTTGCATTAAATTAGTCTGCATAAAGAGGGACCTGAACATATGTGCAAAAATTTAAAAAATACCTGACAGATGCTACTCTCAAAAACATGCATTTTGATTCTATTTCCTTTAATGAGATTTCACATGTAAGAGGATCTTGACCCTAGTGCCTGCCATTTTTCAGAAGTAACGAGTGATCTTACACTCAGTCAACAGTCAACTTAAGGTAACATAAAGCAATGGCCTGATTTCCAAAGAGTGCTGAATTCCCACCATTTGAAAAACAATACCTCAAACTGGACACCCAATAATTGAGGCAGCCAAGATTTGTCACTGTAGAGAATTGAAACTTGATTTCTTATCTGACCTGGGCATTATACACTTACTCAACTGTGTGTCTTCTACCCCTGGCAGTTTCTCTCCCCAGCTGCTACAACTGTTTTTTTACTGTGTTGTGCTCAAATAACTCTGCTAGTCAAACCTGATAAAAGATGTCTTACATTTGAAAGTTTGCTTAACTCTATCCCAGCTATGTGGTTGGTCCAATGGAAGTTATAATCCAAAGAAATCCTTGCCTCTCGCATATTTTTTCAACACATTTTTAAATGTTTTCATATTTGTCATGGCAAATGAAACTACATTACATAAGCTTGTTTTCTGAACTATGCTTCGTCTTACAAGTAGATTTGTATTTCCTTACCCTGCTTCATTCTTCTGTGAAGAAACCAGCACTATGATCTAAGCAACGTGCTAATGACACACTTGAGATGCTTCTACACAGTCATTAATGCTCAATATTTACTGTGCATTTAATTTAGTACTTCTTTAATGAAGTACTAACTTAATGTTCAGTAACTAGAATTACTGCACAATAACCTGGTGAATGAATGCCTTTTTGGTGGCACTATTACGCAGTAGCCTAATAATATTGTGCAGTGGCGTATTAGCACTGTCCATGCTGTGACGTGTTACCGCAAAATGTTATTAGGTTACTGTGCATACTATTGGGTAAATGCGCCCACTGAAGAAGGAACTTCTGCTGGTGGAATCTCCTATCACTGCACAGAGCTGATATTGTTTCAGAAGTCAATGAAAGGTGCCGTGCTGCGTGATCTCAATTCATTTTCATCACAGTAAGCAGTCAGTGACAAGATAAAAATGAACACTTGAAAAGGAATTTAAGAATTTCAGAGGGAAAACTCCATTCTTGTTGAGCATGCAGTTGGTGTCATTTGTAATAAAGAACAGAACAGTGCTCTTTCTTTGCATAAATAATTTAAATGCAGCAACTACTATAGCAGCCACTTGGAATGTAAATGGCTAGTTTTAGAGACTAAATCCCTTGATTTCAATATTAGGCTGTTAAAGAGGTTATAGTTGTCAGACCACAGTCATTGCTTATATGGCAGAACTCAGAGAAATGAACAGCCCTTCTCTATTGAAATGGTAATTACAGAAACGATAAACCCATCCCCACCTTAAATCTTAAGCAATAAATTTTCATTTATTCTAATAAATAGATAGAATCACTCTGTATTTCAAGGACCACATTTCAAGTGCCTATACAATTAGATCTACCCATTTTGCATGCACATTGAGACATCTCTCCATTCTGTCTGCCAGGTTCATTGTTTTCTACAGACCCATTATTGAAATCTATAAGAAATCACAGTTCTCTGAGATGCTATGGCCTGACCATGGGAACAGCATACCGCAAAGACGGTATCACACTGCTATGTGCATTTCAGGTCGCAAGAAACCCAGAAGCCTGAGCCCCATGGAAGTATAAGACTATGAAACTAAAAAAAGGAAGAAAAAATAACTGTAGGTTTAATAAAAATAAAATAGGTACTGACTTTTTTACTAACTTGCAAAATACTAATCTATCTGAAAGTTAGGGATCCAGTGAAAAAATGGCTACTGTGCTCTATTAGAATCAGGGACAAAAACTCAAAAATACCAAAAGCCCCTGAATGTTTCTGATCAATTTGCTATCCTTTAAGATGAAACTTTGAGAAACTCTCAAAACCTCCCATCAGCCAGGAAGTTGGAACCTTTCCCCTACGAATTTTCCAAATTCATGTAAAACTGAACCCTGCGGTATCCTGTTGTCTTTCCAAAAAGACTAATTTCAAAATGGATGATTTTTCACACATGCATTGTTGCTAAACTTTGCATTCTTTGGAGCTTTTCTTGCTATGCTGTAATCAAAATAATGACCAAGTAAAAGACATTTTTAATCACAGAGATTTAGATAAAGGGATAATTGCTTTCATCTCCATTGCATGCAGCCTTAAAGCAAAAGCACCACAGGTCAGATCACTGTCCTTGCAACTATACAACTTTTATACAGGACTGAAGGAATGTTTTGTTTTATTGGGGTTTTTTAAATTTGGATGCATGTGAATATTGAGAAAGGCTCTCTTTGTTTGTGTCTGAGTAGATCTTTTTTTGACAAGCATTCCTAGCATCCCTGTATATTTCCAGCTGGTGTTACATGTAAGTTAGCATTGTGCATACTTTTTGGATCTCATATGCTGATATCTGAAAAATTACCGTAGTAGAGAAAACATCTTTTTACTAGAGACTGAATTATGAAGCTAGGAAATGCTGCAAATGATCCTAGAGGTATTGCCTCAAGATGTCTGCCAGAATAGAATGCTTTATTGGGCAAAAAGTAACAGAAAACTTTTTATTCCTGACAACCTTAGAGTAGAAACGGACATCACCTGACATTGCATTTATAATGCCATCAAAAATTTTATGGCAAAGCAAATGGCAAGCAAATGGACATCCCTACCCTTTGCTGCACCACATCAATAGCCACAATAGAAGATAGTGTAAAACAGTGCCATTTTATTGTGCCAGATGTCTATTTGCTCTCTCCAGCTGCCCCAGGCAACTCCGGGAGCTTGAGGGCCCAATCCCACACATCCTGGAAATTCAAGAGTATGACCCAGCCCATTAAGCCCCAGGAGTATGCACCCAGCTTTCCCCGCTTAAAGTCAATGGTGTTTGGGGGTCACTCTGTAAGTCAGACAGTCAGGGTTCCTCGCTTATGGGAACCTACCTCAAGATTTCCAGGGTGAATTTTCATAAGTGAGGAAAGCCCACAGAACCCAACTCAGGACCCAAGGAATCCCAAGTGCTTGGGCTTGTACACTGTGATCCATGTTGCCTTGTTCTTCAGTGTTAGGATCCAAACTAGGTCCGTTCCATGCTGGCAAGGAGGCCGGGAAAGCAACGGATACTTAGAATCCGTGGACAAAGGGAACACATTGCTTGTTGTCCTGCGATGGATCTCTGCCCAGCGTAGGAAAATGGACGACCTGTGTTTTGCCCAATAAAGTGGATCAGCTGTGGCAGGATGTATCCTGATAGAGCTGATTCGCTTTGTTTGGCAATATCTGTTTTTACCCTTAGAGTGAAATATTCTTTGTGACACATCAGATGTCTTGCATCAGATTAGAGAGCTTTGAAAGTCACAGGAACTGTAGCTGCTCACTTTCTTTCCTCCTGTATTGCATGGAAAAGAAGAGAGTCTCATCTCAACTACCTGTTTATAGGAATTACCTTTCTTTACCTCCTTAATGCAATTTTCCCCCTCTAATTCTCAGATAAGTATAATGCAAAGCCTTTGGCAGAGTGTTATTCATTCTTGCCAGTTGCAATATCCAATCTACAGTGTATATAACAGTGCCAGCTTTCTTACATGTGGTGCTTGAAGAGCTATGGACACTGAATTTTTGGTTGGTGAATGAGTGACCTTCTTCAAGTGGACTCTTTTCACCTATAGACAAATGTTTCCCCTTGTAGGTCTTGTAGTTCAATTTAAGACAGTCCAATATTCTTAGACAGTGCCTCTACTGAACATGAGAGCATTTTCTACATTACTGTTATGAGTTTCCCCAGCTCAGAAGAATTTTCTTCTTCTATTGGTCATATTTTTCCTGAGTATTAAAAAAAATGACAAAACAGCTTTCACAAATGACAATTTTAAGCAATCTAAAATAGAATACATCATGCTATCTCCCATAATTTATTTTTTTGTGCAATGCCAGAAGAAATTGAGGGAAGAAGCTCACCTGAGTGCTGAGTGGGTGTATAATTTTTTACACTAGAAAAAGAAGCCCCCTTTTTAGAATAACCAGCCCATGACAAACATTCCTGTTTGGCATCTGTGTCTGGAAGTTGACTGTATAAGCAGGTTTCATCTGCCACTGCAAATCCTTTTCATTGTCATTCTGCCACAGGAAAAATGTTGACACTATGCTTACATCTCAAAAACAATTAAAGAGCTCAAGAACAGATAGGGCAAGTAGAAAAAAAACAACCTTGGGGAGATTTGGTGGGAGGAGTAGGCAACCACGACACTAAAACACTTCTTCTGTTATATCCATCTACACAATATCTCTTATTCTTATCTAGTATTTTCCATTGACTTTTTTTCCTTATTCTTTTAGCTACCAATCCATGTTTTTAACCACATTAAACATCATTAATGTTCTGCCATTTAC
Source organism: Caiman crocodilus (assembly GCA_030014935.1). Lineage (NCBI taxonomy): Eukaryota > Metazoa > Chordata > Crocodylia > Alligatoridae > Caiman > Caiman crocodilus. The sequence continues at coordinate 67,880,655 of JAGPOW010001296.1, forward strand.
TACTGTGTGGTGGGTTTCAGAAATACCTTTATAATCATCTCTGTTTTCCCTTTGCAGTGTTTTTGTGTCTCAGTTTCTTTTGTTTCTTTTTCCCATTCTCATAATATGATATCACATAAAGTAAGTAAAGGAAAAGACTGCTTGCAATTACATTCAAGAGAACAGCAAGTGTTCATTTACGCATACTAAATGTTTAGAAAACAGGATCTATTTTCACATGTAGTCTTTTGTTGGTTACAACAAAAATTTAGTGTGTCAGTTTTCCTACCTGTTAATAGAAAATATAATAGGAAGAAAATTGGAGGAATGATATCATCTGCTCTTGACAGATGGTTCAGTATATTTTAACAATCTGAGATGATTTTTTTTTGGTTACTTTAAGTAATGAAAAGACAGCTGAAACATGAACACTCTAAATATACAGTAGAAATTTCCACAGATGAACAATATAAATTCCACATATGGAAGACTATCCAAATAATTTCAGGAGGGATATGGATTAAGTAGGATGCTGATGTAGCCATGAATCAATGAAAAGTTATGATTTTTTATCTAAATGGTCAGACTCACAGAAGAAGATAAGGAAGATACATATGCTTGAAAAGAAATGTTTATTTAAAGAGGCTTGGAAGGATTATAAAGGAGTTTGGAATGGGTAACCCTCAAAGTTTTAGTGTATATGTCCTTCACTTGGCTTGAAATAAAATACTTAAGGGTGAGGGGAAACCATTCTTCCTTAATAGGCATTTTTTCTAAATTTTATTCTGGTACATGAGTGAGTGAGGACTTGCAATTCAATTAATTTTGACCTGAGATACCATCCAGCACTCACCCAAAATTTTCATCTGGGACTTCGGTTCAGATGTGAACCAGCTGCAATATTCAAAACCTAATTCAAATCCTGTATCTTCACAACATTCACGGATATGTGAATCCACGATTTAGATGTGTTAGTACATGCACTAGTCTCAGAAAAGAAATGTTGCAAAGAATCAGAAGGTCATGACTATTATGCAATATAAAGTAGAGAGTAAGAATTTTCAAAAGCCTCTACATCATCAGATTGCTGTAGTCAGGCACTTTGAAAATCCAGCTAAGATGCTTTTGAAGATTTTAACCACAGTCAATAATTTATATTCAGTCAGAAAAGTACAAACAGGAAACGCCTAAATGAAAGGCTTGTGATTCTAAAACTGCTCAACAAGATTTTTAAAAGTTTGAAAGGTTCAGTTTATATTGTGGTATGAAAAAAAGCAAAAAAAAAAATTATGACTCAAAAAAATCATGTCTAGATTCTGACCTTATTTACACTGGTATGTATCCAAACCTCATTCTGGATGGGTGAAGAAGGGAAAAAATGTGCAATTGCAATCAGGCTCTATTCTATTAGCTCCTCTATCAAGTGATCTAAAACTTAGAACTCCATCTTCAAAAGACCTCAATTAGAATTAGGTGCCAAAATATTTTTGAGATTGGCACCCAAATGATAAATGACCAGATTCCCAGGTGAACTAGAGCTATGTATACATTTAAGAGGGAGCAAATATAAATGCTTGTCTGTCCTCTTGGTCTAGGGAGCAGTAAGGGACAGTAGGACAATTAAGAAGGGCAATTAAGTCCCATGTCCAAATTAAAGGAACCTCAAAGGGGCAATTCTTCCTTTATGATGTGATGGATCACTAACATAAAAGGAATAGTGCCAAGAACTGGCACAATATATTCAGTTATAGCCTGGATATGGGACAGTACTGCCATCATAATTTTAATGCTGTTTTTGGGCCACAATTCTCCATGATTTACACCACTGTAATGCTTAATTTCAGTAGAGCTCCTCTAGATTTAGACAAGAGTCAGTAGAAAGAATCAGTTCTTTTATCCCTCATCTCTTAAGGCTGCATTACCTTCGTCTCTTCCCACAACTCCTAAGTAGCATTTTTTATTTCATGCCACTATTATGCATTGACTATTACAGTGCAGGCATTGTGCGGATGCTTTATATGTGTAAGTCTGTAGCAGCCCTGGGGAGGGATTCTGTGAGTATCTAATGGTGAACCGGAGAAAAATACAGTAAGGCAGACCTAATTTGCATATTTATTACCTATTATCATAGCGTGAACATCTTGATCATTTTAGTTAAGTTTTCATTTAACTCGGGTCTAGGGATAATGGAATGTTATTGCCATTTTTTTTAGACAAAAAATGTAATATTCTCCTATTACCTAAAGAATTGTCATAAGCTAAGCTTTTTCATATCTGGACAAGGAATATGGACATCAAAGGAAGATAAGGAAGACTCTATTCTGTATTGTATGCCAAAGGTATTCCCTCAACAGTGCAATGACACAATTCAGTAAACTGTGATCAGAACCTAGTACCGTAGAAGTAGTGACAAGTTTTCCTCAGTCCTGCATCATGAGAGCTGTCATGGGCTTGCTGGTAGAGCCTAAGAAGGACCGAGCTTGACATCATAAGTCAACCAAGCGATGACATGATGCAGAGGTAAAGGACAGAGATGACTGCAGGACCAGGGGCAACATTACTTCATAAAAGCCAGCCAAACTTCACCTAGGCCTGGAGATGGAGCTGCTTGACTGAAGTCCAAACTCTTGGCCTTTAGTACCCATAGATTCCCAATCATGAGTTAGCAAAAAGAGAGAGAGAGAGGGGACAGGAGGATTTGAAAGGGAAGTTTGTCAATCAGATATTCACAATGGCAGGTGCAGGAAACAGAATCAAGATACCCAAACTACTTCGGGTGAGTATTTTCTGTGTTTCTTTTCTTTTAAGTAAAGGTTTACCAAGTTTCATACACAGAGGGGCAGCATTACCTTTGAAGGACTTGCACAGGAAGTCCTTCCTGGGTAGGGTCTGAAGTTAATTACAATATGACAAGCTGGGTATCCTTTTTGTTGTTAGCATTGCCAAATGGAAGGGTTTGTGCAAAATATTCTGCTTACAATAATATTTCTCTTTAAGAGATATAACTTCTTATTCTGACTTCTTAAAGACATGCCTGTCTTTTGGAATAGATTGTTTTACTTCACTAACGTTGCATTTGCTAAGAGCAAATTAAATGACACTGCTGAGGCTGGGACACTTATTTTGATTCCAGCCTTCAAATTTTGAAAACAAATTCAAGCATTTTGAAGTCTGGCATTGGCTGACAATGTGGCTTGAGGCCAATACCACTCCAGCAATGTGAAGTTCCTCTGAAGGAAACAGTTTCTAGCTTGTAATTGCTGTTAAGCGTGCGATACAAAAGGTATCTTTGTGTGGTAGAAGGGTCTGTTTGCCTTCAGATAGTCATATCCTGACTGACTAACTTCAGCCACATTTTAAGCTTTGAAGCTGCTCCAACAAAGGCTTCCTGGAATGTTTCAAACAATTCAGCTTTAATTTGAGGCAGAACATTAGCATCTTCAATAAACTCAACAATAAAGTTGTATAATTCTAAGCACTCTTAGGGAACTAGTATTCTTCAAAGCATGTTTTAGCTCCTTTGGTGCTTGATGATATCAGTGGTGAGAGCAATCTGAAGTTGAAAAATCCCATGAAGAGAACTGGAGTCTACTTATTTGTTCCCTCAGATTGCCAATACTAACAGGAGTCTCCAAAAGTGAAGTTATTACTGAGAAGTTTTGCAAGGAGCATAACAATCAGGGTAAATGTCACACTCATTAATCACCTTCTTAAATAGACAAAGCAAATAACACTGACTGTTTTAGATCTGTTTTTTTCTGAAAATGCAGCATGGATTATGAAGATTATAATTGCATCTGATATTTTATAAACAAACCAGGGTTGTTCTTTTACAGCTGACTGCAACAAGCTTTGTTTCTCCTAATCACCTCTTTTTAAATACTGAATAATTTCCAGAATAGACAGAGAAAACAAAACACCATTTTGCAAATTAAAGGTGTGCTAGAGATGTAATACATTCATTTATTCGAGACACTTAATAGAAAGGGTAAAATCCTATCAAGATTTCAACAAAGATCTAACTCATAGAGTTTCATATACTGGGCCACAATGTACACCATATGCTGCCTTAATAATCTGATCAAGGGGCCAGCTTAACTAACACAGGAAGGATAATTCCAAGAGACAAATGAACAAAGAACTAGCATATGAATTTTTAAACCTTCATTGTCCTGCTGCTGACATAGCAGAAATACAGGATATGGCCATGGTGTCTATGCCATATTAATCTTCAGCTATGTTTTTGCCCCTCTACATACACTTACAGCTTTCAAACTAGACTTGTCTTACAGGGCTAGCCATTCACAGCTGCATAAAGGGAGTTCAAAAAATGACTCAACTTTGCCCTTGCAAAGGCAAAGACAAAGACCTATAATCTGTTTAGATGAGCCATATCCCTGTATATTGCTGAATGTTTAGTAAAGAGGGTGAGATTTTAGCCCTTAAGTAGCCTGCAGCAATGATGTGCCAAGCAAAATAACGTGCAAGCAGTTTGCCAAAGATAGACCATAATGGGGTATGGCTAGATACTCAGCCATATGACTTATGTTAATATATTGTTATGCTGAGTACTGATATTTGCTGACAGCAAGTGAGTCTTTGATCTATGGGAAATCATGGACCCCAGTAAAGCTGATACGAATGTCAGCTTCCCTTCATTCTGGCTGAATGGAAAGAAGTAATTATGCACCATTTTGAGTCAATGAAAAGCACTGACCAGATGTAAGACTTCAGCAGAGGCTAAACCATGCAGGTGGCAGTTTTCCAGTGCAGACTGACTGCAAATTCACAACAAAAGCATTTGTTAGATGGAGTTACACACATTTCAGTAGGTCAAAAAGCAGAAATCCTGAAGAAACAAGGAAGTGAGGATAAAGCATATAAATGTTAGAAGCATGGCCATGAAGAGAAGCTAAGAGAAAGCTCCTTCTGGGAAGATTGCCTGCATGCTTTTATCACACCTTCTATTTGTGTTCTCTTTTTTAAACAGGAAATTCATGGAGAGTCTGTATAGCCAATAGAAAATCTAATTGATTGTTTTCTTAAGCTATTCAATGTCAATTAAAACCATAAATGCAAACTTCATTTTTTAACAGTGCTAAACATTTAAAATTCTGTGTGTTCTGCAGAAGTGACTCTTAAAGTGACTTTAAAAACCCCCAGGAAGCCAGAAATCAAATCTGATGAGGAGAGGGAGGGAGGGAAGGTCCTGATGTGTCACTCACAAACCTCTCCAGTTGTACAACCTGGGAGTCACCAAGGCAGCAGGACTGGATTGGCTGAACTAATGGTTCCCTTGCAGGGCTCCTGGCCTTTTTTGGATTGGGAGGGAGGACAGAAGAGGGCTTGTTTGGCAAGGGGATTTTTTTCATTCCCTGCTGCACTGCAGCCCCAGTGGTTCTCATAGATAGCTGGGTCCTATCTCCTGCCTCTGACCTCAGTGTCTTCTCTGCTTCTCAGCCACATATCACTGCCAATCAGGGTGGGGCACAGAGCTCTGGCAATTGTACCAGGTTTTGGGCGGGTTTACACTTTTTCCTACAAAGCTCAATAAACTGTTTTAGTGCCTTTCTGTGAGTGCAAGGGAGAGGAGGACTGTTTCAGTGCCAATGCGCTGGGCACCTGGAAGGAAGCTTTGTTTCTCCCAGTAGCTGAGCATGGCCCTAAAAGAAAGCAGGGAGGTGTGAATGAGCCAGATTTATGCTCCCCCGAAGGCCCGGAAGGCAGCAGGGCTTAGCACCTTGGCTGTGCTCCAGAAAGGGGAAGGGAGGTGAGCGGAGTGGAGGAGGTGACTTGTCTGCCCAGTGTAGAAAGACATAATCATCTCAAGCAATTAGTGGCCTGGGTCCCTACGCTTTGAGTGCTCAGGAAGGGAAAATTGACTGGCCCACCACACCTCTTCATTCATATACCAAGCTTCTCATCCATGATGGCCTGGGAGAGGGCTGTGACTGGGCATGTTCGGTAGTGGCCACTGAACCCCCAGGAGCTGGAGGGAAGGGGAAAGAAAAGGCCAGCCAGTTGGGTTCAGTGACCACCTTCTGGAAATTGGCTTGAACAGAGGGATTTGGGCTGGTGGGGCATCATTGTGCTGCTACATGCTATTCTACTGGTTGTAGCCATGGCCCACCTGCTCCCTTTTCCCCACCCCAACCTCCCACAAACTTCTTGTTTCCCCTGGTGCCTGGGTCCCCACCATGACCACATGGAGTTGGGGTAGAGCCATACCATCCTGAGCAACACAGCATTGTCAATCAGTGCCAGAGTCTTCACCAGAACTGGGGTGAGGGTTGGCCATGGGTGCTCTGGGTCATGCCACAGCTGCTACTGCACTGGTAGCCAAGGGAGTTAGGCAGTGATCTGCACATCTGGAAGGGGGAGAGTGAGGAGGTGCCAGAGGAGTGGGAGCAGAAACCCATGACAGCTGTGTCAGGAATGGCGCCCTGGGGGTTGCATCTTCAACCATGGTCCACAGAATCAAGGACTGAGTGGGGCACTCCCATGAGGTAAAGGGCACAGGTTTGGGGTCCAGGGGACAGACTCTGTTTGCAGATTACTTTGGCCCTGCTTCTGCATGGCTGAGAAGTGGAGGGGGGTATGGACAGGGGGGGCGAGGGAGTTGAAGGAGCTCAGCTGCTCAAAAAGCCCCACTGGGCAGGTGCAGGTGCAGGACAAGACAGTAGGCTGGAAGCAGCAGCAATAGCAGGAGCCAGTGTAGTCTTGGCTTCCGCCCTGTCAGACAGAGGCCAAAGGAGCCAGTGGCATCAGGTTTGGCTCCTCTCCCTCCCCTTCTTCTTGTAGGGATTTCTCTTGCTGCCTGCCAGTGGCAGTTGCTTTCCTGCCTGTGTGCAGGATGCTGTTAGCCAGGCAGGCAATGCTGATCCACCCCTTCCCCCTGTCACCTATGGAGAAACTTGATTCAGCCATTAGGACTGTGCAAAGCTTTAGATCGCTATTCAGATTCAGAGATGATCTGGAGGCCGAATCTACAAATCTGAATCGAATTGCTAGAAGCTTTAGGCTTTCTGAATTGATTCAGAAAAGATTTGGTGATTCAGCCACAGGGTATAATGGGGAATCAATGAAATATCTATAACTTTGTTGTTTTTTGGCTGATTTGGATGAAACTTGCTTCTGCTGAGGGCATAAAGGGCATGTCTCAAGGACCAGGAAGCATACCTGTGCCTTAACACACACAGTGTCACCTATGTCATGAGGTTTGCTTGTCAGCAGTTTGAGGTGCAGTTTCCCAGAAACCCCTGCACCTATCACCTTGAAAGGCTTTGTGGTCCCAGCAAGAGCTATCATCCCTGCAGTTTGCATCCTACTGTGGCTTAAGACAAACACATGACATGAGTTTTGCTTTCAGGAGTTTGAGGTGCAGTTTCTCAAAAACCCTTCAAACTTCATTCAAATCAGCCAAAGAACAACAAAGTTATAGATATTTATTTGATTCCCTGTTATACCCAATGGCTGAATCTCTGAATCTCTCTGAATTGGCTCCAAATATTTTCCAAATCGATTCAGCTGAATTGAATCAGAAAAGTGATTCAAATCTCTGAATCGAAGCAGCTGAATCCAAATCTGAATCTAATAGCTGCCTACTCGCCCAGGCTTATCAGCCATGTCACAAAGAGCGGGTGGTGAGGAAGCCCCCCACATGCGCACACCCCAACCATGTACCCCACACACACATCCTCATCCCAGCCCCCACCATACCCACACACACACCCAAAACCCTCCCGTACCTCCACACCCCAACCACACACCCACCCTCCAGGCACAGGCCATACACATCCCATACACCCACTTACCTCTCTCACACCCCCCACACTTGCACCCCACACACTACCCCCACTATATCCACACCCACAAATCATACCCCCCAACCCTCCCACACAGTATATAAAAGTAGGACTTTATTTTGAGCTATTATGCAATCACCTCTATACATACTACACAAACACACACAAATCAGAACAAAAACATTTTTTGAAATAAAATTAAAATATGTTATAGTATTTGTTTAATTTTTAGTGTATGATTTTTTTTTCTGGTTCCCAGATGGCAAACTCCCCCCCCCCCCCAAAAAGGAGTACTTCAGGGGCAAGGGAAGGGACTTCTGGTGGTACAGGTCAGGGCCTAGGGGCATGACTTCCAGTCACAAGATGGTATCCAGGGGGTGAGATATTTGTCAAGGGACATGGCTACCCTTGCAGCCCTCAACAGCTCACCAAAATGTGTTTAAATGGCCCTCCAGCCAAAATAATTGCCCACCCTAGGTTAAAACATCATGTTATGGCTCCAGTGGTCAATATGAACACTGCACCAGACACGCTGAACTCTTTCCCTTTGCTGACCTATCTGACAAGAGTTCCTGATCTTTCAGACTGGGTATTCAAAGATGACTAGATACAGTGGTAGCCACACTATTCTCTTGCATGTAAATGCCTGAGAAAACTAATGGACCTTATACACAACAGTGCAATGGACCATTAAACTTGAGTGGCCTCTTTTTTTTTGAACCACTTTCTGATGAGAGACAGCCAGAGTCTGAGTTGGTTAATAATCAAAAATATAGAGTGTCCATATTTTATAGAGTCTCTGTAGAATGCATGAACTAAACTAGTGTAGTTCTAGAGAGCAGAAACAAGGTGTAAACTTCTATGCTGCTTATCCTTAATATGATCACTGGTCAATCTAGTATTTTGAAAATATGGGTACAGATGGTATAGTACAACATCATATATAACAGACACAATACAACATAATACACCCCTTTTCCAGTTAAAGATAAAGAAGAGTTACTAATATGCTAGGAGCTCAGTGCTATATTATTTAATTTAAGATCAAAGCAAAAACAAATATAAATTTTTTGGAAGGTGTACTAATTTGCTATCATATAAATTAAGTTTAAGAAACACAACAAATTATGCAAAAATAGTTCAAAATATTGTTTTATTAGTTCTGTAGTCCTTATAGTTATACATTGCTTCCTCAGAGTCATAAAACAAAATCTAGCCTTCTTGAGCCTCTTGACAGTGAATCTAACAGTTCACTGTCAATAATTTCTGCACCTGACTAAATGTTACCATACTTGAGTTAAAGCTTTTAGCTAGAACAAAAACCAGTCTGCAGGGCTGTAAAATAGAAGAGAGACATTACCAGAAATGGTTAACAGAAAGCAAAATTGAAAAAGAAAGGGTAATTTGATAAATGGAACATCAAGACCATTAAAATTGAGAAAGTGCATTTATTTCACCGGTGAATAAAATAAAATAAATTAATACCGGTGAAGTAAAGAGAGATTATCAGGAATCAGGTACATGATAGAGCCATGAAGTCAACTGACTCCCTCAGCACTAACTAAATAGAAATGCTTCCGCCTTTCCAGGGCAGATGGTTTTAAAGTTTGGGTAGAGCAGGAATCAATTGTTCCATTGTACCCCACCTAGATCCACCCCCGTTTTAGGCCAAATATAATGCAGAAGCTAACAGAGGCCTTAAGACTATCTATATTGGTTCTCAAAAATTATATTACATTATTGTGCCCATTCAAATGTGACAGAAGCCAAAACCCATACAATTAGAAAGTGACCTTTTCTACTAAACAAAAAACAAAAAAAAAAATTATGTGCAACAAAAGTATTTCTTTGGCTCATGCAAGCCCCCCATGTGAAAAAGTTGCATGGTCAGTACTTCTGGTTGTGATAGTTATTAATACTGTTAGTACTAATCGTATTTGTTGATAAATATGAAGCCGGATTTATTAAGTATATTAGAACAGACCCACTGGTATTTCAAAGCACATTTCAATGTGATAAATGGACTAGAAGACAAGAAATCAACAACTCCCAAAACTTTAAAGGGCATTTATTAAGTAAAAGAAAGATTTTGATTCAATTCAAAAAGCCTTGGATTATCACTTTGGACCAGAATATCAGGTCAAAGGAGTACCTTTTTGACTAGTTTTCTTCAGTGGATTCTTTAGTACTAAGTTATTTCCACTGAACCAAAACCTTATTCTTAATTGGTAAATCTCACGGGCAATGATCTGTTTCAATGATTTGTCTTTACTCATAGTTCATTTACCATAGTAAGAAAGATTGACTGCAGAATCCCAATCAGATGCCTGCCTGCTTTCCCTGGGTGAAAATCTAGACTTGCAGTTATTCAGCACTTTCATGACAGGTTTGTAGAGTTCAGATAGGAAAGACGATAGCTGAGCAGCTGAACAAAATCTATATGTGCTATGTGACACAGTAGAATCCATACCAATTCTTTCTTCTCACTTGTGATACTAATTGTACTGATGGCATTTTCCCCTTACTTCTGTTCTTTTGCTTCTTAAGGCTTACTCAATGGTGGTGGTAACTGTACCATCTTTTCCCACGCACTTTTAATTCTCACATAGCAATGCATTTCATCATCTGAAAATAAATCCTCATCATCTACAAGGCTCTTTTTATTTATAAGAAAATATATATCTTTTTAATTTTTATTTGGCTAGCACAAAAGATGAAGATGAGGGCATCTTTTTTGGCAAGGAGGACATTCCTTTAAATATCTTGTTAAAACTAGGTTTCTGAGTACATCTTTTGATTTTTCCTATTATTTTGCTAAGTAGGACAAGGTAATTTGTCTTCTCATCCTCTTGTCCTTTTATCCTCCAGGAGTATCCCCAAATCATGAATATTTTTTTTCAATCTTTTTTCTTTAAAGCTCATAATTTTGGTGTATGAAGACATCTTTTTTTTTTTTTTTTAACTGGTTTCAGGTACAGGAAAGTGTAATAAATATAATGTGCTAGAGTTTATTTTTAGAACAGTCAAAGGGATTATCAAACTACAAATAAATGTTATTTTCCACACAATGCAAATAAATGTTTCATGGTAGAAATTAATCAATTATTTTCACCATAGACCTATTGATTTAAGCTGTATGACATTGCTATAGTATTGGAAAAGATGCACTCATCAGTAGCTGACAGATCCTTTGTCCAACTGTAATTTTACCAAACAGAGTTGTTAATATTTCTTACACACTGAGCACATGTCCTAAAGACGTTTTACTGCACAGTAAAGCATCACCATCTACACGTGCATACCATTTACTGCACAGAAAATTAGTCTTTTGCACAATTAGCTACTACCTGTAAATACAGGTAGTAATCTGTATTGTAGATATTGCACAGTAGCACATATATAGATGCTGACCAAAAGCACATTTGCTCCCAGTCAGCTGCAACACCAGGGGGTCAGAGGGGACAGGGAACTCCCTTGGTTCTGGTGCTGCTCAGCTCTTGGCTCCCCACAGAAGCCAGGAGCTGAATAACGCCAAGACAAGGTAGCTCTCTGCCCTCCTCCCTCGGCACTGCTCAGCTTCCACCTCCTCACAGGAGGAGCTTCTCAGCCCAGCCAGGGGCTGGCCAAGAGCTTCTGGGGATGCTCCTAATCAGCCAGTCACTGGGCTGGGATTTCCCTGAGCAGGTGGAGGCTGGCTGGGAGTTACCCCAGAAGTGAAACAGCCTCTGGCCAGCCCCTGGCTGTGAATGGAAGCCCTGCTGGGCACGGAGCTTGTCCCCATGTTCACAGGGCGAAGAGAGCTCTACAGCAGCAGCTGTCTCCCAGCTCCATGCACATCAGGACCCCTCCTGATGTGCACAGAGCCAGGAGACAGCTACCTCTGCAGCCAGCAGAGCTCTCCTGGTCCCATTCACATTGGGACCAGCCCCCACGTTCTCCGCCAACCCCTGAGCTAGCACTCTGAAGGAGCCTGGAGCTTCCCTGGGCTGCTGCAGGAGGCCAGAGCAGGGCTGAAGCAACTCCGTAACAGCATGCTTTCGCTGGGTGCAGAGTTGCTCCCAACAGGGAGCATGAGTAGATGTGCTCCCATGGAAGGCTATGTATTTTACTGCACAGTAAGCCTTTTTACGATTACTAGCTCATGTAGACATGCCCACTACCTTGGTTTCCTACTAAGCAAGAGAGAAAGAGAGAGATGGCAAAAGTGAAAAAATATATATTGTCTTTTCCATTGAAATCATCTCCTCACTCTCCCCCATGGACCTTCTACTGCTCCCTTCCCCCCATATAGTTTCCTTTTAATTGATTTGTTTTAATGATGCTAGTTAAAGCACAGAAGGCTCTATTTAAATTTGTGGAATACAAGTCTTGCCAGCACCTATCTGTTGCCATTGCAAACTTCCCCAATAGGTATTTCTAATTATAACTTTATTTTCTTTTGATTCTTCTACAAGGTTCTCTTCATTTAAAGGAAAATTGCTTTAAATTTAATTTTACTTTGAACACAAACACATACCCCAGTATGAAATGCAGATAAGGACTTCCCTGGTAGGGAGAAGTTCCCTTCTTTAAACCTCTTGCTAAAACTAGGCCACTGAGTCCTGAACCAATCATGGATTTGGCTCAGGACTGGAACTGAATGTGAAACAGCTCTTCAGTCCTTCCAAAATTTCTGTTCTGAAAGGAAATAAAACTGAGACCTTCCCAAAATATCTGCAAAAAATGAGAAAGACAGGAGGGGGGCCCACCCTATAGCAGTTGGCCTTTGAGGTTTGGGAAACATGGGCTCACATCCAAATTCCAGCAAGAGAAATTATTTCCTAACTAATTATTCCCTGGGTTACCAAAAAAAAAAAACCAAACAAAAAAACCCCAACCCTCCCAGCCTATATTTCTCATGTCCTGCCTTTACCACTAGTCTTATTCTGAAGTCTCTATTGACCAGAAATTCCATGTTATACCTTAGAAAATTCCTAACAAACTTGGCAGCAAAATGGAGATGGTCCTACTTAAAATATCACTTTTGACAAATCTTCATTTTCTGATGGAAAACCATTATGGCAAATATTCCTCACCAGCTCCATTGAGAACCCAAGATTTACTGGGGAAAAATTGATTTTATTCAATCTTTGGGAACCTGTGATCATTAAATATCTCAACCCTTGACAAAATGGTTCCCAGAACACCAGTAGCTAAGGCTTCAATATACCCTCCCATTTTGTAAATCCTGTTTCCTAGCAGCTTTTTTTCTTAATGATCTCCAAGCAAAATGCACAGTGTAGGTGCAAGCTACTGCTCCCTGGTCCTTTACTTTAGCAGTATTCAGCAGGATGTGAACTCGAGGATCTTTGTTACAAGGAATGAGGATTTAGAGATTAATGTTTCACGGTACAACATTCCATTTAGTGTCAATTTAAAACAACTGATTTTTGCTCCAAATATAATTGACACTAAACTCTACACAGGGTCACCTGCTATAAGCAATATTTTAGCTTTCCAATTAAGCATACTATGCTCTTTTCAGTCCAGCTGCAATACACCTACAGAGTTTGAACAAGCTAAAATATTGCTTCAGTTTTAGCACAAAAAATAAATGAAAATAATACCTCTTATGATTTTGTTGTCCATTTCAGTAGTCAGAACTGGACCTGTAAAAATAGATGGGAGAGAAACTTTTGACTTTTAAGAAGCATTTATTCCAGGGAGGGTGACAAATCAGGGCCAGTAGAAAGTATGTGCAGGTTGGCCCGAACACCTGAGCCTCACGGACATGGTCCTGGGCTCACAGCCTGCCTGTACACTCTAGACTAAAAACCATAGTGAGCCAAAGGACTATTTACATATTTACATTTCTGCCAGTGGGGACTTATTGAGATAAGCTTCACTCCAGGCTTATCTCAATGGCTACCTCCAGCTGACCCCACTGTAAATAGGTAGGTACCATTTACATATGCTCATAGCAAAGTAGGGCAGGAAGGGACTTCCTGAGGTCATTAATCCAGCATAATGCAGGATAATCTCTGATTAAACTATCCCAGCTAAGTGTCTATCTAATCTTCCCTTGATAATTTCAAAGGATGGAGATTCCACAACTTCTCTGAGTAACTTGTTTCAATATTTGGCCACCCACATAGGGTGATCATTTGGGCTGAGGAATGAAATGCAGTCAGAACTAATATAATGATGGCCATATCATTCATCTTTGTGTTGGCTAGAGAAATTGGCATGACTTAACTATACTACTAGCCCAATGAGTCACAGGGATCAAATGAACTTTTGACTTTTATCTATTAGAACACCTGACAGACAATTTCAAACAGTATATAGGACTTCTTCCTATTGAAGGAAGCAGGTAATCCTAACTGACTACAGTAAGAAGGAATGGAACACATCTTTTTGAAGCACTAGAATATGTACCACAGTACAGTATTCAAACCTATAGCCCATTTACCCATACAGTTGGGATGAAATGTGCTGCATCAGGTCAGAGCCAGGCTTAGAACTGAGGTCTTCTGCCTCACAGTCTAGTGCCCTACATATTGACAGTATTGTTTCTATATCTCTAAAACATAAATATTACATATTCCTAAGGGTGGCCTGTGACCACATAAAGTATCCAAAAAATTAATTAAATACATATTTTAGACCAAAAAGTCTTCTAGAAATAGGTTTCTATCATTTTTATTTCAGCTGTTGGCATAACTGTCTCTTGCAATGTACTTTTTATTAAAATGCACATGTGCTATCTGAAAAGCCAGAATACAATATTAAAATAATATACTGACCTTTAACTGAGCTTTTCTTTCAAATTCTGTTTTAATAGAATTTATGACACATAATTATCTGTTCATTCTAATTCTGCTGTAATTATTCTTCATCAAAATGAAAATAATTAAAGTTACTGGAGAAAAGCACATAGAATTAAATTAGAGAACAAAATTAAAATCATAACAAGGTATTTAGTACCCCCCCCCTTTTCATTGTATTGCATTTCAAACAATTCAAGACAAAAGGACACATGTGTAAGATAAATCTTCATAAGTTCCCTTGGTACAATGTATATGCAGCAAACTGTAGTACATAGGAAAACAAAAAAGAATAATTATGCCATTAGATTAGAAGAGTAAATTAAGTCATAACAGGAAACAACTCAACAGCTGAGTGAAAAACTCAACTGCTCTAGAAGATGATTTAAAAACTCCATGAAACCTTCTCCCACCTTTTAAATTCCATTAATGCCATAATTTTATGGGCAAATTCCTAAAGATTTTTTCAGTTTTATTCATCCACCTAGGAAGCACTCACTTACTTCAGTAGAGTTCCACAAAGCGAATACTCTGCTTCAAGTCTTTCTTGTGCAAAGTCAAAATCAAAGGTGCTCCAAACCTAGTGATCTTCAAATTTAGCCTGGTTAAGGCACACCACAGCTTATGGCAGAAGGGGACGCTGAGGCTAGCATTACACATAGCTGCTTTGAACTCCCTAGGCCAGATGACCATATACCAGTTCACAGCTGGGTCTACTGGAGCCTTTGGCATTGTAAAGCATCATGTGGCTACCCCTGATGTTGTGGTCTAATAAAATAGAGGAGAATTAGTTGGGAGGTGACCTTCTTGCCATGCATTTGGGTCATGACCATGGGTCTTTTTACAGGGCTCCACCAACCCTTAACACCCTGCACTTACCACACCTGCAATGTTCTGGACACATGTGCTCTCTTTGGGACTCTCTCTCTTCCTCTTTCCAGGCTTGGTCCTGGTACTGTCCTTCCCCAGTGGTTCCTTTAAGTATCTGACCGCTGCCACCTACAGTTGACTGGCACTCGTCCAGCAGCTCTCCCCTTCAGGCTATTATCTTCACAGCCCCTCCAGTGTCCCTGATAAGCACCTCCAGCTGGTGACAGAATTACTGCCAGGCCCTTGCTTCCTTCAGGGTCCCAGCGCCTGCCTGTCCCTCTCAGCAGGGACATCTCTAAAGTCCCTTTAAACCCCTTTCAGCCCTTAGCATTTCCAGGCCACCTTTGCAGTGGAGGGGGATCACCCTCACTCCTGCTACCTTATAAACTGGCTCTACTCAGCTTCTGTTTCTGTGGACGGGGCCCCTCACTGATTCCTCCCTCACTGGCTTTCACATCCCTCTCTGGTATAAATGTCTCCACTGCCTCCAAACCATTGGCAAGTACCTGTGAGCACTGTGCTGCGGTGAGGATCCAGACATCAGTCTTCATAGGGGTCTGCTCCGCTGGCCTGTGTCATCCCCATCATGCCACCAGTCCACTCTCCAAGGGCTTCCTTTCAGCTCCCTTTCCCCTTTTGTCCCCTGGCTCCTCCCCTGGGAGTCAATCCAGCAGGCTGAAGGTGACGTGTCTCCCTGCTGGGGTCCAGGTGGGGTTTCACTGGGAGCACCTGGGACCCTGTATCATCCCACTTTTCCTGCTGCAGCTCATGTGCAGGTGAGTCTTATCCCCTTTAGTAACAGGTACCATCTCAGGTGTCTTGTTGCAGCCATAAAGATAAATAAAGGCTCAGACTCATGCCACTGTGGCTACAGTACAATGCCTGAACCTTTCCGCTACCACAAAACTTTTTATTTGTAACCAAAAGGAAATATTTGCATGGATACCAGAGTTAATTTTAAATTTCATAGCCTCTTACCCCTAGTGATAGTTTCTAGGTTTCTAAGAACTGAACTTGTTAAGAATACCACCCAAATTGCAGTGGTGGAAAACATGTCTTCTGATTCTCTTCCAGGGTTCAAAATAGCAAGCTTAACAGAAATGCTCATAAGCAACATATTTTGAAAGTCTCAAGGAAGCAGATACTGTTGCAAAAAGAGTAGAGTTGACTACTTTTACACTTTAGAACACTTGCAGTAAAAAAAAAAAAAAGAGAGAGATTTGCCCATAATCTACCAGGATCAAGCGGCAGGTGGAGAAAACAAGGGGAACAATACATTATCATCTCCTTTGAAGAGAGTGTAAGAATCTCTGAGGGCTTCCCAATTTCAGTCACACTTAAAGACAGACTCATGATACTGGAATCGTGTACCAGCAGATGACAATGGAGAGACTGTAGGAGAAATTATTTGCTTAAGCTCCCAACCTAGAAAGTGAACACCTGCGAATACTCCTGACCCCAACAGGGCTCGTTTCCCAGCTGAGACTCAAATAAGCAGGAGACAAGGGTGTGGTCTTTCCAGTTTATTCGGCTGAAGGTCCCTCCACATCAGAAAAGGCAGTGGGGCCCCGGTTGTACTCTTACACACGTATTTATATTCTCTGGTTACATGATATTTTTGCACGCACAAAGCTTTAGCAGAAAATGACTAGTACTGCGTAACTCTTCTTTTACCTGCAGCGTAAGCTCCAATCAAAGTAAAGTTTTAAAAATGTTTACCAAATAAGGCACAGGTCAGACGTTAAGCTTGCCTATCACGCTTAGTTACTATGGGGGAAGCTCTGGGCCCCTGAAGGTACAGGCTGCGCTTCCCATATTGCTAAAGGAAACCCCTTTCTCTGCACACAGTTTCTAACAAGACTATGACATGATTTGTTTGTAATGCGGGTATGAGTCAGGGTTGTGGGTACTTAGCACTTTTCACAACTTGGAGACTGCACTTGATGGTTCACAAAGCCCCTTCCAGTCCTATATTCTTCTGTCGTTATCCTTAAGCTATAATACCAAAACAGGAGAGGTAGTGGCATAACTAGTACAGGGAAAGAGGAGCACTAGGCCCAGACACTGACTCCTCCTGCCAGGAGTCTTCCCCATAGCAGATACAGAGCTGAGCAGGCACAGCTGGACTAAGGCAGTGACAGGCTTATCAGTGCATCTGGAACTGGGATGACAGAATAACTCTCCCACCAACCCATGCCAGGCTTTGCTATAGGAGGTGCAACCCTGTCCTTCTGAGGCAGGGGACAAACAGGGCACCAGGAAAGGATCATGAGAGTTTGCAGTGTGCCTCAGCAGCAGCAGTCCAAGCTTATGTTCATAGATTTATAGATGCTAGGGTCCAAAGGGAACCCAACAGATCATCAAGATCATTGATGTTGCTAGAAGATAAGCAGCAGCAACGGCAGCTGCTGCTCAAGTGAGTAGAGCCTTGGCAGGCAACACTATCCTCCCTCTTCCTTCCTTCCTTCCCCTGTTGTCCAGTGGTCAGCACAATTCTCCCTGCCTGTACCCTACTTCCCACCCTGTCCTGAGCACTGAAAGACCTTCTTACACCTCTGAGTTCAGTAAAGAGTAGATGATACAGCTAAGGAATGGAAATGAAACAATAACTCACACCGGATCAGGAGAGTAGAGATAAAATTGGCATAGGAAGGCGCAACAATTTAGGAAATCTGTACAATTTACAAATCATGAGAGAGATTAAAAACTCATTCTGTGTATCTTTATTAACCTACGTACTTCATATTGCATGTGCAGTCTTCTCCATTGTCTTTTCTCTTCCATGCTAGGCTGATATTCCAAAGGGTGGTGGCACACACCTGACAAAAGGAGTTTTAAATGGAGACTGTTGTCTAATCAAATACAAATATCCTAGACAGTATGCAAGCTTTCATCTAGAAGAATGGAGTTGGGGGTATTAGCATGGGAGCATTGTTTTGGCAATGATATCACCTTACAGGGTCTGCAATCACTTGAGGAGGAGCCAGTGGGTCCCCTATAAAGAATGGGGAAATTATAAAATGCCAGAAGCTGAAGCATATGTAGCTTTGGCTATTTTCAGTATTTCAAACTGAGGGGGAGCTGGCTGCATCAAGAACCTGGCAAAATAGTAGAAACACAGAAAGATCTTCTAGGAAACTGTAAGGGAAGAGTGAGCTAGACAGAAGAACACTGAGTTTAGTTGCTTGGTTGGATTTTAGCACTATGTTCTATTCTCTTCTGCTTTATACTTCACATTTAAAAATTAGGGGTTTTAGAAACTCTGAGGAAAGGTGCATTTGCTTTCACATACCAAATGAGGCAAAGAACCTTGTCTCAAAAAGGTAAACTGCAAAACTGAAAGATGAGATTCTGGTAAAGGGCAGGTTAGACATTCAGGGGTAGTCTGAAGATTCAGAACTGGACCTGGGAAACAGCCTATTGCCGGCATCAGCTTTCAGGTTGGGGTGCTAGGCAGAAAGCCTGCAAGCCAAGAGTGAGATTAGAGACGACAAGACTAAAGAGCAGTGCATAGCACTGGTTCAGACTCCAGAGGCTTAAAAATACCAGGGAATTAAGTGGCTTATTCCTCTTACAGAAATTTGGTATACAGCCAACAGAGGTATTAGCCAAACTACTACAAGAAGCGAAGTAGGAGATGCCTTTCCCCTGAATTAATTGAGATTTAAATTGAGGACTTACAAATCAGGTGACAGGTACAAAATGTACACATTCATAATTAAGCATAAGAATAAACTGGACACTTATTTTAAATGTTATGGTAATATTTACATATGTATCTTTCTCTCCCACTTAATTCATGTGGTTTTTGCAGAGTCAATAGCAGCCAATGTTGTCATGTAAAAAGATATTGTCTTCATAGAAGTGGGTATAGGGGGAAAATTGTCTAGCATCACGCAGATTTAGTAACTGACTTTGGGACAGTGTTGATTGGCCAAAAGAAAAGACAAAGGGAATGGCTTAGCAGACAGGATTCCAAACATGATTGTTTATACACTTGGATTATAC
Source organism: Caiman crocodilus (assembly GCA_030014935.1). Taxonomy (NCBI): domain Eukaryota; kingdom Metazoa; phylum Chordata; order Crocodylia; family Alligatoridae; genus Caiman; species Caiman crocodilus. The sequence goes on from JAGPOW010001296.1 coordinate 67,900,123, forward strand.
ATGTCGTTCTACCATTTGCTTATTTAAAACCCGTGTTAGTATTTCTTTGGAAAACATTACATTTCTCTGAGCCTACCGCACTGATTTGGAATGATGACATATGAGCTTTTAAATGTTCTTAGATGTAAGAAGTTTTTTTTAAAATACAATATACAACTACAATCTTTGTGTCTCAGTCTCTAGCTAACCAATGCCACTTTGAAAGCTTCTTGGTTTAAAACAACTACTCTGAACAGTATGTTTTCTCTCCACAAAGCAATTTTGTGTCCTACAGAGAGATAGCTTCTGTTACCTAAATGATCTAGCTTCAGTAGCAGAAGTGTAGCTATTGCTCTGCCCGGACTATCTCATCACAGAAACAGAATATTAAGCCCAGGAGAAGCTTCATGTTAAAGTGGCTAAACAATACACAGGCTAAGTCAGACAGAGCTAGCTCAGATATGATCCCACGGCACTGCATTACACTCAAATTCATACCCTAGATGGACACACAATCTAAAATATTTTATCATGATTGGAGTGACCTATGTTCCAATATTATCCCAAAGCCCATTCATTTAAATGGGATTTGTGTTCCTAAATTACCTAGGTCCAGATGTCCAAAACAGACTTAGAATTTTAGCACCTTGATCCAAAACTGTAATCCTAAAAACCCCTGTTCACCTCTGCCCACACCCAGCACTATCCCCCTCTTGACAAGGCTGAGCAGTCCGGAGCTTATTGCATCCCGAGACTGATCAGGATGCAGAACCCAGATGTACACTCACTAAAGGGTCCTGACTCAGAAGATTTAACTCAATAGGCATGAGTAGAGAACTAATACACACCATCAGGGCAAGGCTACCTACAGAATGCACTTGTGGTCACCATTTTCTTTAAAAATGATGATGGTAGAAGATAAACCAAAACTATTTAATATTTTTATAGAATGACAGCCGAGTAGATAATATAGAAATAATATTAAAAGCAGGAACCCCTCCTCCAAGGTGAGTGCCCTAACACTGAGTAAGGAGTTGGGCTTCTTTTCTTTGTCACATTTACACAGTAGCACGGCATCAACAGGAGCTGCGGACTGTGTCCACACGTGTCCCATTGGGAAGAGGAAGATATGGATTTGAACCCCCACCACTTCCCGTGTAATAATTTTCACCACTGGATTATGAAAGGCCAACACTTCAACTTCTTGCTCTGAATGTATTTGAAAAGAAAAATGTGAACTCTGCTTAGTTTCCTTGACTAACTTCAGGAGGGGATTCTGCGATATGCAGCCCTGTAGACCTGAGTGATTCTCCTAAGTCCCAGAGAGAGGAAAAACTTTAAACATACATGTACTGCAGAAGTTTTAGGTAACTTCATGCTAAGTGTGATAGTTTTAGGAACTTTGTTCAGTAAGCTGGCTGTTTTGAATCAGGACACAGAAATCTGCCTGTATACTGTATAGGGAACCTGGAAAATTAACACAGGGTTCTGGTTTCCACCTGAAGGCAAGGTGCTGGTCACTGTATAGTGTAATATTTAGGGACCTAAATCTTTTTTGACGTCAAGCCGTTAGTTATTTTTGAAAATCCTCACCTTCTAAATATCTAAAATCATACATAGAGAAGAGGCAAGTACAGAAATCCCAGGAATATCTACATTAAAATGTACCAACAAACCTTGGAAACTTGCAAGACTTGCCTGGTTTCTGAAAGATTTACAGAGGAAAACAAGCAAGTGTATAAGTCAAAGTGTCTGCCTTTCAGACTTTAAGCTGATGACTCCTCAGACTTATTGACAGAGGTTTGATGCTTAATTCATCTGACCCTCATTTTCAAAGCAAAAGTAAGGCAAAGGAGAAGATGGCAATTAATAAAACCAAAAAATGTCACAGCAAATACAAAGATGGCACCCAAATATGAAATAGTTGCTGAATAATTAGTTTGCCCTTTAGTTTCATAATAATATAAATAAGCATTTTTTTTAAATCTAGAATAAAAAATGACTGTTGTTTAAGATGCATCTCCTTGTTATTTTATTACAAATTATAGAAACTTTCTACTACAGGCAGAAACAAAAAAGGAAAGCAGAGGAACAGAACAAAATCAGAATTCATGATTCATCAGCAAAAAGTAGCTTCCACCATGCTGTTGGCAAATATAGCCTTCTTTTGTTAAATGCAGACAAATTCTTGTTTCCTTTTTGTGCTTTTCTTCACCTTTTATTCTATCTGTAAGGCATGGTTTGTTTTTCTTGACAGTATTTGAGGTTTCTGTGCTAGTCCACTGTGGTGCCAACACACACTGTGCACACTAAGTAAAGAAGAAACAATCTGGCCGTTGTTTCTGTGCTTTGCAAATAGCAATTTGGTTCTAAGCTCATATTTTTAAACCTGGATACCCGGGTTCTTAGTTCCAAGATTTTAAGTGTCTATTTATTTATTCATTCATTTATGCATGACTACTCTGAAGCAATCATACACACATCTGCAAATTCTTGTCTGTGTATATACATGTGGTGAAGAAAAAGCACAAAAACACTTCATGAACTGATGGCCTTGTATTTCTGATAATCCAAGCTCCCTCTGCTAAAACTGTTCATCATATTCAAACAAAAGTAACTTTTTTCTTTTCCTGTAGAATCCAGAAGCAGCTCAACAGACTGAACAAAAAGAAAATAGAGTCATTATAATTTATATTTATTATCTCACATAAAAACAGTAACCATACACTACACTATTTGTTCAATACAGCTTAATAAAAAAAATCTACCAGGCTTAGTTCCTTATTCCATTTAGACGTCAATTAGCCATAATTAAACTGAAACCAGACCTCTTATAGCAAACTTTGAATCTTTTCCCAAAACATAATATTACTCATCAAGAAATCTCTAGGAAAACAGTACTATAAATCATATCTGCCACACACATGCATAAGTATGCATTTCATTTAGATTTAATAGACGTGGTCCTCAACTAGTACAGACTGTTATAACTCTATTGAAGCCAATGGAGTTTATTTACACCAGCTGAATACCTTTCTCGTACTGGTGGATGATTAATGTTGGTTTTTAAGCATTAGTAGAAAATAGGATCAGATGTTGAGACAGAACAAGATGAAAACAAGCAGAAAAAACATTCCAGGTACTTCTGGGATTTTTCAAGAGGCAGCTGCAAACCAACAATTAAAAAAAAGATTACCTTCTTTAAATACCCAATTAAAGTAAAATTTTGAAAAAAAATTTCGATCTATCCTGTATTGGGTGGGAGGGGTGAACAACTATTAAAAACTGAAGATTAATGATCTGGTCTCCACATAATAGAAGATGTATTGTGACAAGGTCAGAGATGGTCATCCTGTATGATATTAAAGATAATCCAGAACAATTGTGTTTAATTATTTCTATTTTTGCTCTTCAGAAAGATGCTGATTTAGCTTTACAAGTGACCAGTTGCATCCAGAGAAGTGCATGTGTACATCATCAGCTCTTGTGATTCAGTATAGCTTTACTCTCTTATTTAACATGGCTTTGGTTTCATTGTAATAGACCCAGTTACAGTAGGCATCATTCTGGCTGCAACAGAAGATGTTATGAATCCTTGCAAATAATTAAACACGGTAATTCTGGATTATCTTTAATTAAACCACTGCTCTAAAGTGTCCTTTGTGATTATATCAACAAGTGATTGAAGATAATCTCAAGGTGGAACAATTAATCTTCTTTCTTCTTGATTGCCTTCTTTAAGTACCTTAATTAAATTAGCTATTAACACAATTCACTCATTTCTGAAGCTTCAAAAACTCAGTATTTGGGCTAACCTGATTATCTTGGATTTTGCACTTCTGATTATTTTTCTGATAAGCCTTTCTACCCCAAACTCAAAGTGAAAAAGCTGAGCACAAGGCTCTCCATTGCACTTAGACCAGGTATCAAGGGCATGAGTAGACAATATGAGCATTAGTGTAGAGCACCTGACAATTTTAACCCAGCTTTTTTTTTGGTGTGGTGCATTTGTTTGCTTGACTCAGCGTTTGTGTTTGCACAAACAGTACTTTCGAGTTAGTTAAGCCTCGTGTCATTCCCCGCAGATTTCAGTAGGGTGAGTCAAATACCAATTTACCCCCTGTAATGTGTTTCCTAATGTATTACAGTAGGAGGTACATGTAAACACCCAAGCTCCCCAGTCCCCGCCCCAGACTCTCACTGGGCATCTCCCCTGGGGATGGCATGGTCACCCCAAAATCCTTGTCACTTGCATCCACCTATGTTTGGTCGGTCTGGTCTCTCTCCACCCAGTACACAATCCCAAAGACAAGTCACTTGAATCCTCCCCTCCCATTCTTTTCCCTTCCCCTGCCACCATGTTAAAATGAAATGTTTCTTTCATGTACTATAGCTGCTATGATATCATAAAATATTCAGGGTTTAGAGTAGCAAGTGGGTGGATGTTTGTTGACACCTGGTTAATTGGCGATTGCTGTTGATGCTGGTGGTGGCAAGCTCTTCTGGCTTTTTTTTTCTGTTTTTTTGGATGACATTTCCCAGCATTCCCTAGCTTATTGATCTTTGTAGTTTCCAATGGGGCCTCCCGTTGGAACCTTTCCATTCCCTGCCCAGGTACACCATCAATCTGTTTGTGTAGTGCCACATATGGCTTTTGGAGCTGTGTTGTGAATTGTTTTATGAAAGTTTTGGAAAATGTGGATTGCTGTTCAGTTTGATCTCCCACCCACCTAGCCCAAATAGCTAACCTTCTCACCCACAGTGGGGAGGGAGGTTCATTCAGATGTGGGTGACTGTGAGTAATGCCCCGCTCCCCCAAGCCACTCTCAGTCTGGAAGCAGCAAACCCCTAGCCTAGTGGAGATTTCCTCTCCCTTCCCCTGACTGTCTTCCCTTCCACCCCCTGTCTGCATGCTCCTGTAGACAAACACAGATTTAAAGTGTAAATGCATTTATTTTAATATTACCAAAAGAAAGAACAAAGCACTTCTAGGTGTTGTTATCAGCAGTATATCCTGCCAGACAATCACACACAAGGATCACCCAACCAGCCCCTCCTTGAAGATATCTCCTCAGTCCTTGTGCTGCTGCTGTTGCCTGGACACATCTGTGTTGTCTGACCACTGCCTGACATGTTTCTTCCTCCTATGACTCCTTAAAAACCTTTTGTGGCTCTCACAGCTATTGTGCAGCATGCAGACTGCCACTACAAAGGCCATGTTATTTTCTTGCTCCATCTTGAGCTGGCACATAAGCACCCTCTGTCATCCTTTCAATCAGCCAAATGCACATTCCACAGCCATCCTGCAACTGCTCAGACAGTATTTAAAAACCAGCTTCTACAGGTCAGTGATGTCCCTCCATAAGGCTTCATGAGCCAGGGCTTTAGGGGTAAGCAGCATCTGCTAATATACCTGGGGGAATGGCAATACTGCAGATCACTGTCTCCTCCACACTGGATATGCACCAGGGAGGCCAAGCAGAGGAGAGTTTCTGAACACACGCACATCATGTGCACTGCTGGCCCACCCAGTATAAGTGTTCATGAACCAGCCTCGGTGGTTCGCCATGACTTGCAGGATCATGGAGGCATATCTTTTCCTGTTTGTGAAAGCCCTCCTCCTCCCTGCAAGGCACAGTACCGGGGTCTGAGTGCTGTTTAAAGCCTCCACACAGTTTGGGAACCCCTTCTTATTAAAGCCATCTATGACTTGCTGCGGATTCACCAGGTGAATAATTTTGTTTGCAGTGATCTCCTTAAGCAGCTGGCATACCTCACAAGTTGCCAGCCCAACTGTGCAGGCAGCCATGCCAAACTGGTTCATGATGCAGCAGAGGCTGGATGGACTGGCCAGTTTCATGATGGCTATTACAACCCTCTTGTCTAGTGGGATGGCCCCATGCATTTAATGTCCTGCCTTATGATGTGGGACCCCAGCATCAAGATGATATGATAGAATATCTCCCTTTTCATTCAGAACATCTCTAGCCGCTCCTGGTCATTCCAAGTCGTCAGCATGATTCACTCCCATGAGTCCAAGCTGCTCTTGCAGGCCCATGCTGGGTGGATTCTAGTCCTCCTCAGGTTTCTCAACAGACCCCAGTCAAATTCCACTTCTCCACTTTCCTCTGTGTAGTCCAAGGCCTCTGGGTACCCGTATCATCTTCTTATTGTCATTAATGCTGTTCAACCAAGAATACAACTTGTCACTGAACACTGTAGCACAGTTGCTATCCTTCTCAAGAGTTCCAGCAGTAATCCCCAGGTAAACAGCATTTGCAGAAGCAGTACTACCTCCTCCTCCTGCTCAACCCATGTCCTCCATATTCTCTATGTCAGTGAACTCTTCACTGCATTGTTCTCCATCATCATGTATTTCATCCTCATTCTCCATTTTGCCCCTCTCCATCAGCAGCAGCTTCTTACCTGTCTGCACCATGGGGGGGCAGGGGCAGGGACTGTGGGGTGTTGTGTGGTCTGGAGCTTTGTGTAGCTGCTTTTTCACCAGTTCACCCTGGCACCTCAGGGCATTGGGGCTTTTGCACATCCTTTCATCCTGAGTTTAAGCAGCCGTTGGTGTTGTAATGTAATCAAGCTTGCAAACAAAAAATGTTTTGCTTCCTCCTCACCTGGTAATATAGGCTACTCAAAACTTTTGCCACTTTAGGGAAAACAGGCTGTGCTTCTATAATAAAATTATTTTGCACAAGCAGGCAGGTAGGTATTGGTTTTTGCAATGCTCCAGGCCATTGAGCAGCCATCCTGATGTACAATGGCCTTATTTACCCCATCACTAGGTCTTTTTTTTGTTGTTAAGCTAGGTGCTTCATCATCTTTGGATGTTTTGACACTTACAGGTAATGACTTCAAAATCCCTGGAATTTTCCCAGACCCTCATGCAAACACAGCCTGAGTATAAAGGCACCCCCCCACCCCAAATTTCCCAGCCCCCTTTCACAAATTGCTTGTGCTGTTGACCACAAACTGCTTTGCCATGTCTCAGAAATTATGGAACTGACAGCTGATACCTCCAATGCCCATGGACCCAACTGGACCAGGAAGGACTGGAGGATTTAACCAACATTTGGTCAGAGCCATAGGTTCATAGACAGACTGGAAAGTAGGAGAAATAAGCCTACTTATATCAAGATCACAAAAGGCACGCAGGCATGAGGGCACAATTGTGACTGGATCCAGGTCTGGTGCAAGGTCAAATTCCTGAGATCAGCGTTTTACAAAGCCAAAGATACAAACTGTTGTTATGAGGCAGGTCACACAATTGCCTCCTTCTATGACAAGCTGGCTACCATTCTCTCCAAGGATGAGTGACAATCTGGGTATGGAGACTTTCAGCACTGGAGTTAGGCAGAAGGAGGTGGCAGCATCGGCTGAGGGTGAAACCATGAGCATGTCTCAACGATATGGAGACCGGTCCCTGGTCCCTGATGACTATGAGTGGCAGGAAGAGCTGTAGATCACCATACACTTAGTGCCATTTAGCCCCTCCATTCCACAGACTACCACAGATAATTAAGCAGAGGAGGTAGAGGGTCAGGAAGAAAAGCCAATGCATCATCTACTGTTACTGAGACCCAAGAACATGCTGCACTTGGTAACTCTTTTGTAATGTGCTTCTTGCCACTGCCAGGCAATGCCCAGGTTTGTGCTGGTTGGGTTTGGGGGCTAGGGGAAGAGGAAGAAATTCATGTTTTGCTGTAGGTGAGTGGCCATGTTCTTTCAGTGGTGGTGCATGTTGGGTTCAGTAACTCATAAGGTAACAGATGACAAACTAATTATTTGCTTTAATTAATTTTTTGCAGCTAGCATAGGCAGTGGCAGCCATGGACCTGTTTCCAAACTGAGTATAAGTTTGTGGCAGGTCAAGTGGTTGCAGAGTCTGTTTCTGTGCCTGCCAGCATTTTGTGTACTGCAGGGTGGAGGTGGGGGTATGTACTTCCTCTTGGGGGGAAGGCAACGATCATTTTTTTCTTTGTTTATCAGCCACCGTGACCCATATCTGCCTAGAATGGCGCTCTGTTCTCACTACAGCAAAACGCTGCAGAGATTTTCGCAGCAAGCAGAGACGATCCTAGAAAACCTTGCTCACAGTTTTGGTGGACTCCTCAGTACCCAAAGCAGTGCATGCAGATGCCTGGTAGGACAAATTCCGTGAGTTTCTGCCTAAGGATGATGCCATCCATGTGGTTGATGAGTCCCATGTTGACTTACAGAGGTCACAGGAGGACACTTTCAATGATGCCTTTCAGAGTGTCCAGAAGTACCTAAATAAATGGGTATGATGACCAAAAGGGAAAAGTCAGTCCACTTGTCTTGTCTCTGTGCAAAACAAGCAGGCAATTACAGCCAAGCCATTCCCCCTAACTCAGTGGAGTCACAAGAAGGTCATATGAATGCCAGTAGGGCTAGGCACATGCCACTGCATTTCAGGGAGACAGGGGTGGTTCAGGATCATGGTGGGGTGAAAGCAAAGAAGCACAAGTAACTATAACAGTGTGTTTTTCTGCATGGTGCTATTGGGAAGAGGTTGGCAATCTCCCTTGCACAGGTACACAGGGGGGGCTCCAGAGGTAAACAGGGATGCTGCCTGGGTGAATTGCAACACACAAGTACTGGCACGCACACCAGCATTTTGCAAAGGCAGTGCCCACTCTACAAAGTCACTTTTGAGGCCACACCTTAATTTCACCACCCTTAATTGGGAGAAGGGAAGTGATGTGTCACCCCCCCAGGAGCCTGGCTTGCTTTTTTGCAAGCCACCAGCCACTTTGCAAAGGGGCTTATGCATTTTCCCTAGACCAGAAATTTTGAAAATGCACTTTTTCAAAATTCTTTTCACACTCTTTTCCAGCCAGGTGTCAGGCACTGTCTCTTTTTTTTTGGAACACCAAAGAGAGTCCGTGACTTTCTGCAAGGAAGGGAGGGGGAAGGAAGATGGTGGTGGGGGGGGCAGCATGGGGTTTAAGACCTGCTTTGCTTGCACACAAACCCAGGGATTTTGCAAACTTTTCTGCCTTCTTTTCATAATTTTTTCCAGCCTGGTCCCAGAGTGTGCGTTTATTTTTCCACACCAAAACAAAGTTGCAAATGAGGGGAGGGAGTGGGGGGCTGCCCCACTCAAGCACTATAAATTGGGGGAGCAGGTCAGGGTGCATCAATGAGGGACATTTAAGATGGGTGAGGGATGACAGCAGCAGGGGCAGAGAAAGATTAATACCAGTCACGAGACTTGTCCCTGGGGGGCACAGCAATGTGAGTCCAGGGTTTGAGAAGACTGAAGGTTAATCAAGTGGGGTGCAGCAAAGCTTTGGGTGCTATTTAATGCCTGCACCTCTGCGACATGCGACTCGAAAGAGGGCATGGCAATGTGTTACATACCACCTTTGTTAAGTGACACCTGACACTTGGGGGCCCTGCAGAGATAGGTGGAGTGGATGGGGTGACTACTCAGCATCCAGATGCTCACCAACTCCCCTCCCTGCCACCACTGCACTGGGATGGGCTCTGCATGAGAGGGTGGGGACTAATTTGCCCAAGGCCCTGCACCAGTGGTGTATCGTGGGTCTCCAGGGCCCAGGGAGTAGGCTTAAGTCTGTGGACTCTTTGCCCCACTTGCCCACCTCTGCCTTACACCTGTTGGACCCTTGGAACTTTGAAGTCATTGCTGGCCACAAAGCAAGCTGTGCTCAGGAGCTATGACCACTGCAGTGGCAGAAGCTGAGGCTTGAATTTCTTTTCTGAATTATAGAGGCCTTCTTCTTGGTTGCTGGCCGAGATGTCCGGTGTTTGGGTAGTAGGCTCTTCACCCCACTTGCGCCCTACACCTTGTGAAAGCTTTGTTCTTGGTTGCTGGCCAAGACCATCAGGGGTCTGGGTAGTAGGCCTAGGCCTGCGGGCTCTTTGCCCAATTACCCAGCTCTGTCTTACACCTCTCCATTGCACCCTACTAACTTTTGAGTCATTGCTGGCCAAAGGAAGCTGAGCTTTCTTCACTGGCTTTGGTCTGAGCATCAGCTCAATTTGCACAAGTTCTGCAGGCCCATTTCATTGTCTTCTCACTGTCCTCCTGGTTACTGTCCCTGGGAGATCCATGCATGGAGAAGATTGGGAGATTGCCTGCTTGCCACTGGGCGTGGGTGAGTGGGGTTGTTTAGTTTTTTTTCTTACAAGACATGCTGGCTACACCACACACTAGCTAGCACTTAACAAGCTTGAGAGAGTCCAGAGGAGAGCCACACTCATGATCAGAGTGCAAGAGAATAGGCCTTAAGAAGAGAGGCTAAGAGCCATGGGACTCTTCAGTGTGGAAAAGTGGAGGCTCCAGGGTGACCTGGTCGCTGCTTATAAGTACATAAGGGGTGTGCATCAGAATCTGGGAGAACATCTGTTCACCAAAGCACCCCAAGGAAAAACAAGGACCAATGGTCATAAACTCCTACAAGACCATTTTAAGCTAGATATAAGAAAAAATTTCTTTACAGTCCAAGCCCCAAGACCTGAAATAGACTCCCTCCAGATGTGGTGCAGGCAGGACTTATTCAAGAAACGCTTAGATGCTTATCTTCCTAGCATCCTTTGACCCTAGTTGATTTCCTGCCTCTGGGACAGGGGGATGAACTTAATGATCATTGAGGTCCCTTCCAGCCCTAGAGTCTATGAAATCTATGAAGCATTTTCCCTCCCTCCCTCTGATAACAGTCTACCCTGCAACTCTTTGCAACTCCTTCCAGTAATGCCATGATTCCATAAGCCCCCACCACCCCAATCAAGCATAGCATTCTCACCACACTGAGGTGTGTGCAGTCTCCAAAAACCAACCCAACCACCCACCCACCCATGTGTAAAGAAAACATGACACATATATAGAACAAAAATAAAACACTTTACTGAAAATGCTGCAGCTTTAACAATAACTATAAACAAATTAACAATATAAAATATGTACAAAATGTTTAAAAAGTTTTTAAAAATCTGAAGATATTTTCACTCTACTCCTCTTTACTAGCTTCACTCTACTTTCCTTGTCACTTAGCTGGGGGCTGCTTGCCACCCCCAGCAAGTTCCGCTCACAAAAGTTTTCTGCAAGGAAGGGAGGAAGAAAGAAAGAAGAGGAAGTGGGGGGTTGGCACGCAGTTAAAAAAAATACACTTTTGCTCCCTCCTCCCTCTGCCACACACACAAGGTCAGTGGGACATATTGCCTAAATATTACCCAGGACAATGCATATCTTGGGTGTTAGGTGTGGCAGGAAGCGTCCTGCCCCTGGACTTTTGGTCATGGTTGTGAAATGGAATGTGATGAACTTCAGAAGGTTTGAAATATTTAAGGAAGTCACGTAACCACTTACTCCAAAGTTTCAAACAACTTGCAGAAAACTTACCATTATGGTGGTGGTGATGGGGGATGTGTGGGTCACAGGTAAAGGGTACGTAGGGGGGAAGACATACACTATAGGCGGCAGGGAGGGAAGAAGAATTAAGAAGGGGGTAGAAAATTAAGGAGTTATTTGTCTTCCCCATTTTAAAATAATAATTGGTCTGAGCAGACCCATCCCGACTTAAACTGCATGCTGTGAGGGAGAAGGAAGGAGTGAGGAGTGAAGGAGGGTAAAAAAGAACACATAGCAGCACCTACTGGCTAAAGGTCAGAACACAGCACCTGCTCATGGCTAAGAAGATTAATTAGAAGTCTTTGGAATCTCTGGCTGTTTGCATGAACAAATCCACCGTTGGAGCGGCATAACTGGAGAGCACCACAAATTAACACATCTCTGAGTATTACTAGTTTAAGGTGTTAAATGGACTTTAGAGCAACAGGAAATCCTGGGTTGTGCAAACACAAATGCAGTTGCGTTGACGTAAATGGGAAATATCATTTCATCTACACATGCCCGATTCTACCTCATAAATAGTCTGACCAGACAACTCTGCATCTCTTCTACACAGTACAAAGAAAATTCTCCCCATGCCAATTATACGTAGGACCATGCAAGTGGTCACAGAGGGCCTTGGGAGCCACTGTAGTTAAAGCGCCCACAGTATCTCATGTATTCAACATCCTACACTTTAAAATGGTGGTGGGGGCTCTTTAGCTAAAGCTTGTCCAATGGGATTTAGTTAAAGTACCCCCCCCCACCATTTGAAGCATGGGGACGCTGAATATACAAGATGCTGAGGTTGCTGGTTAATGAGCGTGCTAATTAATCAAGTCTGCTCTAACACGCTGTAACTACAGAACATTGAAGCAGGCATTCCACATGTCTACAGGCACCCAATTTTAGCTGGTCCAGTGATGGATCTACTGCTTGAATTGAGTGGCATCAGTACGTAATGCATCTGCCACAGAAGGGCTGCCTTTCCACTTAACAGGGCAAAATGGCAGCTATGGGGAAGGGCAATACAAGTTAAAGAAAGGTCCCCACTGGGGTAATAGCAAAATAGTAATTTTCAAGGATTTTTAATTTTTTCTAAATAAATTATTCAGAATTCCTTTAATAGAATGGCTCAAAAAGCCTATAGAAATTATATCATTCTCTATTAAATTCTATGTCGTATTCCCGCCCGCCCCAAAATCAAGCACACATAGCCGAAGTTGACTTTATTCAGCCTATATGTATACAAATTCTACTGAAAAACAAAGCACATAAGTTTTTAGAATCATTTCTAGAGCACCTTCACGCATTTATTTTTTCTTCATTATATTTTCTATCCCAATTCATCTCTTTGGGAATTTTCCATAGAGAAAAATATAGCAACAGCTTGAGGCTGTTTCTTATAAACTCCATAACAATTATAAACACCAACTGGTTATTGAGAATGTATGAAACACATTTCAAATTATTCTATAGTCATATTATCAAGGAAACACCAGTTACTTATTAACAGGCCTCTCAAAGAACCAAATATATCCATAGACTTAATACAAATTCCAAAGATACAAATTCCTTGGTCAAAGCTAATCAAGGTCAACAATAAGAATATATATATACACACACCTTTCTCATCCAATTTCTCTTTGGTCATCTGTGTTAACATGGAAATCCCAGACCATTACCTAGTAAAATACTAAACACACAGACATAGCATGTCTACTGGTAACTTTAGCATGAAGGCCAAAAGCCAAATAAAGTATAGCAGATATATATTTTTATTGCTGTGGAAGCCAAGGAAGTTAAGCTAGTGTTACAAAAACTAACAACTAGCTTGTAGTTATGTTACAGTTCTAAAATCTATACTGAAGGTCCCTCTATACTTCAGGAATCGTGCAATTAACTGGTTAATTGTGCAAGTACCTTGAGACCAGCTACACATGCAAAATACCTATCATGCCATAAAAAGCTCCCACCTGTTGGGTGATTGCTGCCTGTGTCTGACAAAAGCCTGAACAAGGGAGCAGAGCCAGGCCTAGCAGGGTTTAAAAGGAGACTTCCCATGTGACCAAGGAGTGAGAAAATAGAAACAGCAAACAAGGCAGATTGCAACCAGTTCACAGGTCAATTCACCACCCCCTTTTTGAAGGGGAGCCTTTACAGTAAGCTCTTTCTTTGATTAAGAATAGGTAATTTACATATATTTACTATAAGTAGCTAAAACTCAGTAGTTAGACTAGTAACATAGGCTCCTTGTCTAACTCAAATCCCAAGTGAAGAGGAATTCACTAGGGAGTTTGCCTGGAAACTCTCTCCTTTCTTCACTGTAAGTTTGGTGAGTGGAAGCAGGGAAAAGGGAATTTTTCAGGACCAAGAAGCAGTGACTGGGTCAGTTTACAGGGAATTTTACTAAGGAAGGCCTGCTTAGAAAGAGGGGCAGAAAGAAAGAAGCACTGGACTAAGACACCAAGAAAAATGGCTGGAGGACATTACAATGCCAGAGCCACTGCTGCTGCTAGCTCTTCCTCTGCTTACACCTGTGAAGCATCAGCCCAAGCAGGACCGTTCACTGTCAAGGCTTCCAGCCAGGTCTTGGTTAGGAACTGTGGAGACTGCAACTTGCAGGTTCCTTCCAGTGACAGCCAGGTAGAGGAATGCCTGAAATGTTAGAGGTGCCTCCTGGTGGTGTCCCTCAGGGAGCAGACAAGAGAGCTGCAGGAGGAGGTGCCAAGGCTCCAATGCATCCTCCATTGTAGAGACTTAACTGAGTCAATGCTGGAGGAACCTCTAGGACTGCAGAAGAAGGACTGCCAGAGGTAGTGCTAGAGAAGAAAAAGGACATGGACTTCCAGGAAGGTGGAAACTGAAAGCTTGTGACCTCTGGCAGTGGGCAAAAGTTTTCATTTCCACCTGCTGTGGTTTGCCTGAAGAACAGATAATGGAGCCCTAGCAACAGAGGAAGAAGACCATGTTCCATTGGTGGAAGTGATCAGTCTAGGCCTCCCCAAGGTCAGGAAGATTGAGATCACTGGCATCAAGAGGAAGCAACAGGTGGTAGGGGTTGGAGACTCCCTTATGCAGGGGGTAGAGGCATCCATCTGCTGGCCTGGCCTGTTTTTCTTAGGAGGTCTGCTGCTTACCTGGAGCCCTGATATGAGATGTCATGAACCATTACCAAGACTCACCTGGCCCTCTGACTACTACCCCATGCTGCACATCCACATGGACTGCATGGGGTGGCCCTCAGCAGATCAAAAGTGACTACAGGGCTCCGGGTGAAAGGGTGAAGGGCATAGGGGCAAGTATTCTCCTTGATCCTTCCAGTGAAGGAAAAGACCTGGACAAGAGCTGACACATCCTGCAGATCAATGCATGACTGTTCAGATGATGTCACCAGCAGGCTTTGACTTCTTCAACCATGGGAAGTTGTTACTGTCGCACCTTGAGAGCCTTAATTTCCACAGACTCCTAGGGTGAGAACGAACGCTCTCTAACTAATTTCTTTTTCCCGCACTAGGCTTTGATTTCCCT
>JAGPOW010001296.1:67915118-67929484 GCA_030014935.1 Caiman crocodilus
TATATGGTATGAAGCTGGCTTCAGGCGTTACTACAAGGGGTTTGATTTCACTACGAGGGTTTGGCTTCTTAGGTGGTGTCATGAGTCACCGCCTACAATACAATCTGCACAGTTACAAGAAGAAGGATTGCCAGGAAGAGATGGAAGCCACCTGACAAAGAGAGCAAAGAGCATCTTTACAGACAGGCTGACTAACCTAGTGAGAAGGGCTTTAAACTAGGCTCACTGGGGGATGGAGACAAAAGCCCTGAGGTAAGTGGGGAAGTGGGTGACCTGAGGAACTACCAGCTGGAGGGGGCAATAGGGGAGGCCTTCTCATTCTTCCTGAGAAAGTAGGGCAATTGGCTGCTTACCTCAGGTGTCTTTACAAAGACTTCCAATCCCTCCGGCTTATGTTCCAGGCTCTGTGCATTCATGTACAGTCATAGAACTATGATGTGACTGGAATAAAAGAGGCTTGATGGGATAGCTCACATGACTGGAGCACTGTCATGGATAGGTATGAACAATTCAGGAAGGACAGGAGGGGAGAAGAGGAGGAGGAATTGTGTGTTATGTAAATGAGTTGTAAGGTTGCTCAGAGATCTGGTAGGAAACTAGAGATAAGACTGTTGAAAGTGTCTTGGTTAGGGTCAGAGGGGAGAGCAACAAGGTGGTAAGGATCTGCTATAGACCACCAGACCAGGAGGAAGTGGTAGATAAGGCTTTCTTCAAATAGCTAGTGGAAGTTACCTGATCACAGGCCCTGGCTCTCACGGAGGAGTTCAATCACCCTGACATCTGCTGAAAGGGAAATACAGCAGTTCACAGACAATCCAGGAAGTTTTTGGAGAGTATTAGGGACGACTTCCTGATGCAAGTGTTGGAGAGGCTAACTTGAGGCCATGTTCCTTTTGACCTGCTGCTCGCAAGTAGAGAAGAATTGGTAGAGAATATAGTACTGGATGGCAAGTTGGGCAGCAGCAACCACAAGATGACTGAGTTCAGGATTCTGAGAAAAAGAAGGAAGGAAGGAGGGGAGCAGAGTAAGTACCCTGGACATCAGAAAAGTAGACTTTGACTCACTCAGGGAACTAATAGGCAGGATCCCCGGCGAGGCCCAGCTGAGGGGGAAAGGAGTTCAGGAAAACTGGTTGTATTTTAAAGAATTGTTATTAAAGGCACACGAATGAACCATCCTGAGGTGCAGGAAGACTAGTAAGTATAGTAGAAGACCAGTTTGGCATAGCAGGGAACTCTCTAGTGAACACAATAAAGAAGCTTATAAGTGTAGCAAGCTTACCTTTCAAAGCTTGGGTTGAGATCCTGCTGTTTTGATTGGTGGAGCCCATCCACCAATGAAGAGGCAGCAGGAGAAATAGAGGGAGACGAGTTCCCTCCAACCTGATCGAAGACTGTGAACTGTAAGATCCGGAGGATTTCAGGGGCGGAGTCCTGGAGTGTATAAAAGGAGCTGCGTGCCCAGCACGAGGGGCAGATGCAACGAGGAACTCAAGAAAAGCATAGCCAATAAAAGCTGGGGAGCTCTCCCCAAGCAGGCAATAGACCCAAAGCTCCTGAAGCTGCCACTGGAGGAGCAGCCTTGGGAGCGGTGCGAGGCCACTCAGGCTGTTACCAGCATACAGGGATGGTACACAGAGACCCAGCCCTGGGAGCAACGTGAGACTGCTCAAGCCCATCATGATGCACAGTTGGGTGCACAGAGCCAAGGCTTTGGGAGCCACAAGTGGTGGCTTGAGCCTGCAATCCCAGCAGGGCCTTGAGGGCCACAGTGAGGTGGCTCAGGCCCCATCTCCCAGCAAGTGGCCAGGTCCCACAGTGCACAGGGTGGTGCACGGACCTGAGTCTTGGGAGCCAGGGACCACGGAGGCTCCTTGGGTTAGCCACCCAACATGAGGCTGGCTGGCCAGAGCCTGAAGGGCCCGGCCTGTGCTAAGGGAGCCCTCAGTGCCGAGCCAGGGCAGAAGGAAAATAGCAGTGCTGTACCGTAAGGCTCAGCACCCAGGAGCCAGCAGCAGTGGTGCAGCAGCTGAGAGGAGCTGAGCCCTCAGCTCCCAGAGTGGGGCACAGGGTAGAGAGGATCCCAACAGTGTGGGAGAAGCCTGGAGAGGTGCTCCAGAAGAGGAGACACCATTGACCACCACCACCTGTGGGAGTGTGAGTCATTGGGCCCTTGGATCCCACAGGGGATAGATGTTTGGGGTGGGCAAACCCAGAAAAGGGGCTGGGAGAGCAGCCCCCCCCACCTAGTCAAGGCCCTAAAAGGAGGGCCCCCGGTGCTTCCTGGACACCCCCCAAGGAACCCCATTGCAAGGAGGACTATCTCTTGCCATGGGTCAGGGACTATATTAGGGAATAGATGTTATTAAGATTGTTCATTTTTGTACCTTATATTGTGGAATTGAAATGTTGCATTGTGATTTCAGTCAGTGTTCTCTGTATATATATATGTATGATATTTAATGTTATGTTTATGTATATTATAACTATAAACAATTTATTAAGTTAAGAACTTTGGGCCTGTGTTAACTCTATAGAGGAAAGAGGGATCTGCTTGAAATTCTGGCATTCTTCTCACAGCACCCCCTCCTGCCTCCCCATCCCATCCAATTGAGAATAGGGGACACCCTTGGGTGTACCTGGGTTACATAAGAAGTGGAAACTTGGACAAACAGCTAGGAAGGCATATAAGAACATTGCTCAGTCATGCGGGGATGAAATCAGAAAGGCCAGAGGACAAATGAAGTTATAGCTAGCAAGGAATGTGAAGAGCAACAAGAAGGGTTTCTACAAATATGTCAGCAACAGGAGGAAGATCAGGAAAAGTGTGGGTGCCTTACTGAATAGGGCAGGCAATTTAGTGACAGATATTGTGGAAAAGGCTTAAGTACTCAGTGCCTTTTTCATTTCAGTCTTCACAGGCAAGATCAGCTCCCAGACTACTGCACCTAACAGCACAATTTGGGGAGAAGCTGAGCAGTCAACAGTGACAAAAAAAACAGGTTAGGGATTATTTAGAAAAGCTGGATGTATACAAGTCCATGGGACAAGATGGGATGCACCCAAGGGTGTTGAGGGAGGTGGCTGATGTCTTTGCAGAGCCACTGGCCATCATCTCTGAAAACTCATGACAATTGAAAGAGGTCCCTGGCAATTGGAAAAGGGCAAATATAGTGTACATCATTAAGAAAAGGAAAAAGGAGGACCCAAGGAACTACAGCCTGGTCAGTCTCATCTCAGTCCCTAGGATTCAGAAAGACCTCAACAAATTAGAGGATAGGACCAAAAGAAGTCTCACGAGGTTCAATAAGGACAAGTGCAAAGTCCTGCACTTAGGACAGAACTGGCTACACAGCAGCTCCACAGAAAAGGGCTGTGGGGTGATAGTGGACAATAAGCTAAATATGAGCCCTACAATGTGCACTTGTTGCCTTGTTGGCTAATAGCATTAATAGGAGTGTTGCCAGAAGGTCAAGGGAAGTGTTGATTCCCCTCTATTCAGCACTTGTGAGACCATATCTGTAGTACTGTATCCAGCTTTGGGCCCCCCACTACAGAAAGGACGTGGACAAACTGAAGGAAGTCCAGGGGATGGTGGCAAAAATAGTTAGGGGACGGACTGGGGGACATGACTTACGGGGAGAGGCTGAGAGAACTGGGCTTATTTAGTAAGGAGAAGAGAAGACAGAGCGGGGTGTAATAGCAACCTTCAACTACCTGAAGGGTGACTATGAAGAGGATGCAGCTACGTTCTTCTCGGTGGTGGTAGATGACAGAAGAAGAGAATGGTCTTAAGTTCAAGCAAGGGAAGTTTATATTAAATATTAGAAAAAGCTCTCTCACTGGGAGAGTAGTAAAGCACTGGAACAGGTTACCCAGGGTGGTTGTAGAATCTCCATCCTTCAAGGTCTTTAAGACCCAGTTAGACAAAGCCATAGGAGGAATGATTTAGTTGGGAGCAGCCCTGCTTTGAGCAGGAGGTTGGACAACATGACCTCCTGAGGTCCCTTCCAATCCTCATGTTCTATGAAAAAGTTAGACCTCAAAAATGTGGTCTAACTTTACAGCTGGTTGCTATCAAACTTCAATTTGTATGTGTAGCAAGGTATCTCCTGCAGCTGATAGGACTCTCAGCTTCATGGGTACACCAGAGGGGTATGAAAACTCTTGGCCTGGGAGATCACAGCTGCTGCAATCTTTCAGCCCCTGGAGTTTCAATGTTCCTTGGAGGCTGTCCCATCATGTTTTATGCAACCTTGAGGCTGGGAGATCACCTGAGGGGGTTCCCAGCCTTGGGAACTTGCTTATTGCTGGTGTGGAGGAAGCCTAGGATCAGCCCCCCCACCCCTTCACACTCAATAAGGCTTAAATGGAATCTAATGCACAATCATGCCTCCTGCTATGCAGGTGTGGCATCCCAGGAAGCATTATTATGTTGATCACAAATTAGATCCCATTGTGCCTTTAGGGGCACACATAGAGGGGCCCTAACTGGCAACATTAGTGACCACATTCTGACTGTTCTGATGAAAAGAGACTCAAACCTCGTTTTTACCCCTTAAATATTTACAGCACACAGGAGGAACAGTGCAATCTTCCCAATTGGCGATTTGACACTGATATCCCTGCTAAAACTGCCCTGAGCCGTTGGCATTAGAAAGGTTTTGACTAAGAATAGCTGATATCTTTTATATCTTAGAAAACCCTAAGAAAATATTATCTGCGTGTAACAACTTTTGTGATAATTCAAACAATGGGGTAATAAAAGCAAAAAAAGGCACTATATTTAAATGCCATTGAATATATGTTTAAACAGTTAATATCATGCTAAAGATAACTGTCATAGTTCTCAAAATATTAAGATCTGTAATGCAATTAACTATATTTTTTTTACATTATGTTAAAACTAATAATGCATAAACATTATTAGTGAAGTACTACTGAAATAGGAAGGAAGCTAAAAACATAAGAAGTTTCCCCTCGAAATGTTAAACGTTTAACATAGTTATACTTACCGATTCCTGGAATATTGCTGAAATGTTCCTTAGGTATAAAGAAGCTCCAGGATCTTTCCAAAAGTTGATTTGATCCTTAACATTATTTCCATACTTGATAGAAAAAAATGACAAAGATCAGGGTTTTTTATAACTCTGCTGAGAAAAATGGCATCTGATTCCAAGATAACAGAGCTCAAATTATTATATAAACTCACTTTATATTTGATATACACATTTAAATGGATCAGTGCTACCTAAAATGTACTGAAGCTGCCAGGTGGGATATGTAATAAACCAGATGGGTAAATTCAGTCCATCTGCCAAACAAACAGAAATCGACATACATTCATATACTCGTGCAAATGTCCTTCATATCAAAGTTATTCAATAGGCAGTGATATTTATGTAAACTAGATACCTGAGCTAAATTTGTTTAGTTCACTAACAAATTTAATAATTCATTTAATCTTAGGAAACTAACAAATTTAATCATTCATATAATCTTAGGAAAAATCAACTTACTGTATCTTAAACTCACAAGGAGGGCCTACGACTTCCTCATTCCTCTTAGTGGCTAAGACCTCACGTACTCCGCAATAACCAAAAACTAAAGGCTCTAGTAAGAATTTAAGGCCTGTATTCTGGTACTGACTTCTATAGCAAATATGAAATCCATTGACAGCTGTAAGGAAAGAGAAAAACAGAAGCTTTCACAGAAATAAATTATGTTTAATACTCATCAAAGCATGATTTTACCAACTCATGAAAAAGAAAAGAATATTCAATACAATAGACTTTAAGCTGTTTACGGATAATTACATGCACTTTATCGTATGCAGTTCTTAAAGATTTTCAATATACCGCTGATTTTTTTTTCCAAGTTGGCTGTAAGTAATGGAGGTGTTTTACCAAATGTCAGGTTATGCAGAGTGGTTTGTATTTTGGTCACTTGAATTCCATCTGAATTTTTTTTGCTGCAGGGTAGAGATGAAAGAATTTCTTCTCACATTCCATTTTGTACAGAAAGCACAATGTAATTACACTACAAAAATGAGTTTTGGTGCTAGCTGCACTTATTTCAAATAACATTTCAAGTTTGTGTTTTGAGATTCTTCCTACCCTGGCACCCAGATGTATTTAAATCCTACTATCTGTCCCTTTCCATCTGCAAACTCCTTGGAGAAAGGAATGTGTTTTCATATTGTGAAGTTGAGTTATGGCTTTGCCTTGCCCTTACATTTGGCGTGATAAGCTATCATCTTCCACTGCCCCTTTCTTAGGCCAAAAAGGAGAGCATACGAAGGTGATAAATCCAAGGAAGTTGCTTAGATTCAAACCTGATCTCCTTCAAACTATCCCAGGCTGATGGTTTAAGGCTCTTCTCACAAATCAATTCACTTCTCTTATGATGGACATGATCCTGTCCTTGTGATGTCTATGAAAGTTTTGTCATAAACTTTAAGGAGAGGCAGTGCCTGTGAAATAGAACAGTAGCTGTGATGCCTCTTCAGTAAATCTCCTAACTCCAGCAACAAGAGGCCAGGAGTATAACTTGTTTGCATATTGGGAAATCTAAAAACAGCAAAATGAGTGCACTAGAGATACAAGGCCAGCCTGTGGTCTGGTCTGCTTGATAACGCAAAGCTCTAAGGGGAAGGAGGGACATGCTCTTTGTTTTTTGTACTCACTGCAGCTATAGTACGCAGCACCTCAAAAGAGAAAACAGCTTGCCTTAGTAGTAGTAGTGCTCCATTTATTGCCACCCATGCAAGTGGGTGAAATCAAGGCATAGTGTGGACAAAGATCTAGGGCCTTGATACACCTTACACAGTGGCAGCACAAATGTTGATCGTGTCAACACTACCTCAAGCTTGGAGCAGTCACAAGATCAGGCCATCAGGGTCTGAAGGACTGAAAGTTAACAATTCCTGACCCCATTCTGGGTTTCCCCTGGCACCTGGCCCCCACCCTTTGCCCCTTGGGCCATTACTAACTTGTGGCTGTCTGTGCTGTCTGCCCAAGGGAGCAGGCAGGCAAGGGTTAATCTGCATGCCCAACCACCAGCCATCACTGCCACAAGGCAGCTGTTCCTCTGGCCTAGAGAGCTGCAGCAGCAGCGGGGGCTGGGCCTGGGCAAGCAGTTCAACCCTTTCCTGCCTGCTCTTCCAGGACAGACAGCATGGGCAGCCATAAGTAAGTAAAGCAGGGGGCAGTGAGTGGGGATCTGGGGTGTTAGACATGTTAGGGCCTTGTTGCATGGTAATTTTAGTTAGTTCTGGGAGCCCTTAATCCCTGGATTGTCTGCACATTAACACCTGAAACTAGTTTAAAGTATTTTTTAGGTGACTCAAATTTACTCCACTGCAGTGGAGAACGATCTCTTTTCTGTATTACCTATCTCTTGTTACGCTAAGTTGTAGCCACTGTAGACTACACTTTAGTGAAAACACTCCCCCCCTTTCTTTTACTGGCCCAGACTGGGCTCACTGCTCACCCCCAGCCCCTCAGCACTCACTGCCCCCTGCCCACCCTCCCTGGCTTGCTTGTGACTGCCCATGCTGTCTGTGCCAGGAGAGCAGGCAGGGAAGGGTTAACCTGGCTGCCTGGCTGCTGCCACCCCTGCTGGTCCCTGGATCAATATAGCAGCAGTACAGCTGCAGATGCAGCAGCAGCTGCGTAGGCAAGTTAACCCTTCCCTGCCTGCACCCCTGAGGCAGACAGTGAGTGCAGGCTGCCACAAGTAAGTAATGCCCTGAGGGGTGGGAGGCAGTGGAAACCTGAATAAGGTTGGATTCACTCATAGGCAAACTAGGCACATACCTAGGGCCCTGAGCTGTGGGGGACCCTGGTCCTTCCATCTGTGGCAGCGGCATGAATGGACCTGTCTGCTTCTATTCCCTTCCCTTTCCCTCCCATATGCTGGCTTTTGCCACTTGGGTGCCTGGGTGGCTGCTTTTTAGTGGCAGCTCTGAGCTCCCCATGGGCAGCAGTACTGAAGGAAGGGGAAGATGGGTCATAACCAGCCCAGGACCTACAAATTTGTTTGCCTAAGGCCCACTAAGGGGTTAATCCAGCCCTGACCCTGAAGAGCAGAAAGGGGAGACCTGGAAGCAGGGGTGAACTGGGGGAGCACCAGAGGTAGGGTGGAATTTTTACCTTTCAGTCCCACAGGCCCCTGCTGGCCTAAAGTGTCCTAACTTTAGGTAGCACTAACAGATCAACATTTGTGCAGTTCACAGTGTAAGTTGTAACAAGTCCTTTGGTATAACATGCAGCGTATAGTATGGAACCGAGATAAATCTGCCCTGGAGTGGCATAACTTTAAGCTGCATAACAAGTGCTTAAAACTGGTTTTAGGTGTTAACATGCAAACATTCCAGAAGTTAAGAGTTCCAGGAGCCACATTAAGTTACCGTGTAACAAAACCCTTAGAAGGTGGGGTAAATTTGCCTCCAAGACCAACAAAGACCTGGAGTCAGTTACAAATCAGTCTCTTGGGCACTTCCACAGGCACTGCAGTGCCTAAAAATTGGATGCGAGCCCCAACAGACAGTCCAGATTGACATGGCTAGATATCTAGATCTAAGCCTATGGTGAAAGTTAGGAGCAATCCAGAACACTCATATTCTGAGCATGGGGTGAGTACAACTAACAAGTACAAAAATGCTAGGCACAAATATATGCCTCAGTCTCTTAGATCTTAGGCACAAAGATGCCTCTGTCATCTTGACACCCAAACTCACAGGAGCAGACTCTACCTTACCAGGATGCAGACTAGCCCTGGAGTGCCTTTTGATTCATTCCAAACTGTAACATTCACTCTCAAGCTCTGAGCAGCTGGTCTCTGTTACCAGGTTCATTTCCTTTTCTTTAACCAGTGACTGCCTAATGTAAATACATGAACTATTCTGGGAGTAGAAATAGAACTCAGGACTCTCCCCTTCCAGGAGACTGCTTTCTTCACAAATTATAAAGGAGGAGTGCATTTTGCTGCTGACGCTGTGACACTGGCACTCTTGGCTGGCCAGTGGCCAAGCTTCGACACTAGTGGTGGAAAGTATCCTCCACACAGCTTGCCCTCACCTTGGTACTTACGAAAAGCAGTGATTGAGTCCAACTGGATGCATCTAATTAGAAAAAATATATTCTACACTTAAGAATGACATTACTTGAATTCCCTAAATGCCTCTGAGACTCAGCATGGACCAAGGAACACAAGTCAGAATTAACAATAAAGCCAGTTCTACAAAGACAGTGGAAAAGTGGCTTTTGCCCTAATCTGTTGCCATTTAAGGAGTAGCTTGTGCCATCCGCTGAGCAGCTTTCCTCTATGCTGCCTTGTTTGCCATTCTTTAACACTGACAGGACTGCAACATTAACCTGCCTAACAAGCGATGCCTCTCACAGAGATAACTTCTGATGTGGATTCTGCCTCTAAAATACAGCCTGTTTCATTTCTGCCCTCCAGCTTCACCTCTGAAGTGTTACTGGTTGTGGTTTGTGATTGCAGTTGTTTCTCACGGAGCTCTGCCCCTATTATTCTCTCCCTTTTTCAGGACACAATTTTTTTGACATTATGTTTTATTTAATTTCTCTAGTTCATGTCTTTCTTTTTTACTTATCTCCTTTTTTGTACTTCTACCACCGTTCCCCCATTTTTATAGGATTTATGTTACTGATTCAATATACTCTTAACCAAAAAAACATCAAAGTTCAACAGTCCCAAACACCCTCCTTTCTACCACCCAAGAATGACAGGGGATAAAAGAGAAATAACTACAAAAACCATTTTGTAATGAAAAAGAACAAAATGTGCTTTTGGATGCATTTTCAAAGCACTGATAGCTAGTTAGAAGTGTGACTCCCATTAACCCAGGGCCCTTGAACTAGAGCTAACAGCCATCCTAACCTGTGATATGATCACTTCAAATCCGCTGAAGTAAGAAGGATCACACTAGGTCACTAGTTCACTGCAAGAATGATTGTCACTGTTACAAAGCTAACTGCAACTCTCTCGCCTTTCGTGTTTGTCAGAATGTACTCCAATTAGCTGGTCAGGCTTTTTTCCATACATTTCTGCAGGTAGATATAACAATTCTTCCACTCTTACACTGAACAACAAATATGCTATCCTGGGTATACAAACCGCTGATCACCAGGCAGGTAGAGCCCTCCTCGTCATGTAGCCTGTAACCTTCTGTGTTGACTAACACCCAGCTTACAACAAGGACACCTGAAAACCTCTCACAAACCTACTTAAAAATCTCCACCAACTATACAACATACATTGTCAAATACTATCTGTAACAGCCTAGTGCTTGCTCCGGGGCGTGGAGCTGGAGGGTGGGGACATGGTGCCTCTAAGTGCCCACACTAGGTCAATAACCCCCTCAAAGCAGCTGCACCAGGCCCCAAAAGTCCTGTTCCAGTTTGCAATGTGCACTTCAGGGGAAGGTGCCAAGGCTGTGCTCCACTGCCAGGGGCTGCACACCTGCAAAGCCTGGTGTCCCCATAGGGGGTAAGAAGGGGATGGAATGGGGGAGCAAGGAGGCATGTCCCCATCCCACCAGGCCCAGCTGCTAAAGGCAGGGTGAACTGTGCAAGTACAGCAGCCCCATGCAGGAAGGCTCCAGTCAGATGGCTCTGGCCCTGATGTCCTCATCCACATCTCCTGGCGATGGGTGCTCACAGGCTGTGGCTGCCTTGGGTAGTCCCAGGGGAGCTCCTCTTCCCACAACCAAGCATCAGTGGGCTAATCTGTGCTGCCAGCCCTAGCCCCCAGTCTTGATCCCATTACAATAAGCTGGGAACTGGGCCACTGTCACAGTGTAGCATAGATCTTGGCTGTGGCCCCTGCCACTGTCATGGATGGAAGCATCTCAGCAGGGTCTACGCTGACTCTGTGTGCAGCTGAAGCATGGTCTGCAGTGGGAAAGGGGCCAGCTCTCTCCCTATGCCCTGTTCAGCTGCTGTGCCTGCAGCCACTACAGACCCCAGTTATTGAGTTAAAATTAATTTGCCTTTATATACTCTTGATATTACCTTTATAATATCCTTTATTGCTTTGTTAATTTTTATTTTATAACCAATATCCATTTTACTTGTGCTCAAATAACTGTAACTTAGCCTTAGTTGGGACTCCATTTTGATTTTTACATTGCTTAGTGTAAGTATAACAGTCATTTTGTTTTGTGATTTTATTAGTTAAATATAGTATGAGAAAAGTGGTGTGTATGCAAGACCTGTGATATGTCTGGGACACTTGAAGGTAATGAGGGAATAAGTATGTAACCTGGGTACACCCAAATGTGTGCCCTATTCTCAATTGGAAGGGATGGGTAGGCAGGAGCTGCGAGAGGGATGCCAGAATTTCAGGTGGGTCCCTCTTCCATCTATAGAGTTAAACCAAGCCCAAAGTTCTTAACTATATAAAATTTATTGAGTTGCAAACATTTTTATATAAAAGTCTTTAAAATAGATACAGGTACAGGTATAGATATAAATATACATAAAAAAGGTCTGTTAGCAAGAGGAAGTCTGTCCTACGGAGAGCATTTGGGTAAGAAGAATTCTATGCACCAGAACCAGAAGAGGGGTGGATCCCGGGACAGTCAATCCAGCAAGTTTATACCACAAGTGGGTTAGCTAATAAAGACATCCTTACAGAGCCCATTATACAGAATTAATACACCCAGCTATTTATAACACCAACAATAGCAATGGATACTAAATAGGAAGCATAACTATACCAGGCATTAGACGCACCCTATCTGGGTTCCAACCCCTTGGTCCCTCAAATGGGATAGGGTCTTCTCCTCCTAGGTCCCCTGGGTGTTCCACAGAACTCTCCCCAGTGTATATTTGGGGTATCCTCCTCTTCTACTCTGGGGAGCGGAGGGTGTGTGGGGCTTCCCCCCTTGCCCACTCTTCCCAGGGTCCCTTGCCTGGGGGCACCTCCTCTGCACGACCCAGGTTCAAGATAACACATGGTCTTTCACTGGGGGCTGTTGATCGGACTTCTGGGTCCCCATACCATCTCAGGCCTCCTGGAGCTGTTGGCCTTGAGTTGGGGCCCTTCCCTCTGGGCCCTGTGCCCTGCACTGGGCAACCAGGGAGCTCCTACATGAGCTGAGTCATCGCTGGCTCCAGTTCCCCAGCCTCATGCTGAGGGTCTTTCCCCTTTCCAGGCCCTCTTCTGGGCACCAGGGCTCTTTTAGTTTAATGCTGAGCCATATTACAGGGCCCTGGTTAACCAGCCTGCAGCTGGGGCTAACTTGAGAAGTCTCAAGCTGCTCTTGAACGTCAACCTACGCACTGTGTGGGGCCCAAGCAGCCTTGAGCTGCTCCTAGGGCTAGCTTTCCATGCACCGAACTGTGCATAACGTGGGCCCTGAGCAGCCTCAAGCTGATCCCAAGGCTGGCTCTCCATGCACCAACCTGCACATGTGTGTGGCCCGAGCAGCCTCGACCTGCTCCCAGTGCTAGCTCTCTGTGCACTGATCCACACACTGCCCCACCCATCTACTTGCTAGGTTCACAGGCTCAAGCTGCCTCAAGAAGCTCCCAGAGCCTGAGCACCATACGTTGATCCATGCACTATTGAGGCTCAGGCCAGGTCCCATTGACAGTGTGCTCCAGAGCTCCTCTCTCCTTGCCGTGTCTTATTTACACCAGAGGCAAAACCCTGAAGTCCACTGGACCCGCAAAGCACAGTCTTCAATCAGGTCAGGGGCTCCTCATCCCTCCCCCTTGAGCAGGGGTGGGGCAAGCCCCTCCTAGATGTTACCTGACTGGTGGAAATGTTCCAATTCAAAGTGTCCTTCTCCAAGCCTGGGTTGCCGGGCAAACACAGTGAGCCCACCACAAACAGTATGTGTGGAAATGCATATACTGAGACAACCTGTCTTGCACCTCAGACTAGAAGAATAGATTCTGTGATTTAACAGCCAAAAGTTACAGCAATGTTCAAAGATCATCAGTTAAGGACTGAAAAGTATAAGATCAGGTTTTGTTTTAATGGCTGAAGAAATTACGGGCAACAGATGGAAGAAATTGCAGACCACAAAGCCAAAGAGTTTGTCAATCATAACATCATAACCAAAGAGAAGGATTATTTCATCATCGAGGGGACATGACACAGCAAGAACCATAGACTTACCTGGGGAACAATCACTATAAAGATGGAAAAGAACAAAGTGGCTTTTAGTCTTTCCTGCACAGAAGCAACAGCAGCATTGGAACACCTGGCTTCATGCTCGTGGTTAACTTGGCTGGCCACCAAGCTAACCTGAGCATCTTAATGACTGGTAATATCTTGATATTTGCAGGACTGTCTGTCTGTCTCATGTATCTGAATAAATGGGTACGTATGCGTGAGTGTATGAAACAGAAAACATTACCTTCTGTTGTTCTTTCTTTTTCTCTTATTTTTTCAATAAATGTGGTGTTGTGCCTTATCCCTTGATGAGAGTTCCCCACCCCCACACCAAAACACCCTCTCCTGGCTTTCAAACGATGCCTCATTCGCACCAAACTCATCATCAGAAGCAAACTCTCCACTGACCAACAAACACCAAACAGCACCAGTTGCAGCCATAACAAGTGCAGAACTTGCCAAAATCCCTTCCACTACCACCATCAATATTAGTGTTCCTCAAAAACAAAACCAGCAGAATCCATGGAAGACCTAAAACGATGTGATAAACTTCCTCATTCAGTGCATGAAAGGCCCTCATGGAAACCATGTGGCTGAACCAAACAACCACTATGCTCCATAATAAACTCCCATAGAGAAATGGGCAGAAGGCAGGGTAAGGCATCACCTTAGAGACATCACTTTAGAAAGATATAAGCTTTCATCGGTAACAGGCTACTTCATCAGTGCTATGAATGGATTTACAGAGAGCAGGAGTATTAAATAGAAAGGAATAAAGTAATTTAAATACAAAGGGGAGGGAAAGGGAAATGAAAGGCTAGATTGAAAGGACACCGCTGAGAGAGACAAAAGTGGATTGAAGAGAAATAATAAAAGATAGAAACACCAGTCTCTGACTTCACAGTTCCATCTTCAAAGAAATCAACACAATACCATCAGAACATAAGTCTGGGAACAGAATTCATAACTTTATTGAACATGAAAAAAACATGGACTTTATCAAGACAGTGATTTTATGATTAATTATAACTTCCCTCTCATGTCTCCCTCTGCTAGCTTCTCTGATAGTTCTACAACTCTTCTCTTTCAAATGGTCAAATTCATTAATATAATTAGGTTCAACTAAATCAATATTCTAACTTGTACTTATCTTGGGCTAGGACTGATTTTTTCCTGGACTGATGAAGGGTTCTTAAAGCAAATATCCCATTCCA
>JAGPOW010001296.1:67929896-67959903 GCA_030014935.1 Caiman crocodilus
ATCCCATTCCAAAATAAATCCTTCCATAAAAGAAATGGAGACCACTGAGGGGTTCACGTAATCTAATCTAGACTAGAACAATCTAGATGCAACTCAATACTTGGGTTAGAAATAACTTTATTGGCACTGATAGATGATCTACTGCTCCCAGTGAAAGGTAGGAAAATGGCCTGCCTGAAAGGGACCAGAAAATTGGGGAAATATGCTAAAAAGGCTTCTGTCTGAAATAATGGTGAAAGAAGTCTATACTTTCACAGTTGGAACTCTGTTTTACAGTCCTCATGAGTATCAGGTCTCTTAATACAGGTGTATTAAAATGAAACTACTAGGAAAAACTGATCAAAAACATGTATTAAAATGTCAGCCATCTGTATCCTTACCAGATGTGCCACCAAGATGACCCAGTGCATGGAAGAGAGAGATTCTTCAACTGAGGATTCTTGGAGAGAGTGGGTGGACAAGGCATGCTTCTTGGTTGCATTCTAATGAGTGCCTCCGAGGCAGTAAAGAGTAGATATATCTTGAATAAATTATTAGAAGGTTCTGTTAAAAGATAATATAAAAAGGTAATAAAAGAACAATACAGAATGAATAGCACAGCCAAACACCTTAACCTTAAGGTAATACACACATACACGTATAGCATGACCGCATAGTAAACCCATCACTGCACAGCACCCATATAGCACTGCTGAACAGTAAATGCATTGCACGTGTAGACTTGCCCAGTGTTACTTAGTTCTCTTCACAGCGCAGGATAAACGGGGATCAAAGGAGGTCATGGGATCCAAGCGAAGATGCTATAACAAAATGAAATGAAAACTAATTTTGAAGCCAACATTGAAGAGGTAAATGTCCAAAACAAACAACCAGGCACTCAACAATACAGTATTTTAAAATTAAAAAGTGAGTTTTATCTTAATGCATTCCAATGTATTAAAATCATGAGAGAGAGAGAGAGAGAGACACAGAGAGAGTAGCCCTACCTTCTCTCTCTCTCTCCTTTTAGATCTACAGAGAGAGAGAGAGAGAGAGAGAGAGAGAGAGAGAGAGAGAGAGGCTAGCAGCCAGGGTCACCAGGGCCCATGTGTGATGCTGGTCCTGCTCTGGGGTTACATGGACCTGGAGTGAACAACAGTGGTGGGCCCAAGCAGGGACAGCAGATGATGGGGGACCCAGGACATGAGGACCTGGCCATTGTAGGCCCACCAGGCTGTTGCAAGTCAGGAGACAGTGGGGGCTAGGACCAGGGGCAGGGCAGTGGGTAGCATGATGGTGGCCACCAGGACCAGGATGGTGTCTGGCACCCAAAAGCCCTCTTCTGTGGTTACCACTGCCCTGGCGGTCATGGCAACCTGCTGTTCCTGATGATCCTCTCTCTCCTGATGAATCCTGATGATCATCCTGAGCATGATGCACCTCTCCTTGAGGGCCAGGAGCCTGTCCCAGATTGCTTGGTCTTTCTGGTCTCTTTACTGCTCACACACAAGATTGGTCCCCTACACACCAGGCCCATGAGTCCACCAGCTGCTCCTCTGCCACAATGATCAGCCAGGTTCTGGTTCTGGATTCACAGCTGCCAGAGCCAGCACATACAAAGGGCCCCAGCAGCAGAGTCTAGTCCTGAGTTCTTCGCTACCAGAGCCAGGACATACAAAAGGTCCCAACCAAGGTTGCTGGTCACTCTGATTCTGCATTCCCATGAACAGCTGGTGCCTCTCCCCTGAGTCCAGCTGCTGGACTTGCAAAAGGCAGGAGAAAGAGGCTGTTTGTGAGAGTTTGCAACATTTCTGAGATAACATGCACTATACCAGGGGGCTGTGCGTTGCCTGGCCTCAGGTTGTGCACACACAGGTGCTCAGGAAGTATGGTAAGTTGGCCAGGCAGACAGCACCTACTGTAGCTGCTCCAGGCCCACTCTCCATCCCCCTTCTCCACCTGAAAGCCAGACAATCTCCTCTATTGCCACCAGGTCATTGTGCCTGACCTCAGAGAGCAAGGGACTCCCAGCCAACTGGGGCACAAGAGCTGATGGCACCCCTACCCTTCTCCCAGGGGTGTCTCTAAGAGGCATCCCAGAGCAGGCTTCTCCAACCCCCTGCATCCCTAACATGCCCCTGGTGAGTGTGTTCCATGCACACTGCAATAGCAGTGTCCATGGACCAAGGAGTGCTCAACCCACTATGTCCTGCTGATGATGATTGCCATGGTGGCCCAGGTGCACCTGAGAACCTGGTTTAGGATCCTGAGTTTTGACAGTGTAGCAGGCAAGCCTGCACTTCCCTGCAATGTTCGTTGCCATCTGGAGGGGTATCTGTGCCTCCACTGTGTCCCTGCCCCTCACAGCTGAGAATGATATCACTGCTGGCATCAGCATGTTTTTTCCATGTGTTAGAGGCCCATGCCTGCCTAGCTGTGGGGGCACAGGCTGCTCATAAAAAAGGTTTGCATGGCCTACCACCTCCCTGTGTGCTGTGGGGGTGAACTCCAGGGGCCAGGGGTATCTTGGCCAGGTCTGGTAGGAAGGGGGAGCAAGGTTAGGGATGAGGGCAGGGAGGGTCTTCCTCCCAGTGCAGGGCTTACCAGGTGGGCATGGCAGGCACACCCAGTGGCCCAAGTCTGTCCCCACTAGTGGTGATGATGTGCGACTCTCAGCAGCATCCCAGGGTGCAGGGGTCAGATGCTTGGCTGGCTAGGCAGGGGCGTCCTTCAGGGAGAAGCTCATGAAGGTAGGCAGTGCTATCCCCAGGTTTGCTTGCTGGGTGGGCCTGTGCACCCAGAGCTGACAGGGCAGGGGCTGGCTCAGACTGCTGGATTCTGGGGGTGGGGACCACAATGGAATGGGCCCTCCCCCAAGGGGCCCCTCCCCACTGATGGCTCATCACTGCTGCCAGACCATGGTGGAGGCTCTGTCAGGCTGCCCATGCTAGAGTACATGGTACAGCTCCAGCAAGGGTCCTGGGGCACAAGAATGCAGTCCAACTGCCACATAAATGGCATGGTCCTGCAGGCAGCCCCCAACAGATGGTTGTGGTTGGTGACACTGACTTATTGTACCTGAAAGGCCCTGACCTTTATGCAGCACAGGCATAACAGAGCAGCCATGCCCTGCTCCTACATGCAGCCCATTAGGCCCTCAGAGATGAGTGTTGGAGCACTCACTCTGGGCAAACTGGCTCTGGACTACAGCCTCATCCCACAGTGCTACATGATCTTCGGTCCTCTCCTTGGACAAGTTATGCCCCTGGGAGGTGGTGTGTGGTGTCAGGGATGGTGCTAGCATGGCTCTCACAATGGCCCTTAGGGGATGCACTTGATAGTCCAAGCCAGCTGGGCCTGGGCAAGTGCCTGCAGTGAACAGTGCAGGGGCACTATGGAGGACAGGCAGACAAGCAGTGGGGCTGGACCAGGAGCCAGCACTGGGGTTCAGGCAGACTGCTGCAGCTGGCCTGGGTCCAGTGATGTGGGACCCAGTAGTGAGAGGCAGGCAGCAGGTGGCACAGGCCTCTGGGGATCACCACAGCATTTTAAAGGGTAGGCTAGGGCAGTTAAAGAGCCACCCCAGCCCCAGGGCTAGACAAGCCTGGAGCTAGCCCAAAGGTTACCTCCTGGTGGTAGAGCTGATCAGGAGCTAAGTTGTTCCAGGTTGGTGTCTAGACATGAGCAGTAGCTACGACACAGTTAATTTGTTCCCTGCATTTGCAGATAGCAAATTAATCACACAGTAGACTAATTTACTGCACAATTAGCAGCTGCACATGTAGACAATGATGCTTTATTGTGCAGTAAATTAGTCTACTGTGCAGTAAAGCACCTTGTATATATACACCCACTGAGTACATCTACACATGCATTTTAATGCAGAGTTGATATTAGCTCTGCAGTAAAGCATCATGGTTTATATGTGCTTGTATTAGGGTGCATTAAATTAATTAGCTTCTCCATAGGATAGTATAGTCAGGGACAGTACTAACCTATGATGGACTAATTACATGTGCTGAAATGCACGGATAAATGATGACAGGGGCTGGCTGGAGCATGAGGATGCTACAGTGTGGGGCTGCCCGTCACACAGCTGCACACTTTAGCACCATTATGCCCCAGCTAGCCTCAAAGCAGCCTGATGCTCCCACCAGGATCCCAGAGTTGACTTCCCAATTCCTCCTGCCAGCCTTGGGTTGCTCTGCCCTGGCTCAGACTGCTGCTGTCTGGGGCACACATAAAGGTGCTGCACCTGGGATCAGGTGACTCTGGCTGAAGCAGCTCCAGAGTTTATTGAGTTGGCTTCACTGCATGTGTAGATGCACCCACTGAGAAAACAAATAGTACACAGTATTTAGAATATAACTCTAAGAACAGAAAAGCTGCACAGAAATGCTTACCTTCTTAAGAGGCAAATAAAGCAGGTCCTTTTCATTTGAAATAAAACTGAGGTCCTTAAGACCTGTGGATCCTTCTTGCAAGAAAAAGGAGGTGACCCCAGTACCCTTGTGAAATTCCAGCTCGGGCATTTACATTCTTTGTAGTATTATTCCTCATTGTCTGTCATAAACTCTTTAAGGTTGCTGGAAGGTGCCAAAATGCTGATGTGTTCTGCTTCAAAGACATTTCAGTCATGGGGAAATCATTTCTCTGCAACTCTCCACTGTGTTTCCGGAATGATCTGAGGTTTAAACTTACTGAGATCCTTAAATGAAAAATACTACAAGGAAGGCAAGACATTAATAAAATAATAATTTATATTGTGACATTTTTCTTCAATTATTAACTTCTAGTACAATAGTGGGACTGTGAACCACATGAACTGAAGTCATCCAACATTTTCTGAAAATGGAATTAATATTTGGTGAACAAATTCTGTATACAGAGCATGCATCTATACGTGCATTTGAACTGAGATCAGTTTACTCACGAACTCCCAGGCAGGTGTCTACACATGCAGAAAAGTGGGAACAAATTTGCTGCTCCTAGCAGCAAATTGCTCCTGCTTCCTGGGGCCCTGCAATGGGCCCCTGCTACCACCAGGGGGGAGCTTTAGGCTCCCCTGAGTGCTTGCTATCCCAGGTGCTGGCAAGGAGCACTGGGCCAGAAGATAGCTGGGAGACATTGTTTTCTGCCCCCAGGGCTCTGCTTGCTGCCAGGGCAGAGACAATGTCCCTCTGCCTCAGTAGCAGGGAAGTCCTGGCCCTGGCTCCCCAGTCAGAGGCAGAAGACTTGGAAAGAGCTATAGGAGAGAGGCAGGTTCCAGTGTCCTGCCCCAGTGCTCCAGTGGGACAGCTAGCTAGCTCCTAGCTGCCCCAACAGCAGATCAAGGCAGGGACCTACCCCACCTCTGAAGCTCTTTCCAGGCTCCATGCCTTGATTACCCAATCAAGACATGGGGCTGGGAGACCCTGATCAGGACAGTTCCCAGCCCACCCTGCACATTGAGTGGAGGCTGGGAACCCTGTTTGCCTAATCAGTTCCACAAGTGCAGAGCTGGGTAGGGATCAGTGTCCCCAGCCCACACCAGCAAAAAGTTCACATTAGCAACAGCTACTCCGCATTTACGTAGTACCTCATATTAGAGGTACTAAACTTAGTGCACAGTAGTACCAGAATATTAGATCCTAATGTGTAGACATGCCAAGAGGACCTTAGTTTTAGAAATACTAAATGTTTAGGAGTCAAAAGACAATGAGAACTGCAGGTTTTTCACCACTGAAAGGCAGACACAGAATAACTTATTGTAGGTATCTAAAAACTGTGGCACCCAAAATGAAAGTCTGTGTTTTACCTGAGTTGTTTTGGGTTGGTTTTTTTTTTTTTTAACATTTGGGAAGAAATATTCTTAAAGGGGCTTCTTCAAGTGTGATCTGATTACCATGGTAGGATGCCTTTCTGTCTCTACTTCAGCCTACTGTTCACAGCATGATAGCAATGTATATTTCAGGTTTCTTGGAACCAAGAAAATAGCTATTCCAACCTTTAGGTATTTTTACTTATGCAAAGCTATTAGAGAATCAATGAAACAACAATTAATTTTCCCATGTGGAAATTGTTGAGGAATTATCTTCTGCATAGTACATCTCTTTGGCTCTTCTCTTCTGAAAGCTTTTTGTTTCTATTCTTAAAACGAGGAGCTATTCTTTGCTTGCCTCACTTTATATTTCAGTGGAAGTTTGGATGGTTTCAGTTTGGAGTGAATTCAGCAGTTCAGAATAAATATAATTATTTCAACTTTGTCTATCACTTTAACAACCCAATAAGAGCAGTGAAAGATGTAACAAACCTGTTAAATGTGGAAACTCAAAGACAAGTTAACCATGGAGATAAAATGAATCCATTCTGTCAAGATTGTGATTTAGAGGCTGCTGTTAGAAACCTCTGAAACAGTAGAAGTAAACTGTTTTATCAGGGATATTTGACTCCAATTAATGGTAATGATATACAACTTCATTATTATTATTATTAATCTTGATACTTTAATAACAAGTTCCAAAGAACTATATACAGATATATTAATCGATTTTTATAGAACATCCTCAAATTCTACAGAGCCAAGGAACTGGATAGCATCACAGCCAATTGAACAATGCAGTCAAAGCCAAGAGCTCTTGAAAAATCTATTCAGTGAGCAAGAGCAGTTTCATAAATACAGAAAATAGAAAATATTGGCAACATTACAAATCAATGCTATAGGAGAAATTAAACAAGGATTACTTGTCTCATTTTTCCAGGAATTATAACAGTTAGGAAAATTAGGAAAAATGGAAAATAAGATGTTTTGCTGTTCTGTGAATTTTCCACCTGTGAAATTAAGTTCCTTCCATACTAAAGGAATTTAATAAGTTGTATTTTTGAGAGCATGGTTGGAAACATTTCTTTCCAGTCCTTTCTAGATTAGCATAATTGCCTGCCTGATATCCTCTAGGCTAGAATTAGAAAAGGATTCGGTAAATAGCAACCTTTTAAATTATATGCATTAATCTTTTAACAAGATCAAATTCCATTCAAGAATCTGGAAATACAGTTTTTGAAAGGCTGTGCAATTAAAACCAACTGGCAGAATAATTACTTCTACTTTGAAGTCATTTTATGGAAGGAACTATATGAATGAAAAAGGCTTTAAAACCAAAATGAATCTAATGACATCCCCATAGGGGGTATGTTATATGGTGTTTACAGAAAGGTAAACTCAGGTGAAATGAAGTTACCCAAACTACCCAAGGCACAAGGTGATATATTTGGGAATAGAATCAAATTTGCTCTCACCATGAAATCACCACTTTGAATCATGAATCACCATCAACTCCAGAATGCATTAAGTGAGGAAAGGCACTAAGTATTGGCTCTTTATATTATGCATGGTTTGTCTAAATCCAGCTATACAGCTATTCTTGACCTCAGTTTGGAGGGATAGTTTTAAAAAAAGTCTCTTAAAAGAGGATGTGATGAATAATAAAATTAATAAATTACTCTGTTTCGTAAGAGAAAATGATAAAAGCTAGTAATGTTCTCTTCCTTTCTATAAGCTCAACATCACACACAGGGTTGGCAGTTACACATAGTAGTTGGCAAGTGTTTGTCATCACTGATTCATGTGTTGAAAATGACAGATGACCTTAATTTTATAAGCTTTGGGTGAGGTCCTTATTTAGGAAATAATACCATAGTCCAATTAATAATATTTATAATATGCTTTTCTTATGCTGAAGTTGCAGCTGTTATAGAGACTAATTATTACTCTCTGTTAAGCCATTTTTACTTCTTGTAGTGTAACCAAAAATAAAATCATTTAGGAAGTGGATGAGAAAGCCTAAGAGCTAGATGCTTTTCTCACTTGTACATCTCCATTGACATCAGTAGTTTCTGTAGCATACAGCAATGTAACTGGAATTAGAAAGTAGTTCTAAATTTTTTCCTGCCTCTTCATCTCACTGTGTGTGAAAACTATTTGAATGCATAAGAACATGTAGGATGAAATAGCCCTGAGGATCTTTATGGCGCTAGACATTTTAGGCATTCTTTCCAATAATATCAAATAGCTAATCTACAAACAAGGTTATGCAGCTGTCCTTTATTACAGCACCTTTAATTAGATGCGGGTCTAAATTAGAGAGGGGTCATTTTTTTTATAATTTATTCATTAATTCATTATCATATCTCATTTTCTGTCCTTGATGTATCCCTTTCCTTCCATGAATGATGATTTACATCAGGCAATGCTAGCTTTTCTCTAACTGGTTCCAGTTGACCTTTATAAGTTAACATCTTGTTCCTTATCCCTCTCCCCTACTCAATTTACATTTTCTCTCATTAACCACGTTTTAAATAGCAACCTTGCAGTCAGAGGAGGTTTTTCCCATCTCCTAGTTTACTTAAACATAATTTAAGTAATTCATCTTAACTAATTCTTCTTAATATTAACTCATTATAGAGATAGAATATATATGACTACTTTTCAGAAACTGACGACAAATTTGAAATAAAGCTACTTTGTGTGTAATGATAATTTGCTGGACCACATCACTTTTCTACTTAGTCATAAATGATTGGTGTGTTCAACAGTACCATCAGTGTTTCCTGCTGCTGTGTAGTTTCCCACTTTGCTGTGGGCTTACAGCATGGGTAGCCATTTTGCCATTATTTCTGAAACACCCTTGTATATGAAAAAAAGAGAGCAATCTGAATAACAGTTGCATTAAGAATCACAAAAGCCTTATCTATAGATCCAATCATTTCCTCTTCTCAAACGTCCGTGCACCATAAGCTTGAAGCGCATCTTCCCATACAATTCGAACAGCAACATAATGAAAATATACTTTCAACTTTGTCTCATTAATCCTGTCTGATGACTGAGAGAAGGGAGTGTATCACCTAATTCACATGAAGGGACATTTTACACGACAAACTGACCAATAGCTTTTAATGAGGCTAGTCTCATCCCATGGGTGAGATCCAGTGCTGCAAGTTCTGAGATAACATTTTTTTTTAAAGGTGCTCTGCTAATTTAACAGAATAGCATTTAACCTGACTATGGTATTTAGACATCCCCAAAATATACAATTAAATCCTGTGACTACCACCACCATCATTAATTAGTGATAACTTGTTTTTTCACATATATTGTAGAAGTTTGTGCTTGCTGTCTTGTCACTACCAGAACAACAATATTTACAGCTTTGAGGTTTTGCTCCTGAAGGTTGCACTGAAGTACCTGGAAGAATCAGCAAATATAAGCACCACACATACAGAATAACAAGCAATTGTGGCCTGCGCTTCAATTTTTCACGTGTTAACCTTTGGCCTGATGGGCTATAAGGATCAAGGCTAGGTATAGACATACTTGTCACGCATTAAACAGGCAGAAAACACTCTAATGCCATAATTGACATTCATGGCTCTTGGAGCACATAAAAATGGCGGATCATGCTCTAAGTTAACCCTTGATAGATGAGGTATTAGATTAAAACACTTCCTGTTAGAGCACTTTTTCAAATGTCTGTACCAGAACCCATCAAGGATTAATTTAGAGCAGCAGTTCCCAAACTCTGACAGATTACACATCACCAATTTAAAATAATACAAACATAAGTACCACCAGCAAATTTTTCAGTTCAACCTTAAATACTACCAGCAGACTTTGTCATATGAAGTAATTATAATAAATCTCTTAAATACCACAGACAGGTTGTCCATGTACCACT
The DNA here is from genome assembly GCA_030014935.1 of Caiman crocodilus. Classification (NCBI taxonomy): domain Eukaryota; kingdom Metazoa; phylum Chordata; order Crocodylia; family Alligatoridae; genus Caiman; species Caiman crocodilus. Next base: position 67,939,586 of record JAGPOW010001296.1, read on the forward strand.
GGTGGTACCCATACCACAGATTGGGAACTGCTGACTTAGAGCACAATCGCTGACATCCCAGACAGCGCTGTGCAAGGCTGTGCTCTAGCCTCAAGGCAGAGCACATTTGCCCTGCCCTCTTGGCTGTCACTGACACAACAGTTGTTGGGGAGCGTGGAGGAAGGGGTTTCCATCCCCACAGCTGCCCCAGGCCCACAGCGCACTGCTGCTTGGTGGAGATCCCTAAAGCTGCTCCTATCTGGGCATGCCACAGCATAGCCTGGGTGGGGTGGGGATGTGGGGAGAGAGGTCTGAAGTATCTCTCTTCACAGCAGGCACTGGCATGCTGCTGCTTGGCCAGGGGACAGGGGAGCAGGCTATGAAAGAAGGGCTCAGGGCTCTCTCTCCCCACTGCTATCCCTGCTGACCTGTGCCATAATGCAGCCTGGGAGGGAGCCAGTGATCAGGGAGCCTCTGGACAGGGGCTGAAAACAGGGTAAGCAGTTTGCAAGCAGTTGCTTGGGGCAAAAGGAGGAAGGGGGGGAAAAGCCAGGCACCAGATCATGCTCAGGGAAGGTAAGTGATCCAGCTGCCTGTGCCTTTGGTTTCTTGAGTGTTTGTTTGGTGAGGTCCATGTGTTTGGGGCATGTGCTCCAAGAAGCTGGGAGTGATTGCTGACTACTGAGTGACTGCTGGTTGTTGAGTGATTGCTGAGTGACTACTGCCTGGGCCTACAGAAGCCCTAACAAGGGGGCAAAGCCCAACAAGTTATAAAAGGAGACTCCCTAGGTGACCAGGGAGCCAGTGAACAGGGGCTGCAAACAGGGTAAGCACTTTGCAAGCAGTTATGAGGCCAGTTCGTGAGTTTTTTGTTTTTTTGTTTTTTTTTTTGAGGGGCAAGGCTTTCAGTTTGGCATGAAAAAATACCAAATAAAAGGAACTCTTTGGGGCTACCAAGAAATAAACAGGCCAGTTCCAGGCAAGTTCACTAGGGAAGGTCTGCTTGGAAGAAGAGTAGTAAGAGAGAGAAGGCAGATTAAGAAACCTGGGGAAATGGCTGGGAGACATTGCAATGCCAGAGCCACTGCCTCTGCTTGCACCTGTGAGGCTTCTGTCCAGGCAGAAATGCTCACCTTTGATGCTTCTACCCAGATCCAGGCTTGCAGGTTCCTTCCAGTAACAGCCAGGTCAAGGAGCACCTGTGGTATGAGTGGTGCCTCCTGGTGATCTCTCTCAGGCAACAGGCAAGAGAACCACAGGAGGAGGTGGCAAGACTCTGAAGCATCCATGAGGCATTAATTGATTGGAGGCCTTATAAAGAGAGGCTGAGAGCCATGGGACTCTTCAGTTGGAAAAGTGCAGGCTCAGGGGGAACCTGGTGGCTGCCTATAAGTACACAAAAAGGATGTACATCAGAATCTGGGAGAACATCTGTTCACCAGAGTGCCCTAAGATAAAACAAGGACCAATGGTCATAAACTCCTACGAAGCTGGACATAATAAAAAAATTCTTTACTGTCTGAGCCCCCAAGACCTGGAATAGACTCCCTCCAGATGTGCTGCAGGCACCTACTCTGGACTTATTCAAGAAATGATCTTGCTGGGGGTCTTTTGACCGTAGCTGACTTCCTGCCCCTAGGGCAGGGGCCTGGACTTGAAGATCTTTGAGGTCCCTTCCAGCCCTAACATCTATGAAATCTATGGAGGATACCTCCAAGACTGCAGAGGAAGAAATGCCAGATGCAGTGTTAGAGAAGAGAGAAGACATGGGCACCCAAAAGGGTGGAAGCTAGAAGCTTATGACTTCTGGTAAACCCAAGATCTTTACCTCAATCTGCAGTTGCTCATTTGGAGAACAGATATACAGCCTTAGCAGCAGAAGGGGAGGAGCATGTTCCATTGGTAGAGGAAGACAGGACAGGCCTCAACAAGGTGGGAAGGATCAAGATGACTGCCACCAAGAGAAAGCAATGGGTGGTGGTGGTTGGAGATTCCCTTCTGCAAGGAACAGAGGGAATCATTTTCCAACCTGGCCTTTTGTCTTGTGTGGTCTGCTGTTTGCCTGGAGCCCAGATTCGAGATGTCAAGAAGGGACTACTTAGGTTGATCTGGCCCTCTGACTACAGCCCCATACTGCTCATCCATGTGGGCACCAATGATACTGCCTGGGAAGACCCTGAATGTATCCAGAGTGACTACAGGGCTCTGGGTGCAAGGGTGAGGGGGCCTGGGGCTCTGGTTGTGCTTTCATCAATCCTTCTGGTCAAGGGAAAGACACTGGGCAGGAGCAGGTGTATTCTGCAGATCAACACCTGGCTGTGCACACTGTGTCACCAGCAGGGCTTTGGCTTCTTCAACCATGGGATGTTGTTCCAAGAAGGATTGCTAGGAAGAGATTATCTGACAAAGAGAGGGAAGAACGTATTCACAGACAGGCTTGCTAACCTAGTGAGAAGGACCTTAAACTATGTTTGCCAGGGGATGGAGATCAAAGCCCTGAGGTAAGTAGGGAAGTGGGAAACCTGGAGGAAAAGCAAGCAGGAGGGGGCAACAGGGGAGTGCTCTCATACTTCCTGAGAAATCAGGGAAATCAGCTAGTTACTTCAGGTGCCTGTACACAAATGCACAGAGCTTGGGAAACAAGCAGGAAGAACTGGAAGTCCTTTCACAGTCACAGAACTATGGTGTGATTAGAATAACAGTGGCTTGGTGGGATAGCTTGCATGACTGGATGGGTACCAACTGTTCAGGAAGATCAGGCAAGATGGAAGAGGAGGAGGAGTTGTGCCTTAAGTAAATGAGCTGCTTGATTGTACAGGGCTCCTGTATGAAACTCGAGATAAACCTGTTGTGAGTCTTTGGGCTAGGGTCAGAGGGGAAAGCAACAAGGGTGATGTTATGGTGGGTACCTGCTATAGACCACCAGACCAGGAGGAGGTAGTGGATGAGACTTTCTTCAAATAGCTAGTGGAAGTTACCTGAGCACAGGCCCTGGTTCTCATGAGGGACTTCAAATCACCCTGACAGCTGCTGAAAGGGAAATATAGCAGTTCACAGGCAATCCAGGAAGTTTTTTTGAGAATGTTGGGAACAAATACCTGGTGCAAGCGTTGGAGTGGCCAACTAGAGGCCATGCTCTTCTTGATCTGCTGCTCACAAACAGGGAAGAATTGGTCGGGAATGTAGTATAGTTGGTGGCAACTTGGGCAGCAGTGACCACGAGATGATACAGTTCAAGATCCTGAGGACAGGAAGGATGGAGAGCAGTAGAGTAAGGACCCTGGACTTCAGAAAAAACAGACTTCAACTCACTCAGGGAACTCATAGGCAGGATCCTCTGGGAAGCCAGACCGAGGGGGAGAGGAGTCCAGGAGAGCTGGCTGTACTTTAAAGCAACCTTACTGAGAGTGCAGGAACAAACCATCCCAATGTGTAGAAAGACTAGAAAGTACGACTGATAACACACTTGGCTTAGTGGGGAACTCTTCAGTAAACTAACTCACAAAAAGGAAGCTGTAAGAAGTAGAAACTTGGACAAATCACTAGGGAAGAATATAAGAGCATTGCTTGGGCATGCAGGGATGAAGTCAGGAAGGCCATTTGGAGTTGCAGTTAGCAAGGGATATGAAGGGTAACAAGAACACTACAAGTATGTTGGTAGCAAAAGGAGGGTTCCTTACTGAATGGGGGAGGTAACCATGTGACAGGATGCAGAAGAGGCTGTTATGCTCAATGCCTTTTTTGCTTTCGTCTTCACAGGCAAGGTCAGCTCCCACACTACGGCACTGGACAGCACAGTTTGGGGTGGTGGTGAGCAGCCCTCAGTGCTGAAACAACAGGTTATGGACTACTAAGAAAAGCTGGACATGTGCCAGTCCATGGCTGAGGGAAATGGTTGTTGTGATTGTAGGGCCACTGGCCATCATCATTGAAAATTCACGATGATCAAATCACCCAAGGATGATTTGAAAAGGCCAAGCATAGTGCCATATTTAAGAAAGGGAAGAAAGAAGGATCCAGGGAACCACAGACCAGTCAGCCTCACCTCAGTCCCTGGAAAATCATGGAGCAGATTCTCAAGGAATCAAGCACTTGGTGGAGAAAAAAGTGATTAGGATCAGTCAGCATAGATTCACCAGAAGCAAGTCATGGCTCACCAACCTGATTGCCTTCTGTGATGAGATGACTGCCTCTGTGAATGCAGGGAGACTGGTGGATGTGGCTTAAAACCTTGATTTTAGCAAGGCTTTTGATACAATCTCCCATAGCATTCTCACATGAAAACTAAGGAAGTATGGGCTGGATGAATGGACTGTAAGGCAGATAAAAAATTGGCGGGAGCATTGGGCTCAGAGAGTAGCAATCAATGGTCCAATGTCTAGTTGGCAGCCAGTATCAAGTGGAGTGCCCCATGGGTCTATCCTGCGGCCAGTTTTGTTCAATATCTTAATCAACAACCTGGAAGATGGCATAGAGTGCAAGTTTGCAGATGACACCAATCTGTGGGGAGTAGTAGATACACTGGAAGGTAGGGCTAAGATTCAGAGTGACCTAGACAAATTGGGGAATTGGGCCAAAAGGAATCCCATTAAGTTCAACAAGGACAAGTGCAAAAAAGTCCTGCACTTAAGACAGAACAATCCCATACATCAGTACAGGTTTGGGGCTGACTGGCTGGGCAGCAGCTCTGCAGAAAAGGCTCTGGGGGTTACAGTGGACAATAAGCTGAATATGAGCCAGCAATGTGCCTTTGTTGCCAAGAAGACTAACGGCATACTGGGCTTCATTGGTAGGTGTGCTGCTAACAGGTCAAAGGAAGGGATTATTCCCCTCTACTCAGCACTGGTGAGGCCACATTTGGAGCTTCGCACAGCCCTACTAGACATCATCTTTGAAAACTCATGGAAATCAGGAGAGGTCCCAGATGATTGGAAGAGGGCAAACATAGTGACTATATTTAACAAAGGGAAAGAGGAGGAAATACCAGTTATCTTCACCTCAGTCCCTGGAAAAATCATGAAGCAGATCCCCAAGGAATCCATGTCTAAGCACTTGGAGGAGAAGAGGGTGATTAGGAACAGTCAGCATGGATTCAGCAAGGGTAAATCATGCTTGATGAGCCTGACTGCATTCTATTATGAGATGGCTGGCTCTGTGGATGCAGCGAGACCAGTGGATGTGGTATACCTTGATTTTAGCAAGCCTTTTGTTATGGTCACCAACAATATTCTTGCAGGCAAGCTAAGGAACTACAGGATGAATGAATGAAACAAAGTGGATGGAAAACTGGTTGGATCATCAGGTACTAAGGGAAGATGTAATGATGCCATCATCATTAATGGCTTGATGTCTGGTTGGCAGCCGGTATCAAGTGGTATGCCCCAAGGGTTGGTCCTGGGGCTGGTTTTGTTCAATATTTTCATCAGTGACCTGGAGTGCACTCTCAGCAAGCTTGCAGATGACAACAAGCTGGAGGGAGTAGTAGATACACTGGAGGGTAAGGCTAGGATTCAAAGTGACTTAGACAAATTGGAGGATTGGGCCAAAAGAAATCTCATGAGGTTCAACAAGGACAAGTGCAAAGTCCTGCATTTAAGACAGAACAAGCTCATGCACCAGTACAGGCTGGGGGATGACTGGCAGGGCAACAGCTCTGGTTCACTTTCGGGCCTGCTGCCAAGCATGGTGGGGACTCCCCCCTGCACTCCTGTGGGATGCTCCATCTGCCCCACCATCACAACATTCATGAGCCACCTGGCACCTTGAGTCAAGTAGAAAAAACATTTAAAGCGGTATCTATGTCCTAATTGCCGTATTGATACAGAGGGTTCCTATTAGATTCAGAGAGATTAGAGGATCTGCTGATTCAATTTGGATTCAGAGATCCAGCCACTGAATTGAGCAAATCTCCACTGAATTGAATTAGGGACCAAAGTTTTACACCACCCTAATTATTAATGCCACAGCAACCTTTGTGAGTACAAAGTAGAGGACAGTTTGGAAGGACAGTTCTATAGCAATACTAGGAGCCCAAGGACCTGTGCCAATTTACTACTAGCTCCTATACAAGTGCAGGGAGGCTGCTCTGACAAGCTGGAATTCCAGCACATCAGAGCAAACTCAGCTAATTAAGCAGACAATTAATTGACTCTGCTGGAGAGCGGAAATTACCATGCTCCAGCAGACTCCAGTGTCATGTGTATCAGTGTTCCTGCACGGAAAAATGGCCATGAAGCACTTTAAACTAAAGCTTATTTGATGCACTTTAGTTCAAAGCTTCCCACCACCACTTTTCAGCACAGGGATGCTGATGATACACGTGATGCTCCAGGTGCCTTTAATTAGTGCAGCTTTCAGAGCTGCGCTAATTAAAGTGCCTCCCCTCTTCCCTACCCCCCTCTCCTGGAGCATGTCTATAAATGGCCTAAGAGATGTTTCTAGGACAAAGAAAAATAATGTAATTACTTAATCTATGTAAAAAATACCCTCTAAATCAGGAGCGTCAAACATTTGGCCTATGGGTCAGATCCAACCCAGGGAGGTGGGACTTCTGGCCCCTGAGTTTTTTACTGTGGCCATCAGCATCCAAGGCATTAATGCTACTGCCATGCAAACCCTGTCATTTTAGCTAGCACATTATGTCAGTGTGGCCTGTGCCACAGAATTTAGTGGTTTCAGTTGACTGAACTCAGTGGCATCCACTCCCTGGATGTTGCAGTGCTGACACTGTAGCACCAACAGCAATGGTGATGGGGGTGGTTGAGTGGCATTAACTCCTTAGCTGCTGGCACCAACAAATCAGTGCTAAGAGCCATGGCCAGAAGCCCTGCTGTCTAGATCTAACTTACAAAGAGCTCTGTGTTCCCAATGCAGGCTGTAGGGCTAAATGAGTTGACTTAAATCAAACTCACTTTGAATGAATTCCACAAGAAAAGAAATTCCCTAATAAGAATAGATTTTCACTGTTCTCCAGTTCCTGCTGCGTGGGCTAAATCCTTTGCTCTGTAGGAGCTGAAGAATCTGTCTCCTTATATATCAGCTCACATGAATTTAAAAACACCCACAATTCTCAGCTTTTGTTTTTCTTTTTTCCCCCTTTCTCATTATGCTGAGTTTGGACACATGTCGAGAACCTTAAACTTTTATAAATTACAGCCTTTGATTTTAGCTACACATTGCTGGAGCAAAAAAAAAAAAAAAAAAAAAAAGCTATTTTTTTTTCCTTGATTACTCGACTATGTCCTATCAATCATGATTATAGTCCTGTTAAAATAATTAGGGCTTTTAATCAATTTTCAAATCTCATTGCTCACTGGACTGTGAAGTGAAGCTAAAATGCATCACAAGAGAGGTTATACTGAATACTACTAGAAATAATGCTTTCTGCAGATGGTGGGTGTGTAGTATGGGGAAAGGCAGTGAGATCACCTTCTTATCAGGCCTTAGCATTCTTTTAGTACAACACTAAAATAATTATAACTGTGCACTTGACAAACTGAAACATAAATTAGTTCTCAGTTGGATACTGTAATGCCAAAGTAACAGAAGCTCTCTTGGCATCTCAAGAAGAAATATCTCCCAATAAATGGCATATTATTAAACATACAAAAGAATTTCCCTTTTGCAAAAAGTCCATTACTATTTGATAATGTGACCTTCACAGTAAAAACAACCCACTTACTGCATTAATGACCAATGCTGGTTTTGTTTCAGGGTTTTAAAACAGACTTTGCTGTCTCAGTGCTCTCAGTAATAGATCTCAGCATTGCCTGTGTACAACTGTAGAGTCTCATGGAGTAAAAAAAACAAAAAAAAACCCCAACCAGTATTCTTTAAAATTTAAAATGTCCTGCATTTATGATACCATGAGAGTAGAAGATGGGAAACTAAAGTGGGGAAAACACATTTATATGGTTATAGTACCTAAAGGCAACTGGCTAGAGCTTTATCCCTTTTCTAGATGCATGCCAAACACTGACCCCAGTTTCCCCCAATATAAATGTGAGTAGTTATTTGCTCTAGGGAAAGAAAAGCAGACTGGTGTGATGCTATTCACCACACTCCTGTGTGCTGTTGGCTACAGAGACTCATGTATTTTACCTGCACTAGCTCTATGAGCTGCCCTGCAAGGAGTAAGAAAAAGTTTCACCTTGAGTACCTACCTAAATGAATCATTAATCAGGGATCCTATTGTGCAAGATACCATAAAGATGTGAAAAGATAGTTCTTGGCCCAAGGAGCTTAACAATGAATTCCTGATCTCACTGCTGTCAATGACAAAACTAGCAGTTTTTCAAAATTTCTTCTTTACAAGCTAAGTAAATGTAAAATGGGGCCAGGACCTCTAAAAACCTCAGAGCCCATAAGATGACTGGATATTTTAATGAAACAGTTAAACGCAGAAGGGCTATTACATGGTTATTAATGCTTTTTCTTGTCATACACATGGCAAAAGCAAGGCGAGTAGAAACAATGTATTAACCCTGCAATTATTTATTTATTACTCAGATTGTAGTTCCGCATTATTGTTGCTTATGGGTTTTGGAATGAGATAGGCTAATTATTTTATTTATACAGCACCATAAGTTTGCAGGATGCTTTACACAGAATTGTAAGAAATAATTCAATGTTCTCAGTACTGTACTAGCACAATAGATAGAAGGAATGAGCAGTGGCAATAAGTACAAAAATAAAGGATTGTGCACAGATTTATGTGCAGGGTTACGTGCATAAAAATGAGAAAGCTTTATTTATACACTGTCAATTCTTAAGTTTCAGATTCCAAATAGGCAGTAATCAAATTAGACCTAACAATCATGAATTTGCCCAAAACTGTGATGCCCCGTCCTTTTTAGTCAGCGTGCCTGATGATCCTAGAATACCTAAGAAAAGTAATGGGAGAGAGTGACTAAGCAATCGGTCACAGATAGTGTTTCCACAGCATTCGCCCTGCTTCTATATATTTTTAATTGTGGGATTTTTCCTGGTGAGTACACTAAACAAACAAACAACCCCACCTTCTTCATTAGACATCCATTGCCATTTCCTCTATTTTTTCTGTGAATCATCATATCCTGTTTCCTGTTTTAACAACCTGGCTGGCAATTTTTCCAGTTAAACCAATTGTCAGCAAAACCTGTATAATATAATCTTTCTCCATTAAATAGTAGCAGTACGTTTTAGTTTGGAGTAGGTGTTGTCCCATTGTAAAGTGCTGTATTTCATTACCAATACTGCAGAATTAGCATTTTCAAAAAACTCCCCTATAGTTAAGGAAAATATATGCTGATTAAAAATTGGTCTACAATGCAGGACTGATTGAAAAAAAAGTTACTGAATACAAACAAGTTACATCTTATATTTTATAACCTATTTTGATAAGATGCTTTTGTTCTGTTTTTGAAGCCACCTTTGCTATCATGATCTGCATTGGAAGTGTCATGTTTGTGTCCCTGGAGGTCGAGGTGACTGTATGCACTAAATTCAAGCTGGTGATGCACTAAAGGAGAAGGGCCTAGTGTTGAAAACACAATGATCAACTCTGCAGAGAATCAAAAAGAATGAAAATTTATAGGAAGGTGTCAAAAACAGTGATACAGGACAGGCTGATGAACAAAGACAATTAAATGGCAGCATATCAGAATCTGGGAAATGACAGCCGGCATGACCCCTGGAGGCAAAGGGGGGAGGAAGAGGGTGTTTCCCCCCTCAGTCCCCTCCATCTCTGGAGGACTGCAGTGGGGTTTGCCAGCCCCAACTGCTGCCACCACCAATTGCTCCCCATATGGGGCAAAAACCCAGATAAGCCCCCTTCTGCCCACCTCTGCTAGATGCTGTAGGGAGTGGGGAATAACCCCTCTCCCTGCCCCCTCATCTCAGGGGCCATGCATGTGGCCTCTGGACATGACCCTGCCTCTGGAGCAGCGAGGGCATAGTGCTAGTGATGGGGGCAGTACCCCCTGTCATAGTGTCTGGGGAGCTAGCTAGCACTACATCCAAGAGAGACCTGGGGGTCATAATTGACCATAAAATTAATGTGAGCCACCACTGTGATGCTACAGTTAGCAGAGCAAACAAAAAGCTGACCTACATCAATTAATACATCTCAACCAAAACTAAGAAAGTTATTCTCCCACTCTACTCAGCATTAGCGAGGGCACAGCTGGATTAATGCACCCAGTTCTGGGTGCCACACTTCAAGAAGCAGGTAGAGAAGCTTGAGAGAAACCAGAGAAGAGCCACTCATATGATTAGAGGCCAGAAGAGGAAAGGCTGATAGACATGTGGCTGTTCAGCCTACAAGAGAAGACTTTGGAGAGATTTGATGGCAGCTTACAAATATATCTGGGTAGAGCATCAGAGGCTAGGCAAACAACTATTCACCAAGCACCCCAGGGGAAAAGTAGGAGTAACAGTCAAACTGCTAAAAAAAAAAAAAAAAGGTTTCATGCTGGATATAAGGAAAAACTTCTTCATGGTTCATGTGGCCAGACTCTAGAATAGATTCCCAGCAGGGGTGGTGCAGGCACCTATCCTGGAGTTCTTCAAAAGGAAACTGGATGCACACCTTACTGGGGTTATTTGACCTCAGCGGTTTTTCCTCCCCAAAGTAATGGGCTGGATGCGATGATCTTATGAGGTCCCTTCCAGCCCTTAACTTCTGTGAATCTGTGAGCCTCTTCCCAGTGGGGGGGAGGGGAGTGCACCTCAGGCAGGTTGGCCAGGGCTGTCACACACTGCACTGGGTGAGCGGTGGCACTAGGACTTGAAGCAGTGATAATAGCCCCTAAACCTCCCTAGCACTGCCACCACTTGCCTTATGCGGTTGGCAGCAGCTTTCCCTGCCCCACAATTTAGCCCCCCACTGGGAAGAGGCTCATACTCTGGGATACCATGAAAGGGGGTGCTGCCCTGGTCATGGTCCCTGCCCCCTCACCAGTCCAGTGGCAGGGATGGGGGCATGGCCAGAAGCCAGCCTTTAGCTGAGGGGCCAGGGATGGGAGTTATTCTTTCCCTGCCTCTGGCATCTGGCAGAGGGAGCAGGAGGTAGCTTATGTCACCACTTGTGCCATACAGGGAGCAATCGGTGGCAACAGTCAGGGCTGGCAGACTCCATTGTGGTCTTCCGGGGCAGAGGGGGAAAACCCCCCTCCCTGCCCCCTCTGCCTCAGGGACCATACTGGCTGGCATCTGGCCATGCCCTGCCCCTGCCACTGCAGCAGCAAGAGAGGAACAGTGGGTGGACCCTGGTTCAGGTCCTTGCTGATAAGACAGGGAGGGGTCAGTTCATTCCAGGCTACTGCAGGGGCTGGCCACACCCCCACCAGAGAAATGCCTGGCAGGTCGAAGCTGGTGGAGCAGGGGAGGGTGGGAGGGGGGAATAAACCTCTTCCCTGCTCCCTTCTGGGGCCAGCATCTGGCCAGGCCCCCACCCCTGCCTGTCCCTGCTCCAGCTAGGGACCAGAGGGACAGGGCCAGCCCTGTTCCACTGAAGCAGAGATCACAGCCCATCCCAGAGACCATGCTGGGGGACTCTGGTTTAACTTAAACCAGGAAGGTGTCTGGGACAGAAGTTGCATAAAACAGTTTGAGCTCAATTAGTTAAGTCTGATACTACATTCAACCAAGTTTATCTCACACTGGTTTCAGACATTTTGAAACTGGTTTATGTGCATTGAGCTTATGTTCTGTTAAAGATTTAAACCAGTTTCTGGTCACTTAAACCAGTTTATAAGTAACTTCGGTCCCTAAGCCTGATGGCAAGAATCAGAAATGTACCCTATACACCAGAAGGCAAGAGTTAAATAGTTTTTGGAGTGAAGGCAGCCCCTTAGGTGATGGGCAGGTGACGGGCAGGTGGGAGCACCAGTGCCTTGACCACTGGCTGGAGAGTGGGGGTGCCGGATGAACTGCCATTGGCACAATCAGCTGTGCCCCTCCCACCCCCCCCGACTGGTCACTGACTGGCCTCTGCGGGGACACGTGCCCCCCTCCCCAGACTCAGGTGGCATCAGTCAACTGTGCTGCCTATTCTATTACACATTAACATATTAGCACAGTTTTTTACATGCCAGTTTAATGTGCAGTAGAATAGGATACTGAGCACTGAAGTACATGTGTAGATGCACCTAATATGTAAAGAAAGTTATGACTTTATTAGCATTACAAAATTCAGTTGGAATAACTCACATGACTGGAAAATCAATATTGTGGACTGTACCTTATTTCAGAAGGGCAGGCTTATTTAAAAAAAAAAAAAAAATACAAGGTACTTCACTCTTTGCCTAGAATAGATATATGCCTGTTCCCAGCTGCACAAGGAAGAAACCAACAAATATGAATGTATATGGGTAAAGATAAAGGGAGAAAAGAACAATAAAGATATTCTGCTGCAGACCACCAATTCAGGGAAAAGAAGTACATGAAGCAAGCAGGTAATAAGAGTATCCAGAACTTATGAAGTGGTATTAATAGGGGAATTTTAAATTTCCCTGATACCTGCTAGAGGAAATAAGCAGCCATTAAGAAAAACCCAAGAGGTCCTTATATTTCTTTATCTGTGTAGAGAACATAATATCATAGTACTTAGGGTCAGAGCGGACCAAAACAGATCATCAGGTCTGACCCCCTGACCCAGGCAGGAATGGGTGCTGCAGTCATATCACCCCAGCCAAATATCTATCCAGCCTCCTCTTGAAGACCCCCAAGGTAGGAGAGAGTACCATCTCACTTGGGAGCCCATTGAAGAGCCTGGCAGCCCTATCTGTAAAGTAATGTTCAGCCTGATGTTCAGCCTGAACCTTCTCTGTAACAATTTGTGGCCATTATTCCCAGTAACATTGGGTGGTGCAAAGCCTCCCCCAATTCCCACTGGTCCCTCCTGGTGAGTTTGTAAATCACTACCAGATCCCCTCTCAGCCTTCTCTTGTGGAGGCTGAATAGGTTCAGGCCCTTTAACCTCTCTTTGTAGGGCCTTCCCCACTGCCCCTTGACCATGCGAGCCACATCCCTCTTGAAATGCGGCACCCAGAACTGGATGCTGTACTCCAACCGTGGCCTGATCAATGCTGCATAGAGGGGAAGGATCACCTCCCTGGACCTGCTTGTGATTTATCTGCAGATGCACAATATGGTGCAGTTAGCCTTACTGACCACTTCCTTGCATTGGTGGCTCATGTTCATCCTGGAGTCAGCAATGACTCCAAGATGTCTTTCTGCCATAGTGTTGACAAGAAGGGTATTCCCCAGCCTATAGGTGTTTTGCTGGTTCCTTCTCCCTAGATGCAGCACCTTGCACTTTTCTGCAGTGAATTCCATCCTATTCTCATCTGCCTATTTCTGAAATTTGTCTAGATCTAGATGGATTCTGTCCCTCCCCATCAGTGTGCCCACCTCGCCCCACAACTTAGTGCTGTCAGTGAATTTGGACAGCGTGCTTTCCACACTCACATCCAGATCACTGATAAAGATGTTGAACAGTACAGGTCCCAGGACCGAGCCTTGGGCAATTCCACTGCCCACATCCCTCCAGGTCAAAAATGACCTGTCCATCACCACTCTCTGGGTGCAACCATTTAGTCAATTTGCCAGCCATCTGACTGTGTAGGCATCAATGCTGCAGTCACCAAGTTTTTTTAAGAGAATGTGCTGGGAAACCATGTCAAAGGACTTCTTAAAGTCCAGGAGGATGACATCCACTGCAACATCCTTGTCCAGGGACTTTGTGATGTGATCATAAAAAGAAACCAGCTTAGTCAGGCAGGACCTGCCCTACATGAACACTACCTTTCCTGCTGGGCCCTTGCAGATGTGCTTCTTGATAATTTTCTCAAACAACTTTCTGTTCCAAAAATTTGAAGACACAATTGGGCACCATCTATCTTGGATCTTGTTCCGCACAATAAAGAACTGATTACTAATGTGGCCGCAACAGGGAAGAAATAATCACATGAAATGAAAGAATTCATTAGCTTCCTCAGAAAGAGGCTTTCCTATGATTTAAAACAACTGAAAATAGTAAATGAGTCTTATGGGTAGACACTCATATATAAAGGAAAGCAGGAAGTTTCAAGAAGATATTCCAAAAAGGTAGGAACCACTTGACTACACAAAGAGCCAGAGATCAACCTGGCTATACAAGGAACTTCTTAGTTTACTCAAAAACAAGAAAAAATATTTAAAGTAAAAGATTGTAAGTCATTGCAAAAGTAGGCCAAGGAATATCAAAAACTTGGAGAGACAAAACCAAGAAAGCAAAGATGAAAAAATGAGATGCAACTGGCAAGGGACCTTAAAGATATGACAAGGGTCTACAACTATGTCAGACAGAAGAAAAAGACCAAGATAGCTGTAAATCTATTTCTCAGTATAAAAGGTGATCTGTTACTGCAAGGTGCAAAATAGCTCAATGACTACTTTGTCTGTCATGAAAAACCCCCCCAAAAACTGCAATCAAATAGCTAAAAAAGTGCTATAGATGAAGAAAGAAGAGCCAGATCACAGTCAGTAAAGAACAATGACAGAGTGCTTGACAAACTTGAATGAATTCAAATCAGCATAATTCATCATAGGACACTGAAACAACTGACTAAAGAAGTGTCCAAGACACTGGAACAATATTTGCAGTCATGGGTAAGAGGTGAGATTCCAGAAGACAGGATTTGGGCTATTACAGTGCACTTGTACGTGTGATAGCATTTAATCCGCATTAAATTAAATAGGTTTATTAAAATTGAAATGATTTGTTCTAAATAATGCATCCATTTTTACAGGTGACAGCTGTTAGACTAAACTAAGCTCAGCACAATTCATAGTAAATTACAGCAGGAGAAGCCACATAATCCACCCCGCTGATGTCTTTGATATTCAGTTATAGCAGGAGGCACCAGTAAACCAGTAATCCCTTCACTTCTGAAACGCAACCCTCTGAAGTTGTAAGCACATCCAGAAGGAACTGTAGAAAATGTAAACCTTTATTTGCTGCTTAAAAATATTACAGGAGCCCTCACACTATTTGTGGTTTCAGCATTCACAGTCTCAAATATTCATGAATGCTGAACCCGCTTCTTAAATACACTTAAAGGAGCTTCTTGAAACTCTGTGCTTGCTGCCACCTCTGTGCTGTCGCTGTTGCCAGAGCAGTTGTGTCCCCCCCGCAGCCACCGGGGACACCGAGTTCATGAATGCAGATGGCAATCATGAATGCAGTGCCTTATTTGCAGATTTCACCATTCATGGGGGATATGCAAATGTATCTCGTGTGAATGGCGAGGGTTGTCTGTATTTGCATATTAGTAAATATTAAAATATAAATAGCATTAAAATGATAAAATAATCATATTATTGCAAACTCACTGTATAATATTTAGAAACATGGTATAAAATATAAATTTGCATTTTCTATCTTACATACAAAATAAATTAATAAACTATACGTAATTATTTAAATAAATAAATGTAGCTAACATCTAGGAACAACATCAACAATTGTTAATTACCCTATTCTACCTATTCTGTATTCTACTCTATTCCTATTTTATATTCTACTCAATCACTATTATTCTATATTCTATTAATCTATTTTATTGTATTTCTATCTATTTCTATTCAGTTAGTTATCATTTTACTTTTCAACTGTCTCAATTCTTGTCTTGTTAATTGTGATCCCTCTTCTTTTATCTCATGTCTTCTGAGAGTCCTGCAATGGAAGAAAAAAGATGGCTTTTGGCCCATACTCCCCAAAGCATCTTCCTTTGCCTCTACCCTATAGGCTACAAAATCTCCCATGGGAGATTTAAGTATTGTCTTTCCTTACCTAAATATAATATGTGATGAGGCATAGCCCAGAGGATGGGTTTGTCATGCTACATCCATCATTCATGTGTTTTCTGGAATGCAATCATAAGAAATACTAAAGTTACCTCAAAATATTAGCGTGCTAACATTTGTCAAGGCACAGCCCCTCAACTGCAAACTTACCATTTGCACCACCTGTTGCTGGAAAGCTCTTTTCACAGTTGAGGTGTGCAGAGGTGGTGGTGGGAAACATCACAAGTAGTGGTGATAGTGTTGGCATCACCACCACCACCATACATGGCCAGTATATAGTTAAAATCAGGTGGTAGGTGTGGCTGTCCCTCCATCTTTTTTTCTTTGTGTACAGACTACATTTCCCAGAAGCCCCTGGCCACATGGCTCCATTTCCATGGAGACCCCAGCAGCCACACAGCGCAGTCCTGTTGGTTTCCATGGAGGCCAAGCCAGATGCGCTGGCAGTGTTGCAATTTTGGGGTGGCTTTCCCCTCCCCCCAAAGACCCTCACCCTTTAGCATCGGCACTGCTTTCAAGGCATGTAGCATGGTGCGGAGCTGTACTGTAGCCAGACTGGGATCTTGCTGCAGTAAGGGTGTACAACATGGCATGGAGCTGCAGCGCAGTTAACCTGGCGTCATGTGGCAGTGACAGTGTGGTCCGTAGCTGGGGCAGAGCCATGATTTCCTTCTCACTGATACTATATTTTGCTGGATTCAATATTAGTTCAACTTTCCAGAAAGATCAAAATATGACCATGATCTGTTCTAGATGTGCTTTTTAGTCCCATATCATCCAACTAGGCAGTGATTTTTGCATGAGCTGTGGAATCACCATAACACATCCATGGGATGTTGGAGAGTTGCGTGTTCCCATATAGGTGAAAAGGCAGTCTGCCATTGATATAACCCAAGTGGCATAAAAAAGACAGTCTTGTCATATGATTCTTCCTCAAGAGGCATATGTCCCTGTCTCTCTATAAGACTGATTCCAAGGATATGTTTAACTTTACCCTCCTATCTTGCAGTCTTATTTATACACACGCAAACATGGAAAAAACATCAAGCTTTCAAAAGTCCATGCAGAATTGGGTTTTCCATCTGGCTTCGGAACTAGTTCAAATGAACTTTGTCTGCCACTGGGGATCTTACCAGTAGCATGCATTTCCAACATAGTTGTTCATGTTTTAAAGTCTTATGCATTTTCTGGGGAAGCAGAAAGTTTTTTTCTCTTTGCAATTTTTCCTTGCTGTGTTTTGAGTTAATTGGGCATAAAACAGCTTATTAACCATCTGTGAGGAAATATGATGTTTTGTACACATGTATATAGAAAAATTCTTACCTAGAAATTTAACAGGCAGGATCACAGTTTTTTCTTCAAAAATTTTAAGTGAGAGATGTTTGATGGTTTTCTGCACTAGTGCTGAAAAGGTCAGCCATACCTCAAAAATCAAATCCTCAATACACACAGAAAAGCACTGCAAAACACAGCTTACAGCTGTGAGGAAGGACTAGGTGAGCAGCCAGATGGAGCAGAAAAATCTAAAAAGGAAAGCGCTTTTAATATAAATTAGGACACTAATCCCTATGAGAAGCACTGAAGTAAACACATTTTAATCTATTTACAAATTATAAATATCAAGCAGTTATGACTACAGAGGCCAGTACTATTTTTTTGAATCTTCAAATTCACTGTAAAACCCACTCTTAAAAGGTCACACTATATTGACCTTTCCATATTGTTCCTAGTAAGATCATAGAACTTTAAAATAAATATACATGACTTTAAGTGACTGGAGTTTTGTTTTTCTGTGCAACCAGACAGTATTGCCTTACAGAGCAGCCCTCCATCAATCAAAATTAAACATTGCAATAGATGGCATACTAACAGTATTTGCATAAATATTTACAGGGTTATACAGAAAGCTAGAAAGAATGATAGATAAAAATGATCAAATGTCAATGTTATGATGTAATGAATGAAGTAATAAGGGATTTCTTCAGCACAATGGAGAATTTGGGAAACCTATTTGTCATTATAGGAATATTTTGTAAATCTCATTTAGTTATTCATTTAATTAAAGATTATGTCTTGTTCTTTTATTGATTAATCTTAATGAAAAATATTTTATTATATGAAAATGAAGCAATAGGCATAGTTAGGAACACCCAAAAATGAAAGAACAAATATTTGAAAAGAGAACCAACAACAAAGAATACTTGGAGAAATTTACTTTCATACTATAGGTAACAGTGGGCACTTCTACATGACACATTTCACTGTAGAGTAATTTACTGTGAGGTAAGTGTGTGCATCTATACATGCACATACTACCTGTGCAGTAAACCTTGCTAATCTTAAGTTTGTTACCTGCAAATGCAAGTAGCAAATTTATTCATGAGTAGTTACTGTGCAGTAGCACTCATGTAGATGCCTGACCAGGAGCAAATCTGCTCCCAGTCAGCTGGCCACCAGGGGGAGGGAGATTGCTCCCTGCCCTTGGCCCTGCTGCCGGGGCAGGTTTTGCACTGGAGCCTGGGTGGGGATTATGTCCCCAACCCTGGCAGCAAGGAGCTCCAAGCACCCACCACCCCTCCTTCCCCCTGAGATTGTGATCAGAGACTGGGGGCTGTGGCAGGCCAGTAGGTCTAGGAGGTAGTCCTCCTCCCTTTGCAGGTATTCTAGAGCTCTGAAACATCACAACCCACCAAGATGGGAACAGGAACCACTTCCAGTGCACCCAGTTCTATGCACATCCTGCAGCCTCTCCACTCAATGGGGGGATGGGTTACTGGTACCTCGAATGGCTGGGACCCCACCCCTTGAATGGTAAGTGTAATCCCCAAGACTATATCTGCAGGTGAAACAAGGTTGGCATTTATTAATGACACATGGACCCAGTGTCCAGTTCCCCAACAAGGGTTCTGTCATATATTGTTATCTTAGTCTGGTGCAAGGTTGTCACCTCCTCTGGGTTTGTAATCCTGTAGCAACAGGCATGCCCCTCAGAATTCCTCGGGTCTCCCCTCTCACTGCTTACAGCTGTTGCATGTCTGACTTGCTTGGGTTTGTTTCTTAACTTTGGGCAGTTGGGCCTGATATGGCCTGGCTCGCCACAGTTATAGCACCCCCTCATTTCTGAATTGGGTGGTTTGTGCAAATCTGGGGTTGTCTTGCACTCAGCAGGAGGTGGCTGTCTTTCCCCTTTTGGGAACCCCTTCTGTTCCTTCCCAAAGTAGGGAGGCTTCTTGTCAGGCCCCTTGTGATTTAACAACAGCTGGTCCGCAATTTCAGCCTCTTGGATGGTTTTGGGGTCCCTGTCTTTGACTAGGGTTTTAATCTTCCTCGGACAGTGGTGATAAAATTGGTCCAGTGCTATGAGGTTTAGCACCTTCTCTCTATTGTCTGCCTTGGCTCCATCTGCCCATTTAAGGAGTGAGTCCCACACCTGGGCTGCAGAATCAACCATTGTCTTCCCTGTTGCGGGACGGTATTCCAAAATTTTTTCCAGAAATAATCCGGTCCTAACCCGAACCTTGAACACACAGCATTTTTAAAGGCATGATAGTTATCTGCTGATTCCAAGGGCAGGCTGTTCAGGACCACAGACATGTTGCCCTCTACCAGAGCAGCAGTGTTTCATGAACTCTTCCTTTGGCAACTTACATTGGTGCGCTTGTTTTTTGAAGATGTTTAGGAACACTTCTGGATCATTCCCATCTTCATAGCGAGAGAAGATTGGGGTGTTCAGTCTGGGGGATGCAGCTATTGCTGGCTGGGTATACACTGTTTCAACATTTGCCTGCATTCAGAGTACTGCAAGCTCATGCTCACGTTTGAGTTGCCTCTTCAGCCTTGCCTCACATGGGTGCTGGGCTTCTCCGGTCTGCAGCTTCTCATGCTGGTGCTAGGCCTCCAGCTCCATCCTTTTCAACTCTAGCTCATGCTTGAACTTGCAGTCTCACTCCTTAGCTTCTAACTGCAGCTGGAATTTCTGGAAATCCCAGTCAGAGGGTGACTCCTCAGTGCTCCCCATGGGTTCTGTATGGATGGCTGGAGGTGATTTTGTGGCCTAGTCATTATCACACAGGATCTTAATCAGGTCTTCTCTCTTTTGCTCCTTCCTCATTGGAAGACCTCTCTCTTTCAACAGCTCTCTTGAGCCGGCCACCGTCAGGTGGTCATAATCATCAGCCATCCTAGCTATCTACACTGTCTAGTTGACCTGATGCCTGTCGCACCACTGGAGCCTTAATTCCGACAGGCCCCTGGAGCGAGAACAGACGGACTCTAGCTTATTCCCGCGCTAGACTTTGATTTCCCCTTTTATTGGCTGCTAGGCAGATCAGATATCGCGAGATTGCCGAGATAAGGGCGAAGATACTCACACGTTCATTGTTAGTAGCTTTTATTGGTCCGTTTTACAGCCATCAGAGATTGATCACCGAAGGAATGTTACAGTAGTCAGAGATTGATCACCGAGGGAAGGGGGAGGATTCGGGGGGTTTCAGGTTCTGCTTTGGCTCTTC
>JAGPOW010001296.1:67967598-68003485 GCA_030014935.1 Caiman crocodilus
GTAGAGGTCTAAAAAAGAGGATATGAGGAGAATGTACAATAATGTAGAGTATATGCAGATGTCCCATTTCCCTTTAAGCAAACAACTATCCACAAAAAAAGGTAGCCAAACAAAATAAAATAGCAACTGTTGCAGATTATTGTCCTAGTAAAAGAAAAGTCGCTGCTGTCAAATAATAAATAAATAAATACAGCAAAGTATTCTCCTATAGAAGTTTAGTTGGAATGATGTTAAATACTAAAAAGTAAGCTTTTCAGTACAAAGCGTTTTCAGAGAACGTGAAGAAACTTCAGACCAAGGTGCTTGAGCACTTAACATTATATCATTTGTGAAGTAAACATCGAAGCAGATACTGGTCATCAAATGAAAGGAAATTCTCACATACACTAGTACCTGTTGCAACAAAAGAAAGCAGCTAGCAAATGGTCTGGACTAAAACTTTAATAAGGTGAAACTTAAAAAAAATTATATGAATTTGTATGGGAAGCAAATTATCTGAAGCAGAAGCCCCCTTCCCCCCTCCCCCCAAAGCCCACCTCATTGAGAATTGTGATAGTTCTGTTGCTTCTATGCATGTCTGGATATAAATGAATCCCTAATATATAGTTAAAATCTGAGCAGACAAGCCATCAAAAATATTCCAAAATATTTAAAATAATTGGAAGCCTTTGTTACATATTTCTCAGCTATACTGTTTTTGAGGATGCTCAACTAAAAACCAATCCCTCCTGTTAGTTGCTGACATAGGCAATGGAAATTGCTGATAAGCTTCATTAGTAACACATTTGATTTTAGTATTTGTAAAACTCACCCAGCTTGAACTTGTACAAAAATTATGTAGTTTGAAAAGCGTGGGCAGTTCTGTTTAAAGAAGGTCTTCTATAACCACAGCACAAAAGAAATTAAACGCAGTGTAGGATAAGGCCAAAAAAAAAAAAGTCCCCACATTTTTTCCTAAGATTACAGCTGTCCCCCACTTGTTATGAGGGCAAGCATTGGTTTCTGTATAAAACTGGACAATTCACAGAATTAATGATACCTATTAGGCTCTCTTATATTGGTCAGATGTAGAACATCAGACTGTCCCTTGCTTATTTTGTTTAGGACAGGCAAAACAAGTCATACTCAGTTGAGTATCTTAAGTAATCTACATCCAAACTCTTAACAAGCTGAAATAATATATGCAACTCTTCAGTAAACAATGTTAAGTACTGTCATAGAACCACAAGTGACACTTTTTTTAGATGGCCGTGTGAGTCTGCGGAATTGATAAGTAAGCGATCCTAAAGAGAGATACAGCAGCATTAAAACAAACTGCAAACACATTGGATTTAGTATACATTTTAATGAATTACAGCCTCAGCAAATACTTTAAGCTAGTATTATCTCTTTTACTCCCAGGTGGCTGGGTGTGTTCTACACAATCTTCCCTCAGTGTCTTCAGGACAGTATAATTTTCAAGAACCCACATGGAAATAAGCAATATATGATTAATTGTGATGACTTGTCAAGTATGCAAGAATACCTTCCTTTAAGTGTTATGGTATTAAATATGTTTGTGGGGTAACACTTAACTCCTCTGTTAAACTCCCAAGAAGTCTTTTTTTTTTTTTTGGCAAGAAGTTATGCCAAAAATACACAATAGGATTTCCTAGCAGCAATTAAGACCTCTGACCCTGGCAGTCAAGCCCAATGAGAGCTTTGACAGATAACTTCCTGGAAGTTTTTATTTTGGATTTGAGTCAATTAATTAAAAAAAATACTAGATTATTTTGTGTCATGTTTTGGAGGTCTTTAAACCTTGTTTTTCCATGATGTTCCAGAGTTTGCGAAGGTTTGACTGGGTTATGACATCATCACGTTTAAGCTGGAGAGCTCGGAGGTAGTTTGCTTCAGCCTCTATGAGTTTCCCATTGAGATGAAGAATGGCTCCAAGGTTCATCAGGGCAGCCGGATACTGCACAAAAGGAGCGAAAGAAAAATATTAAGAGTATTTTCAGTTTTTCTTAACAGGCAAAATTCATCCACTTATACAAATTATTCCCTTATGTTTGCAGGAATTTCATGGAAGCAATTTGACAATTTAAACAAATAGAGATAACAAGAAAAAGTTTTTGAACAGCTGCTAACTGTGTACTTTGTGCTTTAAACAGGGTAGGCTCTGGTGTCTACATACATAGACTTCTTTCTTTAATGAGAAAACACAGACCCCATGAAAGCTTTACATGTGGTAACACTGGCATACTACAGTTTCCAAGAGAAAATTAAAGTAGTGCAACAGAAGATTGAAGAGAGGAATTTAATTTCAGTTCAACCCATTGCCAATAGGAGTTTATAATCACTGGGAATAGATAACACATTGGGACTCCTGCCACCTTATTCTTTTATTTTGTTTCAAAGATAAGCAGAAAATACTGGTTGCCTTTGGATCTTAAAGACATACAAAGCTCCAAGGTACCCATTTTAGATTTGCCTTTATACAAACTCAGAATTATGTCAAGCTCTGGTATCTACAATACCTGAATAACTTTAGAATTACCAGGGGCAGAAACATGTAATGTATTCACAAGGCTATTGAAGAACACCACAATAAATTAAGAAGTTGCTTACCTTAGGATCTTTTTTTAATTAAATTGCATGAGCAACATTCTTCTTACTTTTATTTAAAAGCCTGTACATTATTTAATTTTAACTGAAAGGTCATTTATAGGACCAAGAATGAGAATTTTATCACCCCAAATCTCTGACAATTAAAAATTATGAGAAAAGACTTCTGATTTTGAAATTGAAGTAAAGTTTACTCTATATACCTGCATAGGAATCCACAGGACACTATACTTCAGTGAAAGTATAATCCCCTTATCCAACAAGTAAATAGATCCTGATTTAAAGTAAAAACTGACAAGGGTTCAACATGAGTTGTCCAAGACACCATGGGCGAGTGGTGCCTCCTGAGTCGGTGGGGTGGCACTAGATCACTGATGGGGGGTCCCCCAGTTGCCAATCGCCGAGCCAGCAGTGAAACCAGAAGTACACTTCTAGTTTCACAACTGGCACATTCAGGGGGTGCACATGCACCTCCTACACATTGCCAAAGCAAGACACCCATATTTTTATGTCCACATTGGGAACATTATTTTCCCATATTACAGAGGTTAGAGGCAATAGCAATTCATTTGTTTTTTAGGGAGTAAAGTTATTCTAGGTATCATTCAATAGCACTCTCATAACATTTTTAAAATCAACTGTAAAGTTCCAGTCAACTCATGTATATCCAAATTGTACACAGAATGCTTATTGATGAATAGTATTAGAAATAACTCAAAGGTAAAAGACAGACATGAAAATGCTCATATCTCATCTTCATACCAGGATGCAAGCCCTTCCAGGATGGTGTGGTGATAGGATGACATTGTGACTGGGTTTTAAATAACTCTCAAGCAATTCTCAGAGTTTACACAAGTATCTACAGTTTGCCTGTCTCTACATACAATTTTAAAATCCCTTCTTTCAATAAGAGATCGATGTAAAAACAACAACAACACCACCACGTTTCTCCTATTTAAAACAAACTTTTTCACTAAGGTTTAGAACAGCCTTTAAGTTGATTCCATTTTCTTTTTCTTCTCTTTTTCTCACCTCTGATTAAAACAAACTCAATAGTAATAAAGTATGAGTAAAGCTTTCAGAGCCTCTAGGTTTTAAAGAGTTTCAAAACTAAACAAAAACAGTGAGTTCACCCATCTCCCCTGTAAATATCATGATGCTAAGCCAGGAGGATATAAACTGGCTACTGCTTTTGTTTTTCTTCCTTAAACCTGACAGCGTAATTTTTCCTCCCTCTTTGAGTCACTTCCCCAGCATACATGAAAACACAATATCTGTTATTTGTAGTGTGTCCAAATATGACACAGAGCCTTTCTCCACTCACACTTAATTAAAAAAAGATAAAAAAGAAACACAGCATAATGATTCACCCTCACATGCAGCGTAAGGGCACATGACCTAGGAGAAGTTACCCAACACCTGCTCTAGGTCATTAGGATGACTAATCTTCACATGCTGCTGGCCTGATCGGCTACCCTGTCCTTGATCCTCTTTAGCCCATATCACATAGAAAGCAAATGGAGATCCCGCAACTTCCCTTGGTAGCCTGTTTATATTCTTGACCACTCTCACAGTCACAAAGTTTCTCCTAAATCGTCAACCAAAACTTTCCTCTGCTGCAGGCTGAGGTAATTGCACCTAGTCCTTTTCCCTACAGCCACAGATAAAAATATATCTCCAATCTATCTCCATCCTTTTTATAATTACCCTTCAGGTATCTAAAGATTGTAAAATCAAATCCCCTTAAGTCTTCTCTTCTCCATATGAAATAATCTTGACTCTTTCAGCCTTTCCTCATAAATCCTGCCTTCAAGAACTCTAATAATTTTTGTCATTCTTCACTGGACTCTTCAATCTGTTCACAAGTGTGAAGCCCAAACTTGGACAGAGTGAAGCCTCACCAGTGCTGAATGGAGCAGAAGAACCACTTCTCTTGATTTGCAAGAGACATTCTTGTTGATACAATGTAGTTTGCTGTTGACATTTTTCCTTTTTTTAGCAAGAAGAGCACACTTCAAAACTAGGTGCGGAATGCATGGGTATTCTCCTAAATCAGATTTTAATCCTATGTACTTCTGTCATTTGATGATGTAACTGGAAAATGATCAAGTGAGGTATTTAGTACACACCTAGGATATTGTCCCACCTGTGATGGGGAAAATCAACTCCACAATAGAGAACAATTGAGAGAAATAGTCCTCCAACGAGAGGCCCCAGGTGTCCTAGAGAGACACAAATCTACTGGAGAATTTTGGTGACAAATCAACATTAGAATAATAGTGATGGGAAGGGAGAGTCTGGGGAGGAGGCTAACCTTAGAGGCTTTTTAGGGTCTAGCTAGTATTGAATAAGAGCTTTTTAAATATCAGACTTGGCAGGGTCCAATGATCCTAGTTGCCAGGACTGGCAGAGTCAGCAGGAAGGCTGATATCCAAGAACACTGGCAGGTCTTTCAGGAGGGGCTAAGCTGTAGTCATTTGAGAAGGTAAACTGCACTTGTTTTGCTTTTCTGTTTCCAAACTTATGGTCTGTTTTGTCTGTATTGCTCTTTTCTCCTATATGATAAATCTTTTTGTTGTTTTTATCTTTATTGATTGCCTATGAGGGTAATTTCTGAGCAAGTGATATTCTAGGATGACTATCTCAATAGAGAGGGGGACCTGTAATATCTTCTCAACCTAAAAATGGGAGCCACCTGGAGTTGGCACAGATTCTTTCACTGCAGGTGCAGGGTCCAGTATAAGTACAATGGAGCTAAGGCTTGCTGGGGCAGGGAGCTTTCCTAGGGAAAACCTTGGTCTGTTCCATGGGGCAAGTGTGGGGCAGTACAGTGGGAAAAAACTCAGGGCTCTGGGAGATGCACAGGTTTGAAACACATTGTTGACTCATATTGGTCCACTGCAACTCCCAGGTCATTCTCTGAAGTACTGTAGCCTAGCCAATCATTCTTCACTCTGTATTTTTGCATAAAATTATTCTATCCTAAGTGCATGACTTTGCATTTGCCCTTGTTGAATTTAATCTGACTGATACATCATCTAGGCACAGCAAACTACAGAAACCCCTGTGGAGCATGTTATTTTCTGAATGCAAACTCTAAATGTAACTTTTGAATGTAAGCTCTAAACTTCTGAATGTAAGCTCTAAAACATTCATAAATATATTTGTTTCTTATACTAGTTTCAGTATTGCTTTCCGTTGTCTTTCTGATCCATGGATTTACAATACAATTGCAGGTAATATGGAAACAATAGCTCTGAAATAAAAACTGTATTACCCTGCACTGTCAAGTAAAGGTTCCTTATACTATTTTTTGTTTAACTTGGTAAAGCAATTTCACTATAACAGGCTGAGAAGGGATGGAGGAAGGGGTTGGGAAGGAAAGAAACCCAACACATTTCTCTGATAACTTTTGTAATTTTACCAAATCATCTGTTTTGGCACCATTAATGTAAACAAAAATATCATGTCAAGTTGTGATGAATGGATTGTATGAATTTTCAGCCCCATCTGAAATTACAAAAACTCCTCCCTGTTTGAAACAACAAAGAGTACAGGTCTCCCAAACCCACTGTATGTATATGGCACCGATCACTGCAGTATCTAGGCACCTGCAGTTTATAATAACACACACAAGAATTTTAGGTGACTGAGTGATTAGACATCTGTGTCATCACTCCCTGAGAGCTGTAACGGATTGTCTGGGGACAGAGAGACAGCCACATTCACTACAGTTTTTTCCTCAACATATATTGCCTTTTATTAAAGACAGCTGATGAAACTTTTCAGCGTGTTAACAAAGGCAGTCAGCAGCTACCAATCCAATAATACAGGACTTGTACCACTGTATAACAAATGACACCACCTACTACTTCAGAGACTTGAAAGGAAAAACAGGCCTTCCTTCATTTCCTTTATGAGACAGATGCTTTACATCAAAAGAGCTGACTGGCAGTTCTATCAGGATTATAAATAGCATTTTCCATGGTCTATTGGGAATTATACCCTTTATTAGAATTTTTTGTGGCATAAATGTTTCCTTAGGGTGTGTATGTGTGTGCATGATTTTTTAAAAATTAATTATGCAACTAATAATGAAAATCTGTTTGATTTCTAAAGTGTTTTTGTTTTATATTGACATCAATTCTTCCAAAACTCCTCCACATTATCAAAGTAGATGATACAACTCTGCATACAAAAAAAGCCAAAGACTAAAATCTTCTCTAAAAGACATTATAGAAATCCAACACTGCTTAATGTAATTCCACAAAGCTGTTTCATATTTATACTGATGTAACCAACAGCAGAATTTAGCCCCCTACTTCAACCATTAATTAAAATAAAATAAATGCGTTGGCTTTTCCCCACATCATCCCAAGTTCATTTTACACACAAAATCTCATATTTGCTAGTAGTTTATTCCAATATAGAGCTCTAAAGTGGCTTTGGAGATATAAAAACTTGTATGCAATCATTTCACTCACCAACGAAAGGGCAGAGAAGATAACAGCGTCAGACACTGGTTTATGGAGAGTTGTGAAAACTGTACCATTTAAAAAAAAAAGGAAAGTTCTGCCCAACACCCGACTTCCTATGTCTAGTGAGCATTAGGGGTGTGCAAAATGGGCCCTATTCAATTTGAATTTGGCCCAAGTCAGGGACAGTGATTCAATTTGTTGATTTGGATCACTGTCCCCGATTTGATTCAGCCAAATCCAAATCTGAAGATTCAATGCTGATTCACAGAATCAGTGATTCAGCCAGAAACACAGCTTTAAATGTTTTTTCTACATACCTCATGGTACCAGGCACAGCTTGTGAATGCTGCGATGCTGGAGCAAATGGAGGGTGCAGGAGAAAGGGCCTGTGTGCTCGCTGGTGGACCTGGAAGTAGACCAGAAGTGCTTCTGGTCCACTTCTGGGTCTGCTGCCGAGTGCACTGGAGACCTTCCCCCCTCAACATGCTCCTGTGAGACACTGTATCTGCCCCAGCATCACAGCATTCACGAGGTGCCTGGTACCTTGAGGTATGTAGAAAAAACATTTAAAGCTGTGTCTATGTCTGAATCGCTGATTTGGAGGGTTCTGATTCGGTTCAGAGATACTAAAGGGTCTCCTGATTTGATTTGGATTCAGAGATTCAGCCACCAAATTGGACTGAATCTCTGCCAAATGGATTCAGGAACCAAAGCTTCACACAACCCTAGTGAGCCTACAGCGCAAGATGGCTATATGGCTTCTGAATTTCAAAATGAATGCTTTGTTTAGAAAAAGTCCTAATTTGCTCTTCAGTACATTCACATGTCTGAATTACTTCTGGAATGATTGACTGATTTTAAAAGGTCACTGAAAGGTTGCTGCCAATAATCCTCTTGCCTTTAATGAATTGCTGCAAATGTACATTCCTCTTTGTGTTCTGAAATGACACCAGAATTGTTTAGTGAATGCTGCAGTCAGAATGGCTACGCTTCTTTACATTCATAGGAGGAATCAAATTCACTAATCAACTGTAGAAAATAATTCCTTAGCATTAGAGGTGCACCACCACAGGCTTTCTTTTATTTAAGAGCAATTGAGAACACCTAATTTTTTCCTTCAAGCACCTCTGCGTAGTAGAATTTCATGCTCTGAAAAGATTCACAGAATTCTGCATGCAACTATTTTATCTTTAGGCTTTCTGGTTAGATGTGATTGAGGCATTCAAATACTTCAGTTCAGTAATTGAAAACAGAGTAGCTTGATACAGGTTGAGTAATAAAACAGAAAATATATAGATTTACAGAATGGATCACTAAGTATGAAAACTAACTACAATGGACTGCTTCACCTTGTCCGTCACCATTATAATGTGCTGTCATGATTTGTTATCCTCCTATAGTGATGGCAAAAATTTTCACTTGAACTTTTATTAATGGTATCATCGCCATAGCATACTGGTGGGCTATTTTCTGAAATAAGCAGTGTCAAAAGCCCTTTTTTATAGGTAAGATAACTGTGCACAACTGAGTCATTTCATAGGTGGCTTTTGTTTTTCACAGACCCCACAATGTTAATTTCAATGTTAGACTCTAACCTAAAAACTTCCCTTAGGTTTTGTAGCTGCTGTTTCAAAGCCGGGTGAATATTCTGTAACCTGATACAAGTGCACGGATCCTGTCTCCTCTTTACAATTCCACTTAAGCCAGCAGGTATCATCACTCAAGAGAAGTCCAAGCTCCTAGATATATTTACAGAATGGGACCCTAGAGATGCCAGATGTCCTAATATGCGAGTCTCAATTTCAGGCAGAAATTCCCATTTCTACCTGCTTCCTTACACTATGGAACCACTGTATTGCACTTCTTAAACAACTGGCCTGCACCCTGAATCTTGCTGAGCCTAGCATCAGCTACAGTGCTTTTATAACATTTTCTGAGAATATGTTAAACAACTACCTCTTCGCCATTGGAGATGCAGGGCAATGGCAGTGACCCCTTCTTCCCCGGGAGCCTCTAATCCACCTGTTCCCATCACTTGCAGCTCAGCGTGGGCAAACCCCAACCCGAAACTCCCTCTCCTCCCTTCTCCCCACTCACATCATGCAGACAGCACTGGAGCTAGGAGGGGGGCTGGTGGGGCTAGGGTAGAAAGGCTTCAGGCAGGCAGGTCCTCCTGGATCAGTTCCAAAGTAGAGCTTGATTTTCTCCCCTCTTCCCCTTGCACTCCCCCAAGGGTCCACAGGTTACATCAAAGGGGTATGTGAAAGATGACTGATTAAAAGTACCTGAACCTATCCACAACTCCATTAAAAATTTCCAAAGCAGTCTGGCATGCAAATTTTTTTAGGGGTCTGCAAATGAAATAAGGTTGAAAACCACTGCCTTAAACACATACTTTGGAAAAATGTACAATCTGTATATTGTAATCAACAGTTCAGTCCTAAATTACAATGGTATATCAAATTGTAAGTGGTAGGAGTAAACAGTAGCGTAAGTAAACAGTCAAGTCACTCTAGTTTCTGAAAATATGAACATCCTTAATTGATCCAGACTGTAATAACTGGATATCTTAAAACAACTGAGTATTTGCCCCTTAGTGTGTAATGTCCAAAGAAGATGTAGAATATAGAACTTGTTTACATATGTTTGGTCTTGAGAGCTTTTCAAGATTTGGGCTTAGATGTTTCTGTCTAAGCCACTTACTAGATATTGTTTGTGTCTAAAACCACACAAGTACATGTAAACTAAAAAGCCTTCCACCATTCCCACCCCTACCATACATCTCAAGTACCTTTGAGGTAAGGATGAGAATTTGTAGACACACACATACACTCCAAACTTTTTGGTTTGCTTGGTGTTGTTTATAACATCATAGTTTAGGAAACTGTAGCTGTAAACTGGAATAGAATTCTAGAACCTGGCATAAAAAAGGGGAAGCCAAATAGCCTGTTTTGCTTCTCAAGTTAACACAC
This sequence comes from Caiman crocodilus, assembly GCA_030014935.1. NCBI lineage: Eukaryota > Metazoa > Chordata > Crocodylia > Alligatoridae > Caiman > Caiman crocodilus. The sequence goes on from JAGPOW010001296.1 coordinate 67,977,656, forward strand.
CATAGGGATAAATGTCAGCACAATATGATGGTTTTCTAATCAGTAAGAGCTCTTGCTCAGTCTCAGCTTTCAGAAAATACCCTAAACTTTATAAAATACAAAATCATGCAAAACTGCAATTGCATATATAAGTTATGTACCTAGTAAAACTTATCCGCTATTAGTATCTGTATAAATTCACAGTGCACAGTATTACACACTGTATATTATAAATGCAAAAGTTACAATTTGCATACCATAATGGCAGCTTGAAAAGTCCCAAAAGAACATTTGTAATTTGGGTAGCCCTAGGATTTCTGTTCCCCAAAGCTATGGATAAACTGTTTTTCTACATAGTCAAAAAAATCTCTCAGAAACCATTCTTTCACTCCATATGGAAACTATGATGAATATTTTTAGATAGCTTGTATTATAAAGCAAAGATACTAAATGAAAACATATTTTAAGAGTATTTAATATTGTGGTCATAATTTTAGAAAAATAAATCACTGAAGTAAGTTTTCCAGACCTCAAAGTGTTTTTAATTAAACTCCTCCAGCTTTCCAGCTCAAATATTTTCATCAGTGCACAGCATCTGATAATCATATAAAATTTTCCTAGCAGTTTAGAATTTGACACAAATATCTTCAAATTACTTAATTTTTATTTGTAAAAAGAAAAAAACCCACACAAGATGTGCAATGATGTCTATAATTCAATCATTTTAATATTTACCCAGGATTGCCACATGCAACTATTTATGCAGCAAGAACAGACTGTATTAATTAGAAAATTCTTATTCACAGCAAATGTGATGTCTGCTAAATGAAAATGTCATCTGCAGCACAGTAGTGACAAATAGTAATTTTAATAACAATAATCTGTCCCATTAGGAAAAATGGGAGATATTTTAACACTACATGAAATCTTTGAATAACTCTACATTTTTGCACATCAACACTTTCTACTTCTGAAAACAGGAACTAACTAACCTTTTTCATTGAAAAAAATATACAGTTTACTGATAATACACATGATTAATATAAAAGAAGTTTGAAGCATTTAAAGGAATATAACATGATCTACTTCACCTGGCATTAGAGATGTACAGTACTAAGCAGAATGCCTTTTCATAAGAATGCAATCACAGTTAGCTAGAACACTGTTTTAGCGAATGTTTGAATTACACTTTTGGGCCCACTTTTAATATATGAATCCATCTCCCACTACTTTAAAAACCTTATACAATTTCACTAATGAAATTAAGACTTCAGATAATGAGGTGGGATGGGGAACAACAGAAGGGAGATGAAAATAATACTATTCTTAAAGGAACACATTTATGCATACTATGCTAAGAATATAAAGGCAATGACTGCTTTGGGCCCAAAAGAGTCTGAGGAAGCTCTAGTAGAAATTTTTATTTTACATCATTTCAAATATTTAGACTCAAGCAGCTTCCATAAATTAACCTGAATTATTCCACGGTTTGATGTAAGAATTAGAGTGGGGTGGGGAGAGATGACTGAGAAGAATCTTAAGGGCATTTTAAAGGGTAAAATGCTGGAAAAACTGGACAACAAGAAAAAATGGAAAGGGAGTTAATTTCCATTGAAAATAACAGCTCCCCTGAAAGAACTTTTAGGCAATATCTGATAACTATAATATAAATAACCATCCAACACAGGCCAAAAATTATTAATGATTTTTTTTGGTAGTCACTTGAATGAAGATGTCAGGATCAGGCCCTTATCATGTCAGTTAGACACTGTTGTCTACTGTACTACTTATAAATTAAAGATTTGCATACCTTAACCAAACAAACACCAAAATCAGATTTGAACTTAATTAGCTGTTTATGAACATTATTGTTTCCACAGAAATTCCTCTTCCTGCTGGTTCATTACTATTTATTTAGGTGATGACTATGGTGGCTGACTCAGAGTCTTAAAAGACTTACTGGTGTTAACAAACTTTCTCAGAATATAGCACTATAATTTACCAGAATATATGGCAACATAAGTATGGAAGGAGCATGACACAATCATACATTAAAACAGTCAAAGATATTAGTCAAAGGATGTGTTATCAGAACCTAAAAGAACAGGAGAAAAAACACAAAGAAATGCAGTGGGCAGTAAGACATTTCAGGATGCATTTCAGGTCCTTCTCTAGCCTTTCTGTACATGGTTTTATTTTTGAATAACTATCCCACAACTATATAATCACCATCAATTCTGCTGACAACTTACAATTTGACAATTGTGCTAGAGGGAAAATAAATGTATCTGTTTATCAAGAGAATTTAAATTGATTTCAGCAATTTAGATGCTGATCAATAATACTGGGTGCTGAGCACAGCTCCAAAATGATAGGGAAAAAAACCCCTTCAGTTTGCAATAAACTGTACAACCCAATGTTACCAAGGCACTCCCAGGGCAAAGCTAAACTAAAAAACACACAACTCTGTAAATAAACACATCTTCAGAAAGACCTACAATGCAAAAACACATGATGCAATCAGTAGCCACTGCTGAAACGGTATGGAAGAACCTAGGGCAAGTTTCCAACTGTCTCAGCATGTGCCACGATCTAGCTATTGGCTTACCTATGTTTGGAATGCCTGATCAGGGAAGGTCACTGTAGGCATCTAGAATCTCTATACAGGCCATGGAAAAACTGTAGTGGTCCAAGAGAGATTCAGTTTTAGGTGAGTAGGCCCACAACACAGAACCTAGGGAACCTTAAGCACGTCTAAAAGGTGAGTCTGAAAGCCTGGAGATACCCCGAGGCAGCCAACTCCTTCCCCTCTGAGGAGTTTAGATACCCGACTCAAATTACGTATTAAACATGTCCATTCACTTGCAATTCAAAAAGCACAGACCTACATCTGATGATAGTTGCATAAAGTGTTTCTAAAGACAGAACATTCTGAATGACTCATCTTACTTGCTCTTCTCTTCTTCCTCACTGTTTGAACAATAATCTAGCATTTACAAGTCTAGAACACTCCCAGGAAGTGGGAGATCTGGAATCTAGCCCTCTTCACCTAAAGGGATCTTAAGCCCTATGACCCAATTCTCTAAATATCAGCCTGTAATAGACACCAAGTGAAGGAAGCCTTCTCCTCCTCCTGAATGTAGACCATTATGCGAACAAGTAGTCTGAAAGTGGAGGAGTCTAGTTTTTGTCACCAGGATTATTTCTGTTTCCCAGCAAATGACTGTGTAACGTAAATAATGTGTAAACAGTTATGGGAAGCAAGGTCAAGAACCAAGACTCTGCACATTCCCAGGATACACTTTAACTGAAAGGCTACACAGGCAGACTCTTGCTTGGTCTCCTTCTGGCCCACTAACTCTTGTATTCTTGGATGCTCAGAACATCCAAACTCCCAAAGGAGGGGTAGATAAATAACAGCTGGAAAGAGGGAACATGGCAGCATTGTAGTCCTTTTGCTTTGTAAAATACAATTCATCATGTAATGTACAAAAATTGGTAGAGTACAACATACAGCTATTACTCTGCATAGCATAAAGCAATTAAAATCAACATAGCCAGTTAAAATTGTGAACTGTAAGTTAAAGTGCCACTGGACACTTACTTGCTTTACCTTGTGTCTTGCAATCCCTACTATTGCTGTCCTATGTATTTGGTCCAAGAGACTACCTGCAATGCTACACAAGTAGTAAATATTAATAACTACCTACATGAGGCCTGTTTTGAAGTATTGTGTTATATCCACATTTGTTTCATTAACATTTATACCATTAAATACCAGTGAATGAACTTGAACATAGAGTTTAGAGTTTTCCTACCACAGTTCCAAATGCTGGTTGGGTACCAGGACCCAACATTGTGGGCGCATCTACACAAGATGCTAGTGCACAGTCATTCCTGAGCATTTATTTAGTACTTGTGTAAGCAAGTATTAAATAATTGTGCAGTAACTGAAGATACACCAAAGTAGTACTGGTGAACATCTTTTAGGTGATGTTACTGTGCAGTAGCCTAATAATACTTCACAGTTGCATATTAGCACTGTCCATGCTGTGGTGCCCTACTGTGAAGTATTATTCAGCTACTGCACAGTTGGCATTTCATGTAGCTGTGCCCTGTGACTAGTATTTTCTTTAAAATAAGTATTCATTTTCTTTCCTAAAATGTAAGAAGAAGGTTGGCTGGACTGGCTGTCAAAAGATCTAATTCCAGACTGTCACAAACTTCCCAACCTTGATGCCACATGGGAAGTCAGCTACTGATTGCCTGCAGTAATTTGCTATTTACAAAGACATCCTCTTCCTCAACCTTTGCCTGTTTCATATATTTAGACTAAGTTCTGAGCAGCATGGACATCTTGTACAGTGGGGATGTAGAGAAGCTAGCAAAGTTGGTTTTTTAGGTAAAAATACATACAATAGTATTAATAACGTGACAATGTCTGTCATTTATTTAGTTAGTCAAATAGGCCTTAAAAGTATGCATGCTCATGAAGGCTGCTGATAGACATTAAAAAGATGGGATATGATGCACAATCCTAAAAATTGTGTTTCCTGCCATGCCACATGCACCTGGCAGGAGGCTTGATCATGGGATTGAGTATCAAATCCCATCATGCCATGTGTTGGGGTGCACAGTACATCCCAGTTGCTTGGATGCTCAGTGAAGGGGGAGTTTGGGATCATGATCCTGGGCTCCCCCTGCACAGACAATCTTTGCTCCTGAGGCCACAGTGGTACTCCATGTGCATCTCTAATGGGTTCAGAGCTTCTAGCTGCAGGAGTACATGGTGTGGCCACATGGCTGGGAAATTCACTGATTGGAGCTCCTAGCCAGGGGAGCTCACTGTGCTTTTCAAGCTGGGACCCCAGTCAGCTAAGCAGTGCTCCTAGCTTTTGGAGGACACAGGTATGTGCTCTGGAAGCACTGGCTACATGTTTAATAAGAAGCGTGATAGAAACACACAATAAAATGACAATGCACATTTTGTGTAACAGCTTTGTCACTTATTCCTGGTTTTATCACACCATTAATTGAATGAATGGGTGGCCAGGTTTCTAAAATTGTGTTTAACCACTTAATGATGTCATAAGTGTTACTTGTGTCAGGGATCCAAAAAACCTGAGCTTCCCTGCCCACCTCAAGCCTACCTTCCTAGCATCCTAGAGGAATTAATTTTTACTCCTATTTACCAGTATCTTCTCCTTTACTCCCTCATTTATTCCTAAAGCAAACATTTTTGCTGGTCCTATGTTTTTCACATTCTCTATGCAGGAAGCATTTTCTTTCTCTATTATGGATATAAGTATGTTGTTAAATCTGTGAATGACATCCACAGGTGCACCAAATATGTCTTCTGGGAACAAGGTTTCTAAATAAGACCAGCAAAGGAGCAGTTATTCACCTTTCAAACACTACAACTGAAAAATGGAATTATATTTACAAGTATATTTATAAGCGATAACATTTTAGAAAAATGGAAAGGCAAAGTCTTGAACTTTTGCCCCACTAAACACTGCTCATCCCTAGAAAAAAAAGAGTCAGTTATCCCAGTATGTTTGAGAGACACTCATCATATCGGAATTCATATTAAGTTTTTAATTTTTTGTTATTTGGAGAGATCTTGATTTTTTTTTCATACTGTAGTTGTTTTCAGTTTGTGAGAGGCAGCCAGATGCCATGGCAATTAATACTTTTAGAAACCATAAAGTTAGGTTAAGTAAAGCTATTTGTTGTTCCATGGCTGAGAACAATTTCACTGGAATACCTGAAAAATTAGTAAAATTGTCTCATCTAGAATTAGTGCTGCCCTCATTGCTCATTTCAGGAATAGATTACAAATATTAAGATTATCAGTTTAAATTTATGTTTTTGTTGGTCATAAACATTAATCACGCCAAATACCATTATGAGTTTCAATCTGTCTCATACACTGTGTTTCTAATTTTTCCCAAAGGAGCGAACTATCTATCAAGGAACTGACAGCAACCCTCACCCTTCCACTATCAGTGCCACCTTTTCCCAGAGAAAAACAAATGCACCCTAGGAAGGCAGTAAGAAAAGTTATTGAAAGATTATGTACGTCTCTTCCAACCTCAACCAGCATTAATTCACATCCTTGCTCAGCAGATCCAGCCCTTGTGGAGAGGTCTCTATCTTCAGACCTCAGTGAGAACAATACAAACAAAATAAAAAAAACAGTCACTTAGATCTTCTGTATGAAGCAGCTGTGTTAAACGTGTCAAGAAAAAATATTAATCAGGTATTCCTTTTATAGTTGTCAAAGCATTATTAGTAATACAAATGCCCTCTGTCAGATGTTTTGCTGTTCTCAAAAAACTCCATGGCCTTACCACCACAACAGGAAAATCCGTAGAGCTGAAGGAGGGAATATCGAAGTGGATATACCATCCCTTCTCTAGAAATCATCCCTTCTCTAGAAATCTAGTGGAGAATACATCAGTACAGTAGGTTAGAAAGAAAATTAAAAAGTTATTTATTGCAATATACCCTACAGAGTATGTAGAGTTGCTGGGTTTGTTTAATGAGCATTAAAAACCACTTCCTTATCAATTCTAATTGGATAATAAATTCATTGCATTGTTTCTAGAATCAGCACTGGAATACCTTATCAGGAGAACCTTCCTGGATTCTTTTTCAATAGAGTTCAAACAGATGGTTTAATTTCTGAAATGTTAATCTACTGCTGCGAGTTCTATTTTTCATGGCACTTTATTTTTGATTGACACAGATCTACATTCACAAGGCACAGACGATCCTGATTTCTATAAGAAGGGATGCAGGCATATTGGCACCCTCTGCTCTACTGCTGGAAAGCTCCAAATCATGATTAAGCACATAGGTGTGTCTGAGGAGTCCAGCAAAAGTGACTGCAGCTTAACAGACTACTGACTCCTACTACCCAAAGCATGAAGATCCTTTTTATTTAAGTCAATAGTAAGAAACTAGGCTGTGGCATCCAATTAATTAGTTTCACAGACCTCCTTTTTGAATTATTCATTCAATGAGCTACACAGTTCATTCTGCAGTTATTCTGTATCTAGACACTAAAAAGTAATCTTGAGAATCAGTCTATAAAAACGTAGATGTTATAACACAGACAACAAAACTCTCACAGAAACAAGCCTACATGACTCTAAAACATTTTTGTCCCCACTTTCAGCTATACAAAGCAGATACCCATATATGGATTTAAAGATGTTATATTTACATAATGACAATGAACATACATTAAAAAATGGTTGAATGGGTTTCTATTCAGCAAGTTTGGCACTTATCCCAGTAACTTCTGAACTGGAATCTTAGAAAAAAATGGTTTAAGTATTACCTTAAATATAAAACATTTTTCCTTGAACTATTATGACCCATCATTTAAGAATTATGATCTTCAGTTGACATGAGAAGTACTGTATGCTTTCATTTAAACTGAGCTGTCCAGAAAACAAAAATGATTAGTACCTCGGTACCAATGAAACAATCATAGAAAATGTTTAACAATGTTAGTAATAATCAAGCATGATTTTCCAGAAACAGGGAAGTAATTTTGGGGGCAGGGGGAGGAGAGATTTATGTATTCATGCAAGAAGATTTTGCATATCACTCTAGAGAAACATAATATGTCTTAGACAAATTTCCCCCAAAGTATTTTGTTTTATATTTTATATCGATAGTTTCTTGTGATAAGATTTTTTGGCAACCTCTAAGCTGATTTAGTTTATAATGCACCATGCATAGATAATGGGACAACAAAAAAGACTGTCAGTAGAAAATAATTCCTTGCTATGAGTTATGCACTAAGAGAATACATAGCTAGATCACTGATCAAGAAGATTTCTCCTCTCTTTATATAAAATTGCTATTTCTGCAATTACTAAAAAGATTGTTTAACTATTTCACAAAGATCCAAGAATTAGGAAAAAACATTATTTCACAGTTACTTGCTTGTTCCTTCCATCCACTGTGAATTCAAATTAAATATATACATTTTATAGCAGACTTTGACTTTCTCTCTTGCAATGGCCCCCACTTGTAGGGATCAGATCAGAAAAGCTAAGGCAGAGGATGAAGTACAATTAGCAACAGGAATCAAGGACAACAATAAGTCCTTCTTGAGGTACATAGGGAATGGGGAGAAAACAAATGGAAGCGTGGGGCCATTGCTCAATAACTAAGGACTGCTAGTCACTTACACTTAGGAGAAAACTGAACTCCTGAATGACTACTTTGCTTTAGTCTTTCACTGGGCCAAGGGGAAAATCACACCAGCTAGAGTACAGAATGTACATTCAAGTGACCACCTTCCTACTATTAATGTAGAACTGGTGTGAGATCAGTTAAAGAAATCAGACATATAAAATTCCACAAGACCAGATGAACTTCATCTGAGAGTACTGAAGGAGCTGGCTGAAGTCATCATGGAATCCCTGGAGAAGTTATTCCAAAAGAACTCACTGGCCAAGTTCGCAGATGATACCAAGTTATGGGGAAGCATGGTCGTGCTTTAAGACAGGCTGCAGATAAAGGTGGACCTAGACAGGCTAGCAAGTTGGGTGGACTAGAACCAGATGAAGTTCAACAGCAAGAAATTTAAAGTGTTCCACCTGAGGTGAACAACCCCCGCACACCAACAGGCTTGGCAATGCCAACCTGATCAGTACTATGAATGAAAGGGACCTGGGGTAATAAAAGAACCACAATATGAATGTGAGCCAGCACTGTGATGCTGTAGCCAGCAGGGCTAAGAATACCCTGGCATGCATCAATCAGTGCATGTCCAGCAAAACCAAAGAAATGATTCTCCCACTATACTTGGCATTGGTGAGACCATAGCTGGAGTAAAGCATCCAATTCTGGTGCCACACGTTAATAGGATGTGGTAAGGCTGGACAGTCCAGAGAAGGGCCACCCACATGATAAGAGACTTGCATGGCAAGCCATACAAGGAAAGGCTGAGGGATCTGGGACTCTTCAGCCTGAAAAAAAAAAAAAATCTTCAAGAGGAGATTAGACGGTCAACTTGTTGGGGTCACCTGACCCCAGTTGTCTTTCCTGCTTGGTGCAGGGGGCAGGATCTGATGATCTTCCAAGGTCCCTTCCAGCCTTACTATCTATGAATCTATGGATCTATTAAAGCAATAATTAGGATAACAACTATTTAATTATTAGGGCAAAACTGTGAGGAGTTCTGTAACCAAAACATGAAAAAGCAAGTGTGACAGACTGTATGGTGAGCCTTCCACTTTAAGAGGAAAGGCATCCAGGAAAGCACCTTGCAGGTGTGGCATGGGATGATTACAGGACAGGCTGCTTGATGAGCCTGCCACAGTCAAAGGAAAAGCAGCCAGCAAAGCTCCCTGCAGATCTGGCAGGGGGCTAATTGCTGAGTCTCTTGACTGGGAGAGGGCTGGTCTTAGCCAGGAGATAATCCCAGACCCTGACCAGGTCAGGCAGTTTAGCGAGAGCCAGAAGGAACAGATCTTCCTGGCAGCAGGGCTGCATTGGTTCAGGAGAAAAAGCAGAAATGGGTAAGCAGCAGAGAGCCTGAGAACAGGAAGTGACAGGCTGGAAAACAGGGCCTTGGAATAGACAGACACAGGGCGTGTCTATACGTGAACAGGGAGGCTGCTCTGACGTGCTGTAATTCTAGTGCATCAAATCAGACTTAATTAATCTAGTCCACTGGAGCAAGGTTATTACTCCACTCCAGCAGTCTCCCACACCTCATGTATCAGTGTCCCCATGCTTCAAAATGGCAGTGGGGGCACTTTATCTAAAGTGCCACTGCCCCCCCCCCCACTCCTCCAATCCCAGATCAGCCAGGGAAGCCAGGCTCTGGAATAGATAGGCCTGGGGAAGCCAGACCTTGGAAGCAGCAGACCTTCTGATAGGGGCCCATAACTCAGAGAGGGGCTGAGAATATGTAAGAAGAACAGAGAGTATGTAGAAAGAACATAAGTGAGTAATAAAGTGAGTAATAACACCCATAAGGCTTAGAGTCTGGTGTAGGGGTGGAATAGAGCCACTCAATTAGCCCTTAAGGTGAGAACCACAAGCACTTCATGGTCATTAGAGAGTGAGCAGTTTGGGAAACCCTGGGGCAGCCTCCTTTATAGATAACAAACATCAAGACATGGCAGGAAAGATGAAGGGGCAGCTGCTCAAAACAAGCAGAGGGAACCAGGGCTGAAGGAACTTTAGGGGCTTCACAGCTGCGCCTGGAGAGGGAACCCTTTACAGAAAGCAATTTTATTATATTGACAAAACTCTGTACAAATGTTTCTAAGAAATTTCTCTTCTGTTGTGTGGAGAATTGCTGGATAACATTTTTAAAACAGCAGCTTAGCTTAACTTACATAATACACTGCATATTTTTAATTTGATTAGAGAGACCAATTCTCTTCTCACACTCAGGTAAATCAGGAATAATTCTGGTGAAGTTGCATCATAAAAAAGTACCATTTGTGTAAACCAGAAGTAATTAGGCCAAACACTTTTTTTGTTGTTAATTTAGAAAAAGCACAGACAAAATGGTAAGTTTGTAAGGTTAAAACAGTTTTAAGTGTGGCATCTAACCCACATAAACTCTTGAAAGGAGGAAAGTTAAGGGACACATTTTATCCAGACCTGAATGTCTACACAACCCATCTCCACTGACTGTTTTAAATAAACACAGATTTGATCATACCGTCAATTAAACTGAGTTTCTTCTGTGAAGGAAACAAACATTAGAATTCCATTCCAAATGGAAAGTGTCTGTTCCCCCCCATTGTCTATTTTAGTTCTCATAAAAATCAAAGCTGAGAATTGCGAAAATGTGGTTCAAAACCTCCCACAGCTCAAACATGAAGATGGATCACAATGGTAAGGAACAGATTTAAATATATTCCATAATACTGAATATTGTGTTCAATCCTACAGCCTTTGCCCTTACAAAGCTTCTGTAGTGTGCGTGAGTATGTGCACTTTTTAAGGAGATGATGGTAACATATTTTCCAAAGGATATTCAGTTTTCCACAGCTGAGTAAGCTGCTTTTGCAATTAGACAACTCTTCCAGATACTTCACTTAAGTATTGTTGGTAAATATCCAATTTTAACTATAAATGATTCATCCAAGGTCTTTGTTCTGGGAGGACCCATGCTCCCAGCCAGAAATTGTTAGAAGGAGAGAAAATTTTTAACAAAGCAAGGAGAGAGTTTCATTAACCATCAACAAGTCTATGACAAAACAAAGATTGTTCAAGACCTGGCACATTAGGAAGTTTTGGGATTTTCTGGCATGTGCAAAAGACTGTGTACAAGTGAGTGATTAGGAATATAAAATAATTTGATAGAGGCTGGAAAAAAAGGTAGAAAAGTAATGAATCAGAACAGTAGTCAGCAAAGCCATAATAAATTGTATGTGAATCTCACTAAGTCCTCTATCTTTTCAATTAAAAGTTTGACAATAATGGTCCATGGCACTCTGCAATAAATAAATAAATACATAAATAAGTGTGCAGAGTGGTCTGTTGGTTCAAAAAGTTTGGGAACAGTAGACCTGAATAGCCAGGAGCAGGTATAGGAAAGAAGTAAATGTGAGCGTCTGGCATCATTCCATTGTTCAAAAGATGTGGGACCAAAGACAGACAAGTGGTAACTATAATGGACAAGCAAGGGAAGAAGTAATTTAGGGGAAAAGGCTGCAGATCCATTTCTGCCAGTAGTGACAAAGCTGGCATAAGAAATACTGTCATCCCACTTTATGAAGATCCCCTGGGACTGGTGAAATGGGCCAGTACACAACGACTATCAGGTGACATTTCCTTAAGTTTAACACCATCTTCCATGGAGTTTCTCTTATTCTGCATTTCTGACCACTCTGATACAAGACAAGGGCAAATATAGATATCCTTACTTGTACAGCATATGGAGTAATTTATGTGATACAACTGACCCTGGTTATTTATATTATCATGATCAGAGAATATATGTTGGAGATAAAAGTTGACATGTATTATTTATTTCTTTAGATTTACAATATCATAGAAGGTACCTATCTTGTTTCGCCATACACTAAAATAACACATTTTTAACACTGATCAGAGGAGACACTGGAAGCATGTCTCATGAGAAGGTTTTTGAGGAAGAATGATTTCCAGGTAGTCTACTTTTAAAATAGTTCTACAGCTCCATATCTGCTAGAGGTATGGAAAGCCTGACTTACATGACTCTAATCTTGCAATGAAATAAGCCTGCATGGAGTTTACTGGAAGATCAGAGCCTTGGTCATGAAACTCATACCATAAATGTTTGGAAAACCCTCCACTGAAAAACTGCTTTGAAGACTGCAGTAATGTGCTACTTGATTATATAAACTGCTTGATTATATACACCCTTCAATTTAAGAAATGCTTCAGTCTTCCACATTGGCCAAGGACAGACATTACACATAAACCGGTTTAAGTGATCAGAAATGGGTTTAAACCTGTAACGTATTCAGTGTTCATAAACCAGTCTGAAAATGCCTGAAACCAGTTTGAGATAAACCTGGTTGAATGTAGTATCAGACTTAATTGATGTGTCTCAAACTGGTTTATCCATTGTCTGTCCCAGACCCTTTCCTGGTTTGAGTTCAAACAGAGACCTCAAGCATCCCAGCATGCTCTCTGAGTAGGGCGCTCTGCTCTAACCCAGCCAGGCTCTCTGCCCAGCCCAGACCTAGGGAGTGGCAGTGGCAAGAGCAGGGACCTGGCCATTGAGGGGTTTAATTCCTTTCCCCCCACACTCCCCCTTCGCTGCTGCAGCAGAGGGGCATCATGGCCCCTGAAGCAGATGGGGGCAGGGAGCAGAGTTCATTTTCCCTTTACCCCACTGCCGCTGGGTGGCTTCCTGCCTGGAATAGGCCGCCAGCTATCCCCTCTGCTGGAGAAATAACCCCGCCCCTGCCCAGCAGCTGAAGCAGCAAGAGGTGAGTGACCCATGGGCAGGAGCCTGTCACAGCTTCCTGGCAGGGCTGCGCTGCAGGGCCCATGAACAACATATGCCCCTGGTGGCTGGGAGGGCACAGCAGTGCTGGTGGAGGTGGGAGCATGGCAGCAAGAGCATGGCTGCAGTAAGTGGGAAGCTCCCACAGATGCCGCTGGTGCTGTCAGCAGTGGAGGGAAGGGGGTTGGCAAGTGCCGACCAGGAGTCGATGACCACCTCCATAAGCCACTGACAGTGTCGGCAGTGGGGGGAGGGAGGGGTGGCGAGTGGCACCTTTTTGTAGGGGATGCAACACCACACTCAGAGTGCATGTGCACTCGTGTGCACCCCCTATGCATCAGCAATTGCGGGGTCAGCAGAGCAGCTGTGGAGCACAGTGGTGCTGTGGGGGCTTCAGGGTTCTGGCCCACTCCACACCCCAGTGCTGCCATGCCCAGCCCAAGCCCACAGTATAGCCCCTTGCTGGGAGGGGGCTCGCTATCCCCCACAGTGTGACAGGGGCTGCCACCCTCAGTAAGGGCCACAGTGGCAGGGAGGGGACAGGGCCCCTGGGGGGGCAGGGACAGAGTTATTCCTCCTCCCTCCAGTCTCTGGCAGAGGGGATAGCTAGGGGCATATTCCAGGCCAGGAGCCACCTGGCTGCCAGTGGGGTACAGGGGAAACAAACTCTGCTCCCTGCCCCCCTCTGCCTCAGATGCCATGGTGCCCCCCTGCTGCAGTAGTGAATAGGAATGCAGGCAAATGGAGGTCAGGTCCCTTCCAGTGGAACAGGGAGTAGGAATTAAACTCCTCTCTGGTCAGTTCAGCCTAGGCTCATCACACTGCCCCCTCCCCTGCCAGTTTCACTGCAGGCAAGGGCCAGTTCTAAGCATGCCCTGTGCCTAGCCTGAGCAACTGCAGGCATGTGCCTGCATTGCCTTGGTCCGGAGAACATGTTTGTCCTGGTATGAATTGGTTCAGCCTAGACAGGTTAGACTAACCTGCAAAGGTTGAATCCATTCAGGCTCCAGCTTTTTAAATATCTTTCCCTAGCCATTTTGACTAAACTATGCAGTGGAGACTATATTTGCGTATAGGTGAAGTACTCCCTACCCTTATGCTATGTGTGTGTCTGTATGTGTGTTGTTGCAGTAAGATATTTAATCAAAACTTTTTGAAGTGGAAGAGTGGAAACAGCTGTATCTTTCAATGTGCTGATGACATGGGGCTTAAAGCTGTCAAGAGCTGTAGACTGCAAGCAGGACTAATACGTAAGTGGGAGGGCAGTGGCTTGCAGTTCATGGCATCTTCATGAAGAATGCATCCAAACCAATCAGCTCAAGGTGGTTGCTCAGTCTCAAAGATCTGGTGAACTTTCATTTAATGCTCCAGAGGCAGTACTTCAAAGCACCCTTTCTTTTTAGAAGCCAGGGCCAGATGCGGGAGGTTCATGAGTAGTCTTTTTTTGGGACTGGCTGTTTTAACTTCAGACCTAAGACATTAGAAATGCTCCACTACTACACAAATGATATCCTAACAAATAACTAAATTTAAACTTCAATTGACATCCTGTGTGCTGGAAAAAAGAATGTCAGTTTAAAGCAAATGTTTACGTGACTTCCGCAACAAAATTAGCCAGAAGCATAATTGCAAAGTCCTTAACAACCTATTAAAGCAATTTCCTGGTTGCTGAATGTTATAAGATGAATGACTGCTAGACCCCATCTTTAAGCACAGAGATTTTTCAGTAATATTTCCATTTTCATCTATTAAGGGTGAAATGTCATCATGTCTAGAAACCCTCTTGCTTTTCTTTGTGAGCAGTGACATTTACTTGGATCAAGCTGGTACAAGTGTTCACCACTTAAAGGACTCGGCAGTGCAGCCAGGCAACCAGATCAGCAATACTCAGCCCCCTAAGCAGGACCAGCTGAGCCTGAGCCTGCTGATTGGTTCCAGGCCTGCTCTTAAGCTGTGCTTGCAGTACCTGGTCCCTGCTATGCAACAAACTGGTCCCAGTCTGTGTGTAGCTATCATCCATGCAACTTCTCTGGTGTCTATTCCTGACCCCATTCCCAGTCCCTGAACTTTGGAACCCCAATTTGACTTTGGCTTGCTACCTGACATCTGCTTCTGATGTAGTAGAGTCAATGGATGGATCTCCCTGTCACACAGAAAATGGTTCCCCTGAAAGTATGAACAGGCAAACTCCCATACTTTGATTTAATTAAGTTTTCCTACTGCTCAATCATCCTGGGGACACCCTGGCTGTCCTGCCATCATCCAGATGTCCTGTGGGGACAGAAAGAATGCCAATATGGTTCCATAGAGAAGTTTCCTGGGAAGCCTCTGACAAGGGTCCAGATTAAGCATAGGGCCAAAGCTGCCAGCCTCATCACATTATTGACATAGGGATCACAGCCTGTACCACTAGAGACTGCTTATCCAACAGTCAATGACCCATCTCTCCTGGAAAAATATTGCAACCTGACTGATGCATTTGATAAGATCGGGGCAGATCAACTTTTCCCAAACCGCCCCTATGATTGCCCCATTGACCTGGTGCTAGGGACACAAATCCCACTCGGACACATCTACTCCCTCTCCAAGATGGAACCAAAGTCCTTCAAGGAGCATATCAAAGAGAACCTGCAAAAGGGGTTTATTAGGCCCTCCACATCCACATCTGGGGCTCCAACTTTCTTTGTAACCTAGAAAGATGGGTCTCTCTATTCCTGTGTGGACTACAGAGCCTAATCAAAGTCAGCATTCAAAACCACTGCCCACTTCTGTTGACCCAAAATTGTTGGACTGGCCCCACTTTGCCAAGCTATTCACCAGACTGGACCTCTAGGGGGCCTACAACATTGTCCACATTCATGAAGGTGATGAATAGAAGGCTAGTTTCCATTCATGAAATAGACATTTTGAATACTTGGTGATGTCTTTTGGGCTTTCCAATGATCCCACAACCTTTCAGCACTTTGAAAATGACATTTTTAAGGACATCCTGGATAAGTTGGTGATAATCTATCTAGGTGACATTTAAATATTTTCCAAGCAACCCGACCAGCATGAACATTTGAGCAGTGCTGCAACAGCTAAGGATTTCTGTCTTATATGCCAAATTGGAGAGGTGTGAATTTGATAAGACAACAAAAAGTTTTTAAAATATGTGACCACTCCTAAAGGATTACCTATAGCAGGGGTTGTTAACCAGGGATGTGTGTACCCCGGGGGTACTTGGACCTCTCCTAGGTGGTATGCGAGGGCAGGTGGGGATGGAGCACCACTGCCTCCAGGCTCCACTGCAGGTGGGGATGGAGCAGAACTGGGGTGGGCCAAGGGCAGTGGTGCCCCTTTGTGGGGTGGGAAAGTTCACACATGGCAGTCGCCACTGCCACACAACAGCCCAGTGAGCTTCCATGCCCTGCAGAGGGTACCTTTGCCCTCACCTCAGACTGGTGAGCTTCCCTATCCCTCCCCAGCCCTTCTCCTAGAGGTGGTGGTGCTTTGTCCCCAACTGCCCATGCACCATCCCCATCTCTGCTTTGTGTCCAGCTGCACGCTACCCCACCCCACCATTCTGTGTTTGGTCGTGTGCTCCCCCCCAGTGTCCAGTTGTGTGCTGCCCACCGGTGCTCGGCCGCACACTGCTCCCCACCAGTTCTCGGCCGCACGCTGCCCTCCCCCTCAGGGTTTGGCCGCACGCTGCCCTCCCCCTCAGGGTTTGGCCGCACGCTGCCCTCCCCCCTCAGGGTTTGGCCGCACGCTGCCCTCCCCCCTCAGGGTTTGGCCGCACGCTGCCCTCCCCCCTCAGGGTTTGGCCGCACGCTGCCCTCCCCCTCAGGGTTTGGCCGCACGCTAACCTCCCTCCACAGCGCTCGGCCATGTGCTATTCCCTTTGCCCCCTGCTTGGCATCCAGCTGTGGGGGATACTTAGACTAAAAAAGGTTGAAAGCCTCTGGTCTATTGAACCAAGGGAGTTATCTGCCATGTGAGACTAGCAACCACCAAAAGATATCCATGGAATTCAGTGCTTCTTCAGTTTCACCAATTTCTATAGGTGGTTCATCTAGGGGTAACCCCAATCACTGCCTTTCTTAAGAAAGGAGTATTCTTTATATGGACCCCAGGGACTCAGGCTGCCCTCACTAGGTTTAAGCAAGCCTTCACCTTAGCCCCCATTTTGATACACCCCGGCCCTACCTGTCCTTTCTCGGTGAAGACTGATGCCTCCAGCTGTGCCATTGGGGCTGACTTGTCTAACCATCAAAAGCAGAGGGACTTCCTTATCCATGTGCCTATTTTCCTGGAAAATTGACTCCTGCCAAGTGCAATTATAATATCATGGGCTGGGAGCTTCTAGACATCAAGGCAGCATTTGAAGTGGTGCCATTTAGAAGGTACCACAGGTACTAATCAAACATAAAAATCTAGAATACTTGCAGACACCCAGAATCTCAACCAGAGATGGATCCAACGGTCTCTATTCTTGACCTGATTTAATTTCATCATCACCTACCACCGAAGTACAAAGAACACAAAGACAGGTGCCTTGGCCTGGAAAGATGAATATTCAAAACATCTTCCTGCATCCTGGGTCCAAAGAACTTTATCAGGGCCACAGTAAACAAAGACCTTGTGACACAGCTTGAAAGGCCCTGAATCATCCCCCACATGAAATTTCAAAGTTTCACAATGAACTTCTGGTACCAGGGATGCCTGCACATCCCAGAAGGAGAACAACAGATCAGAGTCCTAGAGCACTGTCATGATGCCCCACTTGCAGAGCACTTCAGACTTGCCAAAACCACCAGCCAAGTCCTCTAAAGTTTCCGGTTGTTCAGAAACATTGACAGAGCATGCAGAGCTATGTTACCTCATACAAGGTATGTGATGTGTTCACACCAAGACCCCATGCATGAAGCAACTGGGCCTCCAGCTACTACCAACACTGAGCCAACCTTAGCACAAGGTATCTGTGGATTTTATTACAGGCTACCCCCCACCCCTCACTCAAGCATTTTGGTGGTAGTGGATCTTCTGACCAAGATGGCTCATTTTGTTCCCTTACCTCAACATCACAGCTCCTAAGGCTGCATGGCTGTTCATCAACCACTTTTTCTGGCTAAAATGCCTCCCCATGAGCATCATTTTGGATTACAGATCTCAATTCATATCTCATTTCTGGAGGGGACTCCTGAAGCTATTAGACATCCAGCCATTGACCTCATCAGCCCACTATTAACAAACCAATGGGCAGACAGAACAGTTCAATCAAATAATAGAACAGTATCTCTGGTCCTTTCTAAATCATCCCCAAGACAACTGGGTCTCTCTATTTTCCCTCCCAGCATTTGCATACAATAATGTTGAACACACATCCACCCACCAGTCTCCTTTTTTCTCTAATTATGATTTTCACCCCCAATTTCATATCCAACTCCCTTGGCCCTTCCACACACCAGCCATGGCCAATTTAGTTATACATCTCCATCAGGTCCAAAGAGAATTAAAAGAGCACTTGGAAACTGCCAAAGAGGACTACAGGAAATTTGGAGACAGGGGTTATTGAGAATCACCAGACTTCACTGGGAAGGTCTGGTTGTCTACTGCTATATGAGATCCACATGGCCATCCAGCAAGCTTGATTACTGGTACCTGAGTCCTTCCCCATCACTGCACAGATTAACACAATTACCTACAGGTTAAGGCTCCCTAGGAAAATGAAAATACATCTGGTCTTTCATACCTCATTACCAAAACTGCATAAGCAAAACCCATTTCTAGGCTGTACACTTACTCATCCACCTCCCATGCAGGTCCAGGAACATATTCTTCATATCTTGGATTCCTAGAGGATCGGGGGGAAATGCACTATCTGGTAGACTGGGAGGGTATATTCTGGATGAAGACTCTTGGAAACCAGCTAGTAATGTCCATGCACCAGATTTGATTAGGAGTTTTATCAGGCTTTTCCAAACAAACCTGGCATCTAGAAGCTGTCTTTGAGGAAGGAGGGGGATAGCTGTAAGGCCTCTACACTGCAGCTGGGAAACTAGGTCAGTAACACTCAACTCCCTAAGCAGGGCAAACTGATCCTGAGCCTATTAACTGGTTCCAGTGATCCGCTTGCAGCACCAAGTCCCTTCTGTGCCACAAAGTGGCCTCAGTCTGTGTGTAGCTCTCATCCATGTGACTTCCCTGGTGCCTTTTCCTGCATTCCTGCCCTTGTACCCAGCCCTTAAAATTTAGAACCCCAGTTTGACTTTGGCTTGCTTCCTGACAGCTGCTTCTGTTAACTACCTGGGATCAGCATGTGTATTTTGGTTTGATTTCAGCTCGCTTCCTGACATCCTCTTCTGGTAACCCCCTTTGGCTTAGTGTGTAGACAACTGTTTAACTTTGACTTTGCCCCTGACTATGGACATTTTGAAACAACCCCATCATTAAGCACTAAGCTGAATGCCTCTGTGGATTTTGATGTTAGCACCCATTCTAGGTTTAGGTGCCACTGCTGGGAGTGGTGTGGGCAATTCAAAGTAAATATCTCAAGGTGGAGGGAGGGGCTAACAGATCCATAGGGTTTGGGGTTGCAGGGGTGGTTGCTGGGTCCGCGGGGGGAAGTGATCTGGTGGGTAGTGCATGGGGCTATAAATATCCCAGTCGGGGTTAGTGGGGTAGGAACAGCACTGGGCCAGGGCCAGGGTGAGCAAATGGGCTTTTCTACCCCAGACCTGTGCTGTGAATTACTAGACTGGATAAACTCTTTCCTAAATCAGATTAACATTTTCGTGATCTAAGTTAGCACATCTCCTGAGGTGAACTAACTTAGATTGGCCAACTTAAACTCTGAACATCTGCCTGAGTGGGCATTTAGACTGACCTAACCCTGCTTAGGTTGATCAAAATATAACACCTGTATGTGTCCAATGTGTCTAGTCAACACTCCACCAGGATGACATAGCAAGAATTGACAAATTACCTTCCAGTAGAAGCTGAGAAGGATTTAATATGCTTCTGGTTTACCAAAGCATAAAAAAAAAGTAAAAATGTTTTCTTTATGTCAGCCTTTCAGAAGTGCATTCAGAAAAAGAATGAATGTAGACTGGGGAACACATACCACTTGAATACAATTTAACAAAAACAGCTTCCCATTTTTATAGTATATTTTACAGAAGGTATTGTTCTTATAATATTTAATTGGATAGAAATCATTGTAAGTGAGGTTTAGTACTTATCTACCAGTAACTCCAAACAAGGCTGACTGTTGTTACAAAGAACTGTCAGACTAAAGATGGATTTAATGGTATTTAGATTTTTTCTCACTGCTTCAGGCTTGCATTTCAAATTCTGTTGCCTTTAGGCTTCAATGCCATAACTGTTTTCACGGTTTGAACTGAAACTTCATCCTGTCTGCAACCAGGAGGGAAGAAGAGTCCAGGAGCCCATGCACATTTGAATTTACCTGTAGTGCATTTAAAATTGTCCCTTTATTACAGACCTATTTGTCTCTCAATTATCAGTCACCCTCTTAGCAGGTTTTTAAAAAAGAAAAATGAAATATTAGCATTTTCAATCTAACTGGAATTATTTCAGTGATGAGGGCTTTTGCCAGAATTTCTAAAGGATGTCACTGTATATCAACACTGAAATATAATAATTATTATTATTTGTATGTCTATTTTGGACTGAATGTCTCTCCTTCCACTTTCAACCATTTTTTTTGCTCAATCTCATCATCGTAGCTTCAACAAGTACAGTGCAACAAGTTCGGTAAATGAAGTGGCTGAAAAACAACAAGCCAAGTAGCTGCGGACAAATAGACACTTCAAAAGGAGAGTGGGAGCTGCCACTCACACATGCATAATCAGATGTTATAATCTAACCGTTGTGCCTACATGATCCTGTAGTAGTATAAGTTAGCTTAGTGCTGTAGCTTTAATCCCAAGAAAAATAGTTCCTATGGTTTTGCTACACATGCATAGCTATAGGATTATGCAGGTGCAAGTTTAATAGTAAGAGCTTATGTTGGGATCGTTTAATGTCAATATAATTAAATCTGTCTGTATCTGAAGAAGAACAATTTTATAGAAGCAGTCTCTAAAACAGCAGTTCCCAAACTGTGGCTCATGACCCTGAATAGGGTTGCAGTATCAGTGAATGGATCACGGGAATGGGGGTGCTGTGAGTTGGGAGTGAGGGGCCACACTGAGGAAATGGGGCCATAAATGGGGTCATGCTGAGTTAAACTTTGGGAAGCACTGCTCTAAAACACCTTATGCTTTACTTTCTTAACAGCATACACAACAGAGGAAAGCTTAAGCAAGAAACAACTGCAATGTGACAATGCCAATAAAACTACTAAAAATACTGTACTAATTGGCTACGTCTCCACAAGATGCTTTACTGAGCAGTAGACTAACCTGGTGCACAGTAAAGTGTCAGCATTTACTTGTGTGCAACATTTACTGTGCAGTAAATTTGATTAATTTCTACTACCAGGAAATACAGGTACTAGATTAAATGCATGGTAGCTACTTCATAGTAGTGCATGTGTAGACAGCTGACTGGGAGCAAATTGCTCCTGAGCAGCCCAGACAGCAGCAAGGCAGTTCCTGCCTCCCCTGAGCTGAGCCAGGCAAGCCTCACTCAGCACAGGGTTCACAGAAAGATGCCCCACAAGTGGGACAGTTTCCCTCCTTCCTCACCCCTCCTTGGAGTCCAGGACTGACCCTGTTCCCCTCTGCCAGCTCAGGGCTGGCACCCAGGGGAGCCTGGACCTCCCCCTGAATGCTACAGGAAAGCACAGCAGGTCTGTAGCCACCATGAATTCAACTGTTCCCATCAGGAACACATGTAGACACACTCCCAGCTACCTGTTAATGCACCTTAAGGTACTGGTCAGTAACCATAATGCACATTAATTGAATGTGTAGATGCACTCATTATGTGAGGAATTCTGACTGAAAGTCATACACAGGGAGGCTACTTTTTACTACTCAGATCTGAATCAGCTTGTTTCTTTGTGTGTCAGACAATCTAAAATGTGTGGATCATTTCACTCCCCCCTTACAACAAACTCATTCTTATTTAGGCTCATATACCTCCCTTCTCCTGTTCCAGATGAATTCTTAAAAAAAAACCCCAAACACAAAAAGCATGCAGTTTTTCAGCCTTTTGCTATGCCACAATGCCACTCTATTTCCTTTCCACATGCTCCTGAGACCCCAATATAGAATCAGAGACATAGTGGGCAATCTGGCCCCCTCTATACATTTCTACTTAAGGCATGATTAACCAAGTAATCATCAAGACCCAGCTACACATTTAACTAATTAATTGTGGGGTTTTTTTTTATCACACCATAAGCTATGATGTTATCCCACAAAAAATCTGCAATATCTTTGGAGTTTGTTCTAATCATGTCATGAATTAAATGTGGAATGTATGGCCAAGTGCTCCCTTGTGTCTGGGAGTCCCATTAACTATGATGCTGTCAGACACAGGGGTGCACCACCTGCTTCCAGTCCCACAGCAACCAAGGTTTGCAGTGGTGGCACTGCTGTCAGCTGCAGGGCTTGCAGTGGGGGCAGCATCTTCAGCTGCATGGCCCACAGCAGGGGCAGAGGAAGAATGCTGCTGCCAGTGCAAGCCTCATGAGGTGTGAGGCAGTATGTGCAAAATCTGCCATTCCTGCAAGACCCCACCTCATAAAGCTCATAGTGGTGGCAGTGTTCTCCCCATTGCCATCACTTCCAGCCTCACAGAGACACTGGCTACAGGGCTCACAGCAAGGGCAGTGCAGGTGAAAGCTGCTGACACTGTGAGCCCCACATTTCAAAATGCTCACAGTGGTGGCTGTGCATTCACTGCCAATGCTGCAAGCTCTACAGTGACATTAGCTGCGGAGCTTGCAGCAGGGACAGAGCAAGGGAATGCTGCAGCCACTGTGATCTCCTCACCTCATGAGGCTCAAAGCAGGGGCAGCGTTCCCCATTTTGAGCCCAGAGGCCAATGCTGATAGCTGAAAAAAATAACTTGGCAAAACACCAAACTTAAAGATAATACTTCAAAACCTCTTGCTATAATGAACATTTTTATGATCCTTCAGGCTCTTGTAAGATGGTGATGTGATTCATTAAGTACATATTAAGGTCTAAACAAAGCTGGGCATGACTTACTGTGTAGTCCTGTGCAAGTTACCATGAATTACATTATTTATTTCCTCTAAAATCTGATTCAGGGGCTTATTTTCTTTGTGCTATAGAGGAATAAGGCAGAGATGATAGTAATAAAAACAAAGCAATTAAAATTCTTAATTGTACTAGATATAGCACCTTCCTTAACATGCTTAACTGACCATTTAAAATATTTAAAATAGCCAGTGCTGCATTTTTTTTCTTGAAGGTCATAACAGCAACTAAAAAAAGAAAGCTAAATAACACAGCCTTTAAAATTTCTAGTTAAATATCACAGATTCATAGAAAATTAGGGTTGGAAGGCTCCTCAGGAGGTCATCCAGGCCGACCCCCTGCTCAAACCAGGACCAGTCCCAACTAGATCATCCCAGCCACACTTTTGAGCTGTCTAGCTCTTAAAAACCTATAAGGATGGAGATTCCACAGTCTCTCTGGGTATGCTCTTCCACTGCTTTACTATCCTCCTCATGAGAAAGTTTTTCCTAATATCTAATATTAACTTCCCTTGGTGCAATTTGAGACCATGCTCCTTGCTGTCATCTGCCACCACTGAGAACAGTCTAGCTCCAGCCTCTTTGGAACCACCTTTCAGGCAGTTGAAGGCTGTTATTAAATCCCACCCCCTCAGTCTTTTTTCTCTCCAGACTAAATAAGCCCAGTTCCCCAGTTCTCCTTATACGTCATGTCCCCTAGCCCTCTAACCATTTTCCTTGCTCTTTGCTAGACTCTCTCCAATTTATCCAAATCCTTTCTGTGATGTGGGGCCCAAAACTGGATACAGTACTCTAGAAGTGGTCTCACCGATGCTGAAAAGAGGGCAGTTATCACCTCCTTGCATCTGGCAACGCTAAGAGATTATTGCCAATAATACATGGTTGGTGAGCCATTGGCATATCCTAGCTGTAGCTGGAACCTTGTTACCATACTTTATTCTGATTGGCAAACTCAGCAGTAAGTCAATGAACTTAATAAGCCATGGAAATGAATTACCCTTGATATATTTCAATGACATTTCCTCAGAACACAGTTGGGACAAAGACAGGGTAATACATGTTTGTGAAGCTTGCACTGCTGCTTCCCAAACAGAGAGCTTCCTTTATCAGGATTCCATGATCTTCAAAGACCTTTCCAACTATCACAGTGATTAAGCCTGGAACTGATCAGCTAGAGAAGTTGTAAAAATCTTCCCATGAGAAAGACTGAAGTGCCTGGGCTGATTTAAAAAGTGATGACCATGTTTTGAGCAGGAACATTGGATTTAGATGACCTCTTCAAGTCTGTTCCCGCCTTATTTTTCTATGATTATATGAAATCAACACATTGTTTAAATTTGGAATTTATGGTCACATAATATGTATCTGTAATAATTTGTATGCAATATAACTTGGCTATGGTCAAAATATGATGGCTATGGAATATGGCAGGTTTCTGATTAAGAGCTGAGTGGATGAAGAGAGGAAGGATTTAAAAATTAAATGCTATTAAGGTAGCTTATGGTATTTAACGAGTTCATTCAACATATCCATTCCACATTGCAATCATTCATTTAAACTGAGCACCAACACACCTGAAACTTTTTATAATTAAAAAAAAATTTTGCTTGGCAATCTTTCTGAAAACATGCACTCTAGCAGGCTTGAAGGTAACCAGATACAAGCATTATGTCAATATCATTAAAAACAGTTGTCCAAAAAGGTGAAAGGAAGAAGGAATGAAAAACAGAATAAGAGAACCATAAGCAATGCAAATAAAAAATGACTATTTCCAATTCATTCTGCTTGCTTTCAGTTTTCTCATTTTCACTTTGTCATTGTACTAGAATTAGCTGGCAGTAAATCGTTGAAATTAAGCATAATTATTCCCATTAAATTATAAAAGAAACCTCAGAATTGTGTTTTTTTCTTCATTGCTCAAGAAATGATCTGAGATTCCAACACTCAATTCTCCCCCCACAAAAAGAGTTTACATGCAAAGAGCTAAGAGCTCTGATTATGAAGCATCAGTTATTATATACAGTCAATAATGTATACTATACCTTTGATGTCTCACCCTTCAAATATATAACAATGTAATGTGTTCTCCAAAAGTCAGACATATGTTAAAAAAACAAACAATTTACAAGTTTGTTTTTTTACTTTCTCTAGAAATCCACTCCCTAAGTTTACTTCATTATATATCCCTATATATTATGGACCTCATGTGACATCCTGACTCCAATGATATCAAGACCCATCAATAAGCCCTGTGCACAGTGGCAGACAGTGGATACTAAAAGGGAGAGTGAACTGGGTATGAACAAGGTTTTTCCCACTGTTCCTCTTTCAGTTGCAGGCTCTAGCATTCAACTCTGTATCTCTAATTCCCATATGAAATAGCTACTGACGTCCCTTTCCCCCAAGAATCTGTCCAATTTCTTTTTCAATCTGGCGAAGCTGTAAACTTCTGCAACATCTGGTGGCAAGGAGTTCCACACTTAAATTACCACTGTGTGAAAAATCTAGAAATTTTATTTCATAGTATCATAGTACCTAGGGTCAGAAGGGGCCTGGAGCAGGCCATCTAGTCTGACCCCCCGCCAATGGCACGAAACGAGTGCCAGGGTCACAGGACCCCAGCCAAGTACCTATCTAATCTACTCTTAAAGACGCCCAAGGTAGGAGCAAGAACAACTTCCCTAGGAAG
>JAGPOW010001296.1:68005282-68063059 GCA_030014935.1 Caiman crocodilus
CCTCGTCCAAGTCAGCGACGAAGATGTTGAACAGCGCAGGCCCGAGGACTGAGCCCTGGGGGACCCTGCTACTAACATCTCTCCAGGTCGAGTACAACCCGTCCACCACCACTCTCTGGGAGCGCCCCATCAGCACGAAGCTCTCATTGAAGCTCAATGAATATTCCATTTTAAATAAATATAATTATATATTCATGGGGCCAAAGAGAGAAAGAATGACACTGTAACCTGGTGGTTTGGGTAATCTGCTGTGAAGGGAACTCTGCAGTTTGCAGTCACTGCTCCGTATTAGGCTGAAACAAGATTTGCACCTGGGTGCCTCACATTACAAGTGAAAGTTGTGAAATATTGGGAATAAGCAGACAACTCATCCTTCCTCCTCCATTTTGTATTAACAGTTCTGAATGCAGCAAAATTCCATGCAACAAAAAGCTGCCTTGCTCTGGAAGCACAAATGGGGACATACACTTATTCAGGAAAGAGCTTCTGGCACATAGGTCTGGAACAAATTGTAATTCCTGTTCTCTGCAGCCCAGTGAAAATCATTACTCCTTTCTTCCACAAATGGAAGCCCTTCCTAGCCCTTAGTTTGAAAAATCTTTTGTTCTTTTTATACAAAGTGGCTAAAAATGCCTCAAAAGCAAAATGAAGCCTTTTTGGTTTTTGCTGACTTCTTATTACTTTAATTATTTTTTAGCTTGGTCACTGACCTCCAAAATCAATTATTCACATAAGCCATGTTGCCATATAGCAACTGGCAGAGCCCAGAATAATTGTTATTATTAAATTAAATGTTATTTTAAATTGTTATTTAAATTTTAACACCATTAACTTATTAATGCTTAGCTTCATCTTGAAACAAAGAAAAGGGCGAATGCAGCATGATTTCCTCTACAGGAGATAACTATAAAAAAGCCCAGGTGTTATCTCAGAAATCTTCATACCCTTATCAGGATACCTTGGTATAGTTGCATATGCTAAAAGGCTACCATGTATTTCTTTGCAAGTTTCTCTTTCTTATCCAGAGATATATTATCCTGCAGCTTTTGTAGAATGTGAAAAAAGGTAAGAAGAGTAGTACAACAGATATTTCATTAGTTTTCTCAAGATTTCTGTAGCAGTTGTCAGTTCAAGCAATATTATTCAAATAAGTGCTTGAATCCACAGAATTTACTTTGCTGAATATGCAAGGTTTTTAAAATATATGTTCTTCATAGATCACCAGCTGCAGGTGTTCACCCTCCATGTGACTTTCCAACCAATTTCTGCAAATTAACCACACAGCGTGCTATAGGTAATTCATTCCCATCAATGTGTTTTGATAGACAGTTATTGGTCTTGGGAGGAGAAGGGAAAAAGGAAAATCCTTTTGAAGTCTCACACAATTTACAAGCAGGTTGAAACCACTTCCTCACTAACACTTTGCCAAGGGGAACCAGGTTTATACCTGTTAACTGTTTTAAATTACTCTGCACATGTATCAACTCAGTGGTCCAGTGGTTAGATGCAAGTGTCTAAAAATATTCATTTAACAAACTTGTGAATCATTCCTGCTGTGCTTTAGTAAAATGAATGCTGAGACATTTGAAACCACTGAACAAAAAGCAGAATTTTAAATCTTAAAAAAAAGAACAAAGAGAAAAAAGAAAGACAATAAAATGGAATGTACCACACAGCTTTTAACCACAGGACTGCCAGGAAATGCAACACTCACAAATATCAAAAAATTCTGTATAACAAACAAGATGTTTTGCTCAGAAGGAACATATAGAAAGCATACTATTTTCAGGAAAGGACTGCTGGCACATGAGCATGGAAAGAATTGAAATTCCTATCTCATCTAGCCCACTGGAAACACATTATTCTCTTTCCTTCCACAAATACATCTTGAAACATGGACTATTAATTTTCAAGTTGAAATCAAATTAAATTTATAGTTTTCCATTAAAAATGGTTTTTATAAATGAATGCAAACCACACTAATCTGCCCAGGAAAATGCAGGTTCCATTCTCGTGGTGTTCTAAAACAGTTCCTTCTGTGAAGGTATAGTCGAATTCTGGTTCACTTTCTCACTGGAAATCTAAACTAGAATTCATTATGTTAAGCCCTGGTATGGCTTCCCCTTGAGAAAAATAAAAGACAGAGGTAGGAAATTGCAGTAACGCTATGCCACTAAGCAGTAAATGGCTCTGGATCAATGTCAAACAATGGAAAGCTTCCACGGGAAAAATATAATTCACATTCTAGTATAGTATTTGATACAACACTGATAAGAATAAAATACAAGAGCAGAAGAGAAATCCAAGGGAAGCTGGGGAAGAAATAGTAGAAAAACTATTTTGTAATTATGAGCTATATCTATTATCTCTATTGTTAGATTTTCATAAGTACTGACCTTGACAGCATGCTTGAGTCTTGCCTCTGACAACCAAAGCTTTAATTTAATCTAACTAAGAAACAAAAATGTCTCTTTTTTTTACTAAAACAACCTGCTCTCAACAATTTCTGGACAGAGCAATGCATAAACTGAGGACCTACACTGACCCACAGTCATCTTTAAAAAAAGCCAAGCAATCACAAGTAATATCTCACAGTCAGAACTGATGGAACCTGGGTTATATTGATGTCCAACTAAATAATGAAAATGAATTAGTCTAATGTTGCTAAGTACTTTGTATAGGGAAAAAATATAAATTAAATGTTTACTTCATCTTTGTGCCAGGCATAAATATCTGAGTGGGAAAAAGATATTATTAACTTGCACAAGGCAGTTACCATGTTACGAAGCCTGTAACTTCCTGCCCCTGGTTAAGTGAAGATCTGGTGTGTATACAGCCAAAGAAAGATTTTTTTCCCCTTGCATAGAGATTCTAATTATAAAAGCTAGAATCTATCAGCAAGTATTCTTAATCTTTTTTGTACCATGATAAAATGATTTCAAACTGTAAATCTTTAAACTTTCATCCTTTTTTGTTTCACAATTAATTCAGAACTTAGCATACAGCCATATGCACGTGTAGAATCTCTAAATATTGCCATATTATCTGCATAGTCAGTTATATATGGCAGGGGGTCTGGCAACCTACAGCCCACAGCTCTGGATCCAACTTGAGGAATCACTGGATAAGGCCCATGGATATGGAGCTTTGGTATGGGCACTCTCCCTGTGCTGCAGCAGGGACAAGCACTGGCTGTGAGCACTCTGCCAGAACCATTAGAGACAAGTGGTAGTGGTGGCTGGGTTCTAGCACCTGCCTTTCTCCCTGCCAATCACTGCAGCCCACATCCAGAAAAGGTTACCTACTCCTGAATTTCTTGTTCCAGCATGTACTGCGATGTAACCTGTTTCAACTGACACATGAAACTGATGGCTACAGAATGAAATTTAGAGGTTTGCTTTTGGGAACTGGCATGTAAGTAAAGCAGGTATGTATTAGAATAATGGTTCAGGGGAATGGCAAGGGTTAACTGGTTCTAAAAGCCTGTTTGTGACAGTTTCCCCTTCAAGGCCCACTGTGTCTGAAGCCAGCAGACACACAGAAAGTATGAAAAAATGAAAAACATGTACCACACTGTTCCATACCATGAGATAAGGTGGCATTAGGTCACAATACCAAACTGCGCAGCTCTTGGGAGTTCCGGTTTGGGTGGACGGAGACCGATAAATGCCCAAATAAAGATACAAGTGCATGTGATGGGTTTGTGAAACAAAGGAATATGCTGCCAGGACAGAATGTACACAATATGATAACCACAGGGAGACCGATCAACAAAAGCCGAAGATGAAGGGTCAGAGGGGGGAAAAATACAAAATGAGGAATTTCAGAGTACCAAAGGATCCCCAAAAGGGAAACTGAGGCCACCATGGACAAAGAGCACACCACCAACCCATCTCAGTCACCCCACTGGGTGAACTCAGCTCTTGACCTCTAAGCTGCTGACATCTGATATTCAACAAAGAAGCTCAGAGTACTGGCCAGACATACCTTCCCCATGACAGCTCTAGGACTGGTAAATATGGAATTGTTTGCATTATTCTTAACTGCTATTGCTCTGTAGCAATAAAATTTGCCTATTATCAAATGGAGAGGCTGTGGGCAGTTAGAGTCTGGGTCTGCCTGGAACAAGGTATCTGGATCACAAATCTAGAAACTAGAAATCCAGCAGAAACAAGGAACTTCCACTAGCATTGCAGGTCCAAACACCAACCTCCATCCCCATGGCATGCCCCTCTTCATCCCCTCCACCCCCCCAAAACAAACTCACAGTAAAATAAGTTTCTTGATATACAGTATTACTGTAGTTTAAATCTTTGTTTTCAAATCCTCGCATAACACTCACTATCTTCATGCACTGAATTGACTGTCTCAGTAGCAGCCCTTTGTTTTACTGAAGTGCCAAAAAACCAATTATTCCCACAGTATGTGCTTTCAAGCTAAGCTTTTCTTTCTTTGCCTGTTTTTCATCTGGAGATACTGTACTGCTCTCCCCTTTTGTTTCCATCTAATTAGAACAAAGGTGTCACTAAACTACCATTTTTCACTTTAAGAGTAACCACCAGTTAGGTCACAAGAGACTTATCTGATTTCTCACGGCAGCTGACCTCAGGTAAAATACTAGAAAATAAAAAAGTCAGCTAGTACTGTTGTTATAGGATTCCCCAAGCTCTTCATCACTAAACCCATACAGACGTTATTCCCTAGTCCTAATACAGGTTTCAGTAGATTCCATTAAAATGTACGCAGTGCTCATGAAAGGTCCTAGAGAGTTTTTGAACAAAGATGAAACAAAACAAAACAAAAAAAACCCAAACCCACAGCAAGTAATATATGTGAGCGGTTAGCAATTTAAACAGAATAAACAAACAAATAGCAATTTGACCCTTGAATGAAGCTTATTTGAAAATCAGATCCAGTCAGGAAATAAATTTAACAGGAAAGTACCTTGGAAACAAGGTGTTATTAGTCCAAGTCACTCCTGCAAAGACAGACTTAGGATTCATACAAGACTTGAAGAATGTTATTTTTTTTCTTAAGCTACCACATTGTGAAGCATACGCCCCTACCTCATTTAAAAAAAACAACTATTGGTCATTTCTTATAAAATTTTCACAATTGGGCTAAACAAGTTTCTCAGTAATTAATCTTACAGAATATAGTTAATATTGAATTGGAGAATCCGTATGAAGACCTATGGTTCATGTTGTAGCAAAACCCCCCGTTTTTCTTTTTTTTAAATTTATTTTAAAAATGCATTCCCACCCTTTCCCCAAACATTTCTAACTTTCTCTCTCCCTCTCTGTTCCCTATGGATAAGTGTAAGTAAGCTTAGACTTAGGATAAGCTTTAAACATTTTTATTTTGGTAGCAAGCTTTTTGTTTTGGATATCCACTGTTGTATATGGTATTATTATCATATTTGTATTGATTTTTACTGTTGTATATTGTATTATTATCATTTTTGTATTGATTTTTGTTTAATATGGATATTGTATGGTTTAGGGCCGTGTTTGTAAGTGAACCAAAGTCATGTCAAGTTTCCATTTTATATGTCAAGCCTCCAACTTCTGCCTGAGCATCCCCTGCATTGCAGCTGGCTGAGTCACGTATCCCTCCCATGTAAATTGGCTCCTGAATGAATGAGTGTGATTGGGAATGATTGAAATACAATGGTAGCAGGCCTCTACTGAATGGCCTGTAATGACTGGGCCATCACCTCGCATTGATTCACCCAGGTACCATGGACCTCACCCAGGAACAGAGACAAGAACCAGCATTTGAAAGACAAAAGACCCTGCAGAACCAGCAAGTCTACCATTACAGACATATGAAACTGCACATCCCTGCATGGAGCACACATACTCAGTATGCCAGGGGCTGACCCTTGCCTGGGTATGCCTTCTGTCACTAGGGTCACACAAGGTCTGCCCCTATAAAAAGGGGCAGTGAAGACAGACCCAATGGGACCCATATGGACTGGTACCATGCCACACAACCTATCCACCCAGAGGCCCTGCCGGCGACCCCCCCTCTGGACAACACCTACTGGACAAGGACCCCTTCCAGCCTGGATAGGTAAATATTACCTGCACACCTCCTCCTATAATTTGGACTCTCTCCCTCTCTCCTCCTGGACTTCAGCCCTTGCACCAAGCCTCTTTAACCCCAGCTGCCAGTGTGTGTGTGTGTGCGTGTGTGCGCAAGGGAACCAATTTGGCATTGTGTCACCATCTCCCCTGTTCAATAAATCCACTGTCATTTGCAACCCTGAGTTGGGTCACGTTTTACTGAATCTCAGTCCCTTCCCTATCTTGAATTCCAGCCTCATTCTCTCTCTCTCTCTCAGCACCAGTCCCCACCCTCTCTGCTAGTTTCCTGATTTCCTCCCAATTCCATCTTCCCTTTTCTGCCACCCCTCAGACTCTCCTTGCTTTCCTGCTGTCCCTGCTGTCCCTCAGCCTCCCCTGCTCCTACTGCCTTTTCCCTGTGACTTTCTGCTGCCTTTCTCTGCTTTCCTGCTGCTCTGCCACCTGTTGCTTTTCCTGTGATTTTCTGCTGTCCATCTCTCTGTTTTCAGGCTTCCCCCACACCTGTAATCCTTCCCCCACTCCTGCAGCTTCCCAGCTCCTCTTAGCTGTCCTGCAATTTCCCCCAGCAGCTGGAGCCTTTTTCCAGCTTCCAGCACCTACTGTTGCTCCCTGCAACTTCTTTAGCTGCCCTGCAGCCATCCTCTGGCTCCCCACACCCACAGCCCCTCTTTAACACTCACACTTTCCCTTAGTCCCATTTTCCCTCTCCCCATCTACCTTTTCAGCTCCCTCATAGCTCTGACTCCAGTCTGGCATGCTTCCCTGTTCTGCAGGCTTTGCATGTTGTCTTTTAATCAATTAGAATCAATTAACCTAAAGTTACCCACAAGCAGCAGTTCTTCAGCCCAGGCCCCTCTAGTCTACCAGTTATAATCCTGGTCCTGGTGACTTTCATTTCCTGGTAACTTTAACTCCCTACACTTCTACTTTCTTACCTTAATCTTTCCCCAGGTATCTCACATACATCAAGCACATACATACATACACATCACAACATTCAACTTAGGAACTCACCTGTGTGTGTGTGTGTAGGTAGGTGGTATGTGTGTAAATTAGTGAATACACATATATAGACATCATTGTGTGTGGAGGGGGGTATATGAATTAGTAATCTAAGTATGTGTATTAGATGTGCAGGTGTTTGCAATTGGTAACTGATTCTGTCTAAATCTGGTGTGTGTACCATGTATGGGTTTAAACTGGTGATAGGTGTGGATGAACCAAGACTGGTTATTTTGAACCTGTATGTATCTGAGTTGCTAGTGTGTGTGTGTACGCACGCGTGTGCATGTGTATGGCATTGTATTCATGATATATGAATTAGTGATCTGTGTCTAACTTTTGTGGTGTATAGTGTATGTGCTTGAATTGATGATAAGTATGCATGTGCCTAGGCTGGTTTGGATATGTATGTGCCTGAGTTGGTAGTGTGTTTGTGTATGCACCTAACTGATTTGTGTGTGTTTTGTATATGTGCAATTGTGTCACACCCTCCTGTCTAACAGCACAATATTGAGATCCTGAGAGTTGGCCTGAGCCCCCCAGGGCAACAATGTTACACTCACACCTTCCATCATAATTCCCTATTTTCAGTTGATAGCAGAACTGTCAGACTAGACTCCCCTGAGTTGAAGTTTTACATGTCTCAGGGTCAGTTTTCTTAGCAGCATACAGGCTGCTATATGCTCACCCACAGCAAGCTCTGTGACTACCATTGAGCCTGCACTGAACTCCAGCAGACATCTGCCACTGAATACAAGTAATCTCACCACATAATAATAGAGTTAATGCAGGTTCATGATCTTTGTTAGGAAATATCAAGCTGGTTATGGAATAGCTGCTAGCTATTCATTGCAACTTGGAGGCCTGCAATCTGGCTTATGATTATTATTAAGGGAATATATGGAATTTCCCTACAACTAGTTTATTTCCTGGCAGCTTAAATAATACTTTTTTTCAGTAACCATTTGAGTGTATATTATTGTCTTTCAATAGAACAGTATTTAAATCTATACAGAATGTTAAGCGGTGCAATTCAGTATTGAGCTCATTGATTTATGCAATTAAAAGTAAACCAAGTTTTCTAAATCAATATTGACATGAGTGATAGTATAGGAGCAGAGTCTTAACTAAAAGGATTTGCATCCTGGGCAAACCTTGCTGGAGAACAGGGATCAGGTGGTGCTGCTGCTGAGTGAATAAGAGAAGGTGCATTCTTACCCACTTTGCAGACTTGAGAAAAGTCCCTAGCTTCACCTACCTTGGCGTGATTTTTCCACACGTATCATTGCTGCCACGGCAGCAGTGCAACATCCATGAACCCAGCTGCTACTACAAGAGCAGTGGCATGGGGTTACTACTGCCTAGACCACCATTTTGGCACCTCTACTAAATTGGCACTTGGGGCTGATGACCAGTTTACCCGCTGCCCTTGCCAAGTTACATTATTGCTTAGAAGCATTTCTCAAGCCTTGTTTTCCTCATTGACAAGAGTGTCATCTGTCAAATATGTTGGGATTCTGAGAGTCTAGAATGCAGGATTTGGATCACACATGGCTCTTTTATGAGCAGAAAGAACAACTCTGAGGGTTCATCCAATTGCCATTTATTTCTTTTCTGTAAGAATATCTGTATTGTGTAAAAGCACAAACAGTTTTTTTTAGTTTAACTTTTATTCTACTCTGAGCAAATACTTGGGGGAAAAAAGGGTGCAAAACAGGTTATTAAAAATAAATATAACTTTAGAAAGCAAAACTACTACTCCTTCCTGTAAAGTCACTTTATATGTTTTCAGTCACAAAATACATTTTTGATCAGGAATGTTATTGCTGGTATTACTTTCTTGTCATTTTAACCTTATTGCTCTATATCCAGGCTAACACCAACTCCTAGTTTCTTCTAAATCCACAGTATATTTTCTTAAGCCATTCTTTTTTTCCTCTGTTGTCATGGCTAAACAATTTTCCACACCTGGTTAATTCCTCTAATATGTTTTCTGTCTTACAGCTATCCAGGCCCACTGGCTACCTACTATGATGTTTAAGATTCCCAATTTTGCTTTCATGGTTCAGCACAACAGAGCGCTTATCTACATTTTGGTCACTTTTTCTGCTCCATCTGGCCACTTTCATTCCCCCCCAGTAAGCCAATATTACCACTCATTCCATAACCTTCTCACTTTCACCCATGTACATTCTTATAACTAGCTTCAAAGTCCTAGAATCATTTCAGGTCTATCATCCTTTTTCACCCCAAAAAGTCACTTCCTCCAGAATTGTTAAACACCTGTGATTGGTTGTTGTTTTCTGTGCATATTGTAGGTAGTAACAGAGGGCACTTACACACATGTGGGGAGTTTGCTCCAATGTGTTGGAAATCCAGGACATTGGAGTAGATTTGATTAATCAAGTCTGCTGGGGCACATAAATAGACATGCTCTGGCAGCCTCGTGCATAATCAGCAATGCAGTGTGCCTCCGCAATGAGA
Source organism: Caiman crocodilus (assembly GCA_030014935.1). Lineage (NCBI taxonomy): Eukaryota > Metazoa > Chordata > Crocodylia > Alligatoridae > Caiman > Caiman crocodilus. The sequence goes on from JAGPOW010001296.1 coordinate 68,014,858, forward strand.
AAATGGCAGCGGTGCACTTTGAACTAAAACATGTTCAATGTGCTTTAGTTCAAATCGCTCCACTGCCATTTTCTCAGCACAGAGGCGCACTGTGCCACTGATACTCATGATGTACAGGCATGTTACCATATTTACTCAAATATAAGATAAGATTTTTTTCCTCCAAACATTATGGGGAGAAACAGTCTTCATCGTAACACTGTATACAAGGAAATTGTATTACATACATTGTCTCTCATTAAACTGCTGCCAAAAGCAGCATGTGCTCAGTAATTGAAGTCAACAATGAGATCGAATCAATGCATCCAACACTGAGCAAGACTATGAAATGCTTGGCCCATATGGGGCAAACAGACTGATAGGAACTTATAATAGTAAATTAGTAAAGCTCCTTTGAAAAAAAAATATATGGTAGTACCCATTGTACTCAGTCCCCCTCTATGCCAATTCTTTTTCAAATCATATTGAGCCACTATACTGCATACATTTCAACTTCTTCACTTCCACAGTTGAACAGCACCTTTCTTTCCCATTTTCACTGATTCCTGTTTCTTCACCAGCCTTAAATATCTGACAAACATCAGCAAGTGGGGGTCCAAGCAGTTCCCCAGAATTCTTTTGTTGCCCCTGCATCAGCCTGCTGCATATGATTAGTGTGGCCCCACCGTTTATGAGGTGGAACCAGAACAGGTTGCCCTGTGCTTCATCTATACATACATTTTTGGAGATGCCAGGACTCATGAGAAGAAAACCTAGTTCCAGTCATGAGTGGGTGGCTAGTTAGCACATGAATCTTTTGGGAGAGTTGTATCTGGAGTACACACACACACTGAGCAGTGCTCAGTGGTGGAGTCACAATGGCTTGAAAAGCTCTTGACTCTGGTGGAGTCCAGCCCAATGAACTGTGTGGTATATCATGAGCTTCTTGACTTTCAACTAATATTATGTGAAGTTTGTACTCAATATAAGTAAGTACAAAATTGCTGCTTAACAGTGCAATACCTGTTCTAAAATTTGCATCATTAAAAAAATGTGGGGATGAAATTTATCATCTATCAGTGTTTTCAGATTTTTCCCTCACTTCCATGTGCTCAGGAAGAGCAGGGTTTGACAGTCAGGGATACAGAAGGGCTGCAGGGGGAAGAATCTGGAGGAGCAGAGGACAAGGATGTCACCATCCCCCCTGCAGTTTATTTTCCCTGTTCTAGCAGAGGGACGGAGACAAAAAAAAAAAAAATATCAAGAAAAACCTCCAATAATTCGATTCTATGCCTGGAAAATTAGATAGGAATTTTTTCCCTTACAGGTGAGAAAGAAAAACAGACAAGTTAGAGATAAAGAACTAACCTGAGCATGTGTGCTGCATTGAAAACAACATCAAACTCTGTGTTATCCAGCTCAGCTGCTTTCTTTGCCATCTCAGCTGCTTCTATCAAGCGGGACTCTTCTAGGAGAAACTGGCCTATAATGAAGTATGCATGTGTGAGCAAGAGAAGCAGAAAGTACTTTGGCAAATCAACAACAGAGACCCAAAAGAAAAAATATATTCAAAGCAAATATAAAACTATATCAAGGGAATTTTTGCTTGCTTTCAAATAAAACAGAAGAAGAGACAGAGAGTTACAACTGTAGCCTACTTATCTCTATAAAATTTACAGTATTATCATAAATAATTTGTTTCCATATAGTCAAATGCATATTAATCTCCCTATGCCTAAATACTATTAAATATATAATAAAAAAGAGAAATAAAAAACAGGACTAAAAACATTGAGTTCATCCAGTTGTATGTGCCTAAAGTTAGATGCAAGAAAACCCAAACCAATGTATACAGGAGGTAAAGCATTCATCTGCAAACATTTCCATGCCAAATTCTTTATTTTGGTATTCAAGTTACTCATTCTGCTAACTGTTTACATGATACAGTTAAAGTAGCAGAGACACGACCTGATTCTTCACACAATCTAATGTAAGCCAGAAGTAAATACTTTGAAGCCAGTGAAAAGAAAGAAGTACAGTTTTTATATTCACTTCCCTTGTTCTCTTTAGTTCCTCCCCTAAACAATACTGTTTCAAAACTCCCATGCACATATTATTTTTTTTTTTTTGTGAAACTTAACCCTGAATCAACTAAAAACTTCCAAATTGCATGAGCCATTATATGCGCATTCAGGAAAAAGACATGGTTTGTGCTGAAAAATATCAGATAATTCTGAAAATTTCAACTAAAAACAAAACACATGGGAGGAAAAGAACCATAATGAATATATTTGTTGGGAATAAAGATAATATATTTGAGGGCAGTTTCTAGTCCTGTTAAACTATTTACATCCTGCAGATGACAAAACTGAAAACAAGGAATAGCAGTGCAGCTTTAAGGACCTAAACAAATGTTCATGCTTTGTTGGCTGCTGTCTTTCACACTGAAATGGGCATTAAAATAGTAATGCAGGTACCCACTTGGGTGTTTAAGCAGGCACAGTATTCTCTGACATACTGTATAAGTAAAATGTCAGAAACCAAAATTAGTCAGAAACCATACTGCCAATCTCTTCTCTTTTTTGCATGGAGAAAAAAAAAACTTTTAGAAATCTGCTTCTTCCCTACCCACCTTCAAAATTATATATACCTATATATAGAAAATGAAAGGAAAATGCAACATAGATTTATTGCTCATATACATCAAGCGAACATGGATTACTATGTATTAAACCCCCAAAACAGGGTCAAAGGTCCACTTGTCTACAAAACTGATTAGTGTGGTTAAGATACTGAATTTCTTTATGAATGCTGAGAAAACGCAAGAGCAAGCAATTAAATAGAAAAGGTATAAAGAACTGGGCCTAGAATGATGTAATCAGATGGTAAAATAGTTATATCACTGAAAGGAGGCAAAGATTTTTTGTGATATCTTTTTTGTACCAGCAGCACAGGTGAGAGGGCTGTTGTCAACACCTCTCCCAACTGTAACACTCATCCAAAGAAAGGTATCACAAAAAACCTTCTTTTGATATTTCCTGGACTATCACAGCTACCGCAACACCCAAACCCTACTTAAATCACTGAACAGATTTCTTTTCATTCTAGAATTCCATCCATCATACTTCAGATAACCTGAACATCTCTTGAAGACCTGGGTTTTGACCAAGGCCATGAACAGATATGCATTTGTAGAACTACCACATACTATGGAGGGGTATATAACTGCACAGCACTCTGGCTAGGGATTGACAGAGCCACACTCTTCAGTCAGGGGGTGATAGTGGACTACTGATTTGATGAAAGGTTGCCTCAAACTGATGCCACTACTTGCATTAGCTGGAGGCAGCCATGGCAGAAAGCCATCCCTCCTGTTGAAAGGCTGGTGGAGATGAGAATAACTTACTCCAATAACTTACACGTAGACGGAAAGCTATTTTTGACAGCTGCTACCTCCTCTTTTCTTTCAGTCCCAGTATTGGAAAAAGGGTTGAAAACAGTTCTCCCTCCCCATGGTGGCAGCTGCAGTTATTGCATCAGTAAGGTGCTAGGCAGACAAGTTTCCTTGGGTGAATCTGATATCTTTTATTAGACCAATCCAAATAGTTGGAAAATAATTATTCTATCCTATGTCCTTAGACCAACATGGCTACAACCTATACCTCAGTAAGATGCTGGTGCTCTGGGAGTAGTAGCAAGAACTGCAGGGTACCAGCAGAGCTCTTTCACAGCTTGCCAGGAGGCATCAGCTCTCCTTGTCCCCCACCCCTGACTTAGAGGGGGCTAGGGCAAGTTGAGGGATGCTGTCGGGCTGATAGTCCTTCTGTAGTACTACATCTAACTACACAGATGTTCCATGTGGCACTAAAAAAATGCCCCACTTAAGTTCTTCTTCAAAGCAGAAACGTTTTGGTGGAAGATGTGTCATTTCTGTAATGTTACAGACAGCATACAGGTCTATACACTTGCTTTTGGTAGTGCTACAAATGTAACATCTGCCCAAAAACCTAAATGTTATATCTGAGAGGCAAACTGAATTTTCTTGGCAGACTACCCAGTTTCAGTTTGCAATAAATTATATTTTGTACCTTAAATAGAAAGGTAACGTAAATTAAAATAAAGATGTGCAGCTGTTTCTCTCTAACTACTACTATTTCAAAATGAGAGGTGGTACAGATGGAAAATAGGAAATTTACATTCTTCTCCACCATAGGCCTTCCTAGAAATGCCAGAACAACAATTTCTTCACTACATACCATATCCCAATTGAGCCATATCTTAACAACACATATGAAAATATGCAAGCTAGCTGTATTTAGTAGATGAGTTCACTAATATTACATTTGTGATACACTTCTCAATAGTATTAAAGCATATGCACATCTGGCAAAATTCACAGAAAAAATGTCTCTCTTTAGGCCATATTAGCACCCAAAGTATAAAAGACCTTTTTGTTGATACAAGCCAGGTCCCAAAAGAGACTGAAGTCTGATAGAGTTGGCTTATAGACTAAGGAGTGAGGGAGGAAATAATTTTTGATTTCATTATCTAGATTCTTTCTTCATATTTTATATTCAGTTTATAAGTTATAATATGTATGTTTTATACACAAGTTTGTTTAGGATTCAATTTATTGAGGCTATTTTGGACACACCTGCATAGTAACTTTTCCATACCATTCAAATGATGCTTCACTTACATGCTATATATATGTTCTTCTGTATATTACTTGGAGGTCAAGTCAGACCAACTCAGGTATTCCATTTTCTGAACCTATAACACATTGATTTTCATTTTTATAAAGGGATAATTAGCACTATTTATTGATCTCGTTTAATATAGTTGTTTTGCTTTACACTTATAAAAGATATCTTGCTATAAAACATGAGTATATGCGTCTTTTGATGATCTGTTAATTTATCTTTTGCTATAATAATACTAAGAAATTGGCATCCTTCTGCATCCAACAATACATATTTTTTAATTGAGATGGTTGATTTTCTTGTTTCTCAAGAAACTGTAGGAAAGCAACATCAGTAGATTGTACCTATATAAAACAATTCCAACAGCTGTGGAAAAGCAAGCAGCTCCTAGCAGCAAAAACTCATTTAATTGAGTTGACATTAAGACATATGAGTAATCTAAAGGAATAATATTTTACAACCATACTATAGTTCTAAAATAATCAAACAACAAACAGCAGAACACCAGAAAAATGAGTTCAAATAGTTTCTCTCAAAGGGGTGGTGTGGAAAAGGAAAACCCTCACAACTCTGGAAACTGCCTACATGTATGCTTACTTTGTAAAATGTATTGCTTTTGGATTAAGGGTTTTGCAACATATTTTAAAGGTCTGAAATCTAAAGTCTGAAATCTAAGTCTGTACCTGCATCTTAATTTTGGGGGGAAGCACTTTCACTTCTGGGTCTGCTGCTGAGCACACTGGGGAGCTCCCAGTGCTTCTGTGAGACACTTTATGTGCTCCAGTATCACAGCACTCATGAGCTACCTTCTACCTAGAGCAGGGTTGGGCAAAATGCAGCCGCAGGGGCCAGAGGTAGACCACCAGGCCATTCTATCTGGCTCACGGGGCCCTTAAAAATATAGAAAATTAATATTTATATGCCCCTGGCTGCCTATCAGGCAGCTCTCGATGGCTTGCCAAAACTCAGTAAGTGGCCCTCCGCCCAAAATAACTGCCTGCCCCTGACCTAGAGGTATGTAGAAAAAACATTTAAAGCTGTCTCTATGTCCCAATCTCTGAATCTTTCCTAATCTCTCAGGGTTCTGATTTGATTTGGAGAAATCAAAGGGTCCTCTGATTCTATTTGGATTCAGAGATTTGGCTACCGAATCGCATTGAATCCCTGCCAAATCAAATCAGGGACCAAAGCTTTGCACAGCCCTAGTGGGCAGGCAGATTCATCTGGGTGGCTCCTGCTACAGCACAGCGGACTTTGGCTCCAGTTCCTGGGAAGGAAGGTAGCCAGGAGCTGAAGCCTGAGTCCAGCATGCTGGTGCAGGAGCTGTGCAGCTAAAACTGCCCACCTGCCCACAGTGGCAGAGCGTGGCAGGGGCAAGATCAGGACCAGTTTCCCTGGAAGCTATTCAGTGCAGCTGTAGCTGGGTGCTGTTCTGCTCCCCTGCCTCTGGTCTTACTCCTGCCCATGCTGTGCTATTCCCAACAGGCAGGAAGGCAGCTTTAGCTGGGAAGCTCCTGCTATAGCACACAGGGCTCCGATGAAAGGCAGCTGGGAGCTGGAGCCCCATTGTAGGGGCAGGAGCCACCCAGCAGAAGCATCTCACTCAGAGTAGCATAGCACAACACAGCAGAGGCAAGATCAGGAGAAGGAACTACTCCTGAAGGTGAGGGGATTGGAGCAGCACCTGGCTGCAGCCACATCGGGAACAGCCCCATGAAGTTGAGTGCGCTAGCCAAGGCTGAGCCATAGGTGCTGGTAAGAGCCTGGCATGGGCTGTTCCAGCATAAGCAGGTAGGGCTTTGCCCCATGCAGAGCACCAGAGGCAGCCACAGGCTGGCTCCAGTAACCTGGCAGGCTGGACCTGGTCCACTGGCTGTATTTTGTCCACCCTGGGATAGGGAAACAAGGCACCTACAGACTAGGTAGGTTGCTTAAACATTTCATTTAACACCAAGACATGGCAGGTGAGAGAGACATGGGTCTAGATTAGAGGATCAGAGTAGGTAGCCAGATACTGCTCCATCACAAAGAGGGCACCCAGTAGCCTCTGGAGAAGCACCCTATTATATTTCCCAGGAACATATGGACAAAAATGGCTTCTCATAAAACTGGCATTTTACTGCACACCATGGTTTAGTGTGCCATCAGCACAGTGCCACCATTTCAAAGAAGAGGGAAAATAATTCCTTCAGAAATAAAAATATTTTAAGAGAACTGCTACTCATTTGTGATAGCATTATAATTATTAGTAGTAGACAAACATTGATCCTTCTGGATCATAGTGTATGCATGAGAGGTCATCCAGACCTTTGACATAAGCCTAGGCAAGAGCATGGAGGACTAGAGACTGCCTAGAATCCAAAAGACTAGACTAAGTCCAGACACTTGGTGCCTCTAGGACCATACTTATGTGTGTGTCCAAGAATGGAACCAAGGTCTCCTGCATGGCACACAATTCAACCACTGACCCACAACAGCAGGGCATGAACAGCATTACATTTAATGTAAAAGCAGCATTTTCTCTGAAACAGAGGCCTTTATGATACCTCAAAAGGCAAGTGGAGAAATCAATTTAATGAAAAATATATAAAAACTATGGAAGCCTTTAGGATCCTGGTCCTAACATGGAACATCTGTACTACAGTAGGGATTAAATTCCATTTTACACACTCACCACAGATATGGGAAGCTTTCTTCAGTAAAAGTAAAGAAACCATTTTCTGAATTTAATGTTTTTCTTCTTTTTAAACAAAAAAAGAACAGAGATAACCATCAGAGTTAGTCAGAGGGGAGGAAGACACAAAATACAAAGGCTTACCCAGTGCATGGGAATGGAGCAGCAACATTTTGTTTTATTCTGTTATATCCACTCCTCAGATGCTAGAAAGAGTAAGGAGAGCAGAACAGTGGACATTGGTGCAAGCTAGAGCAGGATGAAAGTTACCTTAATTTATAATTGCCATTTTCCCCCAGGGAACCCTTCGGGCAACTTGATTTCAGCCAAGCATTTTTAGCTTGTTAGCCATACTCATCATACCATGGAGCAGGCCTATCAAACTTCTGAAAGACTTGGGGCTGCAGGTGCCCTGCCACTCACCTCATAGGAAACATATCCTGCTCCCCTGGGCCACATACTGCATGGGCCATGCACAGTACTGCATGGGCTCCCCCAAACCAGCCATCTCATGCTGCATCATTGCCCCAGGTCCCCTGAGCATCCTATCTGTGTAATGCTTGGTCCCATAGGCTATGCCATGCTGCCCCTCACCAACCCCAGAAGCAGGAGCAGATAGGATAAGGAGAAGGAAGAGGGAGCCCAGGACTCTGGAAACAGGAGCAGTAGCAGCAGCAGAAGCAGCGAGGAGGCCAGGGGTGTTATTTAAGCCCTCAGGGGCCACCAGTTGGACAGCCCTGCTATAGCAGCAGGCTTAGTGGACAGCGGAAACACCACAAGATCAAAACAACATATGACAGAATCTTGTTACCTATGAAATCTTCAGGATTTTTAAGCATGAGACAACAGCACAAATGGCATAGCATTTGCCTTGCAAGGCAGAGATCAGCTATCCAAAACCTGTCTTCTCTAGGTGACCTCTTATTAGACAAACATTTATCAGGTCATCTTAGATGTGAATGATCCTAGCTCAACCAGGGAATGGACTAGTTCACATTCTGAGGTCTCTTTCTATGATTCTATGATGTTTGGACCCAAAAGTTGCCTTTTTTGGAAATAACTTGGTAGAGAATACCTAGTCAAATGTTTATAATCTAGCAAAATCAATTTTAATTTAGTGACATGCAAGCAGGAACTATGAACATACCTATAATATGGATAACACTGTCCATATTAACATTGAAAAGGACCTTGGGGTCATAATCGATAACCACCTCCAAATGAGCTCTCAGTTCAAATCTGTGACAAGATTTGCTGAAAGTTACTGCTGGCTGCAACTGTGGGCTCTAAATCCCAAAGATACCTGGAAGCAGGAACAGGAAGTGATAAACAACCCTGCAGAGTCCTGATTCTGTGATTGTGGACTCCAAATCCCACAGACCTCGAGGGCAGTAGGAAGAGGAAGTGAACACATTGGTTATATACCAGACAGCCATGCTCTAGTGCTTCCTGGCTTCTGGCCTGAGCCACTGCAGATATGTGGCTACATTTCCCAAATCAAATGTGAACGTGTATCCAGTTGTTTCTCAGTTTAATCTCTGCAGTTTATACTAACCTCCAACGACTGAATTATTCACTGTCAAGCTTTTTGACTGTCTGTATTTATCCTAAGAGTGATATCTAAGAAATTCAATCTAGCTTCTCAATAAAAAGTTGAGAGGTAACTTGATTGTTGTATTTATACCTGGAAAAGATATCTGATAGCAGTGAGAGTAGGGGAAACACAGGTTCAAACTTGCTGACAGAGGTATGATAAAGATGCAATGGTTGAACATTTAAGTTGGAAAAGTGAACCTTGAAATATGATGTAGTTTCCCATCCATTAGAAGAATTAAGTTTTCTTATAGTTTAATTGGGTGTGTGGTAGGTATTTCATCACTTAAGTCTTTACAAGCTTTCTAAAGGTTTCAATCTGGTTTCTAGTAAAATTCTACTGAAGGTTCAGAATGAATAGCTGTTGCCATTTTTGGTCCTGGAATCTGTGAATGGAGGAGTTTCCCTTTCCTCAGTATATCCATGTAGAGGTTGTGGTGATTCCCACACCCTGTTCCCTTCCCTTCCCATCATCCCCTGAAAAGCGCAGCAGCCGCAGTTGAAAATAAGACAATAGACAAGATGGAGAAATTCTTTCAGAGAATAAGAGATATAAATCCGGTTCAAACCAATCACCAGATTTGGATTTGGGAAGCAATTGTCCTCAGTTTTAAATTAAGAATCTGAGATCTTGATTATCTTTCACTTTCCTCTTTAGTCATGATCATCTACTATGGTCATCACAGCAAATCTGATTCAATCAGTTGCCTGACTGAGCAGTTCTTTGGCCATTAGTCAGATCTTGATCCTCTCCAGTTCTCTGCCTGAGATGTACAGTTTGATCTTCCAGTGGTTGAAATGCTTTAGTGTAACTAAAGGACTTGAATTTAACATAGGATTATATGGGGAAATTTAAGATAATATGAGATAGAGGAGGTTAGACTAGAAGATCTAATGCAAGGAATCACAGGAGGCAGTATCTTGTCCCTTTGCTACTCATGAATTTCTTTACACAAGGGAATCTTCATGCGGCCAGTTAAGGTGACCCATTTAAATAGTTCCACTGATGTCATTTGGCCTACTCATGTCCTTATAGATTTAAAGACTGGATTCCTGCCTATTGCCTAGTGAAGTCTTTGAAGACCAGCTTTACCAATTGGTCACAAATTCTTTACCGCAAACTGAATTTGAAATCTGGTCCATAGCCTGAAATGTCATGACAAATGAAACTGACTTAGAGATGCTTATGTTTATTGCTCTATTAAAATTGTTAAATATTGCACTCCACCAAAATTAACTTAAAAAAAAAAATCACAATTATTTCAATGTACTACCAAAGGCTCAAGTAAAAAAATGCATTCACTTAACGCAAGCAAAAACTCCATTCACTCCAATTCCCTGTAAAGCCAACCCTGTGACTCTCTATTGTAATAAACAAACCTTCCCTTTTGCTTAAGCCTAAATTATCTCCCAGTAAGCTAAATAACAAGTGTTCAGAAAAGCCTTACATTAAAATAAAATTACTAAGCAGTAAGAGTTGGGATACTCTGTCCAAAAAAAGGTCTGTAATACACTTTAGAGTCAAGATCTCAAAAGGAGGCCAAGTACAAATAAAAATGCTTGTGAAAGGCATGAGGAAAAGTCTTTCAACTGCCCCACACACATCTTCCAAAAAGAAGAAATAGGTCTTTTGTCCAATAGACTGAGCTTTAAGTATAACTTTCAGGACTCACTTTTCAAGTTGATAACAAAATCAATATCTGTACAGCCATGATGGAATTTTGAAGTTTGAGAAAAATGAGAGGTGCTTAGTCTTCTTGAAAAACCAGGGAAATGCTAATCATGTGATTAAATGTGTATAACTCAGTTGTGATATACCACACTGAAAGCAAACAAGAAATTGGAATAATTTTAAAGGACATATATTCTGCACTACTTGTTTAAAACCTGCTTAAAAAAAATCAGGCAGGTAGAGAAGGGTAATTTCTAGGATAAGCAAACTAGGGTAGGTAGAATGTTGTCAGGAATTTGGATTGGTTTGGGAGTTATAAGGCAACATCTCAACCTTGAGGGAAGTCTAGATCCAGTAGATCCTAATCTAGGAACAAATTGCATAGATATAAATACATTACCATTATTTTCTTCTTAAAGATTACTGCCAACTAGACATGATTTTGAGACATTGCCAAGTCACAAATACTCTCACCAACTATGCAAGTTAGAATAGTCCACTCTTTTCTTGAATCAGGATCAACTTTTAGAAAAAACAGATTTCTAAAGACTCTTAATCCATAAAGCATTTTCCTTTTTTCAGGCATGTATACTTAAGTGTTTTTACAGAACTGTGCCCCTTCAATGCACAGAACTTTCTCTGTAGGTAAAACTGTAGATCTGATGAGAAGTCCTTTAATAACTTCTGATTGCCATTTAAGATCTCCTGGCTCTTCAGCAGTTGAAAATCATCTGTTAACCAACTGCAGTAAAACAGTCTATATGTTGTCTGTAGTCACAGAGACTCTTCACGAGTCCAGCAGTAATGGTGCAGATTGGTTCTGTCATTACTTTTGATCCCCATCAGACCCAAATTCCATAGACGTGGTGAAATCTGCTTTTTCAGTACAATTTAGATAGAGGCTATGAGAACTCTAGTTGTCTCTTTGGCATAAACTAGTAGATTTTAGGACATTTAAACTAAAACCAATTTATTCCTGTCTCTTGGAGGTGCAAAAACAGGTCATTGGGTTTCTATCAAAGGACTTGATGAACTAATAACCCAGCTGGAAGAAAGCATGTACTCTTCTGTCCCTAAAATTATCATAAATTTTGATGAGACACAAACATGATGACACCAGTGCAACTCTCTGAATTGGTAGCTCTGTTATTCCATCAAAAAAATGTATAATGGTTTGGAATATCCATACACGTAGTCAATTTGCCATGTCCCAAACACATAGATAATCACTATCCTCTAGAATGGATATGGTTGTTTAGAGATGTTCCATCTTAACTTTAGTTTCACCAGACAGAAGTTAATGTCTTTGATATTCAGGAAAGACTCACTTTAACAATATTTTGAAATTAAAGTGTCTTTGTTTTGGCCAAAGGCATGGATTAAATATTGTTCTTTCATAATAAATTGATTCTTTGAAACATATGATTCATGGTAGGGTGGTATTTCAAGTTCCCACAGGTCTAGGCTACTGTCCCTGGTAGTCTATAAATTAAAATGAACTTCCCTTAGCTATCTGGTGCATAAAAGGAGGGAAAAATCAAAGCCTCCAAGGATGGGGACACCCTGAAAAATATTCTAGGACTGGCATGTACATACATCATCCTTCTTTCTAATCAGGGTTTACTTAGAAGCTGAATGCTATGCTGTTTTTCTGCCATTGTTTAAATTATAGGTGTACAGCTATCCTGGGATAACTGTACAGATGTACTTTGTAGTATTCTAGGATATCTGTTAATATATCTTATTTAGAAAACTTTATTTTAGGATTTATTCCAGGAAAATAACCATGGATGTCTGTACAGCTGCATTTTCTACCAAGATAAAATGGTTTATCCCAGGAAAAAATGGACTGTTTATTGCAGCCTTAGGCATCAAAATGGACTTTTATATCATTGGTGTCCAGACTGAACCTCTATTCAACCTTCTCAAAATAATAATTTTCTCCTCCAGCAGCAACATAACACTAAATTAACCTGGAAGTGTTATGTTTCAAACTGTGGAATCAATTAACAAATCTAGTTGCATTATGTCCACAGTCTGCAGTTATAACAATTCTATAACATTAATGTATTGTCTGCTGACGCTAAGTAATTTTGGCACATTCACAGTATTTGAAGTTCCAGTACAAAGCCAAGTTGTGATTAAACTTTGTTTGAAGTAATACAGCATGTATATTTTCATGCATCTAAAGAATGTGGTGGAAGCAAAACAAGAGACATCATCTTGTTGGCCTCTGAGCCATGGGTAATTGGTACAAACACAACCAAATGTGGAAGCACCATCAGTGTTAATCATCTGCTGTAAACATTCAAGAGCAGAAAAGCAGATTTCACAGGTGCTATCTTATGGACGAAGGAGTGGAGCTCTTGTGGAAGCAGTGAATGAAAAGTTCTTGTCCGAGTTTTTGTCAAACACTTCTCTAATTGTGCATCACTGTTTTTTGTCATGAATAGTAAGTAAGTTGGCAAAGTCACTTGCTTTAGGTTCACAAATTCACTGGCTCTGAGCAAATTCTGCAAGAAGCACCATCTTAAAATGCAGATATTCAATAGGATATCTTCCATTTGCTTGAATATTTGACTTTCAAAGCCTCCCAAATCAGTTTTGTGCTGAAGATACTGGAAAGGACAAAGAAACCCAACTAAGTTGACACCAGGATGCCATGAACAGAAACTTTCAACCTTTACCTAAGGCATGGATTTGAGTGATCGCCTATAATAACGTATTTACCCAAATCCAGGTCAACTGTGGATTTAACATGACCCTACAATAATTAGATTCTATGCATAGAAAATGTATACATTTATGGTATTTCCACGCACAGAATCTAATTATTGGAGGGGTGTCTTAAATTCCACCCCCCTCCCTGCAGTGTGGAAAGCAGTGAGGAGGGTGTGGTGAAGTAGCGTAGTGGGAGGGGGTGTCAGGCAGTAGGGTAGACATATGGTGGTGGGGGTCAAGCAATTGAGCCTTGCCCCCTCAACACCTTGTCCCCTGCTGCCTGTTCCAAACACCGTCCATCCCTTCCACCCCACCTTCCTCCACTCCAGCACCCTCTCCTTTCCACAATGCTTACCCTTGCTCCAGAGCTATAGCCCAGGACATGGAGTATGGCCCTAGCTGGCTGGTAGCAAGTGGTGGCAGCTCTGGTCAGGCCTCAGAGTCAGGGTCAGACTCCTATGGTACTGCCACTGCTATGAGCTGGACTTATACACCACCACCACTGTTACTGGCTGGGCTGGGGGCATGCTACATGCCACAGGCTGGAGTATGGATGAGGCCTCAAATGCTAAAGCAAGGTTAAGTGGGCAGAGGAGAGCAGGAGACAGAGAACCTGATGCTGTCGCCCCCCACTCCACACCCACACCTCATATACTATTCTTAGACACAGCTAGGCTTTTTCCTTCCCCCCTGCTAAATGGGATAACAGCACTGTTACCTACTGCTATCAGCCAGCTAGTTCACTGTGAAGGAAGTAGAAAATATTACGTATATTCAGAATGCCAGAAGGAGTAAATTTAAGGATAAACTCTTGAAGAAACAGCAGAAAAATACTTTCAAATTGCACAGCCTTTGGGCTCATACATCTAGCCGGTTTGGAAAGATTCTATTTCATCCCAGAAAAAATGATCACCCTAAAAGGGATTTTACGTTAAGCACACATTATAATGGAAAGTAAATATGCTGTCTTATGTTGTGCAATTTCAGTAGCCTTATGAGCAGAAAGAAGGTCTTGACAGTTTATGAAGACACATGCATTTGTACATTAATTATATCACAGCTTTACTTAAATGCTGAATCACCTTCACAGCTGTCAAGTTGTTTGCAAACAAGACTTAACATTGGGATATTCTTTCACTTAGTCTGTTTGGTTTCAGTTTCAATACAGAGAGAGATGTATTCTCATATTATACCAGAGAGGCTAAAGCTTTTCTTAAATCAAGTTACGGAAGGCAGTTCAGGGAGCAGGGAGGTTGGAAGCTTAATGTGATCTTTATACTATCAATTATATCTCTCAAAATATTTAACATTTAGAAACTCAGCAATCCCATCTTCCTTGAACTATATTTCTTTGTGTTATAGTAGTAGCTGAAGGCTAATCAGAAATTGGGACTCCTTTGTGAGACACACTGCATACACGAGAACATATTCTAAGAGTACTCATTATCTGAATACTAGATAAGCACATTCTGCATTTTCCCCCAAAATATCACCATATATTTGTGTAATGTTTGCCATTTTAAGTCTTTGTGGAGATTTCATTTTGAAATTCTAGGAACTTCTTTCCCTGGTTGAGAAGTTCACGGGTGTAGAACAGGAATGTTGGGAGAGTCGTATGCTGATCAGCATAGTGCATCTGTCTGGCTCTAAGCTCATGTCAATGGGGAATTCAGTTACCAAATATGTATTGTTATGAAACATCTGGTGTTCCCAGTGGAACAGATCCATGTTCTTTGTTCTGTTGCTCACTCAAGATAGTCTATGTTTAGTTGACCTGACAGTCAGAAACAAACAATACAGTGGAATTATGAAATGTGCAGTCAATTTTTAGGCTTTTGACCAGAAAACCAGTCATTTTTCTTAAGGTTTAGTGATATCTTTTCTCCAACAAGAGAATTCCCCCAAATACATCAGTTTTTTATTACCAAATCACTGGTGATCTTCTTTATGGTTTTCAGTTCTTTCCACCCTCCCTCCGACATTGGGTTCTGATACATTCACAGCCCTCCGAACAACATAACCAGAAACCAGACAGAATTTTTCTGAAGAAAACCAAAATCTTCTTTGAAAAAAAATTATATATATATGCTATATATATGATATAGCAGAGAAAGGCTGAAGGTGTGATTTTGTAATATTTGAGAAGAGTACACTGCAACTCTAAGATGCAACCCTTCTTTCACTAATAAAGCATATTCAGAAATGAACTTATGTTTGAAAACTTAATATCCACAATTTTCAACCCTTGCTGCCAAAAGTTGGACACATTCTAAGTAAAATGCCATGATTTCTGAGAGGACTGTCAATTCCTAGATATTCAGCATCAGAAATCCAAGTAATGCCTCATTACTGAAGAACACAAACATGCTTACATAGGTGTAAATAAGGAAACAAGCAGACAATGAACAGCCTTATTTTGGTGCAAGTTGAATATAGCGTAGAATAACCTGGAAGCAGGGAACAGGGTTAAACCCAAAGCAGCGTAAGTTACTGTCATCTGTCTTCAGCTCATCCCAGGATAGCATAAGGACTTGGTCAGAACACAGGAAGCTGAGCTCATGATAGGCACTCTAAGAGTAACTTGGGGGTCAGCACAGCAGGGGTGCAGGTTGCCAGAGCCAAGAGGGGCTATTTAAGAGATGTAGTCTGAGGTGTAAGCCAAGGTTAGAAGCCAGGAGTTAAGAGAAATGGTGCCAAGTCCCAAGGAAGATCCAAGGTCAGAGTCAAGGAATCCAAACTGACTTAGGATGCCAGGGAAAGCAGAAAAACAGTCTAAAAACACTATCTTCTGTAGTGTTAAATGGATAACCTAAAATTATGAAACATTACAGTAGAATGTATGATTTTAACATTTTAAATTTGAGAGGTACCACTGAACATTTATGTGCGACTTTGCATGTGCATAGGATATACAAATTTGTTCTCATGAGGACAAATAACTTCACATACTTAGGTATTACCTTAGGCAGGTAGGGTACTCCATTTTGTAATACAATAAAATCAGATCACCATGCAAGAGCAACCAGATTATTGCAGCCATTAAGCATGAGACTCAAAAGCATATGACTGCACATTTCATAGAAACTGCACAGCGATAGAAATAAAACTGCACTGGTTACCTATCTTTTATTATTATTATTTCAGTTTTTGTACACCATCTCTACTGTTCACGTACTTAAGCTAGCTGGAACCAGAAGAGGAAATTAAAACAATATACAAAAATATACACTGTATGCCTGTGGTTCCCCACCTTCCTCCCCAACTAAGATTAAATTTATTCCCCTCTCTAAATTTTCCAGATGGGACTTTATAACTCATATTTTCTGCCGTTTCTGTTATCAGTTTTAAACTACAATAAGAGGCAGTTCATAAAGTTAAATATTTTTGGTTTCTTGGGACCAATCACATCTGGAAATATTTTTTGTAAATGTAGCAAAAAAACAAATCTAAAGCTATAATGATACAAATTAACTGTATACTTTGCATTACTTAGACACATGATTGGCTTAGTGTTACGAAGGTATAGCCAAACTTGTCAAAGCCTTTTATAATACTTATCTATTTTAAGCCAGAGAATCTGGGAGGGAGGCAGATGTATGGCCAATAACTACTCAATAGGAAACTGAAACTTAGCAGTCCTGCATTGGAGCATGCCATAATATAACCTTTAGTTGCCCACCCACAGGCAGCAAGCAAAGATAGGCCAATGCTGTTAAATAATAACAAACAAAACTATGAAGCCTTTGACATATGGCTATATTCACCTTAACCTTCCCCTTTTCCTGAGAGAGAGCAGTTCTGAAATTCCCCTCCCATGAGGAAAGTTGTACAAAATATGAATATATCTACCTCTCTCTTTGTTGCAATTAACAAATTGAAACGGAGATGAAGTTCTACATGGAAAGTTAAGCTTTTCCTTTAAAGGAGATATTTTGCCAGTAGCAGTTTTCAAATCCTTAACCATTCAGAGCGATTAACTGCGAGCCTGGAATATATGAGAAAATCCTATCTATCTGAAACTCACCATAATGCATGTAACAGTTTCCTTTGGTAGGATCCAGCTGAATAGCCTTCAAGAAGTACTTCTCTGCCTCACTCTTGCGGCCCTTAAAAAGAGAAAAATTAATTATTTTAACTCTGTCACTATGGCACTATCAGCTGACAGTTCAGTTACACTTTCCATATTCCAGGCACTAGAGAAAAAAAAACCAATTACTATTATCACTAGATTTAACCTAAGTAAATACGAACGCATAAGTGTTATAACAAGGCCTGTGGTTGACTGTTTTATGCTATAGATCTCCAGCCAGTGAGAGAAATATGTTCAGACCTATCAAAGTTCAGGAACTAAGGTAAAAGTGAAAATCCATTATAACAGATATTGTAAAGGAACGTCAGTGAACTGCAAACCACAAGCTAGTTTTCCAGAAAAGTCATGGAAAGCATCACTCTGAAACAAAACTAAAGTATGAAAAATTAAATGCATTTATTCTTTCACAGAAATAGCATACATTGGCTACATAATTTTTTACTGTATACACAGTGGATTGGTCAATATGAAACGATTCACAGCCCATTATACTAATCTAATGCACAGTAAAGCATCAGTGTTTCAACATGCATGGCAATTTCTGGGAATTAAATTAGTCTAATGCGCATAGATACAGGTACTAGAAAACAGCACAAAAAGTACTAGGGCAAAAAGTACTAGGGCACAATGTTCAGTCCTGAAACTCCAGAATGATAGACATCACCTGCATGCACAAATAATTAAAAAACACATTTACAAATGTTGAATCCCTGCACTAAAACAGACTAACATTATTAAACTTTTCTGATTGCAACCTTTTTTGCACCAAGCCTGGCTGCTATTCCTAAAGAGCAGTTTATTGAATCCTTCCCCAAAAATGGAATTGCTGATAGAATTATGTATATAAGACCAAAAATATTTATCTAATTTAATTAACATTCATCTACTCAGGTCACTGGAATATGTTACCATTAAATTTTGTTTGACAGTTTCTAAATGTATGCTGCATGCAGCTAAAACCTGTCAGAAGAACTAAAATACATAATAGTGGCAGGTGCCTATATATGCGTTTCTATGCATGTGTGTAGATACACACACACGCGTGCGCGCGCGCACGCACACACGAATGAATGTGCTATTAACATCCCAAATGCTTATTGACAGATAAAGGTGAAAAAAATGTACTTGCATTGCTTAAGGCATAAAAATGAACCAACTACACATGAACAGCAAAGCCATTTGTTCATCCTCTTAATATATCTAAATTTGTCAAAAAACAAATAAAAATGTTTTCTTAAAGAGTGAATTCTGAGAAAACTTGCATCACAATTCATCTAAAGACTCCTCGTCTATGTCATTTGTTTGCTGTTAAAAGGCTAATTTTTGGCATAAATTTAGTAAGCTTTATTCTTGTGGCTAATGCTATAAACCCAATCATTTGACAGAATCAGGCTATTTCACTATTAAACTTTGGCATTTATCAAACCTATGTCTTCTGTCAGGCAGCTAAGATATTCAACTTGCCAGTTTATTCCTTTACTAAAATAAGAGGACAGATATGCTGAAATAGTGAGATTTGGAAGGCAACATCTATCTTTTTCCTACCTCACTGTAAGGATTCAGTACTACGTAGAACACAGACATGAGGGAACAGAGTTCTGGAACATAAAGGAAATCTGCAGTTAATTGTTAAAACAGCTAAAAAACACTCAATTGCTGAAAACTGGCACATTGTATACATATTCACTTTTATGTGAACTGACCCACACAAATGCAGGCATTGAAGTCCATTGGAAATCTTCCAATCTCTAACAGCAGGGTCTACAGATGTACTTGCACACCCATGTACCTTGGCAACCTTACAAATAAAAATATAGATTTATGACTGCACACCCAGAGACTTATAACTGTTTTCATAAATAAGTTTTTAATGGAAGGCCTCTCTGGCTCTGAGGATTAATAATGGGATAAAAATGCCTTTCACCCATAGGTCATTAGTTCATCACAGCTAGTCCAGTTCAGTAGCTAATGAAAAGTGCCATGTAGCCACTATTTGTTTTGAGAAATGGGTAGGTAGGTAGGTAGGTCTCAGCCAACATTCTAATGGAGAAATGCCAACATCTTATAATTGTGTACAATATCACTGTTAAACTGTTACTAGTCAAGCCTTTTAGCGAGAGAAAAAGGACTCTAATATCATGAAATCCCACTTAATTGCCTGGGAAAGAATCCCCGTAGGAGCGAGTTAGGAAATAGTAAGTGGTATTTGGAAGAAGCTTGTACTGCTGCTGTCCACATTCTAGTTGGCTGTGCCTTATCCAGAAGTCCTTATTCAGACAAAATATGCATCAGCTTCAATGAGAATCTTCCATGAAAAAGAATCATGCTCAGGCATAAATGGAGGATGGAGTGCTCATTGCTATAATACTCCAGAACTCTTTATAATCAATGTTTCACTGGGGTCCTCCAACATAAGACTCTCTGAAGTTGCTAGGAATTTCAATAGTTGACCAATTGGAAGAAAGAGTCATTTAAGGATAATTGAAATAATATTTAAGACAATTTATAATTTATTAATATGCTACAAAAAACTCAGAAGAGAGAAAATAACATCCACTCAACCCCCAACCAAAACTGAAGAATTTTTCTTATTAATATAGCAATTTCTCCTCAACCTGGCAATAAAATTTACTAGATTAATTCTGAGGAATCTGGCCAACTTCAGGCTTCTGAGAAACCCAAGAAACCTAAGAAAAATGGAAGAGGCTAAGGCAGTTAAACAGTTCTGAGTAATTTACCTGATATACATAAAACTATTAAAAACATAACTTTTAGCTAGCTGTTTACATGCCTTAATGAGAAATTTAAGTGATGATGTTCTCAAATTTTTTACTCAGATATGAATGGATACAGAGAAATATCACTGAACAGCTACAATTTCTACTGAAGTCAGAGTTATAAGAGCCCAACATACCTATGCATAAAAACTCAGACTAAGGTGATAGAGGGTACACAAGTACTTATGAAAAGCAGATTTTCCCTTTCTTACCTGCTCTTCTGTACTTCTATTACTAGGGTGACCATATGTCCCAGTTTGGCCAGGACAGTCCCAGACTTCATAGATGGCTGAAAATGGAAACAAGTCCCAGATTGGTGCCACCTCACCAGTACTGCCTTGCCCAGCTCCTCCTGAGCAGCAGGTGGAGCAGGGGGTGAGCTGGGTTAGATACTGCTCCTTCTGCCTAGGGCAAGGACTGGCCAGGTCTGGGCAGGGGGAGAGCAATACTGTGAGTGCACATTGCTCATGTGTGTAGCAGACAAGCTCTCCTGCTTTCAGCTCAGCAGAGTTGGGACCAGGGAGCAGTCACTACCACTGTGCGGAGTCCAGGTGAAGGAGGGGTTCCCCTTGGGAGTTGGGTAGAGGTAGCTTGAGCTGTCATATTTTCATTTTATCTCTGGAATAGACTGAAGTTACCCTAAAACAAGCTAAGTAGCCTGATCCAGAGCTAACCCTCCCCTGAAGTGGTATAACTTTGAGACAGTCAGAGGGCACTTAACAAAAATTAACAAGCCTTGATATGCAGATACTTGTGTTTTAAGTGCCCATTGTATGCTGTAAGTGTAACATGTAATTTCACTCTAAGTATCCTGTCAACAGGAAGTTACAACCAGTTATTGTAGCCCAGACAAATAAGTATGATTAGGTATTTAATAATTTTTTCAGGATTTTTATTAACCAGCTAGTGCAAAATTTACTATAAGATGAAATAGTTTTCTGTTTCACAATTAGTCTCATAAAATTTTTGCATGTAGTAAAAAACTAAGTCCTAAGGGAAGTGAAAAGTAGGGGTGTACCAATAGAGATTTTTGGGTCATTACGATAGTCAATATTTCAGGAGCCAAATTGGCTAACATCAATCTGATTTCTGATACAGCTGCCTCCAGCTGGTAAGTCTGTGTGGTAGAAGGGGAGGGGGAATGGAAAGGGCATGGTGGGGGGGGGGCAGATCAACACCCATCATGCTGGGGAGGGAGGGAGGGCATAGAGGCAGGGGCAGGCACTGCCCAGGTAGGGTTCATGGGGAGAGAAGCAGCTCCTATCACTGCTTGCACCCTGGGAATGCAGCAGGAGGGGGGCATGTGCCCCCCGGCTCTGCACTATTAGTTTTTGAGATAGGGTGAGCTGCATCCAGGGCTGCACAGGGCTCTTCTCAGCAGGGGCTGGGCTCAGAATGGGCACCAGTGGCACTGGGAGGATGCTGCATCCACCAAAAATTTTGCTGCTGCTCTTCTCCCAGAACCACCACTGCCACCTGGCACAGCCCCAGCTCAATGTCGTGCCTCCACCCACATGCTGAAAAAAGCTGGGGCCGTGTTAGGTGTCTGGCAGCAGCAGCACTGGGAAAAGAGTGGTAGCAAATTTTCAGGTGGATAGTCTGAAGGTTATTAAAAATTGGCTTTAGGCAAATTAATAAATGCTCAAATACTAATAATGGCATGGTGCTACCCAATGGCCAAAGTACCATCCTTCAATGCTGCAGGGAGAAGAAGTTGAGGAGGAAGAGATTGATGAAGACCCCCGACCCCCCCAGCCACTATTCTCTCTCCTGGAGTAGTAGGAGGGAGCCAAATTCAAGACAAACCTCCAATATTTAGATTCTACACCTGAAAAAAAGATTGTAACAGATTTATACATTTTCCATAAATAAAATCTAATTATGAGGGAGACATCTTATAGTCTGTCAACTTAGATCAAGTAAATACGGTAATTTTACAACCTTTTTGTTCTGCTTTGTCTTTTGTTTGCCTTCCCTTGATCCCCTCATTCTCTATTTTTTTCAGGCTTACACATTTTGTTCTACTGGCATCTGCATTTTTTTTTTAATACATTAATTAATCTGTGGTGAACTTTTTGTTGTTACTTGAGTCCCAATAATTAACAAAAGACCTTTACATATTATTTGGCTAATATTCAGAACTGACAATTCATACTCCTTTGCTTCTCATTAGTCAACAGCATAAGGTCAATGCAAAACACCCAGGTAAGACTTTGGCTAGCTACTGGATATAATTTTTAAAAAAATGAGTATTCAAGTCTAACTTTAATTATAATACTTTAATTACTTTGTTTAATTTAATTTAATTCTAAACAAAGCCCTTACCTAAAATATTTGGCACTTTAATTATATTTTTAAAAATGCACCATAAGTATTAAGCCCAAACATTGTTGATTTTATCTTGTATGATTACTGTTGAATGGTTGAGAGCTGCAATATGGAAAGTTGATAAAGCAATGACATTTTTCTTCTAACTTTTGGGTGAATTTCCAAGCTTGTAAAAATAAGAAAATAATAGCACTGTATGAAGCCATGTAAAATGCAAGCAAACGCTGCAAATTTTTCCTAAGGAATTCACCAGCCTTATAAATCCTTAACTGTAACATGCCTAATTTTACAATATGGGGAAGCTTCTTAAGTATATTTGTAAGTGTATGAATTTTTACAAATACTGTGCATTATAATGTGTCATAAGTCTACTTAGAATAAATGCAATTAAAACCATCAATATGCTTTTATCTATGACTTCAGTATAGTCTCAAGAAGTAGAAGCTGAGCACAGCTACCATCACTGCATATTGTACTATATGCTAATAAATAGCTTTTAAAAGTGAAGATGCTTTTGAGTTTGAAGTAAAAAAACGCAAAACTTTATGTATGAAGCTTTCTTAGCATGTTTGTTGAGTCTTTCTGCCTAGAATATTTGTTCATACATTGTAAAATAAATTAGCATGCTCAAGACTGCACCTGGTCCTGTCAATTTTGACAAAGAGACTCATTTATATCTTAGGAATGAAAGTCCTGCCTGCCTTTAGAATTATGTTTTCTTTATTAAAGTAGAAATAAATTACCCTAATAAGGTAAGAGGCTCAGATGCTATAGCTGCAAACCCATGTTCTACCAGTTGACTAACTAGGTCAACTAGACCTATCCTGGCTAGATTCAAGGTCTCAAAACAGCCTGGAAAATGCAGAACATTTAGGTATTATCTGCTTAAATTCTGTTTCTGAGAAATAAATGAATAAAGCAAAACTAGGAATCTAAAACACAGAAAATTGGCTGCTTTCCAAGTTTTCTAGCTGAACTACTGATCATGTTTTTTTAACCATTAAATTTTGCCATTTTTGTGCATTTTCTGAAAAAAATGTATCCTGGTAAGATGTAATTTTAATACATGAACGTACAATGTTATCCAACAACATTTGGATTGTGAAATATGTGTGACTGCTGATACTAGGTAAGAAGATCATAAATTCATTAGCTATTCATTTGGAGCACAGTTTTCAAGCATCTCAAGTTTTATCTGTTTTTCTGCATATAGAGAAAATATTGCTGCCAGTTTCCTTTTGGCATTTTCTCTCACCCAGAAAAGCTATCATGAGATATGACAAATGTTTACCTAACAGGATAGTCCAGGCAACATTTAATTTTGGTAGGAACTTTTTCAAACAACTTGGCCTGGGCTTAACTGTGGTCCCAAATGAAGTCAATGGAACTTTTAGCATTTACTTCAAAGAGAGCAGTTAGGTCACCAAGAAGCACCTCTGAAAATCCTACTTGTAGAATGCATAGAAAAATCTAACCTTGAAATGCTATGTATTGCTTTGAAAGGATAGTTAATTATGTCACTGTGTGTTCCCAAGTAGCCCAGGGAAATGAGAGTGAAATATGTCCTGTGAAATAGGCAACTCCAAACACATGTACTACTCAAGTACCAATTAAGCTAAAATTTGGATACTTTATGTTGGTTGAATTTCACCCTCAGTGAATAATATTGATGGAATATAGCTAGCATCAACAACATGTGTGTGAATGACTATGTACAGTTAAAGGTTTGACAACAACAAGCTATAAAAACAACTGCAGAGTGTGACTTTTAATTTACTTTACATTATTCTGGCAGCCTAAAGGAACCTCAGAGTAGAAACACACTATGCAAACCCATTAACATGGGACTTATATCAATTTTAAGGCTATCCTTTCTCTTTCTACCTTTAGATGTAATGCTGTCTAAGAAAGAGAGACAAATCAGACCTAGGTGTTTTGTTATATATAGTAAACAAAATAAAGTTACATGAAAATGCTCAATTTATTACATTTCTGAATGCATTGGAATGATCACTGATCAAGACTACCTACTTTTATTGAGGTCTACATAGTTTCAGTTGAAATGTCCCATTGCTATTACAAGACAGACAGCATCCTCTGAGTTCTGTGGACATACACTTATAAGCACTAGAGTAGCAGTGTCCCAGATAAGCACACATAATGTGTATATTAATATCAGACAATAGACAATATTCAATAAAGCTTAAACCATATCACATTATTGGAAATTATACATGTACAAAGTAAATATATATAAGAATTAGGGAAATTTAAGATTTAGAAAGGGACTGAGATGTCTAAAGGCCCTATTTAGAGATTGACCTCAGTGTGGTAGGCACTGTGAACGTAACTCCTCTAACCACCACACCTCCTAAAGTACACATAGAGGATCCCTGCAGCATGTGCTTAAACTCCCAAACAAAAACACATTTTGAACTTTTTTCAATAGAAATAGTACTATGAAAGTAAATAAGGCATTTATTAAAATGCACAAAGTTTTCAATTATGTTCCTTTTTAGGTTGTGTGAAAATAGCATAACTTACGCTGTACTTTAAAGTCAAGCTTGTATTTTCTTCTTTTTGGCAGAAACAGTTGGAAGCATATAAATGAAACTGTTTTGTACTTTCCTTATAACTTCATATGAAGCATATACAAAACCAAGCACATTTTCACAAAGAAAAATTTAGAACACAAATTAGACTTTCTGCTTCCTATTGTTCATTTTATTGCTTATAAAATGCAAGCTTAAGGTCCTGCTGTGCAAACTGTCCTTAAAGGCAGTAGTAATATTAGCTACATGCAGATCTGAAGCTGCTAAAAATCAACTTCAAATGATGGCCTGAATTAATATCTTTCTCTCACTGCACAATTATCATCATTTTAAGACTAACAGTGCAGGATGAGTGATGATTTGCATTTTTCAAAATAGTAAAAGCTGGGTGCACCTTGCTGTGACAGCAACCATTTCTGTTTAAGAATCTCTCTTCAGCAAAACAGGACAACAGCTTTTAACTTAAAATGTACTGGAGTGTGAGTCTTAACACTGTCTCTCTGAGATTTTTGTAATGCAGTTTTGGTCATTTAAAATTTGTTGCAGCAAGTAGATCAAGAAAATAACTTGACATAACTTGACAAAAGTATATTTTCCCAAATATTTGAATAAATAATTAGAAACAACCTCAATAATACACCCCAGAGTTTACTAACTCCTTGCCCTTTTTCTGTTGTCTCAACAGAAAAACTTGACATGAAGACCATTGTCTCAAGTAGGGAGGAACAGAAAAAGGATTATACTAATTTTTTAACCGCTGACCTAGTACATTGGAATTTTGCAGTGAGATGTCTTTATTTTAAAAGTATTTTGTAGAATTCGTTATTGGAATAAACAAACTCCATCAGAGCTGAAAATGTAAAAAGCATGTTCTCTGCAATTCCAAGCTCATTATTTGAATTTGAGTGTTAGAAGCAAGTCTAGACGATGAACAAATTTAGCAGTCCAATACTTTAGTGTATTTTGCCTATATTCTTTTTTTTCAAAATTATAAATACTTCCAGTGTAGGCTAGGAAATCATAGCCTGAAGTAATTAGCAAAAATTTTGCAAATGTCAATGCACTAGGCAAAGGTTTGCCACTCCTATAATCCTAAGAGTTGCTAACAAGTAGAGGAAAACAGAAGGTACAAGAAGCTGGTTCAACAGCCAAGGACTGGTACTATGGAAATAAATTAATCAAGTCACACTGCTGTTACTAAGTGCTAATACTGGCAGCAGGAATCCTGGGGTTAAAATTAGGCCACTACTGCAGTTTAAGTCAGGAAATAAAACATTACTGAATTTGTGCACTTTACAGTTTTGATTTTACAACTAGTGCTTTTATAGTACAACTACCTTTCGCTTGTACCAGAAGTAAGGTCTGTTTTCTTCTAACTCACTGCTCAAGGAAAGTTTTCTTCCCACATCATTGGTCACTTCCAGTGTTATTCCCCTTTTAATCTACTACCCACCTGTAGCAGGGCACTATGGTACCTGCTACTGAGAGAGCTGGGATAACTCCTCAGGTGCCGGTTGCTGAGGTAACTGGAGGGAACTAATGATCCCCACCTGCCTAGCCAGCTGAAGGAAGGGGCAGGGCCTGGCTCCTATATAAATCACAGGCAGGAGGCAGTTCCCTACCAGTAGCAGAGGAGGCAGGTGCTCCCTGCCATGTAAGAGAGGAGAGGATTGATGAAGAAGCAGCGTCTGATACTGCTGAGAGATAAAGGATCCCTGGTAGACTTGAGCATGATTATAGCCGGGTGGCTTCTGTTTGTGTTGTAGCCAAAGGGGCTTGTGTTCGTGTTGCTGTTTTATTACCGGTGGTTTGGGTGAGGCTGTTAGGGGTTGGAGGAGGCCTCATAGGGGCCCACAGCAGTGTGGGGACCCCAGCACCAGCGAGGGCGCAGCATATGGGGTACTCAGACCTCAGCCCCAGAGAAGGGGGCATTGCTGAGAAGCCCCAGTGTGGGTGTGGTGAGCCCTGAGAAAGGCCGGCATTACTGGGAAGGTGCCAGAGGAGGGCAGCATTATTGGGAAAGCGCCAGAGAGTGGGCACAGACAGAGAGAGAGAGAGATAGTACTACAGAGAGCCCAAGCGCTAGAGAGGGTGCAGTGAGAGAGAGACCCAACAATGTCAGGCATATCTGTGAGGCATGGGGCATGGTACAGGGGTGGTAGGAGCCACACATAGCCCATAAGGTACAGAATACTCAATACCAGAGAAGATCTAGAGATAGCAGGAGAGCCATGGACAAGCAGACGAAGGGCAGCCTCCCTATAAAATATTTAAGATCAAAGTCGTGGCGGATGAGAATTGGAGGTCGCTAATCCATAACTTGACATGGTAAAGGAGGCGGCGGGGGGGAGCACGGTGACCCTGACCGCCCTCCTGTTACACCACCCCATCATCTCTTCCCTAACAAATCTGACAACATTCAAAAAGATTTCCTAGCACTTATCTCAGCATTAGTTTTATTATAAGTTACAAAAAAAGGACTGCAAAAGGTTTGAGTTCAAGCACAATAAGACTGGTATGTAAGAAAAAGTGATGCGTACAAAAAGTATATTTTCCCAAATATTTGAATGAATAATTAGAAACAACCCCAATAATACACCCCATAGTTTACTAACTCCTTGCCCTTTTTCTGTTGTCCCAAATATGTTCATTCTATTCAAGGCAATAGCTCTAGGTAGCAAACTTCAAATGAAGAACGTGCCTCAATCTAACCATGGCCTGAAATATATTTTTCCTATTGGAGAGGCTTACTCCAGTTTCTATCTCCACTCAATCCCAAGGAAATCTAGGGAGACTTCCAACAAACAATCCAGTTAATGCTAAGTATGAAAGCAGAGTTTATCTTGCCACTTTCTGTGCACTAGGAACTGGCTTAAGCACATTTCACTTAAGCCACTGAATCACCATCAGCACATCCAGACAAGGACAGTCGTAAAGTGTGTGGCACTGCAAACACTTATGCAGCGCCACATACTGAACAGTCTGGTGCTCTCCACGCTGTAAGGGGGTGCTGTCTGAACATGTGTTGCACTGAGGTGGTTTTTTTTTTTTTGGAAACTGGTGCAATGCATGCTCAGCCGGCGCACGCTGCTGAAAAGTGGAGCCAGATCTCTTGTAGCTGCATTGTGGCTGCCAGCCAGGCTCCGTGCAGCAGAATTGCCACAGCTGCAGTCCCAGGAGGACATTAGGTAAGGCTGCTGGGGCCAGCCCAATGCTGACCCCAGTCTCCCCTCCACTACCCAGGGCAACTTGCCATGTGCCAAAGTGTGCATGATACAGGCGTTCACACCACTGCTACTTATCCCTGGGGAACCAAATGTCCATGCACATGTGGACATGCCCCAGAAAGCTATAAAAACTAACCAGGGATAAACTAAATGATCAACATAAAGGTAAAAGACTTCCTATTTTGCTGCCAAAGCCCTGTTCCATTCAGCAATCCTGGAAGGTACTGATGTCTGTAGGAAATCCAGCAAAATATGTTATACTCCTTTCCTATTACTAGGTAATAAATCAGTCCCAATACTGAACCATTAATGATTGAATTTGAATGGACTTAATAAAAGGCCTCAAGTATCCATATGAAAAAGTGAACCTCAGTTTTAATTGAAAGCTGTACAAATAATTGATGTTTTAGTCACTAAAAAAAAATGGGGTTAAATACTTAATTTCTAAATAATTTTTCACCAGATATGGATTTAAAAAAAAGAAGTTTTGAAGATGGAAAACCAGAACATTTCAATGCCAATTTTTGACTGATGATGTAAATTCTCAAATAATTTGTGCATTTTTCAGGGATTAAATCATTTTTTTCTGAAAATCTTCTCCCAGCTCTAACTAGAACATCAGTTAAATAGTGTCTTGTTACTTAATTTACATACTGCTCCAGAAGGTATATTCTGGAAGGGTAAAAAAATGCCTGTATCTTCTGCTTTATTTTGCTATAAAAGGAATAGATTTGAGCTGCTTCCATATGCATTGCACTGACTGTATAATGATAAGAAGTGACAGTAAAACAAAGACTTTAAGGAATGATGAAATCAACTTTGATGGAAATAGGCAGAGAGCTTGTGTGTAAAGAGCAAAGGCTGAGTATTTCACTGACTTATGGATTATCTTGCTGGTGAATAATTCAAATCTCAAGGTTGATGATAGCTTCTTTCATTTCTGTTAATGATTCACATTCTTTTCTGAATATAGAGCAGAACTTGGAGAGAGTCCTCCTTAGAGGTGCCTCATGTTTAAATTGCCTGGAGAAATGTACAGTTTTAAATACCACTAAAAAGTTTTGTGTATATTTACTTGTTTTCAGTTCTTTCCCCCATTAAGGGCATACTACCAATCCAGAAGCCTGAGCCTGTAAAATGAAATACTTTCAGGACCAGAGGAGAAACCTGAAGTTTCCTGTGGCCAGTTCTCATAAATTGGAAGGAATTAAGCTATTTACAAAGTGGTAGGAATTTTTTCATGACATTTGCAAGGCAGCCCAGATATTATATTCCAACTAGTCAACCACTCTAAAAGTGTGTTTAAAAAAAAGGAAGAGGTGGGGGGAGTATTTTTTTGAAAAAGAAGAGATTTGTGTGTGTTTTTGTTCAGTAGAATGTGTCTCATAAAAAAAAATGCTTCTAAAAAGCAAGAAAAAATTCAACCTCTCAGGTGCAAAACATGGAAAAGTATGCCAGAAAACAGAAGATGCACAGGGAAATTCTACTGTATATTCTTTTTGGAGTTTAATATTATGAATGGGCTCAGCATGTTCATGTACATGTCAGCATGGGAGAAATTATATCTGAAATTGAGGATTAGAGTGAAAAATTACAGTCCCATGGGGTGAAAGCAACAGACAGTGTGATGTTATTAAGAGTTCAACTCTATTGTATTTCAAGCTAAAAACACTAATCCAGAGCCTTGATGGCTCTGTCAAACATTGAAGCAACAGCTTTTCATAACCTTCAAAATGGTTACTACTTTTAATTTCTGCTTTCACTTGTATCGCTCATCTCTGCATTTCTATAATCAAATTATTTGCTCCTTACAGTTTTATGTTTTTTAAGCAGGAATACCACAGGTGCAGATGTGGTTGAATTAAATTCTATCTTGTAAATTCATTTAGACTGTATCCAAATGTCCTTTGCCTGAAGATCGAAAAGAATACAACTGGGGCAGAGAATATTCATGATGATGAGTGATACGGAGATGGTGGTATGCATGTTCAGAATACAGCCAGAAAAGTGAGGAGTCTAACAGGGCGAAGCAACAGCAACAATTTTAAAAAGGAAATGTCAATAAAAGAGCCTTTCCAAATGACAAATAAAAGCAACAGAGAAACATAATTTTGGAGAGAAAAGCCCAGATGAAGCAAATGGAATAAAAGGAAAAAAGTGAAGGAGGAGAACAGAAAGACAACCAAAAATATGGATCAAATCTATCACGAAAAAGAGGATAGCCACTGGACACTTTAAGAGGAGAAAATCCAGGGCAGGGAGACGAAAGTTAGCAATACACTACTAGTACAATCCTATCTCGTATGCCTGAATTATATTGGAGCAACAACCTAATATTTTTTAAGACATGAAAATAAATTTGATGACATGACATGAGCACAGCTGGAAAAAAGGTCTAATAAAGTCATATTATGGCAACTCCAATTCTGAGAATGTGAAAAAAGGGTTACTTAAGGCTTTTCCAGGAACACCATCCTGGGAAGGCTGCTACTAAAAGATAGAGGCAGGCAAAGTTCTTTGGTTAAATGTGATATCTTTTATTAGACCAACTGAACAGTTAGAAAAAAGTTCGCTGCAAGCTTTCGGGTGCAAACACCCTTCTTCAGGCATAGGAAGTCTTTGCTGTTCTGACACTCCCTAGGAATGAAAGAAGATAAAACTTCAGTCCTTCGAGTCTCAGAACAGCAGAGACTTCCTATGCCTGAAGAAAAGTGATTGCACCTAAAAGCTTGCAAAAAACTTTTTGCCAACTGCTCAGTTTGTGTAATAAAAGATATCACATCTAACCACAAAATCTTTCCTGCCTAGGTCCTTAGACCAACATGGCTACAACCAAAAAAACAAAGGGACAAGTAAATGGGAATCAAACTTCTAGCTCTGCTACTGGAGTTGCTGCATGACTTCAGTAAAAGTGCTTAATTTCTGTCTCTCAGATGTTCATTCTGTAAAATGAAGATACTGTTTTAAAATATCAGAGGAAAAAAACCTCAAGAACATTTGCAAAATCATTATCTGAAAGTTGACATGTATGCTAATGTATAGTTGTAATATTAATAGGGTCACTTGCTATCTTAACTGACTACCTTAAATTAACTTATTCTTAATACATGTCAATTTAAGCAGATACAGATGTTCAGAAGCACAAGACTACAAAGAAATTTCTACATCACCAAGTCCCAATCCCTGCTGTTTCAAGCACCATGTTATATAATACCTTCCATAAAGGTAGTTTGCTATATCTTAAAAGCAGTCTTGGTTTTTGTCTTCATTGCTCCCTTTACCACTACTTACAAACTTAAATTTCTTTGCCTCTCCCTTTACTACTACTACTACTTATATTTCCTTCCCTATATAAAGAAGTCTTGTGAGACTTGGATGCTTCTGCAGTATGTTAATGTTCTTAGCTGGAAGATGCTGCCTGCATACACACATTCAAAAAACCTGGGAGAATACTCCCAGGTTTGCTCTTGTGTATAGAAATTTGTATGATGAAGTCTGAGGAGTGGAAAGCTTGCAATACTGACATTGAAGCTGGGAAGGACCTAGTGCATACATGTCATCATGCTCTGCAGGCTTCCTTAGTCTGTCTCTGACAACAGATCACAGCAGTGCATAGAGCAACTCTGACTGGCTATCCCAAACTGCCCATGGTCAGCCTACATTTCCCTGCAGCACAACATCAAGATTGTGAAGGGGAAGTGTTCTGGAACAGCAGAGTCCAGCAAGCAATACATTGAGTCCTTGAAGAGAAGGGGGAGAAGCTGGAGGACTGTGTTCTCTTCTGAGACATGTACAAAACATTTGCTGTCCCAGAAGGAACTCTCCTGGGAGTGATTTAACTCTGCTTGTTCCCATGTTTGAACTCCTAGAGTGCCTATTTTTACCCTGGAGTGCCCACTTACCCCTGGGAGAAAACTCTTGAACATCTGTACATACAGCAACTCTCCCAGGAGAACCTGAATGCATATATGAGGCTATGACTGAAACATGAGCATAATAGGTATAATACCAATTTCTACCACAAGAATGCCCTGCCCAGAGAACTTTTGAATTTACTCTGATGCTGCTGATTCACTTACCGTAAGAGCTAGAAGTTTCCCATATGTAAGGTGCGCTGGGATGTGATCGCCCTTGGACCGCAGTGATTCCACATACCAGTGTTCTGCTTCAGGCAGCTTGCTTAGTCTCATATAGGCTTCACCTACAGAGTAAAACAGATTAGTCAGGGGGCGTAGCATTTTTGTCAATGCTATAGACAAAATAGCATATTAGCATATAGACAAAGATTTCTAAGATAATAGACTACTTTGAATACTTGCAAAATGGAAAACACTCAACCTCATGGATACCCGAGTGATAGAAACTGCATTATAGGTACATTGAGGATGAAAGTCTTGTCAGAAAGAAGCTGAAAGTGAGAACCCCAGCTACTAGTATCAGTCAAATTTCTGAAGTAGCCACATTTATATCACATCTACTGTGCAAAAGCTATTTCTTTTCAATCAGTCTACATTACACAGCACGACTATCAGTGAAAATACAACATTTGTTTGTGCTAAACCATAACACACTGAGATTATAGTAAAAACAAAACAAAAAAACCCAAAAGTAAAAAAAACAAACAAAAATCAAACCTGAAAGAGGTTAATAGTTCCAAAACTGTATGAGAATAAGGGAAAAGAATCTTAAAAAAAAATTAACACAGCCCTTGCTGAGTCTTGTTCCCTGCCATCACTGAATAAAAGCATCAATGCTTTAATCTGATTTGAACTTGGTGAGGTTTTAAGAAGTGAACCAGTGAGAAATGATCAAAACCTGACAAAGTTTTTAAAGCAAAATCCTTTGTTCTGAAACACTCAGGAAGAAAATGTACAAGTACAGTGACAGAATGATAGAAGTAAAAGAACCATGCACTATGGGACAGATGGTTATAATCTTGAAGTTTTTGAAAAATGCATTTAATGTACTGTAGAAGAATCTGTTTGAAGGGACAATCAAACTGAATCTTTCAAAGCCATGAAGCATGGCAGCTTTCAGAATACTCCTTTGGATTTACATAGAGTATTTTCTAAATACACCAATAATTATAATAAAATAAGATTTTCACCAGTTGAATAAACTGACCCATATAATCTCCCTTCAAAATACATGATTATATATTTTTCTATTTTCAAACAAAACATATAAGCATTTTATATTGGAAAGTGTTCTAGTTTTATGTTGTTGTAAAATAGTGTTCTAGTTTGAATATGACCAGGTTTAATGCATGTTTGCTCTGCTGTAACTTGTCTGTTTCTCTGTCTTAAAAAATATTGCACCAGAACATAGGCAGGAAAGCTCCTTTGTTTAGACCTTTTGTCTAGAACTCACCCTTCTGTTTACTGGAAACAAAAAACCTAGCTTTTTGTTATGCAAGTAGGGGAAAGCAGATTCGTAGCCTATTTGGCCAACTGGGCCATGTTCATAGATTCATAGATTATAGAGTCGGAAGGGACCCAATGGATCGTGTCTGACCTGCTGCAACTGGCATAAAAGAGGATTGAGGTCAGATAACCCCAGAAGCTGCTTGAAGACCTCCAATATTGTCAAGTCTCCTCTTGAAGACCTCCAAGTTAGGTGACAGCACCACCTCTCTTGGAAGCCCATTCCAGACTCTGGCCACCCTTACTGTAAAAAATTTCTTCCTAATATCTAACTTAAATCTACTCTCCACTAATTTGTGCCCATTATTCCTAGTTACTCTCTGAGGTGCTCTGGTAAACAGCACATCCCCAATTCCCTGCTGTCCTCCCCTGATAAATTTATAGGTGGCTACAAGGTCACCCCTCAGCCAACTTTTATATAGACTGAAGAGATCCAGATCTCTCAACCTCTCCTCGTAGCATCTTAAAAGAGACAACTAATCATGCGAGTGGCCCTCCCCGAACTGTCCCCAGATCCTCTATGCGCCCAAAACTGAACACAGTACTCCAACTGGGAAGTAATCCCTACACAAATCAAAGAGGGCAAGATGGCGCAAAGGCCTCCATGGCTAACCAAAAGTATCCGGGAACGTCTCCAAACAAAAAAGGAGGTGTACACCTGTTGGAAGAGAGGGGCCATCACAAGAGAGGGCTATACCTCGGTAACTCGGGAATGTAGGGGGCGATCAGGAAGGCCAAGGCGGAAATGGAGCTGGGACTATCGACTCACATCAAGGACAACAAGAAATCCTTTTTCAAATACACGGGGGGGGGCGGGTAAAAAAAGGTGCCAAGTAACGTGGGGCCTCTGCAGGACACACTAGGAAATCTGGTCATCTCACCTGATGGTAAAGCTGACATAATTCAACAATTTCTTTGCCTCCGTATTTTCTAGGTATTTTTGGATATCTGCCTCACTGGGCCCCCTGAGGGCCCTGTGGGTAGCACACCCAGGCCTGGTGTTAATGAAGACCTTGTCAGGGAACTTCTGGAGGGACTAGATGTATTTAAATCCACAGGGCATGATGATCTACACCCCAGAGTGCAGAAAGAACTAGCAGGGGTCATTGCGGGACCTCTGGCACAGCTCTATGAGCACTCATAGTGCTTGGGCGATGTGCTGGAGGACTGGAAAAGGGCCCTTGTGGTCCCCACCTTCAAAAAAGGGAGGAAGAAGGACCCAGGAAACTATAGACCTGTGAGTCTTACCTTGGTCCTGGGAAAGCTTTTCAAAAGAATTATCCTGGCACGTGTCCAGGAAGTGCCAGCAGGGGAAGTTATGCTCAGGGGCAACCAACATGGGTTCATTAGGGGCAGGTCTTGTCAAACCAACCTGGTGGCCTTTTATGACCAGGTCACCAAGTCCTTGGATATAGATGTTGCAGTGGATATAGCCTTCCTGGACTTCAGGAAGGCCTTCGACATGGTCTCTCACTCCATTCTCAGTAAGAAACTAGGAGACAGTGTTGTTGATGCCTACACGGCCAGATGGGTCATTAAACTGGCTGGAGGGCCACACCCAGAGCATGGCAGTGGATGGGTCTTACTTGACCTGGAGGGACATGGGCAATGGGGTTCCCCAGGGCTCAGTCCTCAGGCCTGCACTATTCAACATCTTCATCTGTGACTTGGGTGAGGGGGGTAGAAAGCACCCTGTTCAAGTTCACAGATGACACTAAGATGAGGAGTGAAATGGATACTCTAGTAGGAAGGATCAGGCTGCAAGTGGATCTAGACAGGTTACAGGGGTGAGCCAAAGAGAACAGGATGAGGTTCAACACTGACAAGTGCAGGGTAATGCACCTGGGGAGGAAGAACTAGGCTGAGGAACTCCCTTCTCACCAGTGTTGAGCTAGGAAAGGATCCTGGAATCATCATTGATGCCACAATGAACATGGGCCGACAGTGTAGGAACGCAGTCAGGAAGGCCAACCATACCTTGTCGTGCATCCACAGATGCATCTCAAGCAGGTCCAAGGAGGTGATCTTCCCCCTCCATGCGACACTGGTCAGGCCACAACTGGAGCACTGCGTCCAGTTCTGGGCGCCGCACTTCAGGAGGGATGTGGCCAGCAGGGAGAGGGTCCAGAGGACAGCCATCCCTATGATCAGGGGTCAGCAGGGCAGGCCCTACAAAGAGAGGCTGAAGGACCTGAACCTGTTCAGCCTCCAAAAGAGAAGGCTGAGAGGGGATCTAGTGGCAGTCTACAAACTAGACAAGGGGGACCAGCAGACATTGGGAGAGTCCCTATTCCCCTGAGCAATCCCAGGAGTTGCACAAAACAGTGGACACAAGGTAGCAGAGGGTAGTTTCAGCTTAGACATTAAGAAGCACTATTTCACTGTGAGGGCAGCTAGGACCTGGAACCAACTTCCAAAAGAAGTGGTGCTGGCTCCTACCCTGGGGGTCTTCAAAAGGAGGCTGGATGAACACCTGGCCAGGGTCGTTTGACCCCAGTACACTTTCCTGCCATGGCAGGGGGTTCCGACTAGATGATCTCCTCAGGTCCCTTCTGACCCTACCAACTATGAAACTGTGGCCAGACCAATGCTGCATAGAGGGGGACCATCACCTCCCTTGATCTGTTGGTCATGCACCTGCTGATACACAACTAGGTATGATTGGCTTTGTTGATGGCCTCGTTACACCGCAGGCTCATGTTCATCTTGGAGTCAACTATGACTCCAAGATCTCTCTCAGTCTGTGAGCTGCTGAGGAGGACATCCCCCAACCTGTAGGTGTGCTGGGGATTCCTCCTCCCTAGGTGGAGTACCTTACATTTATCTTTGTTGAATTGCATCCTATTACATTCCAACCATTGATCTAACCTGTCCAGGTCAGCCTGTAACTGCTCCCTGCCCTGGTGAATTCACTTTGCCCCATAATTTGGTATCATCCGCCAACTTGAAGAGGGTGCTCACCACACCCTCATCCAAATCACTGATGAAGATATTTAATAACACCGATCCAAGGACCGAACCCTGCAGGACTCCACTGCCCACCTCCTTCTAGGCTGAGAATGACCTGTCAACCACCACTGTCTGGGTGCAGTCCCTAATCCAGTTAGCCACCCATCTGACTGTGTAGGCATCCACTCCACTGCCCGCTAGCTTCCCTATGAGACTAGGATACGAAACTGTGTCAAAGGCCTTCCTAAAATCCAGGTAGATGACATCGGCCTCCACTCCTGTGTCAAGGCAGTAAGTGACCTGGTCATAAAAGGCTACAAGGTTTGTCAGGCAGGATCTACCTGTGATGAACTGATGATGGTTTCCTTTCAGCATTGTTTCCTCTGCTGGGTCTTCACAAATATGCTCTTTGATGATTTTTTCTAGTATTTTCCCAGGGATAGAGGTAAGAATGACAAGCCTAAAGTTACCTGGCTCCTCCTTTCTCCCCTTCTTAAAAATGGGCACCACGCTGCCCTTTTTCCAGTCCTCAGGGACCTGTCTGGAGGTCCATAAGAGCTCAAAAAGCCATGCCAGAGGCTCAGCAATGACACTGGCTGATTCCTTTAGCATCCGTGGATAGAAGGCATCCAGGCCAGCTGACTTGCACCCATCCAGCCCTTCCAAGTGCTCTTTAACTAGATTTTTCAAATTAAAAACACCTGGCAACCCCTAACGGGATGGCTGATATCACCCCAGGTACATAGGAAGAGGGAGCTGGGGGAACCCTAGGGAGGGCATATCTGTATGAGACTTTACAGCAGTTGCCTAATTAGCTCTGCAGTAAAGTCTCCGTGTCTACACATACAGCCCTATTAGGTCTGGGTAAACAAATACACACTGCTGTAGTTTAGTACTTGTAAGTACAAGTACTATCCTGCAGCAGCATTATCTACTGCACAGCAATGCACATGTAGATGTCGATGGGGCTGGCTGGGGCATGAGGGTGCTTCAGTGTGGGAGCTGCTTGCCAGATAGCCCTACAATGAAGCACCCTCATGTCCCAGCCAGCCGCTCCGCAGGACAATGAGTCAGGTCAGAGCAGCCCCAGGCTGCCAGACTGACTCCCCTCCCTTCCCCACCCAGACTCCACTGCCAGTCAGGCTGCTCTGACCCAGCTCAACATGCTGCAGTCCCAGGTACATATGTAAACATGGCACACAGGAGCAATAAACTCTGGTGCGATATTGTGCTGGAGTTTATTGCTTTGCATTAATTGCATGTGTAGATGTACTCATAAAGTACTATATAAGGTGCCTAAACTCTGACTCTTACCTAACCCACAGCTACCCAGAGTTGCAGTTTATATGGAAAAAAACAGCTTGATGAATTAATGGGAGCCAGAAGAAATTGGGCGGATAAAATCTATTAAAAAAAAAATCTCCATCAAGCATATTCCAGCTACAGGGTTCTGGGTTTTTTTAATGTCAAATTAGTCTAAATTTGGGCACCAAGATGATAAAAGGATGTAGGTCACTCCACCTACCCCAACTAAACTAAGTTCTTTCTCCAAAGCATGAGGGACCTATGACATTAAACCCCTCTCTGCACCAAAACAAAACAAAACAAAACAAAGCAATTCTGGTGATTCTTATTTTCCTTGCCTAGACCTTGATTCCTTTTCTTTCCCTAGTAATCACATTCATGGAAATGACTGAACCATTTGAATGGATATTTTTAACAAAAAAGGGTAGAATTTCAACTAAAAAAGTTAGTTTGGCAATGTTCTAAGCAACCGAAACCTGGATCATAAAAAGGAAAGAGCTACCAAACTCAAGAGATAATTCTATCTATGCCATTTAGAATATCCTCATACTGCTAACAATAAACTAGGTACTTTCCAAACTTTATAACATAAAAAGTGCCATATTGGGTCAGATCAATGGTTCATCTGGCCCAGTATACTGTCCTTGATAGTGGCTTGAGTGGGTGCTTTTGAGGGATAGCACTGAACTGGATTTATGCTGAGAAGTGGTTCTAAACCTTTTCAGACACGAGGTACCACCCAGCAGGCTTGAGACACAACACAGAAAATGCCAGTTCTTAATTATGGTGGGGTTTTTTTGCTAAAGAAAAGCAATAGAGCAAGTATTTTGTTGGCAAAGAACTCAAAAAGAACACAACAGGTCAAAAATGTTGTTCATGCTTTGAATTCCAATTTAAAATCTCTGGATTTATCTTGTGAATTTGGTTTTCACATCTAACAGTGCTAACATTGTATGGCACCCTGAGGCACCCTTGAAAGGCTCTCAAGGCACCCATAGAACATGATCCATCCCTTAGTCATTAACTTCCCTGGCATCTACCTTTATAGGTTTAGAGATGCCAGAAGACATCTCTCTAAACTCTTATGGAAAGATACAATTTCTCAAAAACAAAAAATTTCTCATGGTGGGTGACAACAGCAGGAGCTGAACTGAGAAATATAATCTTGAAAGAAAGTTAGGCAGATTAAACTGCTGTAGGGTTTTTAGAGATCAAATATTTCACAGCATAGCCAGATGAAATGACCTTCTTTTGGAGGGTTCTTTAGGCTTGGAGGGTACCCATAAGTTCAGCTATGGATTGATTGACCTGAATGTCAAGCTGTCCACAAAGGGAGCTTTTTAGAAGATTTTAAAATTGCCCTTTGTTACTGGCCACATTCAAGGGCTTTTAAAGAAACTATGTTTTCTGCCTATAACTCCCCAGGTTCTAATTGCTTATAATAGCTTTTCACCATGCCACTACAGTTGAATGAAGGTTTGTAAGAGTTCTACTACTATAAATCTCTTTTATTGAAAGATTTAGAACTCTTGATGCTAAAAAAAATCATTTCACATTAAACAAAGATGCAGAGGCTTAGCCATCCCCAAAATTACAAAACATGTATTCAATCAATATAGCAATTTTCTTGGTTAAACTGAAGTACATCAAATAAAATTTTTTCCAGTTTGAGGTACATTTTTGTTATTCGCTTGTCCTGCTATACAGAGACACAAAAATATATTCACACATGCTTGCACATACACATACATAAATGATATGCAATATATCAGTTTTTGACTGGATTTAGGATATGATGCATATCAACTTTGTTTGCTATGGCAAAACATTTAAAATAAACTGAATAATGTTTATCCTTAATACTGTACATTTATATTAATGATGCATTAGTAGAAACCTTATTAAAACCCATTGTGAAGAGATATCTGAGCCATTGCTGAATTGAAACTGGCTTTTCCACCTACACTAGCACGTACTAATTGCATCATTTAACTAATCTGAATTAACTTTACATTAATTCGTAAAGTGCTTTGAAGTCCTCATAGTAAAACAATAAAAAGGTAAAAAAAACCCAAAAAAGGTAACATGTCATTTTCTTAATGTAATTTCTTAAATGAATGAAGTTCAACAGTATTAGACCGCACTTTAATTCAATAGTTTATAATAGCTTAGAAGGAAAAAAAACATTCAAGGAAGGAAGACCATATTATAAGACACCTCATACATAAAAAAGGAAAGAAAAAATACATTAATAAGAAACTAGACCTTGATTCAGCTGATGGGTGATCCCAGACTTCAATTAATTTTTTCACTGTAAGAATCTACTTATATGCAAGTTGGCATATACTGTTGATATGGGACTAAAGTAAATCATCAACAGATAAGACTTCAATTAAGCAAATTTTCCTGTGGAACAATTATTAAATTCTTGTATTTAGTGTCCTGTGAATTTCAGACCTGAAAGTGGTGGAAGCCACATCTCATGGGACATCTAAAACACCTCACCTAACCCAGGGAAAATAAAATAAAATAAGAGGTAATCTATCTGTATAACATGTTTCAAATACTGGAGGAAGTTATTCACTTGGGTTTTTTTTTAAATGATAACCACTTCTAAATCAACATACATTGGTAAGTGATTGGTTTACATGATTTAATTAATCTATGGTAGCTGCGATTTAATAAGATGGTGTAGAGTGATGTGGTATCTAAAACAACGTATACAGACTTTTTTAACCACTGATTCCTTTAGTACTGACTACCAAGGCATGCATAATGGATAAAATATATCCTTTGCCTAGATTTAAATGAATGAAATTCAAAATTGGTTTTCTTTAGAGCAGAGAAAAGATCAGCCTTGGGATTTCTACTACCATTCCAAAAGCCAGTACTTTCAGTTTTGTAAACCTTATCAAAGCCTTTGGAATTGAAATAACATGCAGTATAGATAGCCATTGTAAAATGTAAGTAGGAAAATAACACTTAAATCATGACAGAGTAAGTAGCTAGCAATGACTCAACATTAAAGTAGTAATCAGAAAAGAAGACAATAAGAGAATGATTAGGTGCGAAAGAAAAATGGAAAAATAAGGTGGCTCCATAACATCATCATCCATTACTTTATAATGTAATGAAATATGGTGTTAATACTTAGAATCCAAGAAAACAAAACAAAACAAAAAACCCACAAGGTGTAATTTTCTTAAGCACTGTGAAAAACAACAAAATTGAGCACCTGTTTACTATGAAGGAGGAGGCACTAGAGCAGGGGCAGGCAAAATACAGCCCATGGGCTGGATCTGGCCCACCAGACACTTGCATCTGGCCCATGATGCCCACCAATGAACTGTATCCTGTCCAGCCTTTCTGAGGTTGGGGCAAGGTGTCTGTGTATACACATGGGTGGAAGGGCCCAGCCCAGCCAGCAGGCAGCTTCCTGCTTCTGTAGGTGCAGGCACTGTGCATGCATGGCAGGGAATGCCAGCGATTGAGATGATCTGGTGGGGGCTACATTCCTCACCGTGATGTGCAGTGGTGGCCAGAGCCATGTGCCATTGGGCACCAGCATCTGTGTCAGGTATAAGCACCCTGCCTACTACTGCACCATGGGAAGGGAGGAGTGGGGGGGGCATACCTCTGACCCTCCCTCACACTCCATAAATGTGACACACCCACACCCTGCCCCCACAACTGCCTACTTATACACCCCCCAACATACTGTATGCCTCCCACACACAGCTAAACCCCCTCACAAACCCTCCCCCCACATACGCACACCCTCCACACTCCACCATAGCAGTGCCTTCACCCTACCATACACACACATACAATTACACCCCCTACACAATATACAAGGCCAAGACTTTATTTTTAGTTATTATGCAATCACCTCTGTATACAGTATGCAAACACAAATCATAATAAAAATAATTTTGGTAATAAAATTAAAATATGTTATAGTAGGTGTTTGACCTTTAGTGTATGATTCATTTTTTTCTGGTTCCAAGATGGCAATCCCTCCTCCCCAACAAATGAGTATTTCTGGGAAGGGGCAAGGGGGAAGGAGTTCCATTGGCAAAGGTCAGTGGTTAGGGGTGGGAATTCTGGTCCCAAGGTGGTGACCAGGGGGCAGGGCAATATCCATGCAGCCCTGGAAAGCTCACCAATAAACTCATTGAGTGGCCCTTCACCCAAAATGTATTGTCCACCATTGCACCAAAAGTTATTCTGTTCTAGATTAAGTTCACCTGTGTTCATTTCTGATATGTTCATAAAGAATAAACCTGTACATCACAAGGTCAGCTTTACTTCAGATAGACACAAGAACTTTTCACCATACCACAAATAATACTGTTATTTTTTTCAATGCTAAGATGGCCAGAAATCTGAACAACCCAAGCAAAGGCCACTTCCTTGAGGGGAACATGTTAGGTTTATTGATGAGGGGATACTATGGGGCTTATGAATGTAACAGTATTGTGATTCAATAGATGCCATATTCACATATGCTTTTGATCATTAACATCAGTCATTCTTGGGTAGTGGAACCCCTGGAGATGAAGATGCAAAAAGACAAATGAAGATATACATTATCTATAGTAAGACGACATGCATTACAATCTGCCTTTTTATTATTCCTCCACAGCATTGTTAAAGAGCTTATAATCAGACACAAGAATTGATTGCTAACAAATTTGTTGAACAAAATCTCAGAACACTCTATTGGACATTGCAATGACAAGACTGCAATTCAAAATATAATAAGGAAACAGAGCCAGGAAAACAACATGTATTGAAAACGCTCTGTACATTTTGTATTCTTGATTATTATACTGATAACTTTGCAGAGCGTAATGCATGGACTTTTACTGCACAAGGAGTGTATGCATGCAAGTAATAAAACTAAGAGCATAGCTAGCTTGATGCAACATTTCACTGTAATACAAAACAGATAGTAATAAGCAAACGCTGAATCAAAGCTTCTCTGAAATCACTGGTGCATCCAGTGATAGGATAGAGAAAAAAGGATTTTTCTTTTCTGTCACGGAATACTGTGATTTACACTGTCTCAGAATGCAGAGTATTGTAGATGCTATTTTGATAGACTGAAGGTGGTCACATTTATTGAGAATGAGTTGATTTTTATGGAACTCTACTAGTCAATCAGGATAGAATCTTGGAGTTATTTAGACAGCAAATCTATTTTTTTATATTTGTAAAATTGGAAAGGGGTAATAAATGAAAATCCAAAGCAAGTCAATTCCAATAAGGAACATCAGGGACTGAGCACAATCATATTCTTTCACTGGAGGCCTCCAAGTAATAGAAGTCATTGACAAACAGTGACCTCATCTGAGAAAGGTGATTTGATTTTTACTTTCAGACAAATGTATAATGAACAGCAAAGGAGGAGGGAACAGACAAAATGACTAAGATTGCAAAAATATTAAGTGACTCTCTCTCTCACCTTTCATATTACTTAATTTCATGTTAAAGATTTTTAGTCAGTATTAAAGAGTTAAACCTTG
Organism: Caiman crocodilus; assembly: GCA_030014935.1. NCBI lineage: Eukaryota > Metazoa > Chordata > Crocodylia > Alligatoridae > Caiman > Caiman crocodilus. The sequence goes on from JAGPOW010001296.1 coordinate 68,058,379, forward strand.
ATATTGTACCAAAAAAGTATATTTCATTCCAAAGTGCTCTTGCTAAAAGTACTTAACACTAGGCCTACAACTAATTGGTGTTCCCGGAGGCCTTGTTTAGACACATGACTACATTTTGGTCTGGAAATCTTATGGTTATATTATTATTTTTAGCAGACTCCCATTATATTAAAAAATACATGCAAGGCAGGCCTACCATCTTATTCACTTCAGAATACTGTTCATGTGAAAAAACTGAACTATTTTACTAGACAGTGGAGATCAATTGTCAAAAGGGGAAAAGTGTGAATGAAAATCCTGAGACTGTTGTAGTCCAAGTCCCTTTAGCAATCCATTACTATAACCTCTGTACTTAGTCTGAGTATGGTAACGAGAATCCCAAAATAAAAACAAAATACCCGAGAAGTTTCCATCAGCCCAAAGCTGATATTTTGCTGTGTACAGAGAATATCAACTACAGTAATCTATGAAGACACATAAGTAAAGGAATTGGATAAAAGAATGGAAACAAAACTTTTCCTTCCATTAGAGTGGAGCTACATTTTTAGTACCTCTGTTATACTATTTTCCACTCGTTTACATTTAGATAAAAAAATATTTTCAATGTACACTTAGTAAATAATTACCAGCAAAACCCTATGACAAGCACGGTCAATGTTTTGACAACTGTATCTCGAACAAGTGCAAGAAACAATGCTTTGAATAAGTTATGTGGTGTGGGATACGCATTTCACAAATTAATCATCCTTGGCTCTTAAAAAATAAGTCTAGCACAGCATGAACTGTAAAACTATACCAACAAAAGTGTTTCTTGAAGCCCAAAACAATATTTAAAAGTAATTCAATAAAAAGGCATTTAATGGAAATAAGTGGCAAATGGGATAGGAGCCTTAACAACATTAACAGGTTTGTACAAACAGCCACATCCACCCAAAAGTATAATCAAATAAAGTAATAGTTATGTTATAATCATCAAAACAGAAACTCTTTCCCTGTCTGCTAAGCCTTCAGACTTGTGAAGTGAACCTCCATGCCAGATGTAAAAGCTGGCTTCCCCTCTTCTTTACCTGGCTTCCGCTGAAGTAAGACTGCATTTTTTTTGTTCATGTGTAGTGTAGTAGAGCAAGGAAGAAAGATAACGGACTTCCCAGATTGAAGGAAGAGAATTTGCCATGACAGTAACTTTTCACCAGGCACATGTGCTAAATATGGACAGATGCTCATCATGTGTAAAGGCTGACTGGGAACTTCATTTTTGGTTACAAGTCCCTCCGTTCCTTTTTCCCCTGGATGTTCCTTCTATAACCTGCACTATATACACACACAAGTGATAAATTTTATAGGGTTAGGTGCAAGTTACAGAATAAACTCTCTCACAAGGAATGGTGAGCAGAAATGCACTTGAAAATAGATATTCAGCTGCAGGTTGGAAGGGATGGACAAAGAGAAAAAATAGTATATGTCTATGAATGTATGCATTTGATAACAATCTGTCATTCAAGGAGCTGAGGAACACTACTTAAACATACCTCCCTGTACCTTCACATTTTTTAAATTAAGGCCCCAGTACTCCATATCACTCCCTTTCACACCACTAAACTGGCAAAAGTATGAATTACTGTAGCAGGTGGGCCAGTGTGGTTTTAAAAGCAATGTAATTCAATCAACTGTACAATATCATATTTCCAGGAAAGCAAAGGACATATAGACCAGACCCTTATTCTTAAGCAATTCTAATATTGGCATTAAAGTGTTCAAGATCCCACAGGGACCATTTTATCTTTTGACCCTAGGTTTTAATTGAAACTTTAAACAAAATATATTACCTATTTAATTCAGCTGAGCTGGGCTCTGGCCTTTGTAGTGCATGTTGTAATGCCAAGCAAGTTAATCTCTGTAACCTTAGTATGTACTTTTTAATTCATATCAAAGATGAATTCCATAGAGAAAATACATACCAAGCCAACAAAACATGGAATCTTAAATAATTATTTTGATTTCAAAGTTTTAATTTATATTTGTTTTGTGTTTTAGAGAAAAAAGAAAAGGGGTTTTTTTTGGTACAAAGCCAAAAATCCATATGGTTCCCTGAGCTTGGTTACTGCACACCTGGCCAAATAAATCGCAATGATAGAGGACCAAAACCTACATTGCAAGTTTTCATACATATGAACCTTGAACATCAGATGCACATCTCTTGATTTTCGTACCATGGGGTAAATGCAAAGCTCAATGGATTGCTTGGGTCCCTTGGGCCAAACATTCCTTATATGTTTAAGATGCAAAGGGGTTTTTTTTGGTTTTTAGCAGCAAGCAGTCATCTAGGCAGATTGGCGCAAAGGAGGAGTGAGTCACCACTGGATTGCCAGAAGAAAAAGCCAATAGAAGTGAGGACAGGAAAGTACTGTAACACAAACAGGGAAAACAGGTGGTGTAAAAGCTTAGCACTGTTAGAGTGTTAATGCTACTGCACTTAGAGATCTGGAGTTCAAATCCTAATTCAGTATAAACAGCAAATCTTTGTGTTTATACTCCTTGAGTATGTCATGTATAGCATATGGGGAAAAGGCTCCAGAAAAATCTCCATAAACAGCGGGAATAAGTGTTAACAATGAAAAGCAAGACAAATGAAACATTTTTCTCAAGTTGTAAAATTGTATCCAGTACTGCAAACTAAAGGTGACAAGCAGCTAAGGTTTACAATTCATCAATCCCAAAGTCATCTGAAGAGGACTGTCCTTACACCCACTATTCTCAGATTAAATAATCAGCCTAATGGATTACCTATGTAGATTCTTGTTCACACAGAGCAGATCTGAAATAGGGAAGGACTTCTCTTCCTACATGTACTGAGCGTTCCCAGGTTGTGCCCTTCTCTGCTCTAGGGCTAAGTACAGATAGTCAAAAAAGCCCATGGCTGAATTGACTCAATCTTCACACATTTTTCATTCTGGAAATGCAGTCACACACCTGCAATGGCCCAGGTCAGAAGCTGGGGGCCACTAGAACCAGAGACAACCCCAGCAGGGTATGGGGCCCAGGGCAAAGCAGCCTGCGAAGGGCCCTCCTCCCCATCCCATGGCACACTTACACCAAGGAGTAAAAGCCCTGGCACACCAGACGTGAGGAGTGACTGCTGGAACTTCCAGCTGGAACAGGGAAACAAACATCCAACCTGCCAGGCAGGACGGTGGGCAAAACTTCAAATGCAGCAGCCACAGCCTCTCCGCCTGGCTCTGTGGGGCCCCCAAAGTGCAGGACCTGGGGCGGTTACCCTGATTTGCACCCTGCCAGGGACAGCCCTGGCTAGAGATGCTTCCTTGCTCGGCTGGAGCAGACAGTTTGGGCCAAGGCTAGCTCACTCAGGCTGCCAGGTGGGGATTGCAGGGAAAGTGCAAAGCAACTTGTAATGCTGGGCAACTGTGAGTCAAACTGAATCTGCAGGGGATCTAGGACAGAAGTTCAATAAGCTGATTTAACCTAAATCAATTAAGTCTGGTACTACAGTTTCAGCCATTTTGAAAGCAGTTTATGTGTACTGAATTTCTGTTGTCTTACAGATCTGAACTGGTTTTCAATCACTTACTGGTTTATGTGTAATTTTTGTCCCTGGCCTTGGGGATATCAAGCATAGCTCACTATCACGTTCCTGCAGTTACTCATATAGAAGCATTGGCAGATCCCAATCCCTCAAGTTTCCAGTTGCTTATGTACTTCAAATATTTGTTCAGATACAATTTTGTAAGTAAGCAGAAGGCAAGCATATTTAAAAATGAATATGTATTAAAGAATAGCATTGTAGCTAACATTAGTTATTTTGCTAAAATATTTAAACAGTCTTAAACATCCCTGGCATAGCTTTACAGCACTCATGGTGCTCTGGCCAGGTGCCAGATGACTGGAAGAAGGCCAATGTGGTTCCCATTTCCAAAAAAGGGAGGAGGGAGGACCTGGGCAACTATAGGCCTGTTATTCTTACTTCAGTCCTGGAGAAGCTCTTTGAGAAGATTATCCAGGACCACATCTGGGAAGGACCAGCAGGAGGAATGATGCTCAGGGGCAACCAGCATGGGTTCATTAGGGGCAGATCCTGTCAGACCAACCTGATTGCCTTCTATGATCAGGTCACAAAATCACTGGATGCAGGTGTCACAGCGGATGCAGTTTTTCTAGACTTCAGGAAGGCCTTTGATACCATCTCCCACCCCAGTCTCAATTAAAAACCTAGGCAATTGTGGCATTGATGCCTACACAGCCAGATGGGTCACAAATTGGCTGAGGGGCCACACCCAGAGAGTGGTAGTGGATGGGGCATATTCGACTTGCAGAGACGTGGGCAGTGGGGTGCCCCAGGGTTCGGTCCTGGGGCCTGCACTGTTCAATATCTTTATTAGCACTTTGGACGAGGGAGTGAAAAGCACTCTGTTCAAATTCGCTGACAACACCAAGATTTGGGGTGAGGTGGGCACACAAGAAGGAAGGAACAGGATACAGCTGGACCTGGACAGGTTACAGGGGTGGGCGAATGAGAATAGAATGGGATTCAATACTGACAAGTACCCTGCACTTGGCCAGAAGGAACCAGCAGCATATCTAGAGGCTAGGGAGCTCCCTTCTCAAAAGCACAGTGTCAGAAAGAGATCTTGGAGTCATTATCGATTCCAAAATGAACTTGGGCTGC
>JAGPOW010001296.1:68063159-68102693 GCA_030014935.1 Caiman crocodilus
CAATGTGAGGATGTGGTCAGTAAGGCCAACTGCACCTTGTTGTGCATCCACAGATGCATCATGAGCAGGGCCAAGGAGGTGATCCTCCCCCTCTATGTGACACTGGTTAGGCCACAGTTGGAGTACTGTGTCCAGTTCTGGGTGACACTTTAGGAGGGATGTAGCCAGCATGGAGAGGGTCCAGAGGAGGGCCACTTGCATGCTCCAGGGCCAGCAGGGTAGACCCTACGAGGAGAGACTACGGTACTTTAACTGTAGAGGGGACCTGGTGGCCATCGATAAAGTTACTGGGGGAACCAGCAGGGAATGGGAGAGACCCTGTTCCCCCTGAGCACCTCTGGAGTAACAAGGAATAATGGCCACAAGTTGATTGAGAGTAGGTTCAGGCTGGACATTAGAAGGCACTATTTCACTGTCAGAGCAGCTAGGATCTGGAACCAACTTCCAAGGGAATTAGTGCTGGCTCCTACCTTGAGGATCTTTAAGAGGAGACTTGATAATTATCTAGCTGGGGTCTTATGAACCCAGTTCTCTCTCCTGCCCAGGGCAAGGGGTCGGACTTAAAGATCTACTTAGGTGTCTTCTGACCCTACATCTATGAATCTATGAATCCCATTTGGCCTGTTGAAGCACAGTGCAGTAAAAGAATTGCAGGCTGCATGTATTTAGTATGTTTCTATAGCACACATCCTACAAAAGTAAGGACATGAGCACAAGAAAAATTACCAGGTTGTAAATGAGGCTGGTTTACTGAACAGAAGATATTTTGTGAAAACTGCCTGTGAATGCACCCATCTTACATTAAATGGAAATTAACCCACTTTTCTGTTATTATATAGATATAGTTCACAATGGAAAACACCACTGTGAAAATAAAAAGTGAAATTAAATTAACAACATTAAAACAATTTTTAAAATTAATTATTAATGAAAAAATTAAGAAAAGATTTAATTATTAAATTTGGAAGTAATTTCTACATAGAAAAAACTGCTGAGGAAAACAACTGGAGAAATTATCTGCTAATATTAGTTCTCTATATTTCACTGAGAGCAAAAGTACAGCATTTTCACTTTTATTTCCTGTGGGGAGTAAGAGCAGACACAGGGATAACGTCGAAGAACTGCTGTTGAACTGCAAATACCTTGATTTTCCTCGTGGTAACTTGTTTGTGTGTCCATGCCTTGTACATATCTAGATTCTTAGATTACACAAAAATTCTAATATTATATCTACACTGTTCTCATTGCAGCTTGTCTACCCCTTCCCCCCGCAAGTAAACTTTAAAATAGCTAGCCAAGACACTGCCACAACGAGGCTGTGGCATCTCAGAAATCAGCAATTACTAATCATCCAATTATTATTTATTCAACGTTGCAAATGTAGCAACATCTAAGCTACCTAGTTTGAAGGCATCCAGGCATGTGGTATCTATAACTAAAGTACAGACTATGAAATGACTGAAGTATAGACACATATGCAGTTTAGGGATACATATAACTTACCTATGCAGCCTTGCAACAGCCTGGTATTGTTTTCTAGCTTTTTAGCTGACACTGATTCTTCTGACAAGGGTTTAAGTAAGCTCTGCTGACCTTTAATTATTACCCTACCAGAAAATAAATGAAGTATGAATGTCTAAAGTAAAGATGTTGGACAAAATGGAAGAACAACCCTCGCAGCAGCCACACGTTGGAGAAAACCAAAATGATCTCTGTGTTTCTCTCCTGCTTTGTTCAATTAATCCAACTACTAGGAAACAAAGGAAGTTGGGCTCTGTGAACTGTTCTTATAAAGCAAGCAGGAACAATCCTCGCAGCCTACATATATAGCTGAAAGAAATTTGAGATTTGGGGTAGTCAGTAAAGTACTTTATATGCAGCAGCAGTTTTATAGAATAAATCCATTCAGGGGACAGGGTAGCACACTTCTTTTATACTGAAAGAACTGTCTGGGCAAAAACAGTAATGGCCATAGTTTTGTAAATTCTACTACTGGAAAATAATATTTTTATTTAGATTTTGAACTTTTGCACACAAAATAGGGCAATCATACTTCTCAAGCTATAACAATCCATCTTCAAAAGTTTCTAGTGACTATTAATAATAAGCAGATGTCCAATTCACACAACAAAATGATGACTCTCTGTAAATTTGATAGGATAATCAATGCAAGCTGACGAGTGTAACTGATAAATTCATAGCAACTATCCAGGAATTTTTATATCAACTAAAATGTGTCCAAAAACAAAAGTATGGATTTCAGGTATTGTAGCCATACAGTTTAATATGCTGGCAGTCAGTGTTCTGGAAAAACGACTACAGTATTCCTCAAAAACTACACACTGGCAAAGTGACATCAAACACGTAATTAAATATACCACCACAGTAAGTCTATTTATTGACTTAAAAAATTTACATACCACCTTACAAGTTTGTATACCTTTGTACATCTCCTTACAAGCTCTTACTGTTTTGTGACAATAGTCTACATGCACAATTTTTTATAATTATATTCAAAATTTAGCTTTCAGAAAAGAAACAATTTAATTAGCAAATTTGCAGTGTACTAAAATTGCTGTCACCATTTTAAAAGAGGATATTAGGTAGACCCAAATGAGAGGCTACTGAACTCCCTTATTACAGATCATACTCTAGTCAATTCTGTACTATAAAGCACTTAATTTGGACTGTGAGCCCATTAGGAAATCTTATTTTTCTCCAAAGTAAGTAATAAAAAAAAAAACATATTCCTTCTATAAACTTAGTGGTTTCCTGATCTATCACCTATTGCATAAAATGAAGACAGTCTCATTTATTTCAATAATAAATAAAATTAGGGGCATTTATGAATAAAAGCTGTCTTATTCTCACATGAGGTTCTTAGATATAGGACAGAAAGTTCTTTAGATAAGCACCACTTAATAGATCGTGTGAACATTGCCAAATAAATTCAGAATTTAACTGCTCATGTACCTACTGGATTTTCTCAAGCTCATCGATTGCTGTAACAAACTCTGAAGCTTAAGTTAAGATTTATTTGAGCAAATGTGCATCCTAATATGAAAGACAGAATCAAGAAAAATCACTATGAAAGTACCAATTTGAAAAGCAGTCTTTCACATGCAATTAAATACAAGCGACCATCTCTGAATGGAAAAAAAAACAGAGTCTACAATACTAATTCAATGGGAAGATCACATCTATCATTTATAAAAAGATCACCAAAAGATATAAAGCTCTTTGACACTAAATTTAATCATTTCTATTAGTTCATCTCTTTTCTGCAAGAGGAAAAAATGTAACATTAGTACTCTCAAAAGCTCATTAGTTTACTGATCGATTTAAAATTCTGTAGACTGACAGACTACACAGATTAATATCAAATTCCAGATAGAGAATTTTTCACATTATTGTGCTACAATAAGTACTTTAATAATAAAGAGTCATTGCTAATACAAGTGCCAATAAAACATAGAACCCCAGTAAAAAATGCCCAAATTAGGTTTTCCTCATTTCCCCCAATCTTGAATGTGTACTGTTTTTTGAATTACATGAACTAGAGATGCACCAATACATTGGTCTGATATCAGATTGGTACCGAAATAAAGAAAATTGGCTATATTGCAAATTGGTCTAATGTGGCTGTCGTTGGGGCAGGTGGCAGCAGTGCTGGGAGTGGAGCTATGGAGAGGGATGCAGCCACCCCATATTTCGCCATAGCTATGCTCCCAGCACTGCCACCACCCCAGCTCTTCCTGGAATGTTGGGAAAGGAGAGGGTTAAGCTGGGGTTGTGCCAGGTGAGCAGCAGTGGCATTGGGAGTGGGGCTATAGCAAAATTTGGGATGGCTGCAGCCCCTTCCCCTGTCTAGCCTCTGCCAAGAAGAGCCCAGCACAGCCCTGACTCCAGCCTACAGCCTACCCATCCCACCCTGATTTGGGGGCACATGCCCCCCACATGCCCTCCCAGGGTGGCAATGATGGGAGCTGCCCCCCTCCCCCGATGAGTCGTGGATTCGTCCCATGCCCTGCCCCGCCCCACCCTGGTTGGGAAGAACCTACCCCTGTTCCCTTCCTCCCTCAGTGCAGGGGGGTTGATCTGCCCCCTCCAACCCCTTCTCTCCCCCCTTCCCTTCCACCACAACAGGCTTCATGCAGCTATACAGGAAATTGGATCAGTATCAACCAATATGCCTCTTTAAATATTGACCACCGGATTTTGGCCCCCAAAATCTCTATCAGTGCACCACTAACATGAACATATTTTAATATTACATTCAGCTCTTGGGTAGAGGTGTGTTGTGAATGAGACAGTCATATAGTGAATATTGTCATTCATTAATATACAGTGGCTACTGTGTATTTACTTTAGTACTTATATAATAAAGTACCAAATAGATGTGCAGTAACCAGAATTACTGTGTAGTAGTGCAAATGAACACCTTTTTAGTGATGCTTCTGCACAGTAGCCTAATAATTATGCACAGTAGCTTATTAGCATAGTTTGTGCTGTGATGTGCTACTGTGTAGTATTATTAGGCTACTGCACAATTAGTGTCTCATGTAGATGTGACCACTGTGTAGTGTTCTAGAGCTGTGAACTATACAGCACTACACAGCATGACAGCAAACTTCTGCACTGTGCAGTGGGTCAGACTCATTTGCAATACATACCTGAATGATCATTTAAGTCCAATTTAGATTGCAACTAGCCTACACAGTGAGCAGTTGTTTTAGTTACTTCTGGTATGTCAGGCATATCTATGCCATTATATTAATAACAACTAAACACAATAAACCATGCACAGCCACAGCAGAATTATACAATATGCTACTTCATCTTTACAAAGAAATTAGTTTTCTGTGACTGCATTTTAAATAATGAATAACTCCCCAAGTTGAAAAAGGAAGTTGAATGCAAGGAGCTTGAAATGACCTATGCAAATTTAATTTTGAACAGCCAAGTTTGAGTGTTGGAGTCTGAAGAGTTACGTGTATTGAAACTATGAGTAACTCTGGTTCTGAATTGCCTCACTGAACAAAACAAAAATACTTTCCTTCTGGAACACAGAAATGTGTCTTAATCACCCGTAAGGACCTATTGCTTACTACTTCCTGAAGGGGGGGAAATGAATGTTACAATTTCCTTGTCATGCAGGTAAATTAGACAGCCTGGATACAGAATAAGATTACGCAAACAGATGTATTTTAACCAACAGTAAAATGCAGACATGTGTCCGCAGAGAAGCCCAACCAAACGGATGCAAAATATCACAGTCTATAGTTAAGATCTACTAGCTTTTTAAGTGGAAAAGTATTAGTAATTATGTACAAGGAATAACTTCCTAGGGAGAAACATGAATTCATGTAGGTGCAAAAATGTAGGCATGAAATATTGTAGGGGCAATTAAAAAAAAGATAAAGCTTGTTTTTTATAAAAACAGCAGGCCCTCATTATGCATACAACTGACAAAAAGACAACACCTCTTCAGCAAAGACGTCAACCACTGCCTTACTTGACTCAGAACGGGACACGAGGTTGTTTAGGTTGGGGAAAAGGTAGGCCACTTTTCTGTGTGGCAGGCCGGAATGACCCACTCTGCATCAGAGGCAGATGAGTAAACACGTGCTCATCCACACAGTGGCATGGGGAAAGCACTCAGCCAAAGACCCCAGTGCTGAACACCATGGAAGGCCCATGTCTGCAGGTCAGATATGGCCTATGGGCTATAAATTGATAATCCCTGGCTTGAAGGGTTAAATACTATAAACTCTGCAGACTAGATAGACCTATACTAAACTAGTTAGTTATGTATATTTTACCTGCTATGACATATCCTTATGGAAAAAGGAAAACAGCAGAAAGTGACAAGTCTAAGAGTTTAATTATAATTCTGGATTTCAGAATGACTCTGTGAGCACTTCTGTATGTCTGAGGCTGTCTCTCCAAATTGTGAATATGTGAATATCCATATACCTTATTGTGCTTAGTGAGCCTTAGCCAATATTTGTGAAGTATTTTGAGATTCTTGATTATATGAACTATGTCATATATACATAACAGGTAGCATTTTCCCTTCTTTTTTGTAGGGAAATCTGGGGTCTCACCTCATAATGTCCTTGTTCATGAAAAAGTTTTCCTAAATTGTAGAGGCAGCTGGTAACTGAGCTCTTATGAGCATGAGGATCCTTCAAATTTTCATCTGGAATCTCTGAACACTTCAAAAATGTCCTCCTTGCTTCCTCAGTCTTTCCTTGATTCATTAGAATAATACCAGTATTTAAATAAGCAGCTGTGAAGGAGGGGAAAAATAGTTGTTATATGTTTTACTGAAGCTCTATAATATCATTATACTTGTTCTCCATTTTATATCCACAAGCCTAAGATAGTCATAATGAAAAGCAACCATTGTGATAATTCAATCTGGCCTCCTATCTAACACACGGCAGAAGACTTCCCTAAGTGTTGGCTGATGCCTACTTAGAAGAACACTATTGCAAATAATTATTTATTTTGTTTAAGTAGAAGGAAAATGCTTCCATTAAGCCAAGTATATGCTTACACACACAGATACCAAAGTGACTAAAAAGCTACAATTTGGAAACTGAAACTGGAAAATATAATTGGAAACATTCTTGGATCTTATTTATGAAATCTCCGTCCCAGATAAGGAAATAACATTAAAAGACAAACACCCGAACCCTTGTATTTTTGATTAACTACATACCATAGAAAAACAGAAAACAAAGTACTTGTCATATGAATTTGAGGCAGACTCTTGTGTATGGTATTGGGATGTGCCATTGCTTTCAGTTGTTCTATAGCTCATTGTCCATGGTGAAAAATGTTAATACAACTACTGAATAATGAAGCAATGGTTCTATTAGCCATTGCACAGTAAAATCATTTCTGCTTCTCATTTTAACACTGAAAGGAAATGTTCTGAAATATGAGTATCTAGATATGCACATCTCCACAGTCTAGGGCTAGGGACAGATATTACACAAACTAGTTTAAGTGATCAGAAACTGGTTTAAACCTGTAACAGAACAGAAGCTCAGGGCACATAAATCAGTCTCAAAATGGCCAAAACCAGTTTGAGATAAACCTGGTTGAATGTAGTAACAGACTTAACCGATTTGGCTCAAACCTGTTTAAGTAATGTCTTTAGCAGAGCCCTTTCTGGTTTAACTTAATCCAGCATCCCCCAGCATCCCAGCATGCTCTCTGGGCTGGGCCCAGCAGGGTTGGCCCCCAGGTGTTCCAAAGGCAGGGACCCGAGTCAAGTCTGCTGAGCACTTCTCTGTACCTCCACCCCTCCCGCTGCTGCAGTGGCAGGCCAGTGTGGCTCTTAAGGCAGAAGGGGCAGGAAGTGGAGGTTATTCTACCCTCTATCATCACTGCCCCATAGGGAATGCAGCTGGATCTTCCTGCCCTGACCACCGCTGAGCAGTGGATTAAGCCCCCTCTTGTCCCCTGTGGAGTCTGGTGGAGGGAGGAGGAATGAGCTCCATCCTTGTTTCTCCCCCAGGCGGACATACTGGCCCATATCTAGCCATGGCCTTGCTCAGCTGCTATAGTGGGAGGTGGCAGGGCCTTTGATTGGGGGGGCAGCAGCCCATCATAGTGTCCGGAGCGCAAGATCCTTCCCAGACGGGGGTCCTGCTGCAGGGTGGGCAGATTTGTGGTAGACTGCATGCAGCAGCACTGGGGCCCAGAGGGGGCCAGAGCCCTCCAAGACCCTGCCCCTCTGCCCAGTGATGTGGCCTGTAGCACCTTTCTCCATCATGAGCATGGTACCCCCTAGCCAGGAAGGGGCTCACACTCTGGGAAACTGTGACAGTGGTTTTGGCACACAGCTTTGGGTGGGGGGGGGGGCAAGATGCTTCAGTCCCATGAGTTCTGCCCTACACAATGAGCTCTGGTTTCAGCTGTCAAATACCTTGGAAGGCAGAATGTGCCTGGGGATTGCAGCTGGAGTTCTATGCATGGGGCAGAAGCAGATGGGCCAAAGCCTCCGCCCCCAGTCACCGCCTCCTGGAGTGGCTCCAGAGCTGCAGGAATGGGAAGGTACATAACCGCTGCTGGCTTTCTCCTGCAGGGATGTTTTTCTCCCTCCACTTCCAGCTGTGGCTCCTGCTGCATTGCACACCACCACTCAGGGCTAGGAGATCTTGCTTCAGCCCTGCCACTTCAACCTGAGCTGGGCTGAAGCTGCCAGGCTGAAGAAAGCTCTCCCAGCCCTGAGCAGTATTGTGTGGCGTGACAGGAGCCACAACTTGAGGTGAGGGGAGAAAAACAGCCTTGCAGGGCCAAGCCAGCTTCCCTTCACCTATAGCAGTTTCCTCCTCTCATTCCTGCTGCTCCTGAGCTGCTCTGGGAGGCAGCAGGGGAGAGGGGGCAGCTTCAGCCCAGCAACCTCCAACCTGCATGTGGATTTCCGGCTGCAGCTCCTGGACACCTTCCACCTGGGCGCCTTATGCCTTCCAAGGTGTCTGGGAGCTAAAGCCAGAGCTCCATGTGTGGGGCAGAAGCTTTCTGCCCCACCACCCAGAGCAGCACAACATGGTTGTGGCAGAGGCAGCTGGAAGTGAAGGGGGAAGAACAGCTCCCAGTCCTGGCCAGCCAACATCTGCTTGTGTAGATGCAACCTTGGGTGCTGCTCAGGACCAGGGACATGGCAGTGGTTCCTGCTGGGCTTGGGGTCCCCCAGCAACTCTGAGTTGGCCCAGGAAGCCTGCTCCCCAGCCAGCCCACACCTGGTGGGGCCAGATGTCAGAGGGCAGGACTGCTTGGGGCAGGGCAGGGAACAGGGTAATTCCCCGCTCTGCCCTCGGGGCACTGCAGTGGGGTTTGCCGGCTCAGATTGCTGCTGCCACTGCTCACTGTGTCCCCTGGGCAAGCAGGGTAAGCCCCTTCTGCCAGACACCAGAGGGAGGGGGACAGGAGGGAGCTTATTCCGTTGCTTGCCCCAGGCACACAGCAAGCAGCAGCAAGGGCAGTCAGAGCAGGCAGACCCCACTGCAGTGCCCAGTGGCCAGTGGGGAGAATAACCCCTCTCCCTGCCCTCTCTGCCTTGGGGGGCACATTGGCCCACTGTTGCAGCAGCGAGAGGAGAATACCTGGCAGACCTGGCTCGGATCCTTGCTGGTGGGACAGGGAAGGGGAATTAAAACCTCTCTCTGGTCAGTTCAACCCCGGCTGGCCATCCCTGCAGCTGAGGGCATGCTCTAATGCCCCCCTTCCCCCAACCCCGCAGCACCTAGCCTAATCAACTACAGGCAGTCCTCAACTTACAATATTTCAAGTTACAATGTTTCTCACGTTTATAAATTAACACCCTGTTTTAACTTTCTAGCATCAGTTCTGATTTTACAATGCCTGATCCAATGCAATGCCATGCCAGTGAACACATTCACTACATCAACTGTCTCCCTGGAAAACATCTGTTCAAGCTTCCTTGGATGCTTTCTTTAAGAAAGCAACCAAAATGTCAAAAAAACCTGCAGCCTAGACTCCTGAGAAGACTCCAGCCAAGAACCCTTCAAAAAGTCCAGCAAAGTCACCTCAAAGAAGTCCTTCCAAATCAGTGTGATTGCTAATTACAATATAAATACATGAATGTAGCTATATTACTCATCTGTAATTGACTGAGTACAAAATTATGGGTCATTTTGGTGAAAATAGGAAATTGGGCCTTGGTTCAGGAACCAATCCCCCATGTATAATATTATTTCCTATGGGAAAATCGGTTCAGAGTTATAACATTTTGACTTGAGACGTAGCTTTCAGGAACCAATTGTGTCGTAAGTCTGAGGACTGCCTGTACAGGCATGTGCCCACATTTTGTCTGTCCAGAGGCTATGTCTGTGCTGTTACAAACCAGTTCAACCTAGGCAAGTTAGACTAACCTGCAAAGGTTGAATCATTGCAGGCTCTGGCTTTTTGAACGTCTGTTTCTAACCTAAAAGTACTAATGTGTTACTTTGTATGCTACTGCATAAGTTTCCCTCTTTCATTCCTTAAGTGATTATAAGACTGAAATATGAAGGGTGGGGGGAGAGGGAACTACTGAATTACTTACAAGCTAATGTGGGTCTGCTACCAATTGCCAGTTTATAGTAATGCAGTGCTTCTGAAAACCTGCTGTTTTCCTGCAACAGTAATCCTCTGTATAAAGATAAAAAAAGAGAAGGTAGAGCATTACTGTAAATAACAATTTAAAACATAGCTATCATTCTGTCATCCCAGAGGAAGCAAAAATTTTAAACACAAAACTAAGATAACAAAGGAAATCATACTGACCTGTATTCAAAGAAGTGGTACAATAAGAAAACTACTTACTTGCAAATATTAATTCAGAGAGGAAATTATTGTCATTGAAAAATAGGATTAATTTATAGATGTCAGGTGCATTCATATAGCTTTTGTTAAGCAGTTATTAAAATGCAGCAGTGTCAACTTCTGTGGAAACTGGATGATTCAGTCATATTGAAAGAAAATGGCAGATTTGAGAGCTATTTTTTTAAATAGGAAGCTAGGGTTGGTAAGCTATTGTTAGAAAATAATCTTTCATATTTAGCTTCTTTCCTATTTACAACTAGAGAGAAACTGAATTTTTCAAACAAGTTTGTTACTCAGAGTTCATCATCTAATAGTTTTAGAAAAATGTAATGTCAGGCAGAGGCTTTTTTGAGCTAGTTGGTTGGTTGGTTGGACTATTCATGGTACGTTACTGGGCACATAGGACACATGATGCAGTTTCCCCCTTGTTCATTGAAGACAACATGCAGCAAAAGAAAGGAAAAAGGAAAGATGCTTTCCTTTGTCAGCCCTATATATGCAGACAAGGTTCTCTGGGTAAATGTGACATCATTTATTAGACCGACTAAATAGTTGGAAAAAATTTCCAACTATTTAGTTGGTCTATAAAAGATACCATAGTTACCCAATGAAGCTTGTCTGCCTATGTCCTTAGACCAACATGCCTACAACCAACAGCCCTTTATATGAACACTTACCCAAGTATTAAACTTTTGCTTCTCATAGAGGAGTAATAAAAAAAAAAAAAAAAAAAAAGACAAAAAAAACAGAAAGAATATACAATTTTAAGGGATTTTTTTAAAAAACAGGGTAAGGATACTGCTAACATGAATTCTTAGTCTTCTATTCAGATGAATGTTCAGTACTGAATGTTTAGTACTATAATATTTCCAGGGTCTACATGGATGTTTAAAATTAAAGGAAAGACATACTTAAAATAAAACCCTTAGTTACTCATAGTAGCGCAAAAAGGCGCTAGTCAGAGTTATGACATCTCCATAAAAATATGAGGTTGCTTCACAAAATAATGGCCATTTCAAAATATTGTATTTACTCGAATCTAAGATGACCCTGAATTCAAGGCAAGCCCTTAATAATTAGATTATCTACATGGAAAACTTACAAATTGGTTCTAATTTTTCATGTTGGTAATCTTATTATTGTAGGGTCATCTTTAATTCACCACCCCCACCACTGCAGGGAGGTGGGGGGGAGGCAATGGGGAGCCAAACCCAGGTTACAAAAGCCACCTGACCCCCTACCGCACTCATATGCAAGTCTAAGATGAGCCTCCCCCACCCCATATTAAATACAAGGATCATCTTATAATTGTGTAAATATGGTAAAACTAATGTTGTGTGCAATGAGTGGGAAACTATAAAGCAGAGAAGAATACTAATGCACCCATTGTTTATGACTGTAAATGATCCAGTAAATGATCACTACACGTAGACTGATTTTATTTCACAATTGTCATTACTTTCTGAAACACCCTTTTATGTGGTCCTTGTTTATAACTCTAATTATTCAAAAATTCATAATGGAACTTGTTCATGAAGTGACTGAAGAAAGCAACTACTAAAGACAGGTACACACTAATTTCTCTGCTCTAGAATACTTCCCCTACCCTCCACCTATTTTTAGCGACTCTGAACAGACACATTGGATTGAAGATTTTCATGCTTTTCATGAAGAGTTTCCATATCCAGATGCAGGCTTTACTCAAAAGTGGTTAACTGGAATTTCCTATTTCTATTCTGTTCTCTTTTAAGCATGGGTAGAATTTAACAGAGCACTTCAGTATAAGTAACTGAAATATGTGATTTGAAACTAATGCTATCAACATAATATTCATCAGTATCTATAAAAATTTACAACAATAGTGTTCTGATGAAGAACACTATCATTTTAATTAAAAAAAAATAAAATTATTTTATTTTGTTTTTTGGTGTTTTTCTAACTGCGAATTTAATGAAAGATTCCATCAAAATCTGTGTTTATGGGCATGTAGGTATATATGCACAATGCATGTGTATGAGCACATGTGGGGGGGAGAATTCAATTTTTTAAATCTTATTTTATTTTTTTATCACATCCTTTTATTTATTAAGAGAACTATTTTACTCCATTAAAAAATACAAAACTCATTTTGAGTGTATGAAATGTATAAAAACTGAACACATTACAGAAAGTTTTAGGTAACAAAACAGGAAAATATAGTTCTTTTCAAGCATAACCCAAATCCCATATTACTGTATTAACATAGTACAAATATAACTTTCAAACAAAAATACCCATCAAATAAAATGAGTTGGTTCTGTAAGCAATGTCTTATTCTTCAGATACATGGAGAAGAATGGAACAAGACATACAATCAATAGGCTAGAACTTGCATTTTCCTGAGTAACCATGAGCTCAGAAGATTACTTTTGGTAGCAATGAATATCTGACACATTATACATAGCCAGACATAAAAGACTTTTCTAACTCTGGTTTCAATTGTATCCAAACAGCTTTCGTGAAAATATTTCCTTTCACAAGAGGAATTAAGATTCACTTTTTAAAAATTACTCTCTTCCTTAACAACAAAACACTTTTTACTTCAGCCTGTGCACTGACAGAAAAGAAAATATCACAGTGTAAGAGACAGGAGTCCTTTATATATATACATTTCTGAACAATATAATTATAGGCAGAAATAATAATAAATTCTAAAATCTAGAAAACTCAGATAAACTGATTGAGGTAGATTTCTAAACTTGAGAGGCAGGAACAAGAGGCTTTCTTATGGAGCGATAACCTCTATATTTTCCCCTTTATCTCTATAGTCTCATTAGCAGGGATCCTGGTTTTCTCTGTTTAAAAAATCCAAAATTCTCTAACACAAAAATCTTCCAAATCCATGATACTCCCCAATTAAAGTGAACCAACACAATATACTTATCTGTTGAACACAATGTTTTATCAATATATTTACAATTTTAAAGCAATTTGAACACTACCAGTGCCTCAGTCATTAAACAATAAATTCTAAATACCTATATATTTTGGCATTTGATTTTATTTTTATCATAAAGAAATCAAGCCTCCCCCATCCTCCTCGCTCATTAGGATATGGGTCCAGCTACAGCTTTCTCCCACCCACTACTACTTTGTGTTGCTGAACAGGCTTGAGAGTCAACGACCCTCACCCTTGACCCACAGCTCCATATCCCGACCCGAAGACCCTGCCCACAATCCCCCAGTGTGTGGGGCGGAGGGGTGCTGATCATAGGTGATGCCATAGGCAACGTGTAGGAGGATCATTGGTGGGGCACTTGGTTGCAGCTTGGCCAGGTGGGCACCAGGCCACCTCTGTGGCCCACTGGGCAGGATCTGGCATGGAAGTGACTGGGGTGATAAGACTCATTGCTACTGCTGCCACTGCCGGAAACCCCACACCAGCCCCACCACCATGGAGTAAGACTGCACCACTAGCAGTGTGAGGAGTAACAGACTGGAGTGGGGGGTGCTGCCCTCATCTCTTCCCACCTCCAGCCACTCGCACACTGGGCCAGAGCCCTACCCCACACTGTCATGGTCCAGCCACTGCTACTGCTGCCACTCCCCTCAGGCCACCCATGCTGCTACCCAACCCACCTCCCCTCTGGGGAGACCTGCAGCCCAGCACACAAGTGGCTGGTGGCAGGAGGAGGCGAGGGCAGCAGTGTTATTCCATGGAAGTGTGGCCGGTACAGGGATCCCAGTGGCGGAGGCAGCAGCAGCAGCAGCAGCGAGTCTCACAGCCCCACTCCAGCCTCCTGTGCTGGGTCCCACTGGACCAGTCCAGCCAGGCTATAGCCTCATGCCCCACTGTAGGCATACCAAAAGGAGTGGAGCATGTGTGTCCCCCATACCCTTCTGACACATCATCTATCATGCCTAACCCCTCCCAAGGGGAACCTACAGCAGCGGGAAGCTGGCCCCCTGCCAGTCCCCCTCACCTCCCAAATGAGCTGCCTGTGGCTGCATCCCACTCTGTGGCCAGACCCCATGGCTGTACATTCTTACCTGGGCCCTGAGCACCACCCCAGCTGGGCAGTGCCCCCAGCCCCAGCTACCAACCCTCTCCCCGTCCCTTCCTCACCATGGGGGCTCAATGTGAACCACTGCCTCAATCTGTCCCTCGTCATAGACTTACCCATGCAGGCAGCTGGGAGAGTTGCTCTCCACCACACTCTGCCTGGCTGAATTGCTGGCCACATGCATGCGGCAGCCCCAGTGTCTGATCCCCCTCTTTGAGCTCCCCACATCCCTAAGCAGCCCCTTTCAGGTTGAAACTCAGACGGCCTGCCAGGGGAAACACATAGTTTCCTGCATTTTTTCTCTTTAAAAAAAAAAAATCTGTTTTTCTCCTTTAAATCAGGAAATCCACATTTTTTCATGGCAAATGGAAAACCCAGATCTCTGCTCATCAGCATCAAAAAGCTTCACTTCTGTTCTCATGTTTTAGGCTAATATAGTAATAATGTGTCATAAATTTTTATTTACAATATCAAGGCTATTTCCATTTCTTACATCCAGTAGTCTGAGACAATGACAGAGTGACATCTTTGTCATTAAAGACATGTAGTTTGTAAGAAAAGATTACTATAAAGGTTCTTTCTTCTAATGGAAAAACAAATAATATGCCTTAAAGATTTTCAGTTTCCAATTATTTATTTATATTTTGTTTTTAAATATAAGCTTACTTTAAGATTATCTGTAAACCCAATGTTTTCCAGACAGGGTGGAGCAGCATTGCTATAATGTATGCATAATACATCATCTAAAATTTCTGTATTTTTCTGTCTAAAGCCTTATATATTATATTTGTACTGATGAAAACCTGTTTTTATTTTTCAAGGTATTTATTACTAGCATATAAAATCAACACCCATCATAGATGTAACATGTAACCTAAACCTGATGTTTAGGTTTGTCAGTTTGGCTTTCATGCTGTGCTCATGGACTTGGTCAACAATCATCTCCTGGCAATTGAGAAATGAAAAGGTGCCCGACAGATCTTACTAGATCTTTCAGCAGCCTTTGATACACTTAACCATTGGGTGCTAATAAATTATTTATATAACCTGGTGGGTATTTACAGGAATGCTATAAATTTGTTCTGCTTTTTCCCAGAAGGGAGGTCCCAGAGGGCAGTGATGTGGAAGTGTTCATCATTCCCACTGGTCCTTTCTTGGAAGGTTCTCCAGGGCTTAATTCTGTTGCCTCTCCTATACATTGTGTAAATAAGTCTGCTGGGTGAGATTATATGGGGACTTGAAGTGAGGTGTCATCAGTATGTTGTATTTTCAAATCTTTGGACTAAAAAGATGCATCCGTAGGAGAAACCCTGTTATTATGAATTTTGGAAATACAGTTTTCACAACTTAAGATTATTATTATTATTAATGACAACATTAATTTTAAGTTTGAATATAATAAATAACTTTGGTATGACATCACCATTTGGATTAAAAACATATTTGCTATTATTACTAAACTAATATCCTCTTTTCACTGTGTGCTTCAATATTGGCACTCTTGATTAATTACCTGACATTATATAGTTTTATTTTTCTTCCATCATTGTTTAAGATTCAGACATATTTTGCAGCATGCTAACTAAAAGTTTGTTTCATTAAAACTACTATTGATATAAAACTGAGACCTGAATTCCAGTAATCAATTAAACTTTTATTTCTATTTTGGTAGAAATATCAGTGAAATAAAATAAAAATTATGTACATGACCTAAAGAACCTTGGTCAGGTATGAAACTGCCTCTTCCTGTATGAAATTGGCTCTGATTGACCTATGGCTTTCCCAATGGCTTCTGACAGTATGAAATTGACTAGATTTATGGGTTTCTAGCTCTAGTTTCAGCTTAAACAAAAGCAGGAAAAGACTTAGAGAGAAATTCTAAATGCAATTTTTTTTTAACTGAAAAAAGGTAATATTTTTAAATATGTTTTTGAGATGTAATGAGTTTGTATGCCTGCCAAGAAGGGAGTACAAATGCTTAATTAAATAGATAAAAAGTTAAGAAAATGATGCTAGCATGAAATTGGAAACAACAATTTAAGTACATGACTCACAAGATGACACGGTTATCTCTGCCTTCTTGAAACGGCAAAGGTATTTAGCAAGTTTTAAAAAGGTTTTGTATTTCCTTCCCCAAAAGAAAACTTAGTTCTTACCTATCTTTAAGACCAGACAAAATACAAATGTATATGTATACATATACATTACAAATGCTAACTCCTTATTCAAATTCTGTAGTAACACATATTAAAAAAAAATCACTGTTAAATGAACATAAAGGTTGCAAAGTCAAGCACTCAAAATGTAATGTCATAATTAATGTTATCTGTACAGGCTTAATTCAGTTCCATTTAGTATATACATTGTTAGCAATGCTTAATTATATGATTGCACACCATGATTTTCACAGCACGCAGACAGATGGTGCTCCCTTAATGAGCTTCTTTTTGATATTAGTTTTTCTTTATTGTTCAATGTATAGTCCATGCCTTCTTTACTTCATGCTATTCAAGCTCTGCTTCCCGATTTAATTTCCTCATAGTATTTTCCATGATACTCATAATATCATGGTATTTCTGCTCTTCACCACCAGCGCTTCATAACTTGATATTTTGCCTTTTTTTGTTGTTGTTAAAAAGGGGAAACTAAGGCCCCATCTACCTACCAGTTAATCTCATCTTCAGTCATCACTCACTCACATGTTCAATCAGTTAATGGTGTAATAAAAACAGGAATAAGTTACAATATCATTCCACAGAATAAGTGTAATAACTTTGTAGCTGCTTCCTATCATGCCATTAACTGAATGTGTGGTAAGGGGCTCCTGTGACTAGGAGCCCTATCAATTTATGGGAGCTCCAACATAGGGGAGAGGGGGTCCACGTGCACCCCAAGCTTGAGAGCTCCAAGCTGATGCTGGCTCCCAGCCATAGGAATGCATGCCCCTGCAGCTGGGAGCCCCATCAACTGACAGGGTTCCCAGTCACAGAGGCATCTATAGCTGGTAGCTGATGCGATGTCCTAACCATTGGGTGGCTTCATGCATACACTCTAGCTTCATATCTGCATGCCAGATTTAAATTTTGGAATTTTGAAGTGGGGTGCTTCTAGCCCTCTCCTGAGATGTGGCAGGGATTCAGTGGCTCCCCAAGGCCACACCTCACAGTGATCTGGGTGAGCAGGTCTTCTCTGGGCCCAGGCCCAGGCATGGACAAGGTGGGTGGGCAGGGTGGACCATGTGCCTGAGCTGCAGGCCCTGGTGAGCCACCCCACAACCTCTTACCCTCCACCTTGCCCCTGCTAGGCCTGCAGCCACTGTGAGTCTGGCAGGGGGGAGGGTAGCAGAGTTGGGGAAACAAGGGAGAGGTAGCAGGGGATTAGTACCCTAATAGCTAGGTTCTGTGGACCTCACTGCAGCTGCTTGCAGCCTCCCTACTGCCTGCTGTGAGAAGCCTGGGCTTCATGGTAGGTGGCAGGGGCCAGGGCTGCTCATGGCAAACAGTGAGAAGGCTGGAAGTGGTTGCACTGGGGAACACAGAGCCTAGCGATAGGTACTAGTCCCCTTTCTCTCTCTGTTCTCCCCCCTCCCTGCTTCCCTCCTCCATGCCCCTCTTTGCTCCTCCATCCCTCCCACCTGCCCTGCTGCCTTCCAGTTTCTGCTAGAGCATTTTGCAGCCCCCACTTCCCTGCCAGACTGCACCCCATCCCATGCTATATAATAACTCGTAAGCTATAATCAGTTATCACTTGACTTATTGGTTAAATGATTAATCAATTAATTGTTCACACCCCCAATGCATTTATTATGTTACTGACCCTTTCAGAAGTCCTTCAAGAAGATTCTGAAAGCTCTATGGGTTACAGAAATTCATACATGCCAGATTCTGCACCGTCTGTTTCATAACAATATCTAATCAGCCCATGAGGCAGAGCTAACATTTATTCCCAATCAAATGTTCTACAGATGATTTAATGATGTGATTATGAGGCAGAATGATGGTGGCAAGAAGCAAATAGTGAAAACCTAGCCAGGTAATTATACTAAGTGCATCACTATGCTACTGGGATCCTGCATTATTCAAACTTCCAAAGTGAAGCAGAAAGACATGTGAAGGGGTGACAATAACAGGAAGCAGATCACTCAGCAGGGAAGTGAAACATTGTTACATACAATCCTTCATGCTAATTTCAGTCCTGCATGTTGACCTGGTTGCAGCAGATAATACGTTCTGAGGACATCTGTGAAAGTTGCCAGCTACAGAATACAGTTTGCAACATACAAAGACAACAGAAAACGAGTCTGGGGCGTATGGAACGGACAAAGCTGTAGCATGTGCCTCACTACAGAGAATGATTAGGATTACTCTGATTCTAATTATTATTATTAATATTAATATTGTTATTATTGTTATTTATATTAAAATCTTATCAGCAGATTAAAAACAGAGAGTGCCTAAACACCCTGGTGGGAGGTAGGGCCTAGACTCTAATTGCCCTAATCATCTACTGAAGAAATACGACACTAACTCAGGATTGTTAAATAAAAACAAACTGATGTTTATTATTACTACTCTGCTAAATTACAATAGACATACTATATCTCCAAACTGAAAGAGTATTTTGGCCTAGTTGTTTTATTTTCCCTTGCTGAGAACTGGTTAATTATCTAAAAATAGAAATGCTCTTTTTTATCTAAAATCATTTCCATTTTAGTGTAAAGGTTGAAGTCATTCAAACAAACTGAAAAATAAAACAAAGACATCACCTCAAATAAGTCTAGTCATCAGACACCTTAGCATCCTCCATTCCCATCTACAGACTTTCTCAGCATTGTGTATCCAATTAAAGTTACTTACTAGGCAGTCTGCAACTAGTTATCAATGAACCATAAAGGAGTAGACTGTAGCATTTTGTGCTTCTTTAAGATTTTTCCAGAATAACTCAACCCTCTTAAAAAAATTTATAAATAATTAAGCATCCCTATCTGTTAGGTAGGCAAGTCTGAAAAGAGCTGCCAACGACACCCATAGAAATGGCAGAGCTGGAAGTAAAACTAATTAGAACTAAAACAAACATGTCTGAGAATTATATTATTTTCCTCCCAAAAAGGCTCATAATGCTTGTGGCAATGTATGATGCCATGAGCTAGAAATCAACAGCAGCACAGCTACTGAACCTGACTATGCTGTCAGGGAAAATGAGTCTTCAGGCACTGTTCAGCAGCTTTAAAGAAAAAAAATGTAACTTAATCATGGGATCAGACAGGCTTAAGCCCTTTGTATCATGCATATTATTCTGCTTTATTTCATCAAAGATTGAAGAAGCAGGCCTTTTGGAGCTGTCAGGGCTCAAATTAAAGTTTTAATGCATTCAGCTATCAGTGGCATAACTAGAGTGGAGCAATTGGGGCAGTTGTCTTGGAGGCTGATTTGTTGGAGATGGATGGGGTGGGGGTCAAAAAGAAAAAAAAATAAAGAAGTTGTCACAGCCACTTGCTTGCATAGGCAGGGTGTCAGCAACTGAAAGTCACAGCTGCCCCTGATTAAACATCATGGAGACAGCTGCTTCGGGCCCTAGCCATGTTGTTATGCCTCTGACAATCCCACTATCTTAAAAGAAAAAAAAATATTTCTACAAACAACTGATTTCCACCCTCTCATATACAGTATCTCGTCCTCTATGCCCTCCCTACAAATTCTCAAGAAAACCAAAGCTTTGGTCTGAATCTGTATATTCCTAACAAGTTGAAGGAAGTCATCTAGTTGGAGCTCATTCTACCATGTGCTAGAATTGAAGTGTGCATGTTTAGGGTGTATGACCTCAATGACTAGAATAGGACAGAGGAAGACAGCCAGGGCATAATGAACCAAGTTTTATGTACCAAAGTCAGGCTCTTGAGGTGAACCTAGCAATTACTATACACAACTGTGCTTCTTTTCCTGGAAGAGAGTAAGGAAACAGTGGTATGAGTCATGTCACAAATTATCTAGCAGAGGGAACAGGCTTGCATTAGATACGTATGCACCATTTTTGGCTCCAAATGGAAAGACTGTCTTCTTTATAATGCAAAACCTGCTTTGAAAATGAAAAAATGAAGGTCTTTGAAATCTGCTGGGTGCAATAGAACAAGCTTGAGAGTTCCAAAAGCCTTCTGAAATGTTTACTTCCAACAAATCATTAGCAAAAGCAAACTAAATAAATAGCAGAAACAATCAGTTACTCAGTTCTGACAATACATCCCTTTCAGATTTTATTGTGCTTTCTCCAGTTCACCTTACGTGAAGCACTTGCAAATCAAGAGGAATGATTCTTTCAGCCTCTTTGGCACTGGTGATCCCTCACATAAGGTACTTGTTCAGTTTTGGGCCACACACTTGATTTATCAGGAAAAGCAAAGAATTACAATTATTTTGCCTGCAGACAAGACAATGGAACAGGTATTTGAGAATAGTCTTCCAATACCTGATGGCAGTTATAAAAAAAAATAGAGAAATATTATTTTCTGTGGTCACAGGGAATGGGACTAGGAGCAACGATCTAAAACTGTATCAGGGGATATTCATATTGGATATTGGAAAAAAAAAACCTCTCTCACTATGAAGGTGTTTAAACATTGGAAAAGGCTTCCCAGAGAGGCTGTAAAATCTTCATGTTTGGAAATTTAAGAGCAAATTAAAAAAACATTTGATGGGGTGATTTAATCTGTGGGTTGGACTAAATGATGTCCTGAAGTCCTATCCAGCCCTGTTTTCTGTAATTCTAAATGTAATCTCTGTGTACTAAATCTTAATGGGAAAAACTGCATTTTTTCATAGAAGAGAATTCCTGAAATGATCAGGGAAATGGGGAATGACCAAGGTAAGATTATGAAGGGACACTTAAAACGTTTGATTTATTTAGTATAACAAATGAAGGTAGAGAGGGGATATGATTATTCCCTATTCATACAATAGGGGTGATGGGATTAAATGTTGGGGAGGAGCAAAGAACTACTTAAACTAAAAAAAAAACCCTGTGACTATAAGCTGGCCACAAATAAGTTTAGGCTAGCAATTAGAAGGTTTCTAACCATCACAGCAATGAGATTTTGAACAGTCTTCCAACAGATTTTTGCTTATTCTATTCTGAACTACTTTTAGAAAGAACTCAAGTTAGTTTCTGAAAGGGACAACTTTACATCATTATCTGTTTCAGGAAGCGACTGCACACATTAACAAAGGAGGTTAAATTCTGTCCTATTCCAACCTACCTCTCTCTTTTATTTTCAAGTGAGGCTCACACTTGAGGGGTGCCTTAATGAAATGCCCAAAGTGACATACCTCCTGATTAGAGAATAATTTGTGCTCTGTTTGGCATTTCTTCCCCCTCAAAATAGATTCTCATTAAATAAGGTTTCCATTACTCAGCTTAGTCTGGACCTACTGTATTTGTTCTTCAAATGCTCATTCATGCATGGAGATGCGCTATCAACAGTAAACAATAACTATGCCAGCAGCTCTTAATTAAACATTTCAGGAAGGGTGAACTGCTTACCAAATTATGTATGTGAAGCAGAATACTTCCAAAAAAACACCTCCAAAAAACAAAAAACCACCAAATCCCAAAAAACCCCACAAAACCCCCCTTCCCCCCCCAGGTGTCCTAGGGAACTATCCTGAACCCTTTGGGCTGTCATCCCTAACAGAAAATTCTCTTTATTTTGTTTGACCTGGGGGGAGGGGTGTGTGTGTGTGTGTGTGTGTGTGTGTGTGTGTGTGTGTGTGTGTGTGTGTGTGTGTGTGTGAAAATTTAAAAGGGGGTGCTTTTTGGTTTGTATTTTTTTCCCCATTAAAATTATTAAATATAGATGGCACAAACTTATTAAATGGTGTCATTATAAGTGATACAGAAAATAGTATTAAAATGTAATTACAAAAACCATACAGTGGAATCATCATTATACCACCTGTACTCAATAAGCACATTAGTTTACTCCTGAGATGGCCCCAGTAATTGTAGTGGTTCTACTAAGTAAATTAATGTCCAATGTGAGTAAGGTGAAAAAGAGAGAACATCTGCCAGTGGAATAAATGTATGAATTTGGGGAATACTCAAACTTCTTAATCTAACATTATCTTGATGCATAACCAAAACTATATAATCTTTCTTCTCTCATGATTGCTACTCCAAGAACATTTACTTGGAGCTTATTTGGGGCCTGATTCTGTCATCTATAGTCTTGTTCCATTCTATACACACAGTCCCATTTCAGTGGGTCTAACCTCAGACTGTTAGATTTTCATATATCATACACTGGCATACAAAGAATAAGTGGGAGTAAAACCCTCTCCACACATTATTCAATTTGTGGCTCAGATAGGCATGCATCAGATAATTTCCATCTATCCCTGTAAGTGGTGTTTGAGCACTTGTGGCACTCAGGACAGGTCCCAGAGGACTGGAAAGGTGCCAACATGGTTCCTATTTTCAAAAAGGGAAGGAAGGAGGATCCAGGTTACTATTGGCCACATTAGTCTCACCCTCTATCCTTGGGAAAACCTTTGAAAAAGTTATTAATGAACACATTTGTGGGAGTCCAGCAGGAAAAATATGCTGAAGGGCAACCAGCATGGGTTCATAGCAGGTAGGTCCAGCCAGACTAATCTTGTTTCTTTTTTACAACCAGGTCACAAAATGCTTAGATGCAGGAGTTGAGGTTGATTTATTAACTTAGATTTTAAAGAGGCCTTTGATACAGCATCTCATCCCATTCTCATACATAAACTAAGAGGCTGTGACATAGATAATTACACAATCAGGTGGGTGGTGAATAGGCTTAAGGGATGCACCCACAGAGTGGTGGTGGATGGGTCGGTATTGACCTGGAAAGATGTCGGGGATGGGGTCTCCCAAGGTTCACTCATTGGAACAGTGCTGTTCAATATCTTCATCAGTGACCTGGATGAGGGCATGGAGAGCAGTCTGTTCAAATCTGCAGATGATACCAAATTATGGGGCAAAGTAAACACATTAGTGGGCAGGAAACATTCAGGCGGATTTGGACAGGTTGGAAAAGTGGGCAGAGCAGAATAGGATGCAGTTTAACGAAGATAAGTGCAAACTACTGCACCAGGGACAAGGAATCTCCAACACACTTACAGACTTGGAGATGACTTCCTAAGAAGCACAGCAGCAGAAAGGGGTCTTGGAGTCACAGCCAACTCTAAGATGAACATGAGTCATCAATGTGATGAAGTGATCAGAAAAGCTAACCACTCTCTATCATGTATTAGCAGGTGTATCACGAACAGGTCTAGGGAGGTGATACTTCCCCTCTATGTGGCATTGCTGAGGCCACGGCTGGAGTACAGTTTTTGGTGTCACACTTCAAAGGGATGTGGAAAACCTTGAAGGGTCAAGAGGAGGGCTACTTGGATCATTAGAGGCCACAGGTAAGGTTATAGAAGAAAGGATTGAGAGCCCTGGATATCTTCAGCCTCTGCAAGAGAAGGCTGAGAGGGGATCTAGGGCCTATCTACAAATTAATCAGGGGGGACAGCAAGAAATAGGAAATGCTCTGTTTACCAGGGCACACCTTGGAGCTACTAGAAACAATGGCCACAGTGATAGGGTGACAGAGGGCAGATTTAGATTAGACATCAGGAAGAACTCGTTTATGGTAAGGGTTACCAGAATCTGGAATGAGCTCCCAAAGGAGGTGGTGCTCTCCCCTACCTTGGAGGTCTTTAAGAAGAAACCGGACAACCACCTAAAGGGAGTCACCTCACACAAGTACCTTCCTGCCCAGGGAACTCAATGATCTACCTAGGTCCCTTCTGACCCTAAACATCTATGAAATCTATGAAATATCCATCAGTACTGTTTTGCCACCTATTATCAACTGGAGAAAAGTCATTCAAAAGCAAGTAATTTCCAGGAAAAGCCAAGCCCTTCTGTTACCCATGGATGATCCACCTCAGCACTACAGCACTTTCTATACTTTCTCAACAGTTGGCAAGAAGGTATAGGGAAAGTGAGAAGTATTGCTTTTGTCCTTCTCACTATTTCTGGTGCAGCAGATAGTTATGCTAGTTTTTGGTCCTCCTGTTCTGACATCCCCCCTGAACAGAAAAAGCTGATCTGTGGGCACGTCTACATGTAAAATTCATATGAAGCAATAAACTCCGGAGCTCATTGCTGGGCATTACTGGGCTAGCCAACCAAGACTTTTTGTGCCTGTAATGCGGAAATCAACTTATCTGTAGAAAAGGTATCTGAAAGAAATACCCCATCTTCCAGAGGAATGCCAGATATCTCAGGAAGATAAATCAGGACCATGCTGATGGCGGGGAGGGATGAACTGCATAGGAGATATTATAAGGACTGTTTGTAAGATAGCTAAGGTCTTTGGATTTTTCCCAGGCTGGAGAAAGGTCCAAGGCACCAGAAGTCAGGGCTGGCAAAATCAGCAGGAAAGCTGTTTTCTGAAAAAGGGTAAGAAGATGTGCATGTCCTGTTTTGGGGTCTTCAAACTCATGGTCAATTCTTCTTGTATAATTCTTTTCCCCTATATAATAAATCCTTCTGTTGTTTTATCTCCTTACAGATTGCCTGTGGCAGATAGTAATTTCAGGGCAGTAATAGTCCAGGCTGGCCCATTCTATGGAAAGAGGGACTCAGACCTTCTTCCACAACGTAAAGGGAAGACCACACAGCTCTGGCAGAGGTTCTCCTGGTACAGTTTAAGGGCAGGAAGCCAAGACTTGCAGGGATAAGGAATAATCCCAGGACAAACCTTGTTCTGTTGCTTGGGACAAACAACAGACCAGCAGGGAGAAACTCAGGTTTTAGGGGCATGACATGGATGTGTTTTGCAACACCCCTGAAATGTTCATGTGGTTAACTCTTTCAATCACTTTCTTTTAGGTTTTTTTTGTTTTTTAAACTTAAGTGGCATCAGGATTTTTTCTCTCTCTTACTGGGAAGTAGCTCCTTTAAAAATGCTCAGCATTTAAATAATCATTAACTGCTAGGTTTTTTTACAGAGGGTTCTAAAAATCAGTCTGAGTTTCTTAAAATGTGGAAAATCTAAAATGTTTAACCTACTATCTAATTACTAGTACAGATCACAGAACTGTAACCAGGACTCTCAGACTCAGCCCTAACCCAAATGAAATAACATAGACAAAACTGTCTTGTAAACTGAAAAGCTATTTTGCTTTGGGCAGTAATGAGAAGTAAAATGAAACAGTAACAATATGAGTTTTAACTTCTAGTAATAAAACGAAACTGCAAAAACCCAAAGAATAAGCCTCTTTTCTTAATTTTACTGAAAATTATTAGGTTTGAGAAACAGATCCGACAGCATTTTTTCTACAGTACTGTCTTTGGTGATTCCAAAGTTAACATGAATTGAGCGCTTTGTTTTTTAAGTTAGAGAGGATAATTCTGGGCTGATTTACACCCTATGCAATTCAAGTCAAGTCAGTAGGGTAGCCTATTTAATGCAAATTGGCAAGGAACTCTGTTTTAAGATTTATTCATACATTTGTATTTGAGGATCTCTCAAAGTGTCAGAGAAACCATTATTTATTAATTGGTTTTGGTCAGCATTTCAGAAAGATAACACATATCATTAAATATTATATTGTAATATGTCCCTTATCTATACCAAAATATTATGAGTAAAATCTTAACCCCAGTTAAAGTCAGTGGCAAAACCCTATTGACTTTAGTGGAGTTGGGATTTCCCAATGTAGATGGATAATATATGCTGTACAAAACTATCAGCCCTACAAATAGGGCTAAGTAGGTAAAAAAAAAAATGAACATCTGAAGTTTTAATTCCCCCTCAGAACGAAACCAAGTATTGTTTTCAACTTTTAGGGAAAGAAATAAAACAAGCTTATCTAAAAGAACACAATACCAAAAAAAAATCTCAGCATTGCTATGGCCATGGTTTACACTTTGAAATATCTGGACCTCTACAACGTGAATGAATATAGCTCATATTATTTCCTCCACTTTTCTCCATATTAAATTATCATATTATTCCATAAAAGCAGTTGTAAAAAATGTGCTGTTGTATGCTCAAAACCTGTAGCAAGCTGTTTACTAACACTTCAGAAATTATTTAAGAGTTTCACATAACTTTCCCTTTCAGACAATTAAAGATTTTACAGAAGAAAATGAAATGCTCAGAATTATGTGAGGTTCTGAATAGGGATGATATAATTACTCCATACTCAATTAATGTGGAGTTAATTTTTCTTACCAGTGGGTGAGCCATTGTAGTGGTCTCAGAAGCCATGGTGTATAATATTGATCTAACAAAATATGTTCTCTCTCATACCTGGAAATCCAGTTTTGTAAGTATGCAGAAGCAATACTGAAAAGTATCAAGCTAAACAAATTCATCATGGGAAGTGCTAGCATGCTATAGCCCATAACAAATTTATGTGAGAACTGTTTCAAAAAACAACCAAAGTATTGGAAATAGCTACTTATCTGCACCTAAATCCCACAAATTTTAGTACAATAAAAGACAATTGTTAAATTTATGCAACATTTTTTATATGAGATAATGTCTTTAAAAAAAGGAATAAAAAGATACTACAGAGGTATTCGATCCAATTAATGAAAATTGTTCTCCCTCTTTATAATCCTTGGGAATTTGAGTTGCGCCTTAACAATGTATTACCCCTCACCAGATAAGCATATTGGCTTGTTATTCTTGAATATGAATATTGAGCAGACATTTATTTATTTTTAAGTTACATGCCAAAGAATAAATGAGAAGGAAAAATATAACAAAACCAGCCAACAAAAGGGTGAAGACACACCCACAGCTTATTAAACATAGCAGCATGTGTAGAGACGCATAAAAAGACAGTTCAGATAGAATCTAAGTGTTTCTGGATTAAGAATACTGACAGGTCTGGCCAAGTTTTATTTTAATTCCATACTAAAGCTATGCTAAATGAATATTATCACTATAAGGGAACATACTGAAAAGTCAGAAAATGAGAAAGTCTAACCCAGTTCAAATATACTTCATGATATATACTTCAATTACAAGGCTGCACTGTAATGCTTTTATATAGTCCTTAAAAAATTAAAGTCCAGGATGGGATGTGCCCAGGGAACAAGATAACTGTGTGGACCTTATGCTTAATCTCACTGTGCAGCTTGTGGTCCCAACGCTTCATTTACAACAAATCTTACCCAATTCATGGTTCAGTTTGGATATCTAGTTCATTGTGCACAATGTAAAGAGATAAATAAGAAGGTATGTCGTCAAAGATGTCCATAATGCATATACAAAAGGGAAGAGTTGACAAGAAATATTATAGTTTCATAGTACCTAGGGTCAGAAGGGGCCTAGAGCAGGCCATCTAGTCTGACCCCCCGCCAATGGCAGGAATGAGTGCTGGGGTCACTCAGCCCCAGCTGAGTGTCACTTGACCCCAGCCAAGTACCTATCCAATCTACTCTTGAAGATGCCCAAGGTAGGAGCAAGAACCACTTCCCTAGGAAGCCGGTTCCACTCCATATTTGCTCAGTCATTTGGAAAACTTTAAATCATCACTGATATTTCCCTGTGGAGCTGCCTAGGAATTTTTGTTTGATTTGGGTATTTTTTAAAAATGGAAAGAAGGGAAAGAAGGGATTCCATTATATGTTAGAAAATGATAGTATTTTTTCATGTGGGAAAATATCTATCTATCTATATCTCATGTATGGATGGAGAATGTGCTCCATTAAAATTCTGTCATCCTTTATGTGTACAGACACAAATAAGTACCATGTGCCATTTCTTATTCATACTAAAATTTCATTTATTACACACAGAAATCCAATGAAAACTGAGAAACTGTCTATTCAACTGAAATTTCTATTTTACACATACCATGCACATTTCATTGCCATTACAATGTTAATGTTTTTCAATTGCATAGAGGAAACAGTGTGTATGCACACATATTTAAAACATAAAAGATTAAAGCAAAACCATTGTCACTCAATCATCATAAGACTGGTTAGTAAAATTTAATATTATTTATTTCTATAACTACTTGCTGAGTCACAAGAGCCATTTCTTTAAAAAATGACAAGAAATAATGAGAGTTTATTTCACAATTTCTTCCTCTTACCAACCTAAAAGAAACAAACACTTTTTTCTACTTAATTTGGTACAAAAAATATGTTCCTACAAATAACTTGTTAGCCTATAATGATAAAGAGAGCTAGCTAAATGATTGTATGCATCTGCCAAGTCAAAGCTGTCTAACTTCTGAATGCCCAGGGGCTCCTCACAGCGTAGCCATCCTGAGCCCTCCCCACACTTGGGCAGCTAGGTCCCTTGAATATGCAAGTTCCCTGCCTCTCATGCACAGACAACGTGTACAGTGCATAACCTCCTGCCCACATGGGCCACACTGCCCCACTTCTAGGGGCAGGGACAGGAAGCTGAAACTAGAGGGAGGGGAATTTCAGAGACTCCAGTAGAAATAGTAGCAGGTAGGAACCTTTAAGCCAAGTGTTAACTTTTTATGGGCCACATGCAGCTCACAGGCTGCCAGTTGGCTAGCTCTGCTGTAAGTTAAAGCAATACTAATTGGCAAGCAAATCTTTAATACTTAACACAAATCAACTGACTGAGATTATAAGGAAATAAGTTTTCTAGGCTATGTAAAATTCTATTTTACAGGACAGTTATAAACAAAAGAGTAAATAAAATGAAATTTCTTTACTAAGATTTCTTATGCTTCTTATGTGTATTCTTGTTCTCACCTATTAACTCTTCTGAGCCACATATGATTTATTTTTAAATGTTATACAGTTCATGAGTCTGGTGAGTTCTGATACATTTTGAAATTGAATAGGTGATCATAATTATGAGTGATGATGCGCAAGGCAAAACATCACTTTGAGACTATCAGGCTGTGGCTACATACAGACATTCACATTTCACCTGGGAGAGTCACTACCCTTCTAGTAAAAACAATGAGTGTACAGTTCAGGATTTTTCTCCAGGATTTTTCTTCAGGATGGTCACTCCAGGACAAAAAAAGTCTGGATAAAAGCCAGGACTAAATCATTCCCAAGAGAGTTTCTCCTGGGAGTGCAAATGCTTGTTCATATTCTAGTCAGAGAGGGACTACAACACATTCATTTCAGGGTGTTTTGCTTCCCCTCTGTTCTGCATCCTCCCCACAACTCTCTTGCAGGAGGACAGTGTGTTACTTGATGCACTTAATTGCTTCAGCCAACCAGGAAGCATCACAATTCCCATCTTGTACTGCAGGGAAACACAGTCTTACACTAAGAAGTTTGGGTCAGCCAATCAGGGCTGCTGTTTATATTGTTGCCATCTGTCACCAGGCAGGCTGAGGAAGCTAATATACGTGCCCAGATGAACCCTAGCTGTGCAGCTTTAGCCCTATATGCTCTCTGTACTTCAGGGGTTCAGCATTCAAATGTCCGTTCAAGTGTCTCCTGGTAAGTTTTCTACCAGAAAAATGAACCCAGGAGAATTATCCAAGTACATCTAATCATGTATACACAGCATAGGTTATGAGGGATGACAGTTAGGAAAAAAGAAGCTTGCATAGTGAGCCATAGGGATGAGACACAAGACCCCCCACCCATGATGACATGCTTCCCAATATCACATTACATAAGAAAATCATGCTTTAGTCAATCAAGATGTACAATAAGCATACTTGGTAGCATCTGCTTATTATCTAGATAAAGGCTTACTGAGTCAGGAAATAACTTATTCACTATATTGCTATCATCATTTATTCACAAGATTCATTTAATTTATTTCTTCCACCCACCTACAAACCTACCTAAATTGCAAGTAATGACCTTTCTGCATTTATGTTCTTCTGATTCTAGGCAGCAATACCCATGTCAATTCTTAAGGAAAGAAAATAAAATATTTAGCTACTCTGACACTACACTCTAGTGTAGCTGACCAAATATCAATGATTTATATTATTCTGATTCTCACTTCTCGCTACCCTCATACCCTTAAAAAGGATTCAACTGTTTATATTTTTAGAGATTAATAATGATACAATGCTGGTGTTGCTTGAGTATCTGATTTTTTTCTCTATTTTTTCCATTTAGTGCATGGGTCTAGTATGCTTAGCTTCAGACCAGATCCACATGCTTAATCTATGTGGTTCTACAGCTCATGTGCTTGGTCGCTTCAAGAGAGAGCAGCAATAGACAAATATATCATAATGTGAATGCATACAAAAGAGGCCCTGTCCACCTCTTAGTTTAAAAAGCATGATTAATGAAAAGTCTATTACAAAGACCAAAAAAAAAAAGCAACAGCTAACATCATCTCCATTTCCAACAGCTAAATCAATAGCCCCATTCACAACAGGTTTCACAGATGAACCAACCCAGGCAAAGTTGTGCATACTTACAAATTATAAAGCATATCAGCCATGTTGCTGCGGTAGTACAAGGCATTTCTATAGGCGCTTTCAGCTTCAGAAATCTTGTTCTGGCTCTTGAGAACATTTCCAAGGTTACCCCATGCTGCCAAGAGGAGAAAACAGTATTCAGAAAGAGCTACAATCCGATTATACATGACATAGTATCTGAATGTCAGGAAGTTCCACAGGGAGAAAAAACCCACAAAGAACCATTTTTATGGAATAATTCCCTCTTCCGCAGCCCCGCCCCTCCCCCCATTCCCTTGCATCATTTTATCTTACTGGGAGACATTAGTTTGGTAACAACAATCTGCATACATTCTGCCAAACTGTAATATTTATGGCAAAAAAGATAATGTTTAAAAACTAAATGTTTAAGAGGACTTAAAGAAAATCTGTACTAGAAGACAGGGAATGTTTCATTTAATATCACCTTAAAATAAAAACTTTCAGTTCACATATATACCTAGGGGGTCTTCATGGTTTCAGTTTGTCAAATACCTATGTGCTCTCAAGCCTCAAAAAGTCTTCCCATAGTAAACAGATTTTACTAGAGTATGTAGAAGTTGATAAATGACACAGAAATTGATGGGCAGGCAAAGAGACTAAACAAAATCAAAGGCACACAATCTGGTTCTAAACACACTACACAGATCAGTAAAAATGCATTTTCTACTTAGAAGAACATGTGGTTCTTTACCTTGCAATGTATTACAATATACAATGATCTGTTATATCATGCCTATAAAGCAGTTTGAAATAAAACGTATTTGAGGCTTTGCAGATGTTCATTTTGAGAGTAAGGCTCTCTTAGTTGCAAAGAAAAATAAAAAGAGCACATGCAAACTAAAATGGAACAGAAGACTTATATAAAGTCCCCACTGCTCAATTTTTGAGCATTTGATACAACTGGTACTACAAGGAGATGATGTACCTCTATGTGCTTGTAAAATAGTTTGGATTTATATAGTAGATGTTAAAGATGCTTGTTTCATCGAATGTATCCTTTATGATCAAGCATAAAGGATGACAATGTTAGATGTCTTCTCTACAACATACGGAGATATAGTCTCCCTTCCTATGTATTAGCCATATTAGTGACATTAACACTAATAGAAGTTAAACAAGAACATGAGACATCAGGGCTAGGTACAGACATTCAAGAAGCCCAAGACAGAATTGATCTAAGTTGCACTCTTTTCTGTAATTGGTGTTGTTTCGATTGGGATTGAAAAAAAAACACATATTTGCCCTTTGGTGGTAGGGCAAATCTTAGACCAGGTCCCACCTTCTTGAAACCAGTCTATGTATGCTGAATTTCTGTTGTTATGGGTGTAGACCAGTTTTCATCACTTATACTGGCAAAAGTGTAATATTTGTACCTGGCCCAGATGTTCCTTCCTAACAATTCATCAAATCAATCTTACAGCTATGGGACACTGATATCAAGTTATTTCTTTCAGTGTATTGCTATTGGTCAAAACTCCAGAAATCTAAATACTACAGCTAATTTTTATACTGTAGATTCCTTTTCATACTGCTGCAATATATTTTTCAACAGAGCAATAATTATCACAAATACAATTTTTCTTATACTGCACACTGCTATTGTTGAGTTTACATCCAGCCACAGCAACAAAAGCAACAACATTTTCCTCTGAGCAGAAGAGACTAAGCAAAAGCCTGCATAAAGAAACTATTGTGAACCACTGATGAAAGAAAACCTAAAAGCATCCATGAAAACAAAACAAAACAAAACAAAAAAATTGCACAATTTTACACACAGCACTTTATACAGGTGAGGAGGCTAAAGTAGATATTTCCATGAGAAGGGAATCTATTGCTTAGATGAGTTATTTCATTTCTGCCTAGGCTTTCTAATGTTAAAGAACATTAACTCAACAAATCTTATTTATCTCCTAAGTAACAAGAGGGACTGAAGATGAAAATGCACTCTCTCTCTTGTTTAACAAAATATAACTGCTAAAATATTCCAATCCTCCTTCATTGGGGGGATGGGAGGGGGCTCACTCCATCATTCTTTTTACTACAGAAGCCTGTAGTATTCTCAGAAGCCTGAGAATACAGTTTATTCCTTGACAGTATTGATCATTTTTTATACATGATAAATGTTATGGCCATGTCCAGATGTACACAGCTGTGTGGTATGTGGCACTGCAGATACATCTGTGGCACCACATTACAGCACATTCAGCTGTTCTCCGTACTCCAAGGCAGCAGCACACAGGGGCTTTTTTGACCCCTGAACATGCAGGGGTCAAAAAACTCTGCACATAAAAAAGCAAGGCTGTGTAAGCAGGGGTAGCACACTCTGCCCAAACCCAGAGTCCAGCCAGCCAGAGCCAGGCTCCAGCCGCTGGTCAGACTCTGAGCGGCAGGATCACCACTGCTGCAGCCCCAGGAGGTCCCCAGGACCCCAGGTAAGGTTTCTCAGGCCAGCCCAGTGCTGGCCCCAGCCTCCTTTACCCCTCCCAGGGAAACATGCAGCACACCAGAAGCGGGTTGCAGAGGCATTTGCCAGGGAGAACTAGCAATGGCACACGGTATGCCATCATGGCTCTGACTCCTTTGCCACCTGATAGGATACCAACATTATTGGTACATCAGAAGAACTCTGAGGCTAATTAGTTAATGTACTCACTGTGAAGTTTAGTTCTGCGCTGCAGAAACACCAACTTAAAAAAAGGATGCATGTCCTCACAATCAATAGATTAAAATAGATTTTTTCCACTAATTCTCCCAGGACAGAGTAACAGACTGACTGATCATTTGAACTCGTAAAACTATCTCCTATTAAATAGTCTTTACCTGCCAAGCCATCCCAGTAACTTCATAAATCCTCATAAAAAGGACAATAATCCATCTAATATCTTTATATGTACTTCACTGTTACAGCCAATATTGTTTCATGGAGCGATTTAAAACTTTATCAAAATTCAAACTAGTATCAACTTTATGGAAAATCAATACTAAAATACAGCACTGAAATGAGAAAATATAGATAAACACACTTTCTAACTTTTTTTAGGAGGGGAAGAAGACCTGTTAGGAGATTGCTATACAGTCTAACACAGTGATGCTCAACCGGAGTGTCATAAGATCATTTTATGCGTGCCATGGCACCTGCATCCTGTGCAAGGAGGCAAACACTCTCTTTGCTCATGAACAAGCAACACCTGTGGTTATTCCTTTGAAGACAGCTACTGTCAGTTGCTTCATGCTGGGCAGCATGCTCTGCTCTGGACATTGGACCACAAGCCCAAGCTTTTCAACACAGCTTGCTCCCCACTCCTTGCCCACACTCCCAGGGCTGGTGAGTGTAGTCATGGAGACAAATGACTTATCACCAGTATGCACGACTGGAGGAGCAGCTTTGGTGGTGTGGGCAGCACTTGGCCCCCTTAGGTACAGACCAGGGACAGGAAGAGGGCAGACAGGGAAAGAATGAGGCATGGTGGGATGAGGTCCTGTCCCTACTGCCCTCACGTGGCACCAGTTAGGCCAGTGGTTCTCAAACTTTTTGGCATCAAGGTAAACTCCATGTCTTTTCTGAACTTAGATTCTAGCTCACAATCTCAACCAGGCACCACTAAATTAAAAACTATGGAGGTATGCTTTGAGGCTAAAAAGGTTGAAAACCACTGATTTAACTCTTACATCTGCATGATTCCATAGTAAAAAGCAAGATAAACCATCCCCTGAATGAAATGGTATTAAAATTGCACCAGTTTTGATGCACTACAAAACATGCAGAATGATGCATACAGTTGGATCCTAAAACTTGTACTAGTGTGCCTTCATGCTGATATGTTCAATACATCTGTCCGCAGCCAAATAATTCCTTGGTTGTCCTATACTTCTCTCCATTTCATTTAATTTACAAAAATCAATTGCTCTTTGACAGAAATCAAATGGTTATTGAAGAAGACACTTCATTTTAGAAGTCACAAGATGTTACTCACCAGATTCTTAATACAGGTTGAAATCTGGGTTTGTTTCCAATATGACACTAAATAACATATTTTCTCTACATACTTTTGCTTCACTTTGTATATGCTGACCAATATGAAGGCAATCTAATAGGTCAATTCCTAATAGGTCAGTTCCTATATTTATATTAAAAAATGGTATGTCTTAGGATAGCAGTCTATATCCTGAAGTTCTACTACCCTCCTATGTTAGTAAATGGAAACAGGGCTAATCCCATCAAAGTAAAGCCATGGTGTAGGCAAGTGAGAACAACTCTATATCTAGACAGCCACAAATGCAGATCAAATCTAGGTACAATACAGCTTACTATTGTAACAGTGTAACATTGGCTACTTAAGAATGATTGACAAGGTATTTCCAGTATTAATTACAATTTCAGCTTTTAAAATGCTTGGATGTTTATGCTTTATAATTATATCCTGGCTAAAGGTTTTGGTTTTTATGCAAAACTGTCATAAAAATAAGTCAAGTATTTAAGACTGAGAGGAGAAGAAACAAAATTAATACATCACAAATTATACATAACTGCACACTGTTCTGATACTCAACTATTTTAGGACTTTAAACTACACATAGCTACAATTTAGAGGCATAGTTTCAATACTAAATGGGAAGACAACTGGATTTGCAATTCTGCAATTTTAAGTGTGATATTTAAGTGAATTATGTATTAAATTTCCATAGAATTAAAAAAATAGCACTAAAAATCACTTAACATTCAGTAAAAGCTGAAGGTAATATATGTTATGATTCAGTTTTAAATTACCAAGCTATATTTTCCCCGTAAGAACCTTTATTCAGTGCAAGGGCTTGTTGGTGTGCAGGGAATGAAGAAACTTAAAAATGTTGTCTCCTGCTTCATTCACTCTTCAGTGTCAGTGCTGAAAAGGATGAGGGTAATTTTTTAAAAACAGCACGTGGTCAGATAGTTGCAAATAAATTAATATTCATGCATCAAATACACTTTCAAAGTGTATATTCAATGTTCTGTCTTGCCATACACAGACAGTTAAATTCCACTTCACATTCTTATGCACAAAGCCAAGAGAAAAATCGAGAAATCACATGCTGAATGAAAATTTCCGTTCTAGTTGCATCTGTATACATGCTAAGCC
Source organism: Caiman crocodilus (assembly GCA_030014935.1). Taxonomy (NCBI): domain Eukaryota; kingdom Metazoa; phylum Chordata; order Crocodylia; family Alligatoridae; genus Caiman; species Caiman crocodilus. The sequence goes on from JAGPOW010001296.1 coordinate 68,099,109, forward strand.
AAAAGAAATGTGGGATTTGGGAGCAAAAATAAATGTATATGAAAAGAAATCAGCTCATGAATAGAAAACAAAAAATAAAACTTAGTCTGACCCAACAAAATCACAATTACCAGATCATAAAACAATGCATATGTAACTATGGTGTTGCATAATTGTGCAGTTTCAGTCCCAACTAGTTGTATTCCAAGTCCTCCAAACAAATGGGGATATTTCAACTGATGCACATTTTTGGTCTTTTTTTTTTCATTTGCTCTGTGACTGAAGGTAAATATGGCGAGTATCACTTTCAAAGGGGAAAAAAAAAAACAATTCTAAAGACTGTGCCTGATTTACTATGCTCCAAGTCATCTCATATAAATCAAGGCTAAAGCCCTCACTACTCTGAAAGGGAGTCATATACTTTAGTTTTTCTGATTCCCTCTGGCATAAAAGTACTAAGCCTTTTTTTAAAAACAGTAATAATGTTTTAATCTGCCTGGACTCATGGAGGCCTATTTTCTAAAACAGAACAGAGTTGGATTTTTATTTCCACTTCTTATTTCTTTGTTTCATTCAAATGCAAAGTAAATATGTAAAAGTACATTTTTTAAAAACCCTTTTTCTTTCCACTATATCACACCTTACAATAAAAATAAAGGAATAAGATGCATTTCAGAGAAAAGTGATGATTATTACTTGGTGGTGATACCAAGTAATAAACCTGGAATATTTTATTCAGATTTCTTATGAAAATGTGCTTAGGAAAAGTCAATTGGTACTGAAAAGGTAACAAATAGTCCTAAATCATGGACAGGCATTACATTTATGTTAGGGGAAAAGCCTCCCTCCCAGCACAAACCAAGAGCACGCAGCCATTCAGTCTTTTTTTCTCGCAGAAGAGACTTGACTCTTGCACAGGAAGGTTAGATGGATTCACAAAAGAAGCATCTCCTTCCTCACACACTAACTTTAATTGCTGTATACTTCTCTTGTATGTGGAGGTCACGCAATAGCCCACAGTCCTCTGCTCTCACTCGTTCCCTCCATGGAAGATGGAGGGAGCAGCAGCACTGGCACTCTGATGCCCCACCCAGGACAAGCTGTCAGGAAGCCCTTTGGGGACCCTGCTTAGAAAAACTCCCCACAGTCTTACCAATCATTCTATTGGCCAGGCAAGGGAGGCTTCTACTGGGCCTGCACGAAGCAGCTAACTACTATTCACTTTGGATTTAGATTTCGCTGATTCGGGGGGTAGTGATTCAATTCAGTGATTCGAATCACTGCTCTGAATCAATTTGGCTGAGTTTGATTTGAAGATTCAGCCACCGCCGAATTTCTAAATCAACCAAGCCCTCATCCCTGCCCGTTCTCCCAACCTCAGCCCCATTGTCCCAGCTATTCACCGACTCCTGCAAGGTGGAAGGAGTGGTGATCCCCAATGCCCCGCACTACATGAGGGTACTCTGCCACAAACCCCCAGAGGCCCTGACAACTGCTGCTACACCGGTGAATGTAGGGCTTTTATTTTTTTTAAAGAGCTGGGATGCTGGGGCTGGGCAGGGCAGCCATTGATGGAGCTGGGAGAGCAGGTGGGGGTCAGGGAGCACTCTGGGGGGCTGGGGAAGCAGGCAGGGAATGTGGCATATATAGGGGTGTATATAGTAAATATACAGCACTCACAAGCTAAAAATAAATCAAAGGTATGTACATGCACATTAACAACTGATTAACACATTATGCAGTATTAGCCTTATATTACATTTATGAAACAGAATAACCTGATGAAAGCAACAGAATTGTGACCTACATTACCTGAGCACCACTGAAAAAATACTTTCAAAAAAGCCAAATTAAGGAGCAGCAAAAAAGCTTGATATGTAATGGATCAAGTTCTCAATGGTCCATCGAACAAGGCACTTTGCCCCAAGTAGATACAAATGAAAAACAAAAACACCGCTTTGGGACTTTTTACTATCCTTTAATTTTGGAAATTCATGCGTCTTATTTTTGGTTGGATTCTTGTGTGTCCTTATTCTTTAAAATCTTTCCTTCTTCTCTTTACTGATGAATAAAATAATGAATACAATAAATACAGAGTTTTCTATTTTCACAACAAATTTCAGGGATGGCAGCAGACTTCACTGTGTTCCAAGGGAAAGTCTTTAATTTTTGGTTTTCATAATACCTGTTTTCAATGTTTAAAATTCAACCAGTATATCACTGCTCTTATTTCTCAAAAAAAGCTGATAAGCAAAAGGTGCACTTCACATAGGGTATATAGTCCTGTCTGATTTTTGTTTAAGTTAATTCCAAGGCTATCACCCTCTGGTACTCTTGGTTACATAGGATAATGCTGAAATGCAATTGTTCTTCCTCAATATTTTTGCTTCCTTTATAGAGTTTCCTCTGTTCCAAAATATTGTCAAATATGGCCTTACATTTTCTCTTCTTTCTTCCCAAAATTAACAGTGTAGCCCCCAGCACATGTTTATTGAATTACACAATGGGATCAGGGCCCTGATCCCAATTATCAGGCACGATCCCAGGCTCTCCCTAAAGTGGCCGGTTGAAAGAGACAACAGGCCTATCCAGGACCAAAAATGTATTGGTTGTCTGTTCCTGACAAAGGCTCTACTAGGGACCCAAACTGAGGTCTGAGGCTAGGGTCAACAATCAGCTTTCAGCCCCAGCACTGGACCACATCAAAATCAGTTCAAGACCCCAATATAGCAAGCTCACAATTGGGCAATTGAGTCAGCTTTAGAAAGCTTTGGGTCCAGTCTGAGACTGGGGCTGTCCAGGCTGGCTTGACAATAAACCGACTGTCAAAACCCCATTCCTGGCAGCTCTGGTTGGGCAGTTGGGCACAGAGATATCAGAGGCTCCCAGTAAGGGGAACCCTGCTGAGGGCTTTAAACCTAGCCACAGCCTCTGATTCCCCATGCACCAGAGGCTACTTGGCATGGAGTTTAAAGTCCCCAGTGGTGAAACTACTTCAGGCCATTCTTTAAAGCCCTCTCTGGGTGCAAAGAGCCAGGTACTAGGAAGCTAGTGCTCCACCTGCTGCCTGGGTCTAAGCACGTGACCTCCAGCCCATCTGCAGGTGTATTCTTTAAAGCTCCCCATGTGCCATGATCCACAGTGCAGAGCTTGCATAACAGAGCTCCTGGCTCCCCATGTCCCATGCTGCTAAGTGACACCTTCAGTTGGCAAGCAGGGAGCTGTTATACATTATTATACCCCCTCGGATCCCTCCAGTGGGGGTGCGGAGGGGGCGGGATCACCAACAGGCACTTCCAGTGTCCCCGGAGTGCCTGATTGGTGAGGTCAGCAGCGGCGGGTAATTCAAACCGCCGCGTTTGTATCGACGGCAGACCTCACGTGCCCCTGATCGCCTGATGGAGGAATACCGTGCTCTGGGGGATGTGCTGAGGGAGATGGGTGCCCAGGCAGTCTTCTCTTCCATCCTGTCAGTGAGTGGACGAGGCAGACGCCACGAGAGGTGCATAGCGGAGACCAACTGGAGGCTGAGGGATTGGTGCTTCGAGACGGGCTTTGGCTTCCTCAACCATGACCGACACATCACGACGAGGGACATGCTGGGAT